>OU911089.1:18187500-19437500 GCA_918358865.1 Melinaea marsaeus rileyi
TTTTAATAAAATTATATTACTATACACCTGAAATATATGAGCTGCAAAATCTCTAATACCACAGGGATTTAGTCTCGTGCTCTCATCAGTGCAATAATAATCCAGGTAGAACCAGTGTGCTAATTCTATTTGAAAACAAATTCTCACCAAATTTGCTTTGTCTTCAGGTGGCAGGTTTATTATAAATCGGCTAAAAACATAACATACTTGTTTTTCTAACATGACATTTAACAATCAACACAGTTTTAACCTTAAATGAGCACATTCGTAAATAACGACTAAAAATAATGTTTTTATTTGTCTAACATGATTATTGTTAGTATTATAAAATATTATTCTACCTGCAAAGATCGTCTAATATATCGGTAGGTATTGAATGTTTATTATGACGAAAACTGCCCTCTGCCGAAGCCATATTTTAGATTTTAAGGATTTCAAAGAGATTAAAAAAGACACAGTATCAAATTTGAAAAACTACATAAATTATTAACGAAACTATTTGTACCAAAAAGTTAAGTCTTAAAAGTACCAAGAACGCAATTGTTTGTCAATATTAATTCTTGTTAACTGTCAAATGCCAACAACGACAGTCAATGTTTAGTTTGACATCCATTTGCTGTGGTGAAAATGAAAATTGAGAATATATTCTCCACGGATTTATGTAACTTTAATTTAGCCTAACGGGATTAAAATTGATCTCGGATCATTCGACAGACGAAAAAAAAAACAAAAACATTTAGTTTTGCTTGAAAATATTTATTGTTTATCCATAATAGAATTAAATACCAATTTTATACACGCAATGTTTGCGTATTCCGTATGATATATTATAGAGTATAATAAACGGATAAAACTATATAGAAGATTCTACAGCAACTACATCATAGACAGAATGATTATTAAAATGCATTTAAAAATTAATACCGTTTTAGATAATTAACACCGGAATCAACATCTTAAAAGAGATTTGTTAAGCAATTTAATTTAAAAGGTGATATTTTACGATAAGTAATAGATACAGCCATTACCCTGAGACTAAATACGAATTAGAATTACATCTTATAACTTTGATTTAATTGCTTATTATTATTTATTAGACTAGGTTCCGTCCCCTGAAAAAAAAAACAAAGAGATGTCTGAATCAAATGTCAATGTCTACAACACGTCACTTAAAAATTAACAGAAACAGCAATAACATTTATATTTCTTTATTATTTTAAATATAACTGAAAACATGGATATAACTCCGTTGTTTAAGGCTTGTATAAAGACCGTAAGAACACGAAATAAAGCTTTCGGCATTCACAGTCCATCAAGTGAAGATAAACAACGAATACTAAGAAGTAAACCCAAGACTGCTTTTATGATAACAGCGAAGGATATAACTTTACAAATAACTAAATTACGAGATTTTTTGTTGGAGCACAGAGAAAGATACTTAAGTTTCTTTAATAGCGTAACCGGTGATGAGATGTCAGAAGCCGAACGAGACCAAATAGACACAGGGGCGCAAAGAATAATTAATACATGTTCACATCTACTTAAAGAGTTCAGAAATGACAATCGTAAACTCTCTGTGTCACAGCAGACCCGGGACTACATGGATTCCGTAATAGACCTTATAGATTCATATTTAAAAGCTGTTTGCAAAATACACAGTGAATTGAAAGCGTTGAGAGTGAAAAGGGCGCTTGATATTCGTAAATTATCCCGATTAGAGCAACCCCGGATAAAATCAAACATTCCAAATCCATTTATAGATGACAAGATAGTTGAACAAAAAGAAAAGAAAGAAGAGGCTGGAGAAAAGACAGAAGAAGAAGAAGTTATTGAAGAAACAGATAGTTTGAAAACGAAAATTGATTTATCAGAAAATGAGGTAGCCATCATGTCTGACCTCGGAGAACTTAGTGCAGAGGAGTTACAAATGTTTGAGTCAGAAAATGTCCAATTGTTAAACGAATTGAATAGTATGACAGAAGAAGTTCGGCAAATAGAGAGCAAAGTGCTTCACATTGCTGAATTACAAGAGATATTTACAGAAAAGGTATCTGTTCCTACATTCAAATATTATTTAAGAGTTTATAGTTATGAGGTATTAATATATAACAAAAATTTCATCTTCTATGTTCCAGGTGTTACAGCAGGAACAGGATATTGATAGGATAGCCAACACAGTTGTTGGAACAACTGAGACTATGAAAGATGCTAATGAACAAATAAAACAGGCCATTCAAAGAAATGCTGGCCTAAGAGTATACATTCTTTTCTTTCTGCTTGTTATGTCATTTACATTGCTGTTTCTAGACTGGTATAATGAATAAAGTAATCAATCTTTATTGTAAATTATTTTATTGTTTTGTTGCTGAAATTGAGGTAAAATGTAATAGTGCTGAGTTCTGTTACATATTGTTCTTTTAGTATTAATAAAAAAATGTTCTATGCTATGTTTTTTATCAATGATTCCCTCCAATCACAATAATATTTTAATCAAAAATTGTATAAGATTTTAAAAGTTACCATACTGTAAAAGCTTAAGTTATGTTTTGGTAAAGCTATTATAGTATTGTATGCAAAACATCATATAAATTAGGTGTTTCATTAGTTTATATTTTTCAAATTCAGACAAGACAAGACAACTTATTTCGAATAAATAAGTTAATAATTCATTGGTCACAGACTACATTATTAAATTCTTATGTTTAAGATTGATAATCTGTTCAGTGTCATTTAATATTGAATCAACTGTCAAAGCAAAATCTAAAATAATATTATCAACTTATTTTGATGTTTTAAGTTTTTAAAAGAATATATCCAAATGAATTGATTATTCATGTTTATATTACGAAAAGGATTAAACCTATTAAACATTCCTAAAATAATATTAGCACAAAGTGGCTCGTTGAAATATTATTCAAAAATAAAAATGATGTGTGCTGCCAAAACTATTGCAGATTTAGGATATACGTTTAATTCAGGTACAATTTTTTAATCTAATGCAGTTTTTATTATCAAGGCAGTAGAGTAACAATAACATCCTATTTCAGAAGGACAGTTAAGAAAAATAGGAGAAGATGGCAAGGCTAGCAATGAGTTGTTTGAGTTTAATATAAGTAGTGATCACCAGGAATGTCAGGCCAATTACGAGGTGCTGGGTGCGGCTGTGACACAGCATATTTACCACCTCTTAGAGACTGAGGTGAATCTTTTAAGACTGCCTGTACCTAAAGGAAGTACAGAAGAAAATGGCACTTTTATATTTGTTTCACCAGACTATGAAAATCAGGATATTTTAATGGTTTTGATACACGGGTCGGGTGCCGTGCGTGCGGGTCAATGGGCGCGTTCGTAAGGCTCTATGTTTTATACTATGTGTTATAGCATATAAAATTAATAGTTAATAATTATTTTTTTATTTTAGACTTATAATCAATGATAATCTAGTTACTGGCACACAAATACCGTATATAAAACAAGCACAGTCAAAAGACTATGGAATTGTTGTTCTTAATTCAAATGACAACTATAGAGAAGATAAGAAAATCTCAAACAGCAGTACAGCCGAGGAACACGCCAATTACGTTTGGAAAACTTATATAAAACCAACCAAAGCTAAAAGTATATTAATAGTCGCACATAGTTATGGAGGAATCCTAACTGTCCTATTATCAGATAAAGAGAAGAAAGAATTTGAAAAAAGGGTTAAAGCCGTAGCGTTTACAGATTCCGTTCATGGTTATTCTGGTGTTAAAATTACAAAGTATCTTAAGAAGGTACGAGTGTCAACAATTATATTACTTTAGTGCCTAATAGACATTATTAATGACTCTGTTGCAGGTTTCTAAGAATTGGATATCTAGTTCATCACCATTGGATGCTCCAATGAAAACACCCGATTTTGACATTATAAGAGTTTCAGCAGGTATAAAAAATACAATACTTTTTATATGTATACATATAAATATATAACTTTATTATTGCAGGTCATCCAAAACATGAAATGACTTCATCCACATGTATAGAATCAGTTTTTAAATTTTTTGATGAAAAACTGAATGAAAAGTAGAAAAATAATTTTAAAAAAACCTGCCGTCACAAAATATATCTTCATTAATATTAATACGCACAAACAGGAAAGAAAACAAGCTTAATGTAAATACCTGTAATGTCTTGTAATCACTACTTTTTATTAATAATTGATGAAAATCATGTATTCAATTATAACTGGACTGTAGTGTTTATATTATAACCATAATAAATGACAAATAACACAAAAATGTATGTAAGTATATATATTTTGAGTATAAAGTACATTTTAAATATAGATCTACTTTTTCTTTCCCTTGGAGTAATGCTTCATCCAATATTTTACATCCTGTTTGTCGGCTCTCACTCCTAACACTGCCGACTTTGAATTGACATCTTTCATGACAAATGGAGAAAAGCCAGCAATATAGTCAGCAGAGAGAGCATTCGTTTTGCTCCTAGCCATCTTTGTGGCAAATCTTTTATGGATATGTTGGTCCTCTGTAAGGATAGGATACTGAAAATGCTGGCCACCCCTAGGTGTAGGTAAACTAAATCTTTTGCCTCTGGCCGTGAGAGGCTTTTTTCCATTTATATGAATGTGCTGATTTCCCTCGTCATCTACACTAACTGAAACTTTTTTTAAAGTTGCATGACCACATTTGGGACAAAATAACTTTGTCATAACACTGGTGGTTTTGAAGCAGGTCGTGCAGCGAAAGATAAATGTTCTGAGATGTCTTATCACCCTGCCGTCAATGGATGTGACATTTAGACCTATTTGTTTTAATACATTCTGCATGGCAAAGTCTGATGTTATGCAGGCAACTTCTACACTTATATCTTCAAACTCTCCATCTTCCATTTCTTTTTTCTTTTCTTTAACATTTCCTGGTGTTATCCAACCATCTTCGTCACTGTCAGAGTCGTCTTCCCTCTCATCACTATCACTTTCTTCATCGGAGACCCTTTTTATGAGATTATCTGCTTCATTTTCATCTCTCAAATCCATGTTCTTTATTTGTTCAGCAATTTCTTCAGCTAATTTACTGTCTTCATCATTATCATTGCTAGTTTTTATATCTACAAATTCATTATTGATAACTTCAGGAACTATTTCATCTGCTATGCTTTTATTCTCGGCTGAACTCACACTTGCTTTTTTATCGACATTCTCACAATTATTACTATTATCGCTTACAGGATTTATAGTTTCAGATGGGGCAGACACATTATTTGTTTCCATAGTTGTATCAAAACCGGGTAGACCAGTAACTTTGACGGTTCTTTGCATAGTAGGTTCTGTTTTTAGATGATCGGTTCCAATAAACTCTTTTTCCATTTGATATGTAAGGGCCATAACTTTAATATCAGTGGCAGAAAGACTAGTGTAGTCACCAGTTTTTTTTGAAAACTCCGTAATGAACTTAATGTTCTCAGTAAACACATCTTTTACTTTTAAATCGTAAGGCAGTACCACCAGCTTATTACGCTGCCTGTCATTAGTAATTTCATCGATGACTTCTTGGACTGTGCTGACTTCATCTGCGATATCTTGTAAATTGGCAGCTCGTATAAAAGCAGTCGTATCTACAACTAAATGTTTTATCTTCTTAGACATAATGGATTTGCTATGTAAACTTGCATAGAATACTAATGGTAAATTTTAATTTACTGTAATAGATTATATCACAATTAGTTAAACTTTACTATTTAACATGAATTAAAAATCCACGTGCTTAAATGGGAAGTATTATTTTATGAAATGACATTGACATTTGACCTGAGACATTAATTACATTTAATTTCTGAACGTTATCAAAATTTAAGGCACGCACATACAACTTTATCAAGTATCAAAGTTATTTTAGGTATATAATAGAATTTCAAATGTATTTTTATAATATAATATTTTCATTTTACCTTTTATTTAAAGGTTTATGCCTTTTATATCTCTTTTAACCGAACCGTGAGAGTTTTGTAATGTTATGTATACTTTACTTTGTTTAACCTAATAGTCTGTGGTATGATTTGTACGACAAATCTTTTAATTTATCATCTGTCTAGTCTATTATTTTCTTTCTCGTAAAGTGGCATATAGTTTTGGACTTTCTAGTAAACAAAATAATAATTATTTTATAGACATTAATGTTAAATGTTAATATATTTTTTATTTCGTTATCTTTATCTAGAATAATATCAATATGAGTTCTAAAAAAGGTAAACGTATTATAAGCAATAAACATGCTCCAATAGCTGAATCGGTAAGCATAGCCCTAAAGATCCAGCTGGATAAATTTCTAAGTGATGAAAATGAGACGGAACTGAAGTTTCCATCGTTTCTATCGGCTCAAGAACGTCGATTTATCCACGAGACTGTTGCAAAGTTGGGACTTAAGTCCAAATCGCGCGGCAAAGGTAATATTTTGAGATTAATGAGCACTACTAACATTTATTTACAATTTATTAAGATACAATATATATTTAAACTATTTATATATTTTGATTGTAGTAAAAACTATATGTACATATTGTAGATATTTTAAAAATATAGATGCTGTCATTATCTATATTACACAACTTTACAACATTAAAGAATAGACGCAAATATAATTAAATATTATAATTTAAAATGAATTTAAAATTTTTCAGGAGTTCATCGATACATAACAATGTATAAAAGAATTGGCTCAACCATCATACAAAATGATGCTAAGCTAATATTAGACTCCAACATGAGATGTAGTATTGGTGAATTGTTCAACACATTTCCAATCACCAGCAAAGAAAAGGACGATCTGAGCTGCTGTCCCGAGAAGGAGAGAAGCCCTCAGTTGGCTCATAAATCTTTGGGGCAGTTAAATAATGGTATAGCGCAGGTAAAATCATTTCTTTATAAAAATATCAATAATATAAATGTTCATTTGTGGCCCTTCACTAAATAAATTGTAAAGTAGCTAAAAAACAGTACTTACATTCATTAAGCTAAGGATTATTACTGTGACGTGCCGCCTAATAAATGTTATTCTGGCTATTATATATTAAAATGGCTATTATTTTGCACAGAGTGTACCGCCGCAGTACAATATTTTATAGGTAATACTCAAATCATTCGGATAGTGTAACATCCTTTACAGATACCCAATACTACATACAATCCGGAATTAATAAAGTTTAGAGAAAGGCTACCCGTGTACGATCAACGACAGGACCTATTGAACGCCATACAAAACAACCAGGTGATATATTATTTTGTTGTTGGATTATTCTCGTCCTAAATCTAAAATCAATTAATCCATTACATTTATGTATTCAAATAACATTGAAATAGACTAGTCACTAGTACATTGACCGTTTCAGTGTTAAAGAATTTTTCATATATATTTGATGGGTGTATCCTAAAAGTGGAAAATGAGACGCATTGTATTTTTTTGATGAATAATATTGTCAACAGTCACTTGCAGGCACTTCATCATTATCACTATCTATCACAACACTATCACTAAAAACTCGTTATCTCACTCACAACACTTGAACAGTTAATTTTTCATTAAAATACAGACAGACACACATAAGACAATAAATGCTAATCTCAAACAAATTGTATCATTCCAACCAAACATTGTATTCAGGTCATAATAGTTGCGGGCGCAACGGGCTGCGGGAAGACGACGCAGCTCCCTCAACTGATCTTGGACCACTGCCAGGAGCACCAGGTGCCGGCCAGGATATACTGCACGCAGCCCAGGAGAATATCTGCCGTGTCGGTGGCAGAGAGGGTGGGAAATTATTATTATGCTATTCATTAACATTTAAGGAGGAGGAATTACCGAGGGATCAAGCAGTTACACTATTTAATATAAATTTGAATCCGGCCCTGTGTATGTAACACAGTGATTAGGAAATATGGAGACCTTGATTTAATGAAGGAGTGGAGGCCCCTAATTATTAATTATTGTTCCAAATAAAAGACAGTGTTTCGTTTTTTGGATACAAATTACACATTGAATGAAGTATTACCACTGACTGCCACTGACAGCCTCTATCAAGACAAAAATTGATAGTATATTAATTTGAAATTGCTATCAGGGCTTACTAATTTATATCAATAGTAATATTGTTATGTTTATTCTTAACAAAAATGCCCAAAAAATTGTTTAGGAGGAATTACGTAAAAGTTACTGATATGTCAAAATTTTGATATTTGTTTCATCTTTATTGTGGAGACCACTTTTCTTGACCCCGGGATAGTAGCCCGCTCTTCCCTAGATAATCTATTATTATTGTTATGATTATTCTAATCACAATAACAAACAGGTAGCGTACGAGCGAATGGAGAAGATAGGCCAGTCCATCGGTTACCAGATCCGCCTGGAGTCCCGCGTGAGCCCGCGCACGGTGCTCACGTACTGCACCAACGGCGTGCTGCTACGGACACTGATGGGGGGAGACACCGCTCTCACGGGTAATATATATATGTGGTAAAAATAGAAATGCTCAAAATATTCCGGAGGGCGCCCTGAATTCAAAAAGATGTTTAAGGGACAAAAATACATTACATAATAGGAGACCATACTACCCCACTTAGCAGAAAGAAGGCGCCTCACCAACAAATCTCACCAACATGCATTCCTGGGGACAGTTCTCTTTAGGATTGCAGTTGATCCTAAAAATGTTTAATAAATTTCTTGCCCAACACATATATTTAAATAGATTAGATTTAAATTGACTTATAAGATATCTACATTACTAATCTAAGATTCCGTCCACTCGATGATTACAGATTAATATGAGCGCAATACTTTTCCCAGGCGTGACCCACATACTGGTGGACGAGGTGCACGAGCGGGACAAGTTCAGCGACTTCCTGCTGATAGCGCTGCGGGACGCGCTCGCCAGGATGAAGGATCTCAAGCTGCTGCTGATGTCGGCCACCATGGACACACAGATATTCTCAAGGTGCACCAATAGGAACAATACTATTAATACTAAGAGAAATCCTATTTTAAAAGCAAATAACACAATAATACATAATAGTTTGTAAACAGTGACCGCCATAAAGAAATTTGTCATGTGGTTCTTCTCAGAGCGGGACGCGTTGGGAACATGAGTGGTCCTTTCGTTTTAAATTGGAGAGTGCTTACAGATGGGCTTATTTCGATAAGCATGGTATCGAAACGGGGCTCAACACTCCCGTTTAATGGTCAGAACTGATCACCGGTGGACAAGTTGTAAACAACATCACACTGATGTATATCCGGACGTGACGTCTATGTGTTACACCTATCTTTAGAGTAGTATAATAAAAAAGATTAGAGTCTACGTTAGATTGCAAACGAGGGATCGAAAGGGTCAAAATAGGGAATGAAAGTTTGTGTAGAAGTTCATCGCCAACAAAGATAAAACCATGAAATTTCAGTTGCTGGATAAGTAATAAACATATGTTCCAGCGTCTTTGAAATGTCTATCTATTGCATACTATGGCTCCGTATATTGAACACGTGGCATATTATGGAGCACTCAAAATGCTGACAGTTATTAATTATACACTTAAATGTACACACACATCAACAGACTATTTGGTATACTATAATACTTATTTACGTTAACCACAGCATTTTGCACCCGTTATATCGAAAATAATTATCACAAAAAAAAATGCTGCTCAAAGAAATATTGAAAGAAGTCGGGAGCCAAAGCTAGAAAAATTATTTACAATGCATACACCAATACATCTCTACTAATAATAATACTCTGATCCAGATATTTCAACGGCTGTCCGGTGATAACTATCCCGGGTCGACTGCACGAGGTGCAGCGCTACTACCTGGAAGACATACTGAAGATAACCAAGTACACCACCGGCAAGATGAACCAAGTGGAGAGGGAACTCAAGGCGAAACTCAAGAGCGGACAGAGCTATTGGTCGCAACTTGAAAGTGAGTCTAGTAAATATTATCCTAAAAGAAGAAGAGTGTAGATTTAAAGGACACAATTGTTTCAGATCAAAAACAAAATCAAGAGGAGAAAGACGTGAAAGATGAGAAAGAGACGACAATAGATGCAGCTCTTCAAGCGGACATGGATGAGTTTTTAGACGAGTGTTTCAACGAGGGAAGCTTGGTGAGTTAATACTTGAAACACTACAGTGTTTGAAATACAAGAGAACACAATGGAGGAAATAAATAATAAAATAGGATACATATAAGACAGTTTGTTAAAATTGTGTATAAAATTATTTATTATTCGGCGTGTGTGTGAATTAGTTCCATATATTTGTTACATTGCAATAGCAAGTCGTTACAAAGCCTAATTAGGATAATACTTGTCACAATTGTAATTAATATGTTTCGTAGGACTCGTTTAGCCAGGTGCTGTACATGGTGATGTCGGAGGGAGTGCCCGCGTCGTGCAGGCACTCGCGCTGCGGCCGGACCGCGCTGGGGGCCGCCGCGGCGCACGGATTGCCGCACGTCGCGCTGCAGCTGCTCAGGATTGGTATGTGTATACACATGCACACGCATGCACATACACATATACACGTGCGCACGCGCACGTACACACATACACAACCACGCACGCACGCACGCACGCACGCACACTTAGTACTGATTTAAAATACGTACCATTCATTGAATATTTATTTACATACTGTAAAAGTTGTAATATTTAATAATTCCAGGGGCGGATCCGACCGCAAAGGACAAGAGCGGCAAAACGCCCTACGACTATGCAATCGATAACGGTCACACCGAGTGCGCCAAGCTGCTGGCCACATACAACCACACCGAGGAACACAAGAACAACCAGGAGGAAGACAGCGCGGCCGATAACTTCCTATTGGACGTGTACTACCACGCCTTCTCCGAGGATCTCATAGACCACGACCTCGTGCTGGCGCTGCTCAAGCACATCCACCTGAACATGGCCAAGGGGAGCATCCTAGTGTTCCTCCCCGGATACGACGACATCGTCACCCTGAGGGATTTGATCCAAAACTGCTCCGATATGAACGCAATGAAGTACCAAATATTCACCTTGCACAGTAACATGCAGACTCTAGACCAGAAGAAAGTTTTTAATCCTCTACCGAACGCGAGGAAGATTATAATATCCACAAACATTGCGGAGACCTCCATAACCATAGACGACGTGGTCTACGTCATAGACTCGTGCAAGGTTAAGGAGAAGTACTACGAGTCCAACGGCGGCGTTTGCTCGCTGCAGTGCGTGTGGACGTCTCGCGCGTGCTGCCAGCAGAGGGCGGGGCGGGCCGGGAGGACCAAACCCGGACAGTGCTACCATATGTGCTCCAAGCGGAGATTTAAAACCTTATCTCTTAATTCGGTGCCAGAAATATTAAGGGTACCGCTGCAGGAGTTGTGTCTGCATACAAAATTACTGGCGCCCGGAAACACACCTATAGCAGATTTCCTATCGAAAGCTCTAGAACCACCGTCGTTCTTGGCCGTCAGAAATGCCGTGACATTATTAAAAACCATCGGTGCTCTGACCCCCATGGAGGATTTGACTGAAATTGGGCAACACTTGCTGGATCTCACCGTTGAACCGAAATTGGGAAAAATGTTGCTATACGCGTGTGTCATGAAGTGTCTGGACCCGATTCTGACTATAGTTTGCAGTTTGGCCAACAAGGAGCCGTTTCAGATCTCGATGAATCCGGAGAGTAGAAAGAAGGGAGGCGTGGCGAGGAAGGAGTTTGCGGCGGAGAGCTACTCGGATCACATGGCGTTGCTGCGAGCGTTCCAGGCGTGGCAGATGGCTAGAACCAATGGCACGGAGAAAACTTTCTGCAGCAGAAACTTAATCTGCGGGGCCACCATGGAGATGATAGTCGGCTACAGGTCGCAGCTCCTGGCGCAGCTCCGCGCTCTGGGCCTCGTTAAGGCGAGAGGCTCCGGGGATATAAAGGACGTTAATTTAAACTCTGAAAAGTGGCACGTAGTCAAAGCCGTTTTGGTCAGTGGACTCTACCCGTCCATAGCGAGGGTGGATAGAGATTCCTTTACTCTGAGGACGTCGAAGGAAGTGAAGGTGGCCTTCCATCCCAGCTCGACTCTTCACCGCGGCGGCGGAGTGTCAGGGTCGCAGAAGTCCGTCCAAAGTTTACCCACGGACTGGGTGGTGTTTGAGGAAATATCTAGAGTCGGAAGGTTCTGCTTCATCCGCTGCAATACTCTCGTGACACCCTTGACCGTGGCCCTGTTCGGTGGTCCCTTAAGACTTCCACCCGGAGCCCTGACTCAGAGGGCGAATCCCCCGGGACTCTCGAGCGACTCGGACAGCGAGGCCGAGGAGAGTAACTCCTCACCGGATACGGCCGTTCTGACGCTGGACGACTGGATGGCCTTCACGGCGGACGCGTCCGACGCCATCAGCGTTTACTATCTGAGGCAGAAGTTATGCGCTTTGGTCATTCGCAGAATGTCCAATCCGGCAAAACCGATGACTCCCCTCGACGAACAGATACTAAACTCCGTCGTTCAAGTTCTCGGAGCAGAAGAAAAGAATATAGGCCTCAATCAACCCAGCGGCATCGGGCAACGACCGAAGCCGCTAACACTGGACTCCCCCAACTGGCGCATGCGCGTCGACGAGGAGCAGTATAGACACGAAAATAAATTTTACCCCCAGTACGGTCAAGGGGATTTTACAAACAATTTCTATCAGAACAGTTACGGGTACAGAAACGGAGGTCAGAGGGGAGTCTGGAGGGGGGACGCGGGGCCGGGGTTCTCTCCCCAATACGGGGGACCCAAGAGTCCCATGTCCCCGGGAAAAGCTATGGGCACCGTGGATAAATACGTCGATAACAACGACGGCAACACGCGCTACTTCGTGGTGAGAGCCGACGACGCGCACAGCGCGGAGGCTCTGCAGGCGAGCGCCGCATCCGTCTTCACTCAGAACACTGTCAAGAAGCTCATGAAAGTAAAACAGGTCGGTCTCGTCTCAAAGACTGTCTCTGTCTGACTGTCTCTGACTGTCTCAAAGACAAAGACTACAATTTCCATTATGATTATTTTGTATCAATATTGCCGGTTGCAGGACGGCAATCGAGTGGTGGTGTTCTTCTCGTGCTCCGGAGCGTCCAAGTTCATTGGCGCGGCCGCCATCGCGGACAACACCAGCACCAACACCACCAGCGGCACCAGCGGTACCGGCAACACTCCGGCCCTGGAGTGGCTCTCCACCCAGCACGTCCCATACCATATGGTGCGGTGAGTACACCACAGCCGGCGAGTAGTTGTCGGCACTATTATAAATTTAAAATGATTGTATCCTCTGGACATTAAATAAAGTATATTGCACAGACTGAGAGATGCGGTTTAGTCCACATTTCACTCGAATCATATTTTTATTATTTTGAAGTAATAGTGTACTTTCCAGTCACATCGGCAACTCTCTGTCGGGCGGCAGCCGCGTGTCGTCCGCCCGGGACGGATCGGAGCTGTGCGCGTCGGGCGCGCGCGCTCTGCTGGCGGCGCTCCGGCGGCGGCACGCGGGGCACGCGAGACCCATACAGAAGCACGGCGGGGACCCGTAGTGCGCGCGCACCGCACGGACCGACCCGTACCGTAGTGTGTATCCCTAACATGGACCGTAGTGTGGGTGTGTGCGTGCCGCCGAAGAGTACGCCTGTGTGTGTATATCTGCCGCTCATTTGCCGAAGAGTCTATATGTGTGTGTGTGTGTGCGACGCTCACATACATATTCACGTATGCCGTGCGGTGGTCCCGAGCTTACAGACACTTTAAGCTTTAGGTTTTAATTTAGTCAATATTAGCAACACTACTGACTTAACATTTTGACTGTGATTGGTTTTAGGCTGATAACTCAAGACTACGTAAATAATACGTGGAGCACTACGTAACGGACGTGGCGCGTAACGGAAGACTTGTTTCCCTTTTATCACTAATTATAATATCCATTTTACAAAATATTGTACGACCTAGATCTGCATTACTGAACGCAATATTGTAAGGTTGTACGCGACCCGCTGTAGTAGAGCTACAAATGTTTTAAAAGTAAAAATATATAAATGAGAATATCTAATAGATAATTAATACTGGTGTAACCGATCTACTCGTAACACACAAACACACACACGCCTTGAAGTCTGGTGCTCGTATTCTTTAAACATAAAACATTCTCCACTAACTTTGAAGATATTTTTCAACTTATTAGTTGTTTATTACATCAGTGTACTCCGTGAGCGCAGTGAGCGCTGAGCGCGCTGGTGGCGGAGCAGACAGACAGACGAGCGCTCTACTGTGTTACTTTATTTATTAGTAGCGGTTGCATTTCTTTGTAATAGTATTAACGGCAGTTGTTTGACTCGAGACGTGCGTTGCCAGTGAGTTGACCGACGCTAACTCTTATCTATAGATATTTAGATAAAATGACTATAACTGTGTCCGCAAACTTGTCCACACTCGTCCATACTTGTATTCTTATTATAATAATTTTGAAAATTATTTATATATAATGTTATTTGAAAGTAGTATTTAAATTTTAAATATTTTTCTTAATCAAATCTCGAGTGAAGCCATTACATTGTAGTAAATTGAAAATAAACTCGTGTTTAACTCGATTTCAAGTACACACAGACACGCGTATGTTTTATATATATATATATATATATATATATATATATATATATATATATATATATATATATATATATATATATATATATATATATATATATATATATATATATATATATATATACAACAATAAGTAGATACAAAAGTTACAGTATTATAAATATAATTAATTAAATATTCTCTTATTTGTTTTGTTATTGACGAGGAAAGTGTAGTAGTGACTAATATAGATATAGATAATAACAATATAGATACAAACTCTTCATACAGACTCACTGACGGGTGACACTCCTCTCTGCGGAGACGGCAGTGGCCTACATCTGTGTAATGACGTGATATTGGACCAATCAGAACTCATGAATGAAGCACGATAGCTTCGTCTCTCTCTCTCTCTCTCCCTCTCTCTCAGTCTGTTTTAATTTACACTTTACAGCTGGATTCATAATAATATGAGTATCGTCTACGGTAATAGAAAAATTTTAGATACCATTTTTTTTAGGAAATTTTTAAATTTTAATCTGTTTTATGTAAATTTAAAGAATAGACAATTGATTGTATTCATATTTATAATGGTTGCTTGTTTTGTCTTCAAGAGTATAATAATAAGGAACCGTGTACATATTGTTGATTCGGTCTGTCTGTGTGTCGTCTGTGCTTCTCCGTGTGACGGCCGTCGATGTTAATATATATAATAAATGGCGATGTTAATTGATGTGAAATAATCGATGAAGTCCAGACGGAGTCGCCGACGACAGCGAGTGTTATTATAAGTTTTAAGCGCTACATTTTAATGACAATACGGTGTTCGCTAAATTTCGTCAAATTAGTATTGTTTCTCTAAAGTGTGTGTATGTTGTCTGCAATAATACTTTTATATTTTTAACAACAAAGTGTAGTTTGTAAGATTTTATGTTTACTTAACAGTAAGAGTGTTACGGTGGTTATTTAGTAACAATGGTATACTTGCGCGTGTGCGCGAGTGCGCAAGTGCGCGAGTCGTCGTTAGTATTGTATTTTAGTATCGTTGGTGCTCTTAAAGCTATTTATTAAAGTTGTGGAGTCGCTTCAGTGTCTTAACTCCGTGTTTTGTTTTAAAGTGTGAAAACAAATAAACCCTTCAATTATTATTTGTTGTTTCATTTCTATACAGTTTTGTTTCCTCGAGTTTGGATGGTCTGTAAATGTAAAACCTAAGTTAAAAAATCTCGGGAGTCGTTTGCATATTGAGCGAAGCGAGCCCGGTGTGATGACTCGTCGTTGTTGACAATGTCGGTAATGTAGGTTGCATTGTAAAGCAAATTTTTCGCCCCGTCTTTTTTCCCATTGACTTCAATGTAATACCAGTTTTTGACGACATGACATTTTTCAATTTTTTTTTTAAACCGTCAACGTAATGTGTGTCTTTTTGATTGCCGCTCGTTCCGCCAATTAATGTAAGACAATTGTTATTGGCAGTAAATATGGTCTCTCTAGTTGCAATGCGTTTTTATATACGTGTATGTACGTATGTGCATGTATCTTTTAACATTTCACACATAGTCTTAAATGTTATCTACATAAGTTGTGTATTTGTTTTCTATTGTACCTGTTTTTTTTCGGAATTTTTTGTTTCGTTTGCCTGATACATAATGGTTCAGCATTAAGTTCGCCACTCAAATAATTTGTGTTGTACAATAACATTTTTAAATAAATAAAGTAAATCGGTGAGAAAACCTTCATAATAAAATATTAACCGTCAAATTAAGTGAACGAGTTAACAGTTAATACAGAAATATTATCGACCTTAAGTAAGATTTAAAAAAAACATTCCAAATCAAATGATTGAATTTGTTTATAACAATAGAGTCATGCATAGTGAATAATATGGTTTCACAAATGGTAAATCAACTGATGCGGGCGCCGCGCTCCTTCAGCACACGAACGATGCATGGGAGAAGTCCTGAAAGCCTTTGATTGCGAGGACCCTCGGACGTCGCCGTGCAAACTTAACCGCTACGTGTACGAAGCGCTGCGCTTCATCTTATTGCCTCTTACTTAAATGCAGATTCCAAAGGTTGATGTAAATAATTCTTAATCGTCCGGTTTTCACCTAAAGATGGGAGTTCCACTTGGATCTATCTATTCTTGGCCCCTTTTTTTTTACTTTAAAATAATGACTTGCCCTTACGGTCTGTGTGACGTTGTACTTTTTGCTGATGATGAAGTTGAGCGTGATGGAGCTAATAATGACGAAGTAAACAGTGCTCTCTCGTGTTCTTTATTGGTGCAAAATTCATAATTTAGTATTAAGTAGAGTCTACATTCTTTCATTGTAAAAAGTCAAAATTGTAGCTCTTTGACTAACTAGCTAACAATGAAATGTAAGAATCGACTGACAACGATTTTCTTAAGTATAACTTTAGATAAAAAGTTTTAGTGGAACTCCTACATTGGGCAGTGCTGTCCAAATTAATTCTTTATTTTGTTTAAAGAGCTGTGCGGACTATTTATAACTCAAAAGCTAGAGATTTTCTGAGAGATATTTTGAAAGAATTTGGTATTCTTACCGTAGCCTTCTCAATACATATTTAATAAAATATTATTTATAGGAAAAACATTTAATACTTATGTTATATAGAAAACAGTGACAGACACCCGATAAATAAGTCTCATTATAGCATTCAAAAGCATTTATATTCGAAATGTGTAGAACTTCGTTTCTAGACTTACTTGCAGGGTTGACTTTTTAATGTATACGACTAATACTGTTACAATTACATTTAATAAGAGCGATTGTTGAGTTTCTGACCGAGTCTTCTCGGCGGAGCGGCGTCCGAGCTTTGAGGATTCAGAAGTGCGCGTAAGTGTCTACATGAATAAAGATATTTTGAATTTGAACTATTATCGTTGACGCTGCAGTGTGAACTACGGCCATCGCCTCTGCTCATCATTGTCATCTATAAATATGTGCGACGATCAACAGATATCAAATGACAGGAGGAAATAAAATAGAAGTGCGCCATCCGTCAGCTTTATACAACTTAACCTAGAGGTTATTTGATAAATGAAACAACGTGTTAGTGTCCGTGTTTATTGTTAGTCCTGCTGTTTGTCCTGCTGTTTGGCCTGCAGCTGCTGCAGCGTCAGCAGCGACACGCCCAGCTGGTCCTCCCGACTGAACGGCTGCGCCATCTGCCGCAGCCACCGCTTACTTATCTGGAACGATGGCATTAACGCTGATAGTTACAATCAAAGACAACAATTCATCAAATGCGTCATTTATAAAAATAAGGATTGTTCGGTGATTTGGAAAAGTTAAGCGATTATGGAATTATGGAATTTAACGAGAAGATGAAATAAAAACAACAATACATTTAATGACTGTTATGGAAGGTGTCATTCTTTAAATTATTAAATACTTTTATTATTAAATAAAAGTATAAATAAATATTAGTATAAAGTTATAAGAGTAGTTGGGAGACACTAACATTTGTGTGCTTGTATATGTACGTGCATGCGTGCGATTGTGTGCGTGCGTGAGTGCGTGTGAGTGTACCTGCACGGCCTCCTCCGTGCTGAGGTTGCAGAGCGAGTCCCTGAGGTGCTCCTGTATCCAGCGCGGCAGTTTGCTCCGCTTGTCCGAGCGACTGAAGCGCTTGTCCGCGAATATCATGATGCCGTAGTCAGTCTTGCCTCTGTGGAGAACCTTTATATTATTATTTACCGGGTATTTTAATATAAAGGCTAGTATAAAGGAGGTCCCTCACCGCAGAGCTCGTCCCACGCACTGGGCCGCGTGCCGCATCGCGTCGAACGTCAGGAAGTCGTTCTCCCTTATCTGAACGGTCAGCGGTTATTACTAACCTCACAGAGAAATGCAATACTAATACGATTAGATGGATCCGTATAAAACAAAAAAATATATTTCGTTTTTTCTTATACGTTTCTTGGACCTTTATATATAGATTACGTGGGTCTTGAAGTGCAATATGAGATAAAATCGAATGAATAAGTCCGTCCGTGGGTGAGTGCACTCGCCTGGAACTGGTCCCTGAGGTACTCCAGGCGCGCCTTCAGTATGCGGCTCTGCGTGAACACGTACGGTATACCGAACATCAGCACCGCGCGACCCAGGTGGTGGTCGAAGTCCACTCCCTCCGACACCTTGCCGCGAGCCACCGACAGGAGCACCCCGCCGCGACCGCTCTCACACGCCTGGAGATACACGGAGTTTAGTGACACAACACAAGTAATACTCTAATATTGTTAAAGTATTTCTTTAGTATAATAGGAAATAAAACAAACTATTTAATAATTTGTGTGTGTGTGTGTGTGTACCTTGATATAGTTGATGAGTGCGAAGCTGGTCTCTGCGGAGTCCTGTGTCTCGATGAACAGCAGCTTGTGTCTCTGGAGGCTCGCCACCACCCCTGGTAATACGGTATATTCAACAATTACATATTTCTCGGTAAATTATTTGACCATACTGTTTTTAAACTATCTGCGTGTGTGTGTGTGCGCATCTACATGGTTGTGGACGGGTGAGTGTGTACGTATATGAGCGTGAACTTGCCTGTTGATGTGTGCGTGAACTTATTTGTGTACGTGTGCTTGTGAAGGTATATGTGCGTGAACTAGCGTTATGTCTATATGTGTGTGTACGTATATGTGCGTGTACTAGCTTTATGTCTGTGTGTGTGTACGTATGTGTGAGTGAAGTTACTTGTGTCCGTGTGCACGTATGTATGAGTGAACTTGCTTATGTATGTGAGCGTGGGTACATATGTGTGCGTGAGCTTGTTTATGTGTCTGTACGTGCACTTACCCTGATCGTACCAGGCTCCAACGACGCTCTCCAGGTAGAGGTAGGAGGTGAAGAAGCAAACTACGCCGTCCGGCACGCACGCCGATATCTGAAAATATACTTATTCTTTAAACTGATAGATAACATAATACGTCTTAACAAGGTGACCAAGACTTTATAAGGTAGTATTATTTATTTATTTATTTATCTTCACGCCACATCCCTTGCGTGGTAGCCAGAGACGACGGAGCGCCAAACGCTACAGTCCCTGCATACCTCTTTCGCCTCGGCCACAGACATCAACCTCTTCATACACGCCCTCCGGGGGGTCATCGTGCTTTTTACATGACCTTCCTCCAGTATCATAGATACTGTGTTTTCGAAGGACACTCGAGGCTTCCCCCTGTCTCTCTTACCGCTCACTTTTCCTATACAGGGTGTCCAGGAAACAATGGATAACCTCTGAAAAGCTAATAGTAGAAATAAAGGCAAGCCCGAAAATTAAAAAAAAAATATATTACCCTTCTTACACTGCTAGAAAAATGGGGCTTTAAAAAAAACATTTTTTTTTTTTCTGATTTCATATTTTTACTCGTAACGAGGCCAAATCGGTTGATATCATAATTATTTTTATACTTAAATATTTATTATTAAACGTATCAGTGAATAACTAACAAATAACATAGCTACGAGGGGAGGTCCAAAAGTTCGTGGAATGGAGAGGATGGAGCGGGAGTAGGGGCGCTCGCTTGGTGTCATACGAATCGGTGACTCATCATTAGTATAAATACCGAGTTTCAACCCGATTGCGTCATTCGTTTACGAACAGTCGCCTACTGAACAAGTCAATCCGGAAGAAAACTGAAACTATGGAGAAAATTGAACACCGCGCTGTGATAAAATTCCTTACCAAGCAAGGAAAGAACGCTCAAACCATTTTGAATGAAATGGGAGTCGTTTATAGGGAACAGTGCCCTAGTAAATCAATGATTTACAAGTGGAATGGTCTTTATAAACATGGTCGAGAGTCAATTGAAGACGACCCCTGCTCAGGAAGGCCAGTTGAGGCCACCACATCGGACATCGTCAAAAAAGTGGAGAAAATTGTACTAGAGGATGCCCGTTTGAGGAAAAAAAAAATATCTGCATTAGTTGGAGTATCAGATACCACCATTTTGCGAATCCTACATGATCACCTGGATATGACAAAAGTCAGTGCAAGACGGGTACCGAGAATACTCACGCCGTTTCAGAGAGCAGCGCGTCGATGCGTCAAAGCATTTTTTGGAGTTGTGTGGAGATAAGTCTGCACAGATTTTGGACCGAATTGTTACGGGAGATGAAACAAGGGTTCATCACTTTGAGCCTGAGTCCAAACAAGAGTCCATGCAAGGGCATAAAAAGGGGACACAACCGCCAAAGAAATTCAAGGTGACGGAGTCGGCTGGAAAGATGATGGCTACTGTTTTTTGGGATTCTGAGGGGATAATCTTGATTGATTATAAAGAAAAGGGAAGGACTGTAACCGGAGAATACTACGCAGCGATATTAGAAAAATTAAAGGATGCCATCAAGGAAAAGCGGCGAGGAAAATTGACTAAGGGTGTGTTGCTCTTGCAAGACAACGATCCGGTTCACAAGAGCAGAATTGCAATGGCTGCTCTGCACACGCATGGGTTCTAATCCCTAGTTCACCCACCCTACAGTCTAGACCTGGCCCCAAGTGACTTTTTTTTATACCCCAATTTAAAAAAAGACTTAAGGGGAAGGAAATTTTCCGACGACAATGAGGTAAGGGAGGCAATTTCGGCTCATTTTGACGGAAAAGATAAAACATATTTTTATAGTGGTTTAGAAAAATTAATTCATAGGTCTAATAAATGTATTGAGCTTAAGGGTGATTATATTGAAAAGGAAAAATAGTTTTGTGGTTTTATTTTATTTAGATCCCTTTCATTCCACGAACTTTTGGACCTCCCCTCGTAACTGTAGTATTTTTTTCAAAAAATAATGTTAAACTCTTGTTTTGTGTAAAATTTCTGAAGAAATATTATTGATTTGGAACTGCTGCATTGTGTACAGCCAAACGTGCAGCTATGCTGACGTTTCGCCGTCTCGACAATGCAGTCAAAGCACCATTGACTCTGTTACCGGCAGCAATACGCCTTTCCACATCCATTTCGTATCTTCCGTCTCTGCTAAACATACTTCCCAAATATACCACTTCATTCACTTGTTCTATTATCTTACCATTCACGTTGATCTTACATTCTGTTCTTTCTTCATATCTTTAAAAAATCAGAACCTTCGTCTTATCTACATTCAGGTTTAGACCATTACTTTCACACCCATCTTTCAGAGTGGTGACCAATGCCTGCAGATCGCATTCTGATGATGCAATGAGTACTGCATCATCTGCATGTAGCAAGCAATTGACCTTAAGGTCACCTACTTTTACTCTCATGTCACTGTCTTTCACGCCTTGGAGACAACTATCCAAATACAAATTGAACAACCAAGCTGACATAGCGCAACCTTGCTTAACATCCGATTGGATTTCAAACCAGGGCGACATGCCAGCTCGTACTCGCACACAGGCTGAGTGATCTCTGTAAAGAGACTACAGCCCGTAGCAAGGGTCCGCTCACATTGTATTGGGGCAGTGTCTCCCATAATTTCTTTCTCACAACCCCGTCATATATATATATATATATATCAGTATTAATACAGGTGCAGTACCTCCACCAGCAGCTGTCCATAGTTCCGTATGACGGCGACGTCCTCGCGCGTCTCGTACTTGGAGGAGATGGCCACCTGGTCGCTGCCCTTCGACACTATCTGCGGAGTCGTTAACCAGCCATTACACACCCACAGACGGAGCGACGACATACATATATATATTCTTCTTTAATTTTAAATTAATGCTGTAACTGTCTGTTCGTTAGACTGTCGGGACCAAACCGCTCAACCAATCTCACAATTTGAACTCTCTCGGTGTGGCAAGTGAAGTCTATCCACGGATGGAGACGGAGGCGAAGTCTTGCAAATAACAATATGAAAAATTCACCGGCAGCACTCGAGCCAAGTTGCGAGATAGCGGGTTCGAGTCCCGAGCGTGTACCGTACCATTGGCAGTATGCAGGGCCGCGCCAGGGTCATGGAGAACGAGCTCAGCACCACCGGAGAGAAGTCCAGGATCTTGGGGTACATGTCCAGAGGAGACAGCGTCCCTACACACGTGGATCATTATATTATATGGTTTAATAATTAGTTTATGACATGTGTTATGCTATTTAAGTTTGATTTATTGGTCGCCGGGCCAAGTTTTAATGCACTGCTCACATCAGATTGAGGATAAATATTGTTATATAACATTAGTAATAATTATAGTTTCAAGCACGTGACACGTAACACGTAACACTCCCGGGGACAGAACATAATAACAATATTGCAACTGACCGGATGTGATGATAACTGTCTGGAACCTCGCGAACACGGGCCGCATCGCTATGGAGGAGTCCATGCACCTGCAACACACACACACACACACGTGTAAGTCAATCACTCTCTTCGCCGACCGACCGCGCGCCTTCCCACACTGGTTTAGTCTATAAAGGCGCGTGTTACGAGCGGGGGGGGAAGAAGGTCTTCGACTCTACTTTCGGAATGCGAGTTCTCTTTACATCGAAATATCCCGGCCGATAAATATAAATGTATATATATATATATAAAGCTTACGAGAAATGCAATATAGGATTGGACACAGTGGGCGTCTTGTCGTCGAAGGGCTCTATGATGATAACGAAACCCTTGGTGTAGGTGGAGACGAGGGTCGCCAGGTGCGCCACCAGGGTCAGGGCTCCGAAGTTAGAAGGGTCCGGTATCTGTAGAGTCCGCAGTAGGGTCTGCAGGCGGGACGACACGAAGCGGAGCGGCTTCCGCTCTATACACACCCGCGTAGAGACGTCTTTCAGGAAACCTGGAATTACGGGTCATTTAATAATTATAATAATAATAATAATATACCTTATTGCAACCAGGGTAAAATAACAGTATAGAAAAAACTAAAAATTTTATGACTGTATACACGATGCGCTCTCTTGCACCTAACGAGTCGCGCCAGTGTCTGTGTTAACGTGAAGATGAGATTTACCGGCGGGGGACTCCTGCACCACGTGCTGTATCCGAAGTCTAGTCTTGAGGTACTCTATGAACCGCTTCAGGAACCCCAGGAAGTGTACCGCGTTTCTAATGTTACCGGGGACCACCTCTGGAAATTATACTCTGTATTAATATAATATTAAATGCGTACATGTATACAATATTTGTGAGTGCGTGTGCGTGTGTGTGTGTGCGCGTGCGTGTGTGTATGTTTGTGTGCGTGAATGTGCGTGCGTGTGTGTATGTGTGTGTGTTGCGAATATCCAGTTAGTGACTCTTGGGTCTGTATGAATAAGGATATTTGTGTGTGTGTGTGTTCACCGTTGAGTAGTTCATCGGGCAATACGGGGTTCCCGAGTATGACGTCACTGTCCCTCGCGAGCGCGGCCTCCCGCAACCCCTCCACCATCTGCTCGTACTCCAGGGCGAGTCGGGTTTCATCCTCCTGTTTCAACCTACGGAGAGTGTATGCAGTAATTAATACACACACATATACACACATATGCGATCAAACTTACTGCGACACAGCTTTCTCCAAGCTCTGCAGCGCCTGCGAGCTCTTGTCGATGGTCCTGCGAGTGATCTTGACGCTGAGTGAGTCGATACACACGTTGTCTATGTTGTGGGCCTCATCGAACACCACTACGGCCTCCTTGTTCAGCTCCTTCGATACCACTTCAGCTATCTTGGGATCCAGGAGGTAGTGGTAGGAGTACACCACGATTTCCGCGTGGATTATCTGTCAATAAAGGGGTACGGATGATCTGTTCATTGGTGATATGACGAAGGTTGCGTACTTGTATTGGTGCTATAATACTTATTTCTGGTTTAAATCCCTCCATCCTTTTAATCAACTTAAAGTCATCATCTATGTACTAGCTCTACCTACGACTTCGTTCCGAATGTTTTTTTTTAAATTAAAGTTGCCGAATTACTCCTTGAAACATTAACTACACGCCAGTCAAAGTGCTGTTAAAATCGGTCCGTTCGCTTCACAGATTGGCCGGAACAGACAGACAATCAGTGACATTTTTTTAATTGTTGTTCTTTCATATGCATATAGTTAAAATCTATTAATAAGGAGTTACAAACGGACACTTCACTTACATGTATACACAGTCATGAAGGGAATAACAATTTTAGATATTTTATTACAAAAATAACGTAGAGCACAATAACCAATGATACTGACAGCAAACCTGGACAAGAAGTATGGACACCAGTTCCTATCAGCTCCGTACTGCTTGAGGTCGTCCATGGTGTACACTCCATACGGCAGCATGGACTCCCGACCCTCACGGTTGAAACCCTCGTAGAACTGACCTGTGGCATGCTTATCATATGTTAAAAATGCACCCCGCTTCTACCGTATTCTATATCACTTATCACTTTCATAATAAATACCCGGACATGAAAAGACAAATATTATTCTCAAATTGAAGTCTTGCAGCTATTTTGGTTATTTTGAATGATTTTACAATGTATATTTGAAATATGGTCCCATTACATTTAAAAGGAGCAACTGTTCAGTTTCTTCCTCACGGACGGATTACGCTGACTTTGTATAATTTACTAAATGCATATCTGAATAAAGATGTTTTGAATTCGATTTTTGCTAATTTGGTAAATGTGAGAAAATCATGTTGTTAGTTACTTCCGCCTTTCTATTACTATTGACTTGAATTATAATTGTATTTCTCACGTTGCAATACAAGTGACTGTACGGGCAGTTCTAATCTAACTAAACTGATAAATTCAAAGAGTTTGCAACATTCTGGATGTTTGTCCGTTGTCCTTATCTTATTAGAGAAGTGAAATATAATCCTATTTGAATAAAACATTGACTTTGAATGTGTTATAACAATATATTACATATGGGTGTGGAGCTGTCGGTCTCGTGTCGGTCACGGATGTAGCTAGCCGTGAGGGAGTGACACTTGCCATCCACCAGTTTGCCTTCCCGCTCTCTCGATACCTGATATAAGCATTCCATATATATATATAAAATTGTCCGGTTTCATTACAGTAATATGAATACATTAAGTGTTTGATAAGAACTACTGGAATTGTTTTTATGTTGTATTTCAAATTGCAATAAAAACTGTATTAAATCGATTAGAATCAATTTAGTAACCTCTGGATGAATACACAAGTTTTTCCGTGAACTCAGAACAACGCCCGTCAGATTAGGCGGCTCTCCTTGACACTTTTCATAATATTTTATTAGATTTTTGAGTTCCTCTAACACTTTTTCTATTTCAGGCATAGTACGAGAACAGTATATCAGCTTTCTGAAATAATAAAAATGTATGTGATTTTTTTTTATACTTAAAAAAATACATTTGTTTATGGATGTTAAATAACGATATTACCTGATGTGATGTGGATTCTGTATCATGTAAGCCACTATAAGTGATAGCAGTGATATGGTTTTGCCGGTACCAGACGGCATTTCCAGTAACCCATGACCCTGTAATGTATTTCAAAACATTTCACAAATGTAGTATTGTTGTTTACTGTGGGTAAGGTAAGGTATTATAAATTACTAAGATTATTTTTGTACAATTGCAATGTATGATGAAATATTTAAAAGTAGTTTAGAACTTGGGCTCTGTTTTGTAGATCATAGATTTTTATCGTTATATTTGGTAGTATCGCGTGAGATGCATTCTTGTTTTGTTACGATATACCCAATATAACCTATATTTTTTTCTTTTCAAACTGTCTTACTTTGGCATCAAGGGCTCTCTTCAGATCGACCATGTACGCATACTGTTCTGGATAGATATAATCGTAGGGGAAATAAACTAGCAAACCATCCACAGTCAACCTAAAACAATAAATAATTGTTATATTTTTCATTAAACTTTTCGATATGTTATATCACAGGTGTGATTATAAATATATATACTTCATGTTATTGAAGAAATGCTTCCTAAACAGTAGTTTTGTAACTTAAAATAAGTTTTATAAACAACCGGCAACAAATTAATAAATTTAAATGTTTTGACAACTTGATAGTAAGTGTTCTAATGACAATTGTCATAATGACTTTTAAAACTTCTGTTTAGGAACTTGTAGAATTATAGATTATTATAAAAGACACTCCTGGAGATAGGAAGTACTTTTTTTTTGTATAGTACTTCAAAAATATTAGGGATATAACGTTTTACTATCCTAAAAATAAAAATAACCATTAATCCGTATTCATCGACCCCGGCAAATTACAATTGTATCATGATTCAAATCCAATCACAGATGTAAACAAAGAAAACAGCAGTCTGTTCAAACGTTTAGGAGAAGTCCAGTGACAAACACACATACAGAATCGCATTTATAAGTAAAACAGATAAGAAAATCTTATTTTTATGTCTTATTTAGAAAGATTAGTTAATTCTTAAAAGTTATTTTATAATTGTTTAAACACAACTATTACAATTTTATTTTCAGACACTTAATTCATACATTCCATTACATTCATACTGCGCACGTTATATTTTTATAACGTTTTATACTGATAAAATAAAAACAGAAAGATTGGAGGAAAAAGAACATTTCCACGTTGTGAGAAACAATTTTACAATATGTATAAATGATCCGGCTGTTTTAGTCTTCCATATATTTTTTCTGGTCATCTAAAAGCAATAAAAAATGTTATTCATGTCCGAACCTCCCCCACAATGGTACCTGTAAATGAAAAAGATGCAAATTAATATTTAATTTGTTATCTTATTTGATATGACATAATCTTGAAATGTGAAATGTTTGTAGACATCTAGTATAACTAAAAATATAAAAATTTGACATACCGTCGTAGCGATGCTTTTTTTTTATTTTGACATAAATAAATTTATTTATAATAGTTTTAGAATGACAAAAGGTACAATGTATCTGCCTCTGTATTATAACAATGAAATTGCTACTTTAGTAGCATTTAATATAAAAAACTTCGTTATAAGGAATATAACGAAAAATAACATTAATCACAATAATATAACTGTGATAGAAAATAATCGTTCCACTTTAAACTGAATAATACGACAAAGTCTAAGCTGTTTAATATTATCTATCAAAATTTACAAGGCTTAGGTGACAAGGAATCGGAAGCGAAACTTTTTCTTAAAAATTTCAATATTATTTTATTGTGCATTACAGAGCACTGGTTGTCAAAGAGCAACAATATTATAAATATCGAAAATTATAGATTGTCAAGTTTGTTCTGTAGAGAGAAAGCTATTCGCGGTGGCTCACTTATCTTAGCTCGTAGTGATGTAGTTTTAAAGTATCGATCAGACATAGTGGCGCTCTCTGTCGAGCGAATTATTGAACTATCCTGCATTGAGCTCAATGAATATATTATCTTATGCGTGTACCGACCCCGATCCGGCGACTTTGGTGAATTTGAAAATAAAATGGAGGATATTTAACAACATTTTGTCATAAAAACAAGTCGGTGATAGTGTGCGGTGACTTTAATGTCGATATATTATAAGTAAGTTCGTGTAGTGTACTTTTATTAAACTTGTTTAAATCTTGTAACTTGTTGCACGTCTTTTCGGAACCTACTCGCATTACTAGTGTTTCCACGACTTGTATTGATAGTGTGTTCTGTCACTAACGTATATGAAGAGAGGATAATATCGAATTTATGTTCAGACCACTGTGGTCAACAATTTTCTCTCTTAATAATTAATCATGAAATTGATTGCAGACCGATTACAAAATAGAATGCTCACTTTAAAAAAAAATTGCGAAAATAATGGTTAAAGAAAATGTAACCGATGATAATCCTAACAATTTATATAACAAAGCTTTCGATTTATTGTTTAATAATTTAATAAAATTTTTTAAGCCAAAACGTTAACGAAATACTTTAAATTTAGTGATTGGGCTACCGAAGGAATATATAGAAGCAGAGAAAAATTATATGATTTATACAGTGAGGCAATAGAATCATGATCCGGTGTTCTTGAATAGAGTTTTGAATTTCTCTAAAATATTTAAGAACGTTTGCGTACAAGCTAAGTCCATTTATTTTAAAAATAAATTAATTCATAATTATCTTCAGAATAAAGGCAACTTGGGATGTTTTATCTAGTTTTACTGGAAAATCAAAATTTTTAACTTTATAGGTCCATTGGCAAATGGACCTATAAAGTTAAAAATTGATAATATTGAAATAATAATTAAAATGAAATAATTTAAATACAAAGGTGGCGGCTGTTTTTGAGACCTTTTTTACTGAAATCCCAATAACAGTCACGCGTCATTTAAACTCTCCTCATGTGATGCAATCGCTGGATTGAACAAAAACGTTAGAGTCAGTAATAGATGTTTTTCTTTTAAATCTGTTTCATCAGATAAATTTGTTAAAACATTTAGAACCTTAAATCCGAAGAAAACCGGTGATCTCTGCGGTATGTCAGTTAAATTACTTATCACTATTACAAATGATATTGCCCCCCAATTATCCCTTATTTTCAACAAATGTACTGAAACCGCTATATTCCCAGATTTGATGAAAAACAGTAAAGTAGCTCCTTTGTTTAAAACTGGTGATAGACTTGAACCAGAATGCAATTGGTGTGTTTTGCGATTTGTCCAATGGTCCATTTGTCCTCTGATTGCGTGGACCATCAAACGTTGCTATGCAAACTTAACCACTACGGTGTACGTAGCGCTGCGCTGGATCTTATTGCCTCTTACCTGAATCAAAGAGTCCAGACGGTTTGCGTAAATAATTCTAAATCGTCTGGTTCTTACCTAAATATGGGTGTTCCACAAGGATTATTCTGGGCCCCTTATGTTTTTACGTTATATTAATGACTTGCCCGTTTTTGTTGAGGATCTCTGTGACATTGTACTTTTTGCTGATGAAACCTCGTTTATTTTTAAAGTTGAGCATGATAGGATTAATTATCACGAAGTAAACAGTGCTTTGTCAAAAAAGAACTGTATGGGCTATTTATGACTTAAAAGCTAGAGATTCTCTGAGAGACGTTTTTTAAGAAAGAAGAAGTTATTCTTACAGTCACTTCGTAATACATATTTAATAACATATTATATATACGACAAAATTTAAATAGTTATATAAAAAAAAGTGACAGACACGCGATGAATATGAGAAATAAAAACAAACTCGTAATGCCAAAATTTCGTTTTCAAAAAGTTAAAATATCCTTCATGGGTTTGAGTATACGCATATATAATAAAGTTCCACAAGATATCTTAGACCTTCCATTACTTAGTTTTAAATCTAAAATCAAAAGTTTATTATTAAATAAATCTTATTATAACGTTCAAGAGTTTTTAGTGGATCGAAATATGTGGAACTTAAGTTGTTAAATCATTTGCGAGATTTATATTATAATGTATATCATCTAAGATTGTTATATTTCTTTTGAAAAGAGCAACTGTTGAGTTTCTGGCCGGCTCTTCTCAACAGAGCAGCATTCCGAGCCGGTGGTAGCTTACTTACGGACTGACTACACTGACCTTTCTTTTATTGTAATAATTGACGATTCAAAAGTGCGTGTAAATGCCTTCTTGAATAAAGATATTTTGAATTTGAATAATAGAATAAACAAAACAACCATAATTTCAACTATACTGTCATTAATTTGACTGCCCTGGATCACACCATTATCATCTTGTACATTTTCCCCCATACAGCGGAGAACCTGTCAGATTGTGGGGGACTTTGGCATTGCCCCGGCACGTCGCACCTCTGTGCGTCTCTTAACAAATTTGTCACGAGAGTTATGACGAAGAACTATTTAATCTAATTACTTTTGCCGATTGCCCGCAATTCAATGCACTACAAGCTACAGTTCACCATACCATCTTTACTACCTGGACTCATGGCTTCGATTTCTAAACCACCACGATGTTAAGGAAACTTCTTTTTGCGGTGTTTTCTCATCGATAGGACATGATCTTCGAAAATAACGCCTACTACTACTGAGGTAGTACCTCAACAAAGGCCGGCAATATTCTTGTGCATCTTCCGACATTGCGAGAAACCGAGGCAGCTATCTTTATAGGGTTCTGTAGTCGACTAGGAACTCTTGTCATGTTTCGTCATGTCTGTCCGACCCTCTGCAGCCTAGCTTACAGACTCTTAATACTAATAAGCTATATTCGATATCAACATAAAGCCTTAAAGACCTACAATTTAAAACGTCGCAAACGAACGAATTAAAACCCTAATAGATTTTAAAAGGTTTTAAAAGAACCAATTGTACAAATCAAAAATAGATAAATTATTAAATTAATTAACTCGAGTACGCACAGTAATAATTTTGATAAACTCTTACCTATCGAAGCTTAAATGTTACAATTTAATTGTTAAACAAAGACGAAGACAAATAGTAGCAGTCATTCAAGGTGCTGGGTTTTAAGTAGCAAATATTTACCTTTTAATTATTAAATTACTGTCTTATTATGTTTGTAAATAGATATATAATATCAGAGACTAATTATTTGTTTATATTTGCATTACGCGAACGCTCTTTGACCCGAACACAACATAACAATTTGATAATCAAGATTTACTCACTCATTTGAGCGTTTGTCTTCATTGATATAAAACATTGGTAAGATGAAAGTCGCAGTGCTCGGCGCCGGGATAAATGGATTGAGTTGTGGTGTGAAAATAAAAGAAAAATATCCTAAAATAGATGTAAGTGTGGAAGGTGTTTATTAACAACATTAATTCGTATCACTGGAAGGCCGCTTACAAAGTGCTTCAACAAATATCGAATCGAATCTGGAGACGCGGATCGATTATCGATTTCGCTGTTATCAATGACGTTAGGAACGATCAATGGATCGAAACGTACTACAAAACGGTCCTGAGGCTGGCTGACTGGCTCCGTAATAAGCTCAGGTCCAGCCACATGTAGATTACTCTGCTTATTTGTGTGGAAAGACTTTCAGGTTTACGTGGTTCAAATGTCATTTTAAACTTCCCGATAATTTGTTCTAATGAACTATATCTGTATAAATGTTACTAGTAGATAGTAGAAGTAGTAAATGTGAATAATTATATGTATATAATCTGTGTCCCTTACATGTCCGTCCGGTCGGTGACGAGGAAGGACGTCGCAGATATATGTTTAATACAATTTTTGGCATGGAAAGTGTTCTCAAGATATAAGAATGTTTGATTTAAAACTTGGCGGCGATTTCCATTATCGCATTACTAGACACTGACTAAAATGCGGTAGGGTCTAGATGAGATCTTCATCATTGCCGTTCTTCAGGAACTTTCTTCTGCTAGCCAAGATGTGGCTTAGACATCCTTTCAGTATAATAATACTATGATCCGCCGCCGTGCGCTGCGGGAGTTGAGCTGAGCCCCCTCCTCTTAAATAAATAGTAAAAAAAAACAAAAACTACGGAATCGATTTGAAACAGTTTTTTGACCATCATTTCTGAACACAATGAGATATTTTAATTCTGTTTCTTTTCAACATGCCCATTCCCAAGCTCTACAGCTCTACTAATTTTCATTCAAATCGGTTCAGTACTTTTTATGTGATGTTGCTTCAAAAAAAAATTTCCCAAACGGTTCCCAAAGAGCTTTGCTTACGCTCACCTCAATTATTCAAGTATTTGTATTTACTCCTAGATTGTCATAATAGCCGACGTTCTGACCCCCGAGACGACGAGCGACGGCTGCGGCGGGTTGTGGATGCCCTATTATTGCGGAAAGACACCGGAACATCTCTTGACGTCAGTATAATAACACAGACATGATAATCATTTAATATATACCCGCTTATTTGATATTCTGAAATGTTTGATACATATGTATAGAGATAATTATGTTGTAGGTTTTAAATATAACTTGTTTTTTTTTATTTTAATAGTAAATGGGGCATCGAAACCTACCAATTATATCATAAGTATTGGCTAGAGGGTGGCTATGACGTAAGTATGATGCCACTATACGACCTCTTCAGAGAAGAGACGCAGATCTCAGTCCCGGGATGGTCCGCCTCCGTCTTCGGGTACAGGATCCTGGATAAGAGACACGTGGACTATTTAAGTCAACTCCATTCCAATAAATATGTGTAAGTTTGTATACTTATTATCTTTGGTAGAATATTTTGTTAATCAATTAAAAATGATCGTCTTTTAGACGGAAAAATGTGCAAATAAGTAAATCACAGCCGGGACGAGAAGTTAGTTATTTATAACAAGGGAACTTCCCGGCCCTTCGGGCCAGGAAGGGTCAAGGGTCACGTATGAGGTTGGCACCTACCCTATTTTGTAGCCTGATTCAATAGCTTTTTTTTGATGTATTACACATTATTGTGTGATTTGTGGGTGATAAGTGATGCGCGTGCATACAGAGTCAATTAGCTCATTATTATATAGTAACGATTGTTATTATAATATAATTATATTTGCCCAGTATTATATATACACGAGTACACTACTCGTACTGTGTGCTCTCATTACATTTATCACCTTCAAATTGATAAGGTTCTTAGCGGGATCACTTTGTTTGAACTTTCATTTCGCGATAAAATTTTTAAACATAACAATTTAGTTGCCCAAAAATTTATGTCATCAAGAAAAAGTCATTTTCCAAGTTTATTATCTTAAATCAGTATTCAATGCGTCTAACATCTCATGTTTCTTTAATTATAAAATAATATTATTAAAAAGCTTCTCCTTTAATACTACATTTGAAGGTCATAACATGATATAGTCAATAAAATATGTGAGCATTTTTAAATTAGCAAAGAAATAGGTACTAATTAACTTCTGTTAAGCTTAAATTATCGCTGTTTAGTTCATTTCATCGAATTTATTTGCGTGTTATATTATCAAAACAAAAACTTCTCAACGAAGTAAATACCGAGTGACGAAAGCGAATCCACTGACAAAACTCCTGATATGAATTTTGCGACGAAAAAAACCACGAACATTTTTATTCACAAACGTAAACAAACACAAAAAATGTGAATGTGTTCGGAACGTTGCCAAACAAACAAACAAACAAAAAAAAATACAAACAAAAAATGTGAATGTGCTCGAAACGTTGCACAAATTGCATTTTTGATTTTATTTTATTAGATTGATCAAGGCAAGTTGGCAACGTTCCGAACACATTCACATTTTTTGTGTTTGTTTACGTTTGTGAATAAAAATGTTCGTGGTTTTTTTCGTCGCAAAATTCATATCAGGAGTTTTGTCAGTGGATTCGCTTTCGTCACTCGGTATTTACTTCGTTGAGAAGTTTTTGTTTTGATATCAATAGTTTTGTAAAAGGATTGGAAACAAAATGCTGTGCGATTATTTTTCATGCAAATATATACTCATTTATTTGGAATAGTTGCCTCTGACAAAATGAGAGTGTTTTGGCTCAGAGGATGAGCGTTGTAATGACAAAGACGAGACCTCGAGTTCGATTCCCACAGGTGCCCGATTTTTTTTTCATTTGATTTTTTCAGTTTCCATTTATTTTTTTAATTCATTGCTTCAAAACAGAATTTCTTCAGTATTCGGATTTTTTTCTGTAAATTTTGTTTTATTGTTACAGACAGCAATGCGTTAGTGATTTTATTCACTGTGCAACTAGCATTGAATTTTAACCGTGTTGTGAGTACGATTCTGGCTTTAAAAGTCATTTTTTGGCTATTTTTGGTCATTTTTCATGATTTTTTGAACTTCTCACGGCCATATCTCGAAATAAAGAGTTTTCCCAGATATATGCTATATACCAAATTTTAGCTCTAATTTGGGGCTACGAATGAGGAAATTTTCGAAAAAATCGTTGGCGCCGTTTTCGAGAAAATGGCCGATCTGTCCCCGGCCAGTTGGCCATTTTTTGCCTTTTGACCAAAAATGTCACGCCAACAAATGTTTTTGCCATTAAAATGGACATTATTCAAAAGATAAGCTTGAGACCTTTCCAATGATGCCCAATTTGTCAATATACGTCAACTGGTTTGGCTACAGTCCCTGTACGAAAAATGGCCATTTTTGGCCTTTCGAGGGCTGGCCACGGCCAACATGGCGGCCAAATCGAAATGTCGTAGAACAAAAAAGTCTTAGTTTTTGATGTACTTCAATCCCTGAAAGTTTGAACAAAATCAGTTGAAACTACGAATATACCCACACACAGACAAAGTAATCATCGATGGAGGCGCCAGTCAAAATTTTCAAAATATCATATCTCATCAACCGGTGGTCGGATTTTGGCGTTTTTGGGCTTGTTGAAAAGGTCTCGACTTTTTCAAGGTGGAAATAAGTGATTTTATACTGGTGCGGAGCCAAAAACTAAATTTTAGTCTCATTTTTCAAACGGCCGTAGAGGTGAGGCGGTAGGTATATTGCTAAGTGTAAATGAATTTTCTGGGTCTATGGGCCAAGGGCTTTCTAAAAATACCACACTCATACCAGAAGGTCTCCTGTATAAAAAAAATCGATATTGCGCGTATATATACAGAGTTAGACTTTCAGCACTATGGGTGCTTTCGTCACTCTGAGCTAGCTAACGCCCGCTTTGATTGCACATGTCTTCTAGGCCATTAATTATCATATTTTTAACGCACTACTTGGCCCTAAAAATAACAGTTCGCTAACAGCCCACTCTCTAAGCGCGTCGGTATACCAGTTGCCCCAGCGTCAGGTAGATTGGCTAATGTAACGACTGCGTAACTTATATGATACTGTTTTAGGTCGGGTTTTACATTTACAACATTTATTGTGTGGTCGAGGACCATGCTAGCGCACTTAACGGAGCGCTTCAAGGCGGCGGACGGCAGGCTGCTGAAGGGCACGGTGCACTCGTTGAACGATCCAGAGCTGAAGGAGTATGACGTGATTGTTAATTGCCTAGGACTCGGAGCGAGGGCAGCGGTGCCCGATAATAAGATGTACCCTGTCAGGGGACAGGTATTAGGGGTGAGTAAGGGACATTGAAATCGTTTATATGGAACGGAAACTTCACGACATAATGTTTATTTGAATTACAATGTGTGTGAGTGAGTGTGTATTTACACAGAGAATATCATCTATATTTCCCTTTTAATATTCATACGTCATGGGTCCCATTTTATTTTACTTAGCAGCACAAAGATAATGCAATAAAGTTATTTAAATAAAATAAATAAATAAAGATATTGTAAATATTGAGCACGTGATTCGAAATACTGGTTATTCCATCGAGAACTGACGAAATTAATAAGATTTTAATAAATTTGATGTATTAAAATTGTTATCATATTTATTTCAATCCTACATAAGCATAATTTCATTTACTTTTGAAATAACAATTAATATTCGCGGTAAAATACGAATTTTCTACAGAAGGGGAGTCCCGAATCAAGATTTAAAAAATACTTTTCCAAATTCTGATGGATTAGCAACTCTTACGTTTTTTCTTCCAAACATTTATTTAAAATTTTTCCATCTATTTTTGATTTAATTGAGCATTTCAATGGCAATACTTTTTTTTAATGTAAAATTATTCCTCAAGAGTAAACCAGATATAATATATAATGGCATCTGCAGATAATAACAATGATTTCAGATCGAAGCACCATGGCTTAATGAAACAATATTTGACGCGAATAGGGGAATTTATATATTGCCGAAGTAAGTGTAGTAACGTTTAAAAGCGTTATGTGGATAACGGAAAAATGTTATAACGGCTTATTGTTACTTTTTTGTATTAACAGTGCAGATAGAGTGATTATTGGCGGTACGCATCAGGAAAACGACTTCAACAAGGAAATCAGTGATGAGGACTCGGATATAATTGCCAATGGATCGGCTGGAATTGTACCTGGGATAAAAGTAAGTGTATACTTCTAAACTCTACGCCCGGAGACTCAGAAACCAGCTGATTCAAGGACTCACTCACAGACACCTACGAGTACATCTCGTATTCCTACAAGGCCAAGCAACGTCGAGTTAAAATAAAAATTCCAAAAGTGATTATCTATTGAATTGATTTTTTTTTAAACTTATATATAACTATTTCAGAACGCGAAATTATTGTCAAAATGGGTGGGTCTGAGACCGTGCAGAGAAGAAATAAGGCTTGAACCAGAGGAAAAAAATGGCAAATTCTACATTCATAACTATGGACACGGTAATTATTAATGGTTAATGATAAGTGGGTGCATCGCGGTGCAACGGAGATCTTTGGAAGACATCATTTCTCGTGTTTGCTAAATATCTTCTTTTCCGGAATCTTTAGTAACTTATAGAACCGAAGAGTGATTTATACATTTTTTTTCTATTTATACATTTTTCACAGTTTTATGTGGAATCTTAAAAAGTTTAGCCAATTTTACAAAATGTGTCTCACTAACTTCGTTTGAGGTTGGATTTTCATTAATATTTAATGAAAATATGCCAAAACTTAACTTTTTATAATAAACAGTTTGTTGCATTGCCTCGAACTTTAGCAATTCTGTCGCCTGCCGACTAAACAAATTCCACAGAGCAGAGTCGTAGGCGGAACTAGTTAAAAATACTTTTTTTATATTCCAGGCGGCAGCGGACTGACATTCTTTTGGGGATGTGCCTCGGACGTCTTGGAGATATTCGACGCACACGTCAATGCGAGAAAAATAAAAGAAAAATCAAAACTTTGAATAGAAATATATTTGTATATCTCACGTACACCCTAACATATAACTATCTGTTAAATAACTTTTATATAAACTGAATGTCTTCTCATTTTGTAAAGGAATGATGTATGTCTTTGGTTTCAACACTTTAACACTTCTTCGGAATGGTGTCGTAGACGTCGGTTCTTCTTTGAACTTTTATCGGTATTTGGCTTCGAACTTCATCCACTAGCGTTAGATCTGAAAATAATAATTCTACATTAGTTTAACGGAGAAACGTAGAGAAAGAGTTTTCTACGGCCACAATACAATTGCGTTTTATTAAACGCGTATGCGGCTCCCCGCAACAGTTGTGTTTAAATATCACAAATACAATAAAGACATACGCTGGAACATACACAAATACATACGCTGGTATAATTTCGTTACTAAAAAAAGAATTAAAACATATAATTGTTTACAAATGTATGTATGTTTCTTCAAAGTTATAACAGTATTTGTATTCAAGTCTTTCTTAATGTTGACAAAATTGTTAGTTAAATGGCAAGAACATTGTAAAATGGAAGTCATTATTGGTTTTTATTATAGTACCGAGTGTTGTATTGCTCGCTGCCGAGGTGAAGTGAAGAACGATTTTTTTATATTTTTTGTTATACTTGAAAATATGATACCGGAGGAAGGTCACGTAAAAAGCATGAGGACCCCTCGGAGGGCATGTATGAAGAGGTTGATGTCTGTGGTCGAGGCGAAAGAGGTATGCAGGGACCGTAGCGTTTGGCGCTCTGCCGTCTCTGGCTACCCCACAACGTAAGGGATATGGCGTGAAGCTAAATAAATAATACAAACTTTATATTATAATAGATATCAGTGTAAGGTCAAAAAACACTTACGTAAATATTTCAGATCAGTAGATCTGAACTGATTTACACACTGAATATATTGTATGTCTTTGTTTTTAATACTATATATTTAAAAAGAGACTTCATACCCTTATTCATATACCATTATCTTGTTCATCTACCTAGTCATATCCTAACTGTAGGAAATCACTGGGAGTGCGGTCAACAAATCAATAAGTGATTATCGATGACGGCACACACTCTATTATAATATGAATAACAAAAAATACCAGTTATAAAGTAATTTCAAAATGTACATAACTGCTGTGGAATATGAATATAATTTTATAACCAAATAAATTTTCTACACTTGCGTGGAGCCGCCGGATGCGTTACGAACAGAAAGTGTTCTAAAGGGGAAACACTACGAAGGGTTGAATAATTTTATAATTGGTCGCTTAGGAACCGAGTGTGATGATTGTATGGTGAGGAGTGATGTAAGCGGTGGCACTCACCGACGTCGGCCATCAGCACGCCGGGTCCGTGGTCGAGCTGTCCCTTGAGCTGCGCCCAGGGATCCACGAGTGCGGAGTGTCCCCACGCCACATATCCTGCAGCTTCATCCCTAGCGGGGCTCACGAGTGCCACCCACAGCTGCTCGTCGTTCGCCCGGGCGCGGGCCAGCAGCTCCCAGTGCTTGGGCCCCGTCGTCATGTTGAACGCTCCCGGGTATATCAACACGGAACACCCTGGAATTAGGGAGCCTTCGAAACCTGTTCCCGTCCTAGCGGTCCGGTCTATCGCTCACCTTGTGTGGACATGAGACGAGCGAGCTCGGGGAACCGTAGGTCGTAGCAGATACCGATGCCGAATCTGACTCCGCGGTAATCGAAGGTCGCAACCTGATCCCCCGCACTCAACACCTCGGATTCCTTGAAGGTTATTTTGTTTGGGATATCTATATCGAATAAATGCATCTGAAAGTAAACTTACATTAAAACTTGTCTCGAAAATTTCGCCCCTTCAATTCTAAATAACCTTTCTGTACTGCGCGAGTAGTTTCCCCGTGTGGTCCCACACGGTGCAGGTGTTGTAGAGCCTGTCCCCACACCGCTCGGGCAGCGTGCCCCCCACCACGCACACGCCGGCCGCCGCCGCCGCCGCGGACAGCGCGCGGCTCGTCGCGCCCGACGGCACCTCCTCCGCGTACTCCGAGAAGTACTCTAGTTTAGAATCGATAGCACATCATCAATTCAAATCAAGTCGTTATATGGATCGAGTCTCTATCGAGACGTGACTCTCGCCAACCATATCATTTAATACGGCAACTCGTTTTTTAACATATTCGATGCGCGGTGATGATTATTTCTAATTTGTTACCTAGTCATATTTATTAATGTTTGATCTTATTCCGACAGCATCCCCTTAAATGCAGAGTTGCATAACGTTGACAAGGAGCACACACTGGAGTTCACGCTGGGCGGGCGTGACCTCGAGTGCCAAGGGTTAATTGTTAATATAAGTACTAAGTATGGCAATCAAAAAATCTGATCCCGATAGCGCTACGGTTGAGTGGGTAAAATCGTTTGTCAGCGGGTGAGGCTCCATCCGTACAACAGATTTTTTTCATATAAAATAGGAAACTCATTTAACCGTCAGTCATAATTAACTCTTAATATAAAATTATTATGAAATGATAACAAATGACTACTCCGGTAGTGCGTTATTTAGTCGCTACGACAAATCCCTTCGATAACAGTTGACATTAATATCTGTACATATAAAATCTATTCAATTTATATAATGTTTATATGTTGAAAACTCAAACAGTAATCAATGACTTAAATTAATTTTTTATTACATTTCTATACAAGATTGTTTTTACGTTTTGAAATAGACTTAATCACGAACGGACAGAGTCATGGACTTGGCCTAATATGTTATCAAATAATAACACAAAGCTACCTAAGCTAAGACTACTGTTGACGTTTGTGAAACAGTATCCAATATATAGAAATAACCGGATGATTATTTTGTGTGATTCTTCTCACCGGAACGCATTTGGAACACTCAGACATAATTGAGCGAAGCGAACGAAGTGCGCGGAGCGTTTTACTGGAGACTTTTTACATTCTTTGTCACGAATTGGCTCGAAAACTACTTGACGGAAAATTATGAATCGTTGCAATCAAGAAGACACACATTAGGGGATGGTTTAAAAAAAAAATTAAAAAAGTAGACAAAGTCTAAAAACTGGTATCCCATTGAAATCAATGGGAAACGATGAGTCAATACATTGGGCTCGCTTCGCTCAATATGCAAACGGCACCCGAGATTTCGCGAGCGCAGGGAGTCGAAATTGAGGGTTTGTTGGCGCCCCTAGTTTTAAGTTGGAGAGTGTCTTTACAGAAGGGATTATTTCAATAAGTATGGTATCAATACACCTGACACTCTCACTTGACATACAAATTGATCACTTTATCAATATACAAAGTGATAAATAATAAAAATAATGAGTTAGAAAGTACTAACTGGTTCCATATGGTGAGTTGAAGCATTCCGGCAGAGCCACTACGTGAGCTCCCTGCTCCTTGGCCTTGTGTATCTCACTGACGGCAGCAGCTATATTCTTTGTCTTATCTGGACCAACTGATAGTTGGACGAGTGCTATTTTAAAACCTAAAATAAAGGAAAATGTTGTAAATTAGTTTAGTTAAGTGTTAATCAGTTTGAATTAATTTGGCTTTGTTAATTGGTTTAGTTTAGTGTTAATTAGTTTAGCTATAGTCTGGTTGCTATGTAGAAGTCTGTTGTTATTAGTTAAAAAGCGTATTTTAATTCTTTTTCTTAGAATAACTTTGACAAAGTAATATGCTACAGGTTTAATACTTATAAAAAAATACTTTAATAACATCCAAGTTAAGCCATACTTTTGATCTCCACTAGTTAAATACAAATAATAATTGTTAATATAACTTGTAAGTGACCTCTATTACAGAATAATAATCATGGAGTTATGGTAATTCTTAATACCTAGTTATGTTTCCACTATCTTACATACAAGTAACATTCCATTTAAATTTTAACATTTTATTTTAATTACATAATTTAAAATTCATATATATTTTGTAAATCTAAAAGTAGTATATTATTTCTTGTGAAGGTTATCGTGAGATAAGGGTGAGCTATTGAACTAAATGAGAGGAATTATAATGACTGATAAGATTCAAAGTAATACTGGGATCACATAAAATGTTATCGAGCATATTATAGTAAATATTAGTTTTTTAAACCTGAATACTATACCCGTTTTATAAAAGACAGGTTTCTTTAAAAAACGCGGATGAACCGCATCTGTTGCACTTTCACACATTTTAATGTAATGATCTTAGTTTTTATGTTTACCTCGCTTTAACATAATTAACAGCAAAACTGAACGATTTCACTAAATAAAAATCTTCAAAAAAGTAAACACAAGATAATTGTAATTTATTAATCAGGATAGTTTGCAGAATATCACTGAAAAATTAAATTAATGAACACTAAATTATGAACACAAATCAAATGCAAACTGTTTGTCATCTGACTGCCTATTGTTGCTAAAATGATAATAACTGATAATGGCAAACAATTAAACAGAGACAGTAATCATAAAGTTTTGACATTCATGGTACTGTTTCTTGACATAAAGAAATATTCAATATTGTCAGCTCACAAATGTCAATAATATCAAACTTTGTCGATGTTAATGAAAATACCGCAAAGGTGCAGAGCCATACAGCTTTATCTTATCCAAGTTTTGTATTTATCGATAAACGATGTATGATCCGTTTTATTTTTACTTATTATAGTTTAAATCGAGGACATTAGCAATAATACAAAATTTTATACAATTATACACACTGACTCACATAAAAAATAACTAATTTATCAAAATCAGTTCAGCAATCTGCCCAAAAAAAGCAATGGCATAAAAAATAAAAGATTATTATCCTTAATATTATGTTCAGTACATAGATTAACGAAACGAAGGACAGGAAGATGTAGACGTAGGCACATTGTAGACTGACTTCGTAATTTTGTATAGGTGCCGTTAAACTCATACATTACACTGTTTATGTGTAATTTAAAATGATTCCTTTTCATATTTATACAAGCTATGAAGAATAAAAAACAAAGTTTCATTCAAAACTTTATTGCATTAAAATACACTGTTTTATTTTTTAGGTTCTGTACATTAAATGCTATCAGAAGAATACCACTACAATAAGTATCATACAGTTTATATCTTACTACAAATCACACTTATTTCATACCACCTCACTCAACATTACATACTTGACTTATGATTGTTTTAACAAAACGTGTTAAACATTTTAGATTTCATGATAAATGCGTGATAAATAACGTAGCAGGCGCATTGAATATTGTGCCGCTGAACTGTTTTACTTCTTATCAATTGTCACATGGTACTGAGATTCCACAGTTGAAGTATAGACTCAGTAAAGGGTAGTATGAGGCCCTGGTCTAAGTGTATGCGGATCGTGCCCTCAGTGCGGCTCAGTAAGGCACGCATGCGGATACAGTGGTCTTTGTGCGAACGGTCCGTGCCCACAGTGCGACTCGGGACAGTTAGTGGGCTGAGGAAACGTAGTCGTTGCGTGCGTAGGGCGCGCTTGCTATGCGGCTTAGTACAGATAGTGGGCAGAGGGAACGTGGTCCTTGTGGGCGCGGGCACGCCTCTCGAGGCGGGCGCGCGACACGTACGGCGAGGGCTGCTTGAGGTGCACGGTGCGTACGTGCAGCTTGCGGCTGTTGGACTGAGCGAACGCCTTCCCGCACACCTGACACATGTACGGCTTCTCACCGCTGTGACTCTGAAATAACCACAAGTAACTCGTGATTAGATTGATATTAAAGAATTATTACTACTTTAAAGCGGGCTACATACTCGGAAGTGTCTGTCGAGCGCCCCCTTGCACTTGAAGGCCTTGTCGCACAGCGCGCAGGGGTAGGGCCGCGCGTCGGAGTGCGTTCGCTCGTGCATCTGCAGGTTGTTTCGGTTGTGGAAGGCCTTAGGGCATTGACCGCATTTGTAGGTGCGTTCAGTTGTGTGCGTACGCTTATGGTAGACTAGGAAAGCGTTGCCCTGGAACAAATGCCATTTATTTTAAACGACTTATGTCATTTTTTTGCCTTACTTAAATCTAAGTTACGGCTTTTAATCGGATTAGAACCTACTACTATTATGGAACTTTTACGGAGTGCAATGGATTGATCAACTTTTAACTTCATTGTCCGTTTTTAGTAAAAATATCGCTCACCCGAAAACTCTTGCCGCATACGTCGCAAACAAAATTCTTCTGTGTAGGATAGGTCTTGTCCGGATGAACGCGTCGGAAGTGCGACCAATACTCCCGAGCATTTGGAATTACTTCAGAACACTGGAATAGATGTGACAGAAATATAAACGTCGTATAGAAAATTGTGAAATTGCTTTTAATTTTGTTAACTAAAGATCAATAAAGGGAGAAAACACACTAAAGATCACTAAACAGTAGGAATTATTAATAATAAGAAGCAAATTTTACATTCTTCTATGATTTTTACAATTGGGTTTATGCCAAGGCTTGTAGCTTTAACAAAGAGGTAGTAAAACATAAGGAGACGTGATATGTCATTGCTTGATATATATTAGTGTGCGTGCGTGTGCGTGCGTGTATCTCACGTGTTCGCAGGGCGCGGGCCAGGCGAGGCGGGATGGTTTCTTCCCGTAGTTCTTGGGTCTCTGTCTCGAGTGCTTCCGTCGATGATGTACGCGCAGAGCCTCCGCATCCGGGAACGTCTCCCCGCACTCGCGACATCCGGTACTGAGGATTTGAATTTAGTCAATTAACAACTTTTATGTTTCAGTGCAATAAAACTCAATGAACTTTTCTTATTTCATGATATTCTATAGTATATATATATATATATATATGACAGTCCGAAGCGTATGTGGGGTACCTACCCAAAGTCGGTGCTTTGCGTGTGTTTGACCGAGGTGACCATGTGTCTCTTGTAGGCCTCCACGCTAATGAACTTCACGTCGCACTCCTCGCAGTACGGCGCGTCCTTGCTGTCTTCTGTTTCATTATCCTGGGAATAATAAATAAATGTATATTGTGATCAATGTGGCAATTGCACAAATTGCATCTAAGCGTGCGTGCGTGCAGGTAAGTGCATATGTGTGTACATGCGCGCATGTATGTCTATATGCGTGCGTGCGTGCGTACGTGCGCGCGTTTATGTGTATGTGTGTGTGTGTGTGTGTGTGTGTGTGTGTGTGTGTGTGTGTGTGTGTATGTGTGTGTGTATGTGGGTGTGTATGTGTGTGTGTACGCGTGTGTGTACGCGTGTGTGTACGCGTGCGTGTGCGTGCGTGTGCGTGCGTGCGAGTGTGTTCGTTTGTGTGTGTATGCATGCGTGACTGTATGTATACGTGTGTGTGTGTGTGTATGAGTGCGTGTGCGTGCGAGAGAGTGTGTGTGTGTGTACTCACGACGAGGTCCTTGTGCATCATGGTGCGGTGCATGTTGAGTCCGAGGCGGCTCACGAAGGAGTACCCGCAGGCCCCGCAGATGTACTGCGACGGGTGCTTGATGCGCACGTGACTCAGGTATGACGTCCACTTACTACATTTAGTACACATACGACATTAATTTGTGGAATAATTATCAGACTATTTGTATCGGAGTACCCTGTGCCTATGTCGCTAATATTATTTCACTGTATGAAATAACATTAAAATTTAAATATAAAAATAAACAACTATTTAAATTACAAAAGTTATTGATGTATGACGATTTAACTATTATTGAAAGAGTGCTAGGTGTGGTAGTGGAGGGATGGACGGGTGGAGCACGGCCGAAGAAAGGATGGATGGATTGCGTGAAAGACGACATGAAGAAGGGAGCGTGTACAGAGATGACGAGTAACGGGAGAGTATGGAAGGAAAAAAACATACTGCGCCGATCCCAAAAGTGGAAGGGCGAGAAGATCAAAAGAGAAGAGAAGGGCAAGAAGAGAAGAAGAAACAAATCATACGTGGACACTTCATCGCAGTGCTGACATTTGTACGTCACCCCCTTGTGCCACTGCTGGTGCTGCTTGGCTTGGGTTCTGAAAGTACCATATACTATTACAATATATGTACACAACAAAAATATTAAAATGTCAGTTTGCTATCAATAATACTCACGTGGTTTTGGAGATATAGGAACATGATTTACAGGCAAATTTCTTTCCATGGTTCGCGGCGTGCTTCTGCAGGTTTCGTTTGGTTTTGAACCTTATCTTGCACACCGCACACTCGATGTCTCCTGCGCTCTGAACAATATCAAATATATCAATTTAAAACAACTAGTATATAATTCTCTATAGAAGTAGCTTCTTTGACATCCTATTAATACTACAGATGTAAAAGTTTGCGATAAAAATTACTAAAAAGATTTTGATAAAATTTTACAGTAATTAGATTATACAGAATAACATATAGGCTAAAATTTGGCAATATACTGCCATAAGTAGATTTGAGCGAAGCCGCGGGCAGAAACTAGTTAAATAATTGAAGAATCTTTCATCAGATCAATATAAATATGTATATTTGTATTAGTTTAGTTTTTGTTCTAGTATTCTAGTCCATAGGTACCCAACAGGCTCCGCTCTACCGCTCTCTAGTGGGTACTGGAGCTATAGGGGGGCGGTTGCTCAAGGTATTTCATAGAGTCCCCTTCCCCCGGTCATAAAATACCCTTACTTCATTGAAAAAACTATTTTATCTCGCCGTCTAAAAATGTTATGCTCATGGGGATGAGAGTAGGCCACAAAAGTTTGGGAACCTAGGACCTACTAAGAGTCAAAACTCACCGGATCGTGTTTAGCGACGTGGTGTTTCCAAGCGTGCGTGTCAATGAACCCCTTGTAGCACAGACTGCACTTGTACACCGCGTTCATGTAGTTGAGGGACTGCTGACGTTGATTCACCTCCTCCTTCTGCTCCTCTTCCTGATTTAAATCACCAATTCAAATACCACAAGTAAATTGGGTAAATCCAGTAATTATATTATAAACGTACCGTCAATTTAATAACAGTGCAATAGTCCTCAATATCCAGTCCGTCGTCGTCCACTCCACCGGTGTTTGCAGTTCGACGCGATTTTGCCTTTTTTGGGTCCTTTTTTCTAATCTCCCCTTTTTTAGGTCTTCCCCTCTTTTTCGTTGTTATTATATCGTACAATTCTTGGAGAACTGTACTCGCGTTGGTTGTCTGTAACAAATATGTATATATATATATAACTACAAGATTAACCATATCTAATAAAATCAACTATATTGTCGTACTTCTACTTCAACTTCAAGTTTCTCTTCTATTTTACTTCTCTTTTTCTTTTTGACATCTTCTTTCTTCTCTTTATGTACAGATAACGGTTCGTCGTCGTCACTAGATAGCACACTATAGTCATAATAATCGTCTTCCTGTTTAATACTTTCCATATCATCAAGTGTTTTGTCTTGAATTATTTCTTGCTTCAGACTCTCTCCTTCCTCATAATATATTCTAACCTGAACAGTATCAGTCGGTTCTCTTTTGAATTCACTTTTGTCTTCATTTGCATCTATATCAATGTTGTAAACTTTTATACTTGATAAGTTGTTGGAACAAAGGTTTTGTTTGTGCAATTCATTTATACCATCGCTGGTTATCTGTAAACAACAATATGTTTTAAATCATAACATATATATAGGAAAAGAGATGTGGAGCAAGGTCGAGGGCAGGATAGCAAGGAAGAGAGACGAGTGAAAGAAGTTAGAGGCCTTGGTCGAATGGCAAACTAGTGAAGACAATTATTTAACTTGAAAAAACTATTTTCATTTATGAATAATTGAATAAAAGGCTATATTATTGAGTGAAGCGAACGAAGCGAGAGGAGCGTTTTACTGGGGATTTTTTACACTCTTTGTCATGATACAATCAAAAAAACACAAATTAGGTGACGGTTTTAAAAAAAAATTTGAAAATTGTCCTTTAAATTTTTTTTTTTTTAATATCATGTCAAAAAACTGACATCCCATTGAAGTCAATGGGAAACAATGAGTCAACACAGGGCTCGCTTCGCTCAATATGCAAACGGCACCCGAGATTTCGCGAGCGCAGTGAGTCAAACTTAAGGGTTTGTTGGCGCCCCTAGTTATTATTTATTATGTTATTATAGTTTCGAATGAAATCAGGGTGATTAAAAGTACTTGGTAGATGTAGATAGTTTAAAATATAATACATTCACTCATACACTCACAGGTATTATTAATACAAATTCGCTGTTCCATTGACTTTATTACAGATATAACACAAGATAATTTAATACCAGTAAATATTTTTAATTTTTAAATAAGAAAATATAGAAAAATTTCTTGACACCAACCCATAAACAGTTTCCTGGACGCCACGCACAATAGCAGGTTTGATTTCTACCCCGTTAATATCTTTTTTATTCTATATTTATTTAAAATATAATGAATATTAATATATGTATTTATAAACACTCTTAAACATAAATGTTTTTGAATCATCATCACACATCATTTATCACCAAGAATTTAATTTCAATAAGATTAAAATTTGAAAAAGTATCTAATCTAAAAAAGAGTAATAGAACATTTTTTTTTTATATTTCATATTTATTATATTTTTTCATATGTATTATATTTTTTCAGACTATTTTGATCTTTACTTCTCTCAGCTAATCAAATTGCCAATTATATTTTGCCAATTTCAATGTATTTAATATATAAAAAATTACTTACATTTCCAAAAGAATTCAGCAACCCATACAGTGCTGACTGTCCTTGCAGACATTTCTCCTTGAACAAGTGAAACTTTCTCAGCAGAGATGCACACATATAACATGCATAGCCCCGTAATTGCACCATTTTCAATATCTGTAATAACTATATATTAATATGTTTGACATTGTAGTGTTTTTTTATTATTATAAGTATCAAACAAATTTAAAAGAATATAAAAATAAGCTTTCTTTTTTATGTATGTGTCAACTATCATAATAATTGTAAAATTAATGAAATAAATAGTCACAGTTAAGTATGTACATAAGGGCAATATTATAAAATCAATTACCGCAATATTTTTTATTTACTTACAAGCAATATACCTCTAATACTCACATTACTACCGATTAAACTTTCATAACAGATATCCAGGGGGTAAGAGCACAAATCGTGCATTTTTACATCCATCACAAGGCATATTCTACATACCTTAAGCTCCTCCATTATTAATTTATTATTTCTTTTAAATATATTCAATTAAGATTCAAATAAGTCACGATTTCGCGGTCAATAAACATGCCGTGATGCGATAGAGCTAGAAAATATTAGAACTTCTACACGAACACAAAACACTAAAAACACGAAAACAGTGCATTTCATTGACTATTTTATTACTCAAATGTAATGTATAAAATTATTAAAGACGATCATAATCATATAGACATAAAGAAAATTATCAACGTTTTTTATTTTGGACAGAAATACAACAAGAATGTCTAGTTGAGCACAAGACGCCAAAAACAGCCATTTTTGTTGACAGCAGTTGTCTATTAACGTTTCGTTTTGTGTGGAGAAATTTTATTAGTTAAAAACAGAAAAAAAATAACGCCTATTTATTTATTTATAAATTAATATAGAAAAAACAAAAAAACAGATAAAATGATATACATATTTATAAACATAACGAAACTTATGCAACGGAATATAATTCTTAATTTTTAACTAATCTCGGATCGTTGAATTCAATGTTCTTTTTTCTTCATTTGACACTAAATGTTTAATAGAATAATTGAACACTTCTCTTACGCTATCATAGCAAGGACAGCACCATTCGAGACAACTACGAGTCCATAACAACTTAAATCCAGTGAATTTGCAAAATAAAATTGTATGTCAAAATAAAATCATATTTTCATTAAAGCATAAAAAATAAAGTTTTTTTGTACTTAACATATATTAAAAACTAATAATTATGCTTCTGGTGGCTTTGCAAACTTTACCATAACGACTTTGACGTTTTTACTTTTTAAAATGTCAGTGAAATAATGATACTTTTCATGTCATAGATTACTAGGGGCGCCAACAAACCCTCAATTTCGACTCGCTACGCTCGCAAAATCTCGGGTGCCGTTTTGCATATTGAGCGAAGCGAGCCCATTGTATTCCCTCATCGTTTCCCATTGACTTCAATGGGATATCAGTTTTTTGACATGATATTTAAAAAAAAGTTTTTTTTTTTAACATTTTCAAAATTTTTTTTTAGAAAACCATCACCTAACGTGTGTCCTTTTGTTTGCAAAGTTTCATAATTTTCCGTCAAGTAGTTTTTGAGCCAATTCGTGACAAAGAATGCAAAAAGTCTCCAGTAAAACGCTCCGCTCACTTCGTTCGCTTCGCTCAATTATAGGATTTTCTTATGCATACAATTGACTCTTTTAAATTATTGACGTTGGCTATTGATCAAAATGATACACACATATATATATATAAACTATAACACTTTGAAATAGATATTAAATTAAGAAGAAAACCAATAAAGCTACTTGAAAGTTAAACTTGACCTGCCAATTTATGCCTTGTGGTTGAACGTTTGATATAATACAGCGACACCTAGTGTGAGAACTGAGACGGCAGAATGGATAAGTAAGTATAATAATAATTTGAATCATGATCTATAGGACAGAAGACAACAACATTCCATTTTATAAACGTAGTTTTGACATTTACAAAAATCTTTCCTTCAAATAAGCTTTGGCACTCAATATTATACAACTTAAAACAACAAACGCTCCGCTTTGCCTGGATACCATTTTGAAATCCATAACTTACTTTGAAGTGTTAGAATTGATTGACTCAACAAAATTCTTAGGTTTAACATTAGATAGAAAGCTCCAGTGGAACCCCCATCTCTCAACACTCGCAGCCAAACTCAGCTCCGCCGTCTTTGCAATTAGAAAAGTTAGACAATTAACGGACATAAATACGGCTCGACTTGTTTATTTTAGTTATTTTCACAGTATTTTATCTTACGGTATTTTATTATGGGGCAGTGCTGTCGAAATTAATTTTATATTTATTTTACACAAAAGAACTGTGCGGGCTATTTATAACTTAAAAGCTAGAGATTCTCTGAGAGATGTTTTTAAAGAAATAGGTATTCTTACAGTCGCTTCCCAATACATATTTAATAACATTTTATATATACGTCAAAATTTAAATAGTTATATAAAAAACAGTGACAGACACGCGATAAATACGAGAAATAAAAACAAACTCGTAACGCCAAAGTTTCGGCTTCAAAAAGTTAATAAATCCTTCATGGGTTTGAGTATACGCATATATAATAAAGTTCCACAAGATATCTTAGACCTTCCATTTCTTAGTTTTAAATCTAAAATCAAAAGTTTATTGTTAAATAAAGCTTATTATAACGTTCAAGAGTTTTTAGTGGATCGAAATATGTGGAACTTAAGTTGTTGAATCATTTGCAGGATTTATATTATATTATAATATACATCACCAATTGTTATATTTCTTTTGAAAAGAGCAACTGTTGAGTTTCTGGCCGGCTCTTCTCAACAGAGCAGCATTCCGAGCCGGTGGTAGCTTACGTACGGACGGACTACACTGACCTTTTTTGTATTGTAGTAATTGACGATTCAAAAGTGCGTGTAAATGCCTACTTGAATAAAGATATTTTGAATTTGAATTTGAATTTTACACTTGTACTAATTTTCATCAACTCTTGCTTGGTATTTAGAATTGATTAATTTAATACATGCTTTAACTTTCTATTGACTGTATTGTATTTTATATCATTTTACCATCATGTAAGTTTGGATTTAATAATTTATTATTATGCTGGGTTCCGAAGGGTGCGGGCTTTCTACTCATAAATCTATAAAGCAATAAACCCAAAATAATAAATAATAATGATGTTTTGAATGTTTGTGTAAAAAAATGGCGCACAATTTTACAGTTGCAAACTGCAAGGTCCAAATTAAATCTGGTGCCTGTTTCACCTTGATATTACATATGTTTTAATGTCAAGTAAAAGTTAACGTTGAGACTAACGTCCAACATATTCACATACATCTCACCAGCAGTTAACCGCGGCGAACGCCGCGCCGCCACTCCTCGAAGCTTCAGCTCATGACTGACCCCTAATGTATTTGGATCTATTCTAGCAAAATTCCGATAACTTATCGTGGGTATGTCCGGAGATATATGTAATTATAAGACGATATTTAATATTGTTTTCACTAAAATTATTCACAACTAAAACCGAACTCATAATCTAAACTTATTATCAGTAGTTTGGAGTAGTTTGAATATTTAAATACATTGGACCTAAAGCTTTTAATGTCCCAATTATTTACGTTTTATTGAGCGAAGCGAACGAAGTGAGCGGAGCGTTTTACTGGAGACTTTTTACATTCTTTGTCACAAATTGACTCGAAAACTACTTGACGGAAAATTATGAAACTTTGCAATCAAAAGACACACATTAGGTGATGGTTTTAAAAAATGCAAACGCAAATTTGAAAATGCAGCCAAAAAAAAAAGTTATTTTTTTGATATCATGTCAAAAAACTGGTATCCCATTGAAGTCAATGGGAAACGATGAGTTAATATACTGGGCTCGCTTCGCTCAATATGCAAACGGCACCCGAGATTTCGCGAGCGCAAGGAGTCGAAATTGAGGGTTTGTTGGCACCCCTAGTTTATTTTTTATTTATATATTATATTATATCAATTACGTAATTATTGACCTTTAATTTTCGAAATTAAAATGTTATAGTTTATGATAAGTACTCGTTGCGTAAATGCTTGGAAAGTCCAATGTTTTTATTCTCTGATAAAATTGAATACGGGAAAAAATTTAAATGATTTTTATAGCTTTTATATGTAATATCCGTTAAATATAAAAGTCATTCCCCAGTTCAGATATCTGCGATTAAATTATCCGCCCCGCGAGCTGAACTCGGCAATACTTTTAAAAACATTCAAATAAATTGATTATTCATTGATGACTTATTGATTCATGAGAGCGAAGAAAACAATCATTTCTTTCTTATCATTATTTATTTAAACTGACACAAATTACAGTATATTTTATTATATATTTTAACCCCTCAAATTTTATTTTTTAGTGGCAGAATTCAGTGAACATTTCATATTTTATTAGTTATGTGTTATATAGGTATTATAGAAAAGGGCAGTTGCTGTTAGATTTGCGTCTTCGGCAGGACGGTCAGCGGCGAGAGTTATTGGAGCGAAAGAGTTTCCTTTTCCAGCTGCTTTAGTATGGGGGGAGTGTGACCCCTCTCGCCTACTATAGGCCTGAGGGGTGACGACGTGAGGGTGCTCTAAGTTTTGTGGGGGCAAGATCATAGGACAGTACCCAGTACTACTGAGGCGATGAGGGCAACTGTTGGTTTTTAACACTAAACCTACCAAGTACAGGTCAAATTGACCGCTCTTAAACTTTTGTAAAACTTACACATTCTTAAACGTTATAATATCGTTATCAAACTACCTAACAATTCTTAGAATATGCATATAATATTTTCTTCACTCTTTACTTTTAGTTATTTCCATTATTACCTGCGTTATATAATAAAATAACTTTTAATTACCGGTCAATTTGACGGCGTACGGTAGGAACAGGTATACAAGAATTGTCGGTAGGTTTAGTGTTAAATGATTAGCTTTAAAAATGTTTGCATCTTCTACGCTGCCGGGTAGTTCACCACAACGGTCACCTTCTCGGCTGCCGGGTATGCCGGGTAAGGGATTTTTAACGCAAAAAAATACTAGAAGTTATAGGTATAATTAAAACCACAAATATAATTAAATGTAATATGACACACAAACATACAAATTAACTTATTTTTATCTACATTATACAATCTACAAAGAAATACGCCAAATGAACTAACATTTTGTATTTATAGTACAACGGGTGCTGTGAGTCTTATTTATTATATATATATATATATATGTTCGTCTGTTGTTGTCGCTGAAGTGCTTCTTAGTAATTATATATTATTTTTCTTCATAAACAAATAAGTTATTGCTTACAACGGCGGTGTAGTGGAAATAAATTTGCCTTTTATCTCCACATACAAAAATAACTAACCGATAAGTTATGTTTTTTAATAATAATATCATATAATATACCTAACACAATTTCTGTCACTAAGTATGAACTAAAAAAATAGAGATCGCAAAGGTTATATAACTATAACTGAGGCGATAAGTCAGATAAACGTATAGATTACGTTACATATTAATAAGACTATAGTGTCCGATTGTAATGACAAGTTAACGGCTTTTCACTAAATAACACACTGAAACAACACACACTGAAACAACACACACTGAAACACTATGCGGTACATATATTTAGAATAAATATTTTATAATTTATTTTCTGTCCGTCTATTTGTTCGTTCTGGATAATCTCTGAACCGGCTTGACCTATTTTAACAGAACTTTCACTGGGGGATAGCTGATGTTATAAGGAGTAACTCGGGCTACTTTTGTTTTAAAAAACATATTCATCACGAACGAAGTCGTAGGCGCAGCTAGTCTGTACGGGTTATTTTACTTTCGTACAACCGAAACTATTTGGTCTTAAAACGTATTTATAAATTAACTATATATATATATATTAAGGAATCGTTTGTAATAAGTCCTTAGGGATAGAATTAAAGATATAATTCAGAAGGATGATTATAATTATATATTTAAGATTTACTATTTCAACTGGTACATAATTATCTATTGTAGAAATTAGAAATTAAATATTTTATTTGTTTGTTTGTCTGTAAAACATTTCTCTATCACTACACTCCGATGTCAAGGACTGTTACGAAGTGCGCGGTCCTTGAGGTATTGAAGATCCTGCTTTGAGACTTGTTTTCTTATCCGGGCGGAGCTGTTGAAGCCACTCTTAATATTACAATAATAATGAACTACAAATATAATTTGTTTATTTCTTTAAAATAATACTTGAATAATATTTTTATAGTACAGTAATACCCCGCTTTACGCGAGGGATACGTTCCAAAAAAAAATCGCGTTAACTGAAATTCGCGTATAACGAGCTTTATGATTAAACATAGTCAAAAATTATTACAAAAAAATACAAATCATTTTAATCAATCACTTTAATTCTAGGAACACTTTATGCAATACATACTCTTAATTTTTACGGAAAAATACATCTGTTGTTGATGACTCCATTATATTTATACACACTCTTTCGCGTAATTCGAGGCATTTGAGCGCGAAATTTGCATCCGCGTTATAGTGAAGCCGCGTATAACGGGGTCGCGTAAAGCGGGGTATTACTGTAATTAGAGCAACCTTAGAAATAATTATAAAATTTCTAAAAAATATGACAAATATGTAATTCTAAACTACTTATATATAAAGATAATAATATGTTGTTAATGTTTTAATATATAAAACTTTTAGTCAACACGGACACAGTCACGGCTCAGAAGGGGTGTAATAAAATATATTTATTTATTTATTTAGCTTCACGCCATGTCCCTTGCGGGGTAGCCAGAGACGACGGAGCGACAAACGCTACGGTCTCTGCATACCTCTTTCTCCTCGACCACAGACATCAACCTCTTCATACGTGTCCTCCGGGGGGTCCTCATGCGTGACCTTACGTGACCTTCCTCCAGTATCATAGATACTGTGTTTTCGAAGGTCACTCGAGGCCTCCCCCTTTCTCTCTTTCCGCTCACTTTTCCTGTATAAATCTTTTTTACCATTCTTTCATCCCTCATTCGTTCGACGTGAACAAACCACCTGAGCACGTTCTTCTTCATTCTCACCGTGACATCTTCACTGGTACCTGCCATTCTGTGGATCTCTTCATTGCGGATTCGGTCAGCTAAACTGACTCCGCATATTCTGCGAAGAGATCGCATCTCCACAGCATTTATCTTTCTTACATTCTTTTTCTGTGTTACCCACGTTCGGCTGCCGTATAACAGCGTCGGTAGCAAAACCGCATTGTGTACAGCCAAACGTGCAGTTATGCTGACGTTTCGCCGTCTCAACAATGCAGCCAAAGCACCGTTAACTCTGTTACCGGCAGCAATACGCCTTTCCACATCCATTTCGTATCTTCCGTCTCTGCTAAAGATACTTCCCAAATATACCACTTCAATCACTTGTTCTATTATCTTATCATTCACGTTCATCTTACATTCTGTTCTTTCGTCATTTCTTTCTAATTTCAGAACCTTCGCCTTCTAAAATATATATCCGACGGGAAAATATACCGGTTCCTTCAGAGCCACTGTTTGTTCGACAGGTCTGATCTGGTCTGGTCTGGTCGGGTCCCTAATCAGTTTTGACAACTCTTCCACTATCACACACTAGGTGATAGTTCATGTTCTGATTGTTGGCTATCACTGCGACCTTTCTCTACAGCTTGTTATTATCCAGATACAATTTTTTTTTTGTCTTCACAGTCTGTCTGTAATTCAAAATTAATAGCTTGTCACTAAATGCAATGCATAATGCATGCATATGTAAAAATATGCATGAAAATATATACGGCACTTGGTTAAAAAAAACATTGTTTTTAATTTGTTTGTCTGTCTGTTCCGGCTTCTCTCCGCCAGAATACACAATAACAATACCTTGTAAATGGTGTCAAATAATAAAGTTAATGCTATGCAAATAAAGTTTATTTTATGCCGATATTAAATGCCCCCCCCCCTCCCTTCAACCCCCTATCGGTAGGATTTATTTATCTTTGATTTCTTATTGTGTGCTTACCAGCGTCCCACGTACATCAACCCCAGGGGGGTTTGCTGGTAGAGAATGTCCTTGTATCAGCAACCCCACCTATTTCGCACTATTCTATATATTGTTCAATGAAGAATAAAATAAATAAATAAGGGGTCGTCCATTAATCACGTGAGACTCAAGAGGGGAGGGGGGAGAGAGATTTGAGGATGCAGTGTATTTATTTTGTAATTGAACACATTATTTTAAGAATTTACTTACAAACAATATGCAACCTCGATAAAATAGAATTTAATTTAATAATATAAATATTTCAAAAGTATTTAAAAAATTCGGCTATTTAGTATAAAAAAAATATTCGAAGAGGTAAATTTAAAACTTCAATAAAAGCATGAGGGGGAGGGGGGGAGTGCTCTAAGAGCTAAAAACCTCTTGTGTTTAATGGACTATCATGAGAGTCCGCCTGTCCCACAGCTTAGTTGGCTCTATCTTTTGGCCCCAAGTTATCAAATAATAATCTTTGGTTTGAGGAACCCTAATTATTCTTACGATACCAAATGTATACCCATATAACTAATAAATAATTTCTAGTTGTATATGTATAGGTATTAGTCCACATACAATATTTGTTTATCTGTTCGTTTATTCTCCGATTGGTCAAAAACTATAGGATTTATATTAACGGAATATTGTATACTGATTTTCTAACAAAGTTGTGAAGAAAGATATTCGTTAGTAACAGATAGTTATCATCACATAGGGCACCCACTTCTAACTATTTTTAATATTATTTATTTTTGTGTTATCAAAATGATAACCAAACTTTATATCTCAAAGGATTGAAAGTGATAAGCAAAACTTTCTACTTAATAAGTTAAAAATGAATTTTAAACTTATCTTCGTAAATAAACCATAAAAAAACATGTGTATATTGTATGTACGTCTTGTTCGCATTTAAAAGAAACGGAGCAGTTTAAAAGCGTTAATTACTGTTTATGAAAGTTGATATTATTCAAGTATGCAGGATGTAGTAATATAATTAAATTTTTAACATATTAAACTATTTCCTGTATTATATTAAATAATAAATAATCTAAAAAACAGCTATTTACCTAATTTAATTCCGAGTAGGTTAGAGGTGCTTGCGTAAGCAGTAATTGCATTATATATCTACCTACGTTCTCTTTACGTCCATACTAAAATACCTAAACATTTGACATCTACTTTTTACTTATCGCCATCTCCCTCACTCATGTAGGGGATTATTGTTCATGGAATGCGCGCGTCGGCAAGCCTCGTGTCCCTCGTCGTTAGGCGGATATTATTATTACTGCCGAAAAATTTAGTTTATATTTCCAAAGCCGTAAGGTTCAATTTAGAAATAGTGTTTTATCAAATGCTTCTTATCGCCGACTAAACTCGGACACGAGGCTATCCATAGTGGCTACCTACTTTGTAAGAGTACATTCATAAATCTTATTTATTATAATTTCTTAATTGCGACTTATTTAATGGGTTACGTATATTAATGTGACACAAATAAGTTTTTTTTTTTTATATAAAAGCAAAACCGAAGTCGTAGTGTATTTCTCCAACAGTCTAATAGTTGAAAAACTAAAAATGAAAAGTCCTTGAGAACTAGCCTCACGAGGAGTGCGGTTACGTCACAGACTTGATTTTGGTAGGTATGTATATTGTTAGCAATGGCCTGATTGGCCAACAAAGCCTTGTTGGCGGCCATTTTGTTCAATGCTGAGTCACCAAAAGGTGAAAAATGTACATGAATTAATGCGCACTCCCCACGAGACTATACAACGGTATTGGGCATTTCCCTCGTGAACACAAAATTTGGGTTTCATGTTCCCTCGTTCGCAGCGTGGTAACAAAAATTGTTTACCACGCGAAAAAATATAGTAGGGCAGTAAATATATTATTTTCCGTAAGGTATAATGTGCCGGATAAGCTGAAAAACTAAGTTTGAAACGTCAAAACGGAAGTTTACGTCGCGTTTAAAATCGCCTGTATAGGCGATCAAGTGGTCGTTGAGTGAGTGAATTAGTTTCTCACGATGTGTTAAAGTTATTAATAATATATGCTACTGATAACAATCCAATAACCTGTACTGTGCTCTGTACGTTGTTAGTCTGTCAAAAAAGTGATTATATTAGTGTTGTGTACATCATGTTTACTAGTTGTGATTATTGATGGGTGGTTTAAAAACACGATGTAGCCGAGTTTAAAAGTGACATGTTAATATAAAACTATAGTGTTTTGTGTATATTTAGATTAATAAGTTTCCCGCCTCAAAATGACGGATTTAAATGCAGTCAAGATAAAAACTGAACGCCCAGATGAAGCCGAGATCAGAGAATTGGCTGCGAAGATGGTGGAGGCCAATAAGGCGAAGGCCCTGGCCGCGTCTGTGGCGGCCGCGCGGCCGCAACCCGGCGCGCTTATGGGAGCTGCGACGCCGGCCGTTGGCGGCCAAATGGGAATACTTAACTTTCTCACCAGAAAACCAGGAAGTACCCAGCCGGCCGCAGAACAGCGACCGCCAGCCGATGAGAAAAAGACACCGGCCCCCGACGAAGCCAGCTGGAAAGGTCACTTCGGTTGGGACATGTTAGGTAAATGTCATATTCCGTACATATATAGATCAGGAGAGAAATATGTAGCTGTTCGAATGGTGGAAATCAAACTTCTAAACAAGTATCTTAACTACCTTCATGCAGACATCTACTCCTGTACATGTATAAGAAGTTACTATATTACCGATATAGAGGCCCGTTTACTAAATGAAATCAACAACAGGCATTGCGATGGACAGTTTGGTCGCGAACCATTTACACAGAAGGATTTGGTGGTGCGGCTGTCAGATGCCTATGAGTTTTACAACTTTTTGGATGTGTGTTACAATAAACTTCTCCGCGGTACAACAAATAATAAGGATAAATGTGGTTTCATTAGGATAAACAAGGAATCCGTAGTCCCCTACACTGTTAGGGACAGCCAGAAATTTGTACCTTTATTTTATTTTGAAGGAGAAACTGATAATTTAAAGTTGAAGGCGGATCAATTAAAAGGATGGGATCTATCCTACCTCAAGTTCTGCTGTAAAGTACAGGGGATAAGGAATGAACTGTTTGCAAGTGAGACATGTTCGGTGATAAGTTTGACAGACATTAAAAGTTATTTCCCGCCTGGAACGGAGTTTGAGGAGTACTGGCCTAACAAAGTTGTAGACTCGCAGCTCCTGATCTCAGCTAAGGGTGAGTTATTATATTTTTTGTTTATTTTTAAATTGAGTTCTTGATAATTGTAGACGCAAGGCATGTATTATAAAGTAAACAATTAATGTTTGCTTATTAGGTCTTGTTATACTTAAATGTATGTTGTTTATTTATAGTTTAATTATTTGTCTTTCCCGAAATTAAGAGGTTTACTTTCTACAATAACACAATATTTCTATACCACATGGATTAAGTTTTGTCCCGGAGTCATAATGCAAAAACACAACAAATTTAATATGCTACAAAGATTTTTTTTATTTATATTCTAAACAACCGTACAACCAAAATTAATTTATTGAATAAATCTGATGTAACATTCCAAAATAAAATGTGTTTACACCATCAGCTACTCAATATTATTATATTGTTCTAAAACCAACTCAACTTTTATATATTTTATGATGTGTTTGTCTTTTCTGTGTCCTTGTTCATACAATAACGATATACTAACTAAACTTAATCCTTGTTCATACAATAACGATATACTAACTAAAGTTAAAGATAGCTTTTATATTTCAATCTTAATTTATTAATTTGTTTTTGTACATATAATGTTTATTAATTTATTCTTAATTTATTGATTATTATATACTAAATAATGTTTCTTCGTTTCTGTTGTTGCAGTCGTTAAATGTAGTTTTTAATTTGCATTATTTTTGTCTATTCACAGTTTCAATTCTAAATTCTAGTTTAAATATATAAGAAAAAAAAAATTCTTCCAGGTTTTGTAAGAAATGTTAAAATGAAAAGTGTGTCTTTTGTTATATCACTATATTCAGTAGCAACGTCTATCATGTGATCATAACTAATATTTTATAAGCTTAGTGGATATAAATAAACTCTGGAAGCTACTCCTAGCTTAGTATTTTTGTGCTATAAATATAATATATATATATATATATATATATATATATATATATATATATACCATCTGTTGCAAGCGACTTCATCACATATGAATAATCATTCACTAAGTCAGTCCCTTTATGTATAAATAAGGTAATAAAAAATTAAGATTATTAATAGAGTCAACAGCCATCCTCCCTTTTAAGTTAGAACAAACAAATTTTGGAGATTAGTACCGACAGACTTCACGACACAGCATTATTATACATATAAAGAAAAATGAAGAGTCATTTGTAAACAGGACACAAAATAAAAACAATTCTATTTTGATAAGCATTAAGGAAAACATAGAATTACATAAAATTTTATTTTGCTTAAGCTGTGCTGCGTTCTTGAAAACATCAAATGTGTTTAAGAACATGAGTCATTGCTGGTTACATAACATAGTACACACGTTATATAGTACATAATACACTCAAGTAAAACATTATTTTGTTTTCAACCACACAAATTAACTTTATTACCGAGAGTTCTTATTTTTACATATCAATTATTATGTATATAATATATAAATAACTAGTTGTTACCTGCGGCTCCATCCGTGAAAAATAATGTTCTACCTCTATGGTGATACGCCAATCAGTTTTAGATTATAGTTTATAGCCTCTGTCTCTCTTACTCCTTGAAGATTTATTACCGGGACAATATATAACTTATATTGTAGGAATCTAAAACGTCTCTGTTTCAAATCATCATCCATCAGTCCATCAGTCCATCGGTGGGCCTAGCAGACACAGACGTGCAACTACTTTAGAATTTATTATAAAATTGAAAAACTTAAATAACAAAAAATAATTTATTTCTGATTATATACTACCCTTAAACAGTTAATGGACTCTGAAACTGAGCAAACATTAGTATTATCCAGTTGGAGATGTCATTCATTGTGGACTAGCTGTGGCCCGCGACGCTACCTGCGTGGTGCGTTACGTGTTTAATATATTATCAACTCACCAAATTTAATTAGAATTATTCCATTACTTTTTTATGTATTGTGGTAACAAAAAACTAACGGACAAAAAATTGTTTAGTCTAAACAAACAGATCGTTTTTCTTATAATATTTAATATAGAGAGTTGATTTGATTTACAATATTATTGCCTTTGTGAAAAAGGCCTAAGTCACCCCTTATAATATCAGCTATCCTTCAGTGGAAGTCTTGATAAAATTGGTACAGCCTTTTCACAGATTACCCAGAACAAATAAGTAAATATATTTATATATATATATATATATACAAGGGAACTTCCCGGCCCTTCGGGCCAGGAAGGGTCAAAGGTCATGTCTGAGGTTGGCACCTACTCTATTTTGTAGCCTGATTCAATAGCTTTTTTTTGATGTATTACACATTATTGTGTGATTTGTGGGTGATAAGTGATCCGCGTGCATACAGAGTCAATTAGGTCATTATTATATAGTAAGGATTTTATGTGAGTACTGTATATACTTTGTTATGTATTTAGTGAATAACTGTTAATTTGGAATTACAGACGGACAACAATTTTATTTATATGTATAGAGATAATTACAAAAAAATATAAAAAAAGTATCTATTATTAAATAATGTACATGTCTATTGGTGTATTTTTAGCACCATACTATGTTTATTTAACATCAGGGTTTCTTATTGACGAAAATACCTATTTTATATTCGATACGAGAATCAGTAAAAGTGTTTTGCTAAAAGAAACTCTGTTTCCCGTTTAGGGATGAAACGGGATAGAAATGGATATTTACATATACACATCTGTCATCGTATTAGTTTATAAAATTTTTAAAAGGAAACCTCTAGTCGCAGAGTTGACGCAAATTCTTTTGGTGTCAAGGCTTTGTTGAAGGTCTAACCTCAATACCAAACGGCTTCGAGCACCGCGGAGGTCGTAGAATATTATATCTTCATACGCGGCTACAGATTTTAATATATTAATAATTATATTACTGGCAAGTGGATGTTTAGTATTATGGTTATCCCGCCACTAGTTAGTACCTACTTTCCGCCGGCTTGGCATATTTCATATCCAAATTAACTGTTTTTCACTGGATGCATATGCATATATATGTACTTATATACGATACTTGCATAAAAAAATATTTTTTATTTTTTTTCTGTCTCTTTGTTTGTTCTGGCTAATCTGAAACGGATGGACCGATTTTAACATGACTTTCACTGGAGGATAGTCGCCGTTAAGGAGTAACTCGGGCTACTTCTATTTAATAAAACATATCAAACCATATTCCGCGCGAGCGAAGTCGCAGGCACAGCTTGTACATGTATATTAACGGTCGGATCTGCGTTACCTTTTTTTTAAATGTTTGTTTTTTTAATCTGTGTAATTTTGATCTGTGGTTTGATTATTTCTGTTATTTTTTATAGGCAGATAGACATCGGTCGCAGTCGCCCTTGGTATTAGAAAGTTTGTAGGATGCTTTCGGTATTGCCAATATTATATTTATTTACACTCTGTTTTATTATTTCTTAATATAGAACCTAAAATATATTATTATTATTACACTGATTGAAAGTTATTTGACTATAACTATGTAGATATTTATATTGTAGTATACCACAAATGGTACGAAAAAATGTTTGCTTTTGAATGTTTAGTTAGTTTTTTACTACTAAGAATATTTACTATATGTAGTGTGTACCTATTTCTGCCCTTTTAATTGAATTTTGTCACTCTCATGGGTAGCTAGTAGAGATCTCTCCTTAGAGATAAGCTCATCCAATGTTCTTCACGTCTCTGAATATTTTGTTTTTACTAAATCTGGTACATGAATAAATAAATAAATAAATAAATAATATGAATATAAAGATTTTTTAGATATTCGATTACATTGTTATTATTGATACACCTGCCTTGTTGTATCCGATCGCACCAAACAATGAAACCCCACACAAAGTGGGTATATTTTTTTTCGTCTGCGTCCAAAACATTTTAATGATTGTCAAATGTAGTAATTTTGTTGAATGTTAAACATACAAATATATTTATATAGTGAATGTTGGTAAATATAATCACGATGTTCGTTCGTTCGTACGTTAATATTTGAAAACACACAAACAAAAGCCATTTCTATGATATTCTATACATGATTATATTATATATATTGTTGGGTCCAAATTAAATTGGTTTTTATCTCGATTTTGTTAATATTGCGAATTTGTAGTTTTTTATTATATATAAAGGGTTTAATTTAAGTGTAAGTTGTACATGTTTCAACAGATGGCGTGTTAAAAGACGAAGGCTCCGACAATAGCTACTTACTACTGTCGTGTACTTAGTTTAACACTAAACCTACCAAGTACCGGTCAAATTGACCGTTCTTAAACTTTTGTAAAACTTACACATTTTTAAACGTTATAATATCGTTATCAAACTACATGACAATTCTTAGAATATGGTTATTATTAGTTATTTATTTCCATTCGTTATTTCCATTATTACCTGCGTTATATAATAAAATAACTTAATTACCGGTCAATTTGACGGCGTGCGGTAGGAACAGGTATACAAGAATTGTCGGTTGGTTCAGTGTTAATATAATCGTTACTAGTGGTGGTGGTAGTGGTTGTAGCAAGTATAAATAATATATACTAAATATAGTTTAAAGTAATTATTTATTACATATTTATATATTTTTTGCAATACTAGGTTCAGTATCGGGCGGTGGGCAGTGGACGCGCGCGCCGCCCGCCCCACCCCCGGCGGTGGGCGTGGGGAGCGGCGTGTCGCTCACGAGCGTGCCGCGCGGGCGACGTCCCACGCAGCGGCACTCGCCGGCCTCGGCGGCGATGCAGATGCCGCACGCGGGGCTCTCGGCGGCCGCCGTGCAGGCCCTCGCCAACGGGTGGAGTCTGCCCGGCACCCTCACTCAGGCCCAGACGCAGCAGGTGTTGCGGCTTGCTCAGGTAAACTCTGGTTTTGATACCATGTGTGATCATGTTTCGGACGCGAAGTACATCCAATCGAGTCTATAGTATATACGTATAACCTTTGGTTCATCAGTCGTTTTGTGTAAATAAATGAATAAATGTATTTTATTAACCTTTTTAAGATATTATCTTATCGTAATCAGATAATTTAAAAAGATCCGTATTGTTTTCTCGTCTAGATAATCTAAGACTACAGATAATACGTGTGATAGAAATTATGTTGTTTTTATATATTTCTAAGTATTTGGTGTAAGAATAGTTCATTCAGACAGCGACAACAAAAATACAAACAAGGTCACGTTTCATTATTCGTTCTTCTCTAAATATTCCATAACCGTTCAAGGTTCGACTATAATAACACAATATATGATATGTACCCGGTACATCTTTCACAACACGTAATCAATAACAAATCATATAAAAATCTATATACTCAATAATTGATGCATTAGCAAAGTAACTAATAATTTATTGTATCCCCTCAGGCGCAAGTGGCGGCGCAGGCGCAGGCGCAGGCCGCAGCACGATACAGCAGCGCCGCCGCCATTGCAGCCGCCGCCTCACTGCCGCAACACAGATCACAACACGCTCGGACAGTACAGGTAATACAACGCCACATTACATTGTGTTTGTTTTGTGACCACAACAACATATTATAAAAAACCACAAATCAACACAACACAACGCAACATTGTATACAACACCACACCAACATAACATATCGCAATAGAACAGAGAACACCATATCGCACCACAGCACAACAGAAATACTGCATCGCCCCAAAATGCAACAGTGCACATCGCGTCACAAGACAACACCGTCCCGCACCACACGACACCGCATCACAACACACATTACACATCGCTTCACAAGACAACACCGTCCCGCACCACACGACACTGCACCACAACACACATTACACATCGCTTCACAAGACAACACCGTCCCGCACTTCACGACACTGCACCACAACACACATTACACATCGCTTCACAAGACAACACCGTCCCGCACTTCACGACACTGCACCACAACACACATTACACATCGCGTCACAAGACAACACCGTCCCGCACTTCACGACACTGCACCACAACACACATTACACATCGCTTCACAAGACAACACCGTCCCGCACCACACGACACTGCACCACAACACACATTACACATCGCTTCACAAGACAACACCGTCCCGCACTTCACGACACTGCATCACAACACACATTACACATCGCTTCACAAGACAACACCGTCCCGCACCACATGACACTGCACCACAACACACATTACACATCGCTTCACAAGACAACACCGTCCCGCACTTCACGACACTGCACCACAACACACATTACACATCGCTTCACAAGACAACACCGTCCCGCACTTCACGACACTGCACCACAACACACATTACACATCGCTTCACAAGACAACACCGTCCCGCACTTCACGACACTGCACCACAACACACATTACACATCGCTTCACAAGACAACACCGTCCCGCACTTCACGACACTGCACCACAACACACATTACACATCGCTTCACAAGACAACACCGTCCCGCACCACACGACACTGCACCACAACACACATTACACATCGCTTCACAAGACAACACCGTCCCGCACCACACGACACTGCACCACAACACAGATTACACATCGCTTCACAAGACAACACCGTCCCGCACTTCACGACACTGCACCACAACACACATTACACATCGCTTCACAAGACAACACCGTCCCGCACTTCACGACACTGCACCACAACACACATTACACATCGCTTCACAAGACAACACCGTCCCGCACTTCACGACACTGCACCACAACACACATTACACATCGCTTCACAAGACAACACCGTCCCGCACCACACGACACTGCACCACAACACACATTACACATCGCTTCACAAGACAACACCGTCCCGCACCACACGACACTGCACCACAACACACATTACACATCGCTTCACAAGACAACACCGTCCCGCACTTCACGACACTGCACCACAACACACATTACACATCGCTTCACAAGACAACACCGTCCCGCACTTCACGACACTGCACCACAACACACATTACACATCGCTTCACAAGACAACACCGTCCCGCACCACACGACACTGCACCACAACACAGATTACACATCGCTTCACAAGACAACACCGTCCCGCACTTCACGACACTGCACCACAACACACATTACACATCGCTTCACAAGACAACACCGTCCCGCACCACACGACACTGCACCACAACACACATTACACATCGCTTCACAAGACAACACCGTCCCGCACCACACGACACTGCACCACAACACACATTACACATCGCTTCACAAGACAACACCGTCCCGCACTTCACGACACTGCACCACAACACACATTACACATCGCTTCACAAGACAACACCGTCCCGCACTTCACGACACTGCACCACAACACACATTACACATCGCTTCACAAGACAACACCGTCCCGCACCACACGACACTGCACCACAACACACATTACACATCGCTTCACAAGACAACACCGTCCCGCACTTCACGACACTGCACCACAACACACATTACACATCGCGTCACAAGACAACACCGTCCCGCACTTCACGACACTGCACCACAACACACATTACACATCGCTTCACAAGACAACACCGTCCCGCACGTCACGACACTGCACCACAACACACATTACACATCGCTTCACAAGACAACACCGTCCCGCACTTCACGACACTGCACCACAACACACATTACACATCGCTTCACAAGACAACACCGTCCCGCACTACACGACACTGCACCACAACACACATTACACATCGCTTCACAAGACAACACCGTCCCGCACCACACGACACTGCACCACAACACACATTACACATCGCTTCACAAGACAACACCGTCCCGCACCACACGACACTGCACCACAACACAGATTACACATCGCTTCACAAGACAACACCGTCCCGCACTTCACGACACTGCACCACAACACACATTACACATCGCTTCACAAGACAACACCGTCCCGCACTTCACGACACTGCACCACAACACACATTACACATCGCGTCACAAGACAACACCGTCCCGCACTTCACGACACTGCACCACAACACACATTACACATCGCTTCACAAGACAACACCGTCCCGCACTTCACGACACTGCACCACAACACACATTACACATCGCGTCACAAGACAACACCGTCCCGCACTTCACGACACTGCACCACAACACACATTACACATCGCGTCACAAGACAACACCGTCCCGCACTTCACGACACTGCACCACAACACACATTACACATCGCTTCACAAGACAACACCGTCCCGCACCACAACACACACACACACACTACACCACTCACATACCTGCTATACGTTCCCTATTATATCAGATCACCCCGGTCCACATTACTTGAGTGGCTGACAGACAGATCTTACATTAGTCTATAATATTAATTGCGATGTCTGAAATTAGTTTGCAACTTATGAATTTATTTGTCAAAAAGTTGTTAGTGAATTCTTGTATAATTTTTATGTTTCCCGTCCAGCTGGACCGAGCTGTGAACTTATGTGATATTATTTTTTTTACTTATACCTAGTGTGTTATCATTGTTTGATACCTGCCCTAGTTTGTTTGTCGTTTATTTATATATCTCCTCCGACTCTCCATTAATAACCTTATTTCTATTTCGACTTGTTTCTATTTGGTCTGTTGTTTGATCCGATATCTAAACAAAACAGTTCAAAAATATTTAATCTCATAATCGACCTCAAAAAGTCACACTCGTCAAACGTACACAATACTTAAGGGGTTACCCCCACTTGTGATTTTGAAAAAATCGATTTTTTTTTATTGCATTGTTTTGAAGTATAAGTATCTGAAAATATGTCCTGACAATTTCAAGTCGATCCGAACAAAATTAACTTAGATATGAGCGTTGAAAGAAAATAATCCGTTGTGTTAATTACCGGCTAGACTACTCCCTTGGAGCGCTCGACCTTCTATTCGGTTTTAATCCATTGTTCGACAAAAAGGGTCATATACCTGACATTCACAACGTTCATATAATAGACTGGAATTTGTAGAAACTTATTTTTGATGTCTGTTAGGGTCTAAACTCGTCAGAGTAGCTCAAAAGTTTGACTAGATAAGACGTATATTCTGTCGTTCACAATATTATAAGCGCAGTTTTTATTCACTTTATATTTAAAAATGGATCGACAAAAAGGTTCGCGAGAAACAAGAAAAAGTGATAATTTACGGAAATCTCGACCAAAAAAAAGGAAGGGTGTTTTTAACCCGAAGCTGGCCGAATCGGAAACTGGAAGTTTCAGTACGTTTTGCAAGCGGCATCGTCGGTGGAAGAATTTCTGTATGTTCTGAAGTCGGTGACCAAGATTACTCGAACACTTATGAATCGATATTCTTGAAATTTTGCAAGCTTTATTTAATACATAAAAATGAAGTCTTTAATCGTTCGATATTTTTTTTCGAAAAGAAATGGCTGTTTTATAGCCAAAAAACAGGCACTTTTTTTCGTTAAAATTAAACCTTTAACTTTGACTGTCTGCCATTTTGTGAAAAATGAATATTTTTTTAAATCCTTCGATTAAAGACTAGTTTATACTTATATTTGACTAAATCAATCCACATTTTTTATTTCATATGATCCACTTTACCACGATGTTGGTCACCGCAAACCATACCCATGAAAATATTTTTTCATTGCCAGCCATTTGCCACTAAACAATGTAATATTTAACTACAAAAAAATTACTGAAAGTTCTTCAAGATGTATTCTTTCAGATGATATATTGATCGATTAAAAAAGTTTTGTAGTTTTCTTTAAAAAAATTCATGAAAAAGGCCCTTTTTTTGGTGCTACAAGTGGGGGTAACCCCTTAATATGTATCAAGATAAAAGAAAACGCAAAATTCAATTTCCAGTAAAGTCTATTGCCTAAAACAAACCAATGGGAATTGGGATCAATACAACCTTAGTTTCATATAACATAAAATCTCTTCCCCCTCCCTATATCTTTAACGGGTATGTTGGTGATTCCAGTTCCCGAACAGTGCGTTAACAATGGCGATGGGTCAGCAGCCGCCCCCCCCGCTGGTGAGGAGCTCGGCCAACACCAACACCATGAAGTGAGCATACCAACACACGCACACACACATACACACTAATGTATATAACCCAAACTCACACATGTATCTAAACGCGTCTTCGCATCTTGTCAATAAGCACGCGTATGAACATACAAGCGTGACAGAGACAATTGTTATAAATGTCATTCATTTCAAAGTATAAAATGTTTTCATAACCGTCACCTATCGTCACCTACCGTCACCTACCGTCAGCTACCGTCACCTACATATTTAATATTCTTAAGACTATAAACATTAGTATGTCATTTTAAGAGTCTATATTGTTCAGTCAGCTGTGTACTCACGCGCAAGACTCCAAGCTATTATTAAAAATATCAATAAATTCATTATTGTGTTACAAATCTAATATTTTGTTTGGTAGAAATTATTGGAATATTTGATTTTTGATAATCTTCAAACAAATCTTGTCACTAACAGTAGTCAGTGACTGTCCTTACCTTTTATAAGCTAATCTCTCTTAAACAAACCTACAGATTTTTTCTATTACTGCCCGTAAAGTAATCCTCGTTTGGAGTTGCGTTTTTGTAAAATTACCCATAATTTAGGGAGATTTACCACTATCGCACTGACACAATAAATGTTCAAATAAGCTTAGGTCAAGTTCAGTCGGACATTTCAGCTGTCTTGGGGTAAAAATGGGATGAAGAGACGAGTTCCCTTCTTAAAAATACCGCCTTGTTGGAATGGCTTAAAGAAATGTACGGTCGGGACACTCGGGACCCTCGGGACGAAGTTCCGATCTTCGTTCTTCAACTCGCAACGTAGTTGGAAATTATTTCGTATTATTTTTTTACAAGGCAAAAAATAATCAAAGGAACAAATTACATCGAACAGTCACATTTAACATTTTATAAATATATATATATATATATATACACCTAAGTCTGTTTTTACACGGAATTTGGATCCAGAAAAAACCGTGTAAAAAAGACATTGATCGTATGCAAAAATAGGTGATTGGTTCCTAATCTCTAAAACCTATTAAAATTAGTGAAAAACAAGGATTTTTTAAGAACAAGTATTCATGTTTATTTAATTAAATCACATATACAATGTTTATTTTTACAAGCATAGTTATTGAAGATTATTCACAAAATATTAACACATTTCAATTGCTCTGACCAGTAAATTTGCTTGTATGCACAAAAAGGGAATTCCCCTAAATTTGTAATATGAACATATTTCGCAGAAATTAAATTTGACAAAAAAAATTAAGCCCAAAAATTTTTTAATCGTGCTAAAAGGAATAAAATCGTGTAAAAAAAAATTAAAAATATTTTATTTTCAAACCGTGTTATTTCAAAACCGTGTAAAAAAAGACCGTGTAAAAACAGACTTAGGTGTACACAAATAGTAAATTGATATGTTCATCACGGACTATAATAGAGAAAATGGTTGTATCAAGTTATACAACTTTATAAACTTACTTTTATAAACAAAAACAATAAAATTTACGCAAATGTGGAGGTTATATGAGAATGGGACAGGAGCGGAGAGAGAGAGAGAGAGAGAGAGAAATACACGCACGCACGCACACATGACACACGGCATTTCGTCGGGTGTCGATTAATATTAAATCGCACTACTCGTAAGTCGCGTTAAGAACTTCAACACAATAAATGTACTATCAAAGCGGGCGTCAGCTAGCTCCGAGTGACGAAAGCACCCATAGTGCTGAAAGTCTAACTCTGTATATATACGCGCAATATCGATTTTTTTATACAGGAGACCTTCTGGTATGAGTGTGGTATTTTTAGAAAGCCCTTGGCCCATAGACCCAGAAAATGCATTTACACTTAGCAATATACCTACCTCCTCCACCTCTACGGCCGTTTGAAAAATGAGACTAAAATTTAGTTTTTGGCTCCGCACCAGTATAAAATCACTTATTTCCACCTTGAAAACAAACAAACAAACACAAAAAATGTGAATGTGTTCGAAACGTTGCCAAACAAACAAACAAACAAAAAAAAAATACAAACAAAAAATGTGAATGTGCTCGAAACGTTGCACAAATTGCATTTTTGTTTTTATTTTATTAGATTGATCAAGGCAATTTGGCAACGTTCCGAACACATTCACATTTTTTGTGTTTGTTTACGTTTGTGAATAAAAATGTTCGTGGTTTTTTTGTCGCAAAATTCATATCAGGAGTTTTGTGTCAGTGGAGTCGCTTTCGTCACTCGGTATTTACTTCGTTGAGAAGTTTTTGTTTTGATTTATTATTACACTGAAGTGTTGAAATCAGAAAAAAAAGATCATTAAAAACTTTTAAGTATTAAAAATGTAAAATCTATTTTTAATAACACAAAAAACGATGTAAACGGCTCGGGTCACTGTTATTTTTGGAACGTCTCCATTCCACAACACTTCTCAGACCTTCTCTTACCAAAAGTGTTTTATTAAATAAATGTTATTAAATCGTTGGAGCTTTTTAATTGATTTCATTCAGTTGTCGACTCGTTCGCGGGGTGGATGTCTCCTTTATATAAAGAGCGACCGTTGAGTTCCTCGGCAGAGCAGCGGCAGCCGGTACCCTTACTCCCTTATTCCCTTACTCCCGGACTGACTGCAATTAATACGGATATGTGAATATTGGTTTATTATTGTAATTAAATATTGAAAATGATAAAGTGCAATAAATGTGTGTATGTGTGTAGTGCGGGTTTACAAAGTGAGTCGATACAATCATTAACACGATGCATTTTAAAATATCTCTATGTAGTATTATCTTCATATAATGTAACATGTAACATTGAGGTGTAATGCGTTCCTTTGGACGGTTGGCCTTGACAAAGTAATATGAAATACTAATTTCACTTGGAATTATTATTATATTCATTATGAAGCGGGCTCTCCGCTGCACACTCGCGCACGAAACCGCTATTCTCCGTGTAATATAAGTGTATGCAATATATGTATATAGTTTTATTAAGATACAAGTTTTATATAGCAGTGATAGCAACTAACTGTGTCTAATGTGAACCAAACAACAACAACAACAAACGACAACCAAACCAACGAAACCAAATATAAACTTGAAATATCAGAGAGTGACGGAACAAAACATTGAACTAATGCCACGTGCGACAGAGAGAGAGAGAGAGAGAGAGAGATCGTGCCGAGCGCAGCCGAAGAATCACGAACAGCCACAAATACCGATGTGCATTTTAGTGTCGCAGCCGAGAAGATATACAATTACTATGATATTATTAGATATCAATAATAAATAGGTTTCAGTTACCATTTACGATACAACAGATTGATTTGTTTAAAACAACTCGTAAACAGGACACAGGACAATATTACGATCGATGTGAAGTTTGCGTCTTTTCATTCCCGCGCACATTGTTTATTACCGCCATTTTGTTTCTAAATACTCTTAAAGTCACTTGCAACTAAGTTAATCGAAATGCCATGTAAGGTGTGTGTGTGTGTGTGTGTGTGTGTGTGTGTTTGTGTCTCTGTCTCTTTCTATCATATATCCTCAACACAGGATTATACGTACACTCGGAAATTTAGTGAAAACACTTGTGTTTTTTGACTTTTGTGTCAGATGACACGTGAGTATTGAAAAATGGAAACTGCAGCAAATGTGTGCAGAGTCATAAGAGTAAGTTTATAGAATTGTATTATTTGATATTTACTGTTTACATTGGTGTCTCTATTTATTTTACTATTTAAATTGTAGGAAGACGACGGGGAAATCGTGCGTCGAGAGTCCAGAGGAGCGCGGAAGGCGCGAGGGTCAGAGTGCAAGGAGAACACCCAAAACAAACGCCCAACGACAGCAACAGTTCCGCCAGAATCAGAAAGAGATACAGAAAAGAGAAACCTTGAACTCGAACATCGCCAGGTACTAACAATTATATGTTCTTATTTTACACTTCTGTTTTAACTGACATATATATGTAAATATATTTTCAGAAAAAAAAATGACGCCGAACGCTCTAAGCGGTACAGAGATAGACTTAAGTGTAAAAGGCAACGCGGCGAAGGCGACCTCGCGGTACTGCGGTTAATCGAAGATAAGGAAAGAAGGGATGCGAACCGCGAAGAGTGACTAGTATTGGTCAGTCTCCAATACAAAATGATTTTTAAACAAAAACGTGTGAGGAAGTTCTGTGTCGTCATGCGGTAATGGTTGACGCGCTAGTTAATGATATAAATGTGCGAGTAGTAATATTTACAATGACCTATTCTCTGTGTGCTTGTGCGTGTGTGCGTGTGCGTGTGCGTGCGTGCGTGCGTGCTAGTCGGTCATCCATCCACAAATCCGCAAACAGCCGTTCCTTAACAAGTAAAGTTAACAAATTATTATTTTGTTTGTTTTATTTTAACGTATATTATTTTGGAGTCCATTCTCCGCTTTATATTTCATTCGGTGGTGAGTTTTCGCAATAATTATTTTTTAATAAACCTTGTGAAAATAGTATTATACAAATATTATACATTTACATCAATAAATAATAAATGATGAGTGATATTTTATTTAACTTTGGTGTACGCGCTGACGGCAACGGCACTATGATTTACCAATGACAAATATTTTATTTAAAACGTGGTGGTATGCGTGTGCGTGGTGGGGGGGGGGATCATCATTTGTTGACCTTGTTTTAGTTGTTAAATAGGTAAATAACGGTATTGAAGTTGATGTACTTATTTAAATATCCCTAAATCAAACTATGATAATTTTCTGTTACAATATAGTGAGGGAGGGTCCGGCTTACTTAAGCTAAGTTATAATAAGCTTAACATTTGAACATTGACACGTAATGTGACTGTTAATAACGATGAAGCGCAACTAGCATTTTGTATATATTTTCCTGAAATATTGAATGAAACTGATGTAATTCGTTCATTGAAAAAATTATATAAAATAATATTTTATTATATTCGAAGTTGGGGAACGAAGAACGGAACCTTCTCTCGGGGGTTCCCCGGCCGTACATTTTTTTAATATAATAAAATAGGTTAAAAGTCGTTTAACTCGTAAACAATGTTGTTAAATGTGTAATAATAATGTGCATTTTCGTCAGCGCTCCGCCCCAGGTGACGGGGTCGATGAACGGGCACTCGGCCTCGCACGCGGTGGACACCCGCAAGAGACTGACGCCCATCCCCGACATCAACGTCACTGGCAACCATACGCCGTATAAGGTAATGTTATATATATACAGAATTATTGTATCGCAGTCGAAGAGTACTTTGTAAGTGTAAATGATCGTCGTCAGGTCCAAAAGGCGCTAGTGGAGAACACGATGGTGCCGTGCATCAACGCCAAGCCCTACCAGTACACCGAGCTGCTGATGACGCTGCCGGACCTCGCCAGCCACTTCTTCCCGCGCGTCTCGCTCACCAACTGCCGCGCCATGCTGGACGCGCTCGGCCTCATGCTGTACAGACCCAACTCGTGAGTTCAACGTTCAACTTATTAGGCGATCTCGGTGACAGTGATGGAATGGTCAATGGCTCAATAAGAGGAATTACAAAAAGGTTTCTCTCCCGTAACCAGTTGATGCGGTTGACGATACAACTTAATAATTATTTTGATTATGTGTGATAATAACACGAGTAATGTTAACGGATGACCCTCAACTATACTAAAAGAAATTGGTTATTATATAAAATGAAGTGTTATTTTTACTCACTTTGACCATAACGCCATTTTATACTTATAGTTTATTATAGTCACTCGTCAACTGTTTATATTCCGAGACCTCCTACACATTGTACGTTATTTCAGTACGCAACTCCTGGTGCTGCGCAACTCCGGCAAGTGCAAGTCGGCGGCCGCCGGAGAGAACGGCATGGCGCTGGTGCAGATACGAGACGTGATGCAGCACATGCCGCAGTTCAAGTACATGCTGCGCGGGGGCTCCGCCGCCGACGAGCCGCTGCAGGCGCCCCGCCCCGCGCACGCGCAGCCCGCGCACGCCAAGCGGGCCAGGGCCAATTAGCACTGGGTCGCGGGCTGGGTGAAGCCCGAGTGGGAGTGACCGCCGACGGCGCAGTGCGGTGCGGTGACAGCTGTCCATTGTCTCCGGGCCGGCGTGTCGTTTTGATCTTGATACTTTTTTTGTGAATTTTGTCAGATATCTGATTGGATTTGCAGTTTTCAAAGTTGGACGGGTAATACGTGGATTTCTAAAGCGCGCAACATTAAGCAACCTTTGAAATTTGTGTGTAGAACAGAGTACACGTATAAAAATGCATTCCTACGTATCGTGAACGTCGGTCGCCCAAACTGACCTGAGTTCTCTCATCCACGTGAACATCCAATGTCTGTTCCGTTGTTAAAATACTTAGACCGGAGACCTGATATTCACAAATTTTATAGACACAATTCTTTTATATTACACAAAATCTTAATCTTAGTGCAGAACACTGCCATTAAGAAGTGTACATATAGTTCCGGTGGGCTTCCATCCGTACTCCGAGTACTCCGAGGCCGGTGCGCGTTGTACGAATGGCGTAGACGTGGTCACTCAACCAAAACAATTATCACAATTATAATTTAAAATGACACTTATTGTTCTAAGGCATGTCAATTTGTGTGTTGTACAAAGTACAGTGGAGTGCAGCGTAGTGCAGTGGGAGTGCAGTGGAGCGCAGTTCGTCTTACGCTGCAGCCCGAGATCTAACTTGTATGATCTATATTAACTATTTAATAGAAGACTGAGAATTTTATTTTTAATTATTTCTTAGATCGAAAAGCTATTGATGTTGTGAAAATATAGATTTTAGTTGAGTTATCCGAGCGTCTCGTTTGTATCAAATTATATGTACAATGTGTAAATATTTATATAACTGCATCAATGCAGACACCTAGCAATACTTCTCGTAGTGAAGATTATAAGATTTGGGGTCACTTAGAGTGAGCTGAAGTTATCGATAGCCCCTAGATAATAAATAATGTTTACGATACGCTTAAAACTTAATCATCACAAATAATTCAGTATTAACGTTTTAAATTGTACAGACCAGTGCGTTATCACAAGCACTCGCCGAGGGATCATTGATGGCAGATGTCTTTAGTTTCTGATTCAAAGTACATTAATCAAACGTTGAGGAGTTCTAAATGTATAAAATCCATGCAATATTTAAATTTGCTGGTTTTTTTTTTCACAATAAATTGTTTTTAAAATTATCTTCTAACTTTGTCTAAAAGAATGTAATTCAAAGTCATGACAAATACTAATCTATTTGCTAACCTCACCAGTGACATGGGCTAGTTATTATTTAAAATATTACATCACAAATTTTAGAAGAAATTAGAACTTTTGTTCCTATAGTATAATGTGTGACGAGTCAAGACTTCAAGAATGGTTTGAAATTAAATTTGAAACAGGTTTTATATACAAAATATCAAAAATACTTGGTTGTTAGTAAAAATCTGTAGTTATTAGAAACAATATATATTTTTTTTATAACAAAATTTAGTTGTCATAAAAATTTTGATGAAATAATTATATTTACAATGAAGTCTCGACCAGTCAGCTGATCAGATTAACCTTCACAATTATTATTTATTTTGTTGTAAGTAAGCCGTTATTACTTATTAGCATATTACTTCATGCTGTGAAGTAAATAACTTTTCAAATGTAATGCGAGCTGTGTATATTGTATGCTAAATTATTTATGTATAGACTAAGTAACAAACTATTTGATATGTTATAACATTAAATTCATGATAGTTCTTCAGATTACAGCGTCTTTTGAGTCTTTGACTCTGTATTGCGAAATAAAGAATACTTTATATGAATCAGTTTTATTTTAATGTGCCTCTATGTACGGTTCAACATTTTGATCATGATTCAAATTAAAAATAACATTACAATTAATGTTCAAGTGGCATAAACTTACAACTAATAAATATTTGTACAAGAACTCTTACAAGGGACCCAGTCTTTGTACGGACTCTATACCACTAGTACATGGGGCCCATCTCATTATCTCAATAGCAATTAACCAACCTCAATTTCAACTTCCCTCAGTACTCTTTAATTTTTATGTCACTAGTCTCCTTTTGCGAGCTGTAGCACTAACCGGAGTAGTAAATGAGCAAGCGTCGTAGTGCTAATACTTTGATAGCAAACTAGCAGCGGCAGATGGCAAATCTAGTTTCCTGACAGCTTTTTCATGATGCGATTGATCGTTTTATGTTAGTTAACCCAGCAGTCGATAGATTGGTTAATAAAATATCTGCATAACTGATTAGAATTATGCTGGTGTCTGACAGAATACAGATTCTGTACATCTTCTACTGTTGTTAAATGATAATTGTAAATAATATTGATCATCATAAAAACATTCATTTATTTTAAAATTATATTTAAAATAAATGAATGTTTTTATGATATTTGAAAGGGCAAGAAACTACACATTTATCACAAACAATATAACACTAATTTTTTTTTTTTATTCTACATTTTGTGTTCATATAGTCAGTCTGTCAGTAACTGTCACATTTTTATAAGCATCTGTCATTTATATATTGTTTGTACTTTGTGGACCATTGACTATTAAGTGATGTGCTTGTTAAAATTTGTTTTAGGAAATACAACCAGTTTTCCTATTTGATTTTAATAGAATATTATATTTTGTAATATCAATTGTGATATCACTTATAAACGACAAGATGGGAGCTGACTTAGCTGTTATTGGTCATATTTTAATTTTAAATCGAATTTAATTTCATATAATTTCTAATCATTTCCATTTATTGCCTTTTACTGTTTTTTTTCTTTTATTCTCATTTAAACTATTATAGTGTATAAATAAGGGTTCATACCTTAGTTTTAGTTATTAAGTATACATATTAGATACATATTAACATGAGTATTCAAGTATGTAGGGACATATCGGACGCTGTGGCGTTGTATTTGCCTCAGCGTTTGTATCTCAAATCGTTTGCCAAGCTAAATATTTCTGTTCAGCTCCCAGCTCAGAAGGTACACGGAAAGTCTTTGTCCAATTGGGAATTGATGGAAAAATTAAGGAAAATGATCCAACCTGACAGCTTTTCATTATTGAAAGTGACGAAGCATAGTTCTGAAGTGATAAGGTTTGACGCGGAATTAGAAAATCGGCAGAAGTTAGAACGAGTGTTATCACGCCTTGAAGATAGAATAGTTCAATTAAATGATTATCCAGATCCTTTAAAAGTAAAGGTGTCTGAGGCTAAGTCAGATTATCCCAATCGTCACGCTTGGGATTCTTTCTTTCGCGATGCAAGCGATATGGATGAAATGAAGCCAGGTGAACGGCCGGATACAATACACATAAAAAACTTGCCTATTCGTTGGTTTGTTCACGAGAGAGATAGAGATGAGGATGCAACACCATCTGAGAGCTTATTTAAAAAAGTATTTGAAAAGTATGGTGGTATAAGACAAGTGGACGTTCCCGCGGCAGATCCCTATAGAATGCAGATGAAGGCCCAGATGAGAGGCATAACAACACCGCCTCAAGAAAGTACATCACACTTTGAAGGATATCTGCAATATGCAGAGTACGCAAGCTTTATACGCTGTATGGATGCATTACGTGGTCGTAAATTGTTAAGGAAAAATGAAGATATTTCTGAGTGGTGTAATATTCATGTTGATTTTGATAGAACAAAACACATGACGGATGCATCTGTCAAAAGACGTGCCATAGTGAGAGAGCGTCTTGCAATGCGACAGAAAGCTAAGGATCTTGAAGAGAGACAAGAAAAAGAAAAATTAGCAAAAAGAGAAGCCAGAGAAAGGTAAATCACTATAAGATTGTCTATGATGACTTAAAATTATGAAACTTTTATAATATTTTATTCTTTTAGAGAAAAGATGGAAAATCTGGAGCAAGAGAAAATAGCTAAAATGAGGGAGAGAGAAGAACGTAGAAAAAAGAAACAACTAGCAAAATTGATGGGAAGAGAAGATGTGGATCTCAATAAACAAATAGCCGAGGAAAAGAAGAAATTACTCAAAGCACAGAAACGGTTACAAGCAGTACGTCTCGTCGAGGAACTGTTTCAAAGACTTGAGGTAATTTAATAAAATTATATTACAAGATTTTAAATTACAAGAATCTAAAGCAACTGTTAAGTTTCCGACAGAATCTTCTCAGCAGAGCGAGTTTCCAAGCTGGTAGTTTATTGAAAGACTGATTACACTGACCTTGTTTATAATAATTGTTGGTTGAAAAGTATATAAAGGTCTATTTGAATAAAGATATGGAATTTGAATAGCTTGGCCCTACAAGGTATTTTGTTTAATTAAAGACATAACTAACATCTAATATATTGAGCTCGGTAGCAAGTGATGACAGATACCTACTTACTTATCTTCACGTCATATCCCTTGCGGGGTATCCAGAGACGACGGAGCGCCAAACGCTACGGTCCCTGCATACCTCTTTCGCCTCGACCACAGACATTAATGTTATTGGTCATATTTTAATTTTAAATCGAATTTAATTTCATATAATTTCTAATCATTTCCATTAATTGCTCTTCTTGCATTGACTCTGTTACCGGCAGCAATACGCCTTTCCACATCCATTTCGTATCTTCCGTCTCCGCTAAAGATACTTCCCAAATATACTACTTCTTTCACTTGTTTTATTATCTTACTATTCACGTTGATCTTACATTCTGTTCTTTCTTCTTTTCTTTCAAATATCAGAATCTTCTGTCTTATCTGCATTCAGGTTTAGACCATTATTTACACACCCATCTTTCAGAGTGGTGACCAATGCCTGCAAATCGCATTCTGATGAAGCAATGAGAACTGCATCATCTGCATGTAGCAAGCAATTGACCTTAAGGTCACCTACTTTCACTCTCATGTCACTGTCTTTCACGCCTTGGAGACAACTATCCAAATACAAATTGAACAACCAAGCTGACATAGCGCAACCTTGCTTAACACCCGATTGGATGTCAAACTAGGGCGACATGCCAGCTCCTACTCTCACACAGGCTGAGTGATCTCTGTAAAGAGACTACAGCAAACAGACTGCAGCAGCAGACTGTAGCAAGGGTCCGCTCACATTGTATCGGGGCAGTATCTCCCATAATTTCTTTCTCACAACCCTGTCAAACGCCTTTTCCAAATCCACAAAAGCATAGAAAACCTTGGTTTAGGGCCAAAAACTTTTCCGTGATTATGCGGAGTGAAAAGATCTGATCTATACACCCTCTTCCAGGTCAAAAACCTCCTTGGGCCTCCCACAACAGCCTTTCAGATCTCTCTTGCATTCTTCTGGCTAATATTTTAGCATAAACTTTACCGCCCAAGCTAATTAAACTAATAGCCCTATAGCTTGCACAGTAAATCTGTGAACCTTTGCCGTTATACAGAGGTACGATAACTGTACCTCGCCAATCGCTTGGGACCTGCCCTGATTTCCAGCATAAATTGCACAAAAACCAGACACACACACACTGAATATATACTATGGATATAACCTCTGCTTAGCCGATCTTACTAAAATAAGAAAGATGTGAAGCGGCCACATTACAAACCACACTAAGATATACATCTGTGGCTGTCACAGGTGCTATCTGTGAAGTATCTGAAGGACTACTGTAATACAAAGTCACATATATATAAATGTGGAAGGTTAATGTATAATTGTACCTGTTCCAGCTCCGTCCCGATCTGCAGCGGCCCGCTCCCCAGAGGTACTACGGCGTCAGCGAGAGAGCTCGGCACCAGGCGGTCACCAATATCAAACGGTTGTCGGAGAAGGCGGTGGAGGAGCGCCGGGAACAATTGCAACACGCTCTCGACGGTATGATGTTCAGTTTTGTTTATGTTTTTAAAGATCCCGATCCATTTATGTACTGCTATTATTTATTTTATTTCAGGAACTGTCTTTATGTGTTCAATAAATATTAAATATATTATGTTAAAGTTATGAAAATACAACAATTGCAGGTCGAATAATAATCCGTTCGGCCCTCGAGACCAAGAAGCCCAAGCGAGAGTCCTCGATCAGCTCGATGTCGGACGACGAGCGGAGTCACGGGCACAAACGTGTCAAGGCCGAAAGGATGTCGCCAGAACGGGATATGTATGGAAAACCAGGTGAAAACACTAACATTCGATGATTATTTCATTGTACTCTCCAAGTGAAGAACGCGATACCGAAAACTATAAATATATCTATTACAACAGTTTAAAGTTTGGGATTCTTTAAATTAATCTTTTATGAGCAAAATATAAAATTATTTAAGATATATATATCCCTTTGCACGTGTGTGTGTACGTGTGTGTTACATTGCAGGAGTGTACGCGTACCCCGGGCCGTACTTGGGGTACCCGCTGTCGGTGCCGCCCTACCACCACTACCACTACCCGCAGAGTATGAGTATCTAATGTTACACTGTTGTCTTATTAACGTGTTGTTGTGTAAAGCACGGCTTGTTTGAATCACTCAAATAATGATAATGAAGTTAGTTAAAACTTTCCCGGTAACTACTATGATTAGTTGGATGTTGTAATGCAAAAGATTATCACTAAAATGAAATTGATAATTATTTTTTACCTAAAAATAGAAAATACATACGAGAAAAATACAATGTCCAACGACTATCTTTGTACAATATTGTACACATTACAATCCTCGGATAATTGTTTAATTAATTGATGATGTCTATATTTTGATTGTGTTTATTATTGAATTTTTTTTTGCACAAATGTTTAGGTAAAAATGGCAGTATAATCTAAAACCTTAGCCTTAGTATTAAACTTGAAAAATAAAGAAAAAACTATTGTTTAAAATGTCAGCGTTGGCAACACCTAACACCCTACAACCTTAGTCCTTTTGGGGTCAAATCTAGCACTTTTTAGTGTGGGTGAACTCCTTCTTTAATGACTTAGCCCGGAAAGGATTTTTCATTTTCTTAAAAAAACCAATCTGTGCCACCCAGTCGTTAAACTCGCTCAAGTGTGCGGAGTGCAACGCGCTAAATAACTAAATAATAATGTTATTTTTTGAACCTAATAAATTTATTGTTTGTCTTCTAATACAGTTTAATTTTGAAAATGTTTATCGTTATTCAAACTGAAAAATAAAAAAAAATATTTGACATCATTAATAAAAGTATTTTTAGTCTTTTTGTACAGCAAGTACTTTCTTTGTAATTAGTACTCCATTTAGCCCGATTTAGCTCTTTTTAGCTTCTCCAGCGGCCCCCATCTCTAAAACTAAGGTTGCAGCTCTGAACGTCGTTCCGCCGCAGACTCGCTGTACTACCCGTGGCGGGCGGAGGCGCGGCGGCGCGGGCGGGGGGGACGCGGCCGGGCGCGCGGCCGGATGCCGTACTTCGACGGACCGGACGCCAACCGGCAGTACTACCAGTGGGTTCGCTATAATGCATTTAAGTATAATAAATATAATATAAAAAATATTGTAATAATTCAATATTTCACAGATACTTTAAGAAGTTATCCGAGTTCGAGCATCGCAACGATCACGACAACCGCACCCGCTCCCGCTCACGCTCCCGCTCCCGCTCGAGGTCCCGTCGCCGCTCGTATTCGCGCTCTCGCTCCCGCTCGCGGCGGCGCTCGTACACTCGCTCTCGCTCTCGCAGCCGAAGACGCTCTCGCAGCAGAAGCCGTCGCTCCAGGTCCAGAAGTCGACGGTAACGTTTTAAACAGCTTTTTTGATTGGACATCATGACATGAGATCCAATATGTGAGTTGAAATCATATGGGGATGGATCTGTATTATATCTTGATATTTTTACTATTGTCTATGATGTTCTTGAACACACATGCAAGTGACGCCACTCCTCCTCACCCTCTACGAGATGGTACAATGTTTTTTTTACACATTAAACATCAGCTGTAGGAATATATATTTTTTTGTCATGATAAACTATATCGTTGTTTTTAAAGTTAATTTACTTATTCTTACTATTAATGTAACTCTTGATATTGTCTTCCTTCCAAACCTAAGTCTATTGCACGCAGTAGATTGTAATATTGTTTGTTCATAGAGATGAGATTATCATGACCGATGGTAATAATAAACGCAACATTCGTACGCAGTAACAGCTGGTCAGAGGTATCATTGAAATAAACATTTTTTTTATAAAATATATATAGGAGAATTTTCAAATATATATATAGGAGGACCTGTGACCCCTGGGACACAGTTTCGTCACTTCACTAATACATTTACCATGTCGTTACCCGCCCGAGGAATATATATATAATACTTAACAGCTCATATATTTGACCTGTAACAGTAAATTGTACACACGTTACAGACTGGTTTTTATTATACATAATAATGTGTAACTTGATTTGTAGCTAACATTTTGCAGATCAAGAAGCAGGAGTCACGCACAGGGCTCCGGCGGCCGGAGGACGAGGTGAGACCTGGACCTTGTTTAACAATGCGTCATCGTTATATATCCTTCGTAAATTATATTGTATGCATTCAATACCTTTGAGTACTAGACAGACTCTTATCGAGCCCCCCTTTCCCCCCTCCGCCCTCGGTAAGAATCTAGTTGATCAAATTGATTAATAAACAACATTTTTCTATTAAACATATCATTTTATTTGCATATCTTTATTACGAAAATTTCTTATCAGGTTGGGTTTGAGAGGAGGGGGCGTCATTGTTATCTTGAATTATTACAATAGGATGGTCATATTAGCCCGCAACATGTCTTGCGAATAAATGAACGGTCCCTAAGGTCAATCTATGGATTTAATATAATAGTTTTATTGAAGTATAAATTATTTTTATATTTTATTGATATTTAGATTTTGATAAGACTGAGTTTTATTAGTACGTATTAAAAATAATTATTTATAACTGTCTTAAAGTGTGTTCGTCAAAGTTAAACATTTACTGTTTCTGTGAGACAAAAATGAAAAAATATTGTCAAAATATATAATTTATTCGACAAATTTGTAAATTATTTATTATTGTACGACATTTATTTCCGACTACATCTATTTTCAGATCTCACAGCCGTTCAAATTCGAAGTCACGACGACGTTCGAAGTCAAAGTCGCGTCGTTCAAAGTCGAAGTCGAAACGCACTCCGAGTCCTCAGAATGAAAGAGCCAACGGATCGCGAGGTCGCTCGAAGAGCTGGTCCCTGCCCAAGGAAACCAGAACATCCTGGTCCAAAACTCCGGAGAAACTACCGCAATAAATATATTTATAACTGGCGTTGTTTTATTGAGATGAGATGAGATGAGATGAAATGCTTAATAAACAGGAAGACTTTAATCACGAGATAAAAAAGAAATACGAAAATCATCATTCATTAAAATGTTGTGAAAAGTTTTATTGCTAGAAAAAAGGTCGTTAATTAACTTTCTAACTCCTCCTCCTCCTCCTCCTCCTTCTCCTCCTCCTTCTCCTCCTTCTGACTTTAGTCTCCTAAAATGTTTCAAAATGATATTATACGTATATGTCGTAATATATTTCGTTCTCATGAAATATATATTTTTTTCCTTAAAATATGTGAAATGCGTTCAATCAAACAAGTAATATACTAAAAGAGAGCAGGGTATGCTATCTTGTCGTATTTTGTTTTTTTTGTAGTTCCCTTTTTGAGCCTCGATTGTTAGAGGATGATCTTATATACAATAGTAGATAAATGAATAAGTAAAAAAGTAAATACATATATATATTTTTATACCTCTGTCTGTATCTGTACACGGATACTTTAAAGAAAATATATAGGATAGCTTATCTTATCTCCTGGAAGAAATTTCTTTCCATCTTTCTAATGAACATGTAGGATTCATATATTTATAAATTGAAATAATATTAATACACGTCTACTGAATATCAAACGATCAAAACCAAATTGAAGTATTTTACAAATCGAAGATACTTTACGGAGAACGATCGGTCAATTACAAATACTTCTCAAATATTTACCAAAAAAGCAAGTGGTTTTATAAGTGCGGATAACGTTACGGGCAAGGGGTAGTATTATTCATATTATAATGTTGATTAAATTGAAATATATATTATAATGAAAAAATGATGTTATCGTCAAGGTTATTTGAAAGTTAAGGGAAGTCAATGACCTCGAGAGCGGTGGTCCATGTGATGCTCAAACTAATTTCGCGATCTTCGGCGAACCGTCTGTTTTATGATTCCACTTTATATCTAACTTAAATTAATTATCAATAGGCATTATTTACATTTTCTATCATTTATATTTAACACGATAACTTATCAATAAATCTATTATCTGTATCCGGACTTAATACTTCAACTAAATACAAGGAAAATTTACAAAAAATAATATATTAAATAAAATTATGTATACGAAGGTCAAACTGAAAGTTCTTAGAAAATCAAAAACTAAGCATTCTAGCAAGTTATTAGTTTTATTGTAACTTTTCAAAATAGCGTCCATTTACATCAATACATCGCTGCATTCGATGGAACCATTGAGAAAAGCACCTTGCCCACTCGGCCTTAGGGGTCTCTTCGACGGCGTTTTGAAACGCAGCCACTGCTTCTTCGGCGTCTATAAAACGTTTTCCTCGAAGTTTTTCTTTTATTTTCGGAAATAAATAAAAATCGCAGGGTGCGAGGTCGGGGCTATACGGCGGGTGACCCAGTAATTCCACGTCTGAGGTCACCAAATAGTCGATCGTTTGCCTGGCGGTGTGCGACGAGGCATTGTCGTGATGAAGGAGGATCCTGCTGCGAGGTCGTTTCTCTCGAACTTTTTCCAAGACAAGTGGCAAACAATTGTTAGTATACCACTCTGCATTAACCGTTTTCTGATCCTCTAAGACTACTGTCGCGTAATGACCTGTCTTTCCGAAGAACGAGGCCACCTTCTTTTTTCCAACACTTCGACCTCTCTTCACTTTAGTTGGCAACTCTTCGGAAGGAAACACCCACTGAGCAGACTGTCTTTTGGTTTCCGGATCATAACTGTAAATCCAGCTTTCGTCACCCGTTAGTTTGTCGAACACAGCATTTGAGTCACCTCCGTTAAATTTTTGGATCATTTCTCGGCACCAATCAACACGGCAGAGTTTTTGAGCCTCGGTCAAATTATGCGGTATCCAGCAGGCACAAAGCTTCCTGACCGCTAAATGTTCATGGAGGATTTTGTGCACTTGACTCATACCTATGCCTAGACGTGTCCGAATCTGCTGATAGGTCACTCTTTTGTCAGTCTCTATCATACGTTGCACAACACTGATGTTATCTTCAGTCGTCGCTGTAGAAGGCCGTCCCTCACGCAAATCATCGGTGAGATTAGTTCGACCACGTTTGAATTCATTAAACCAGTTGTAAACTGTGGCACGAGATGGGGCTTCATCGTGAAAAGCCAATCGAAGTCTATCATAACTTTCTTGTTGACTTAAATGACATCGAAAGTCATAAAAAATCATTGCACGAAAATTTTCTCGGCTTAAATTAATTCTGACGTGCACAGACAATTTTCAATTTGCCGCCAAATCGTAAAACAAATGACAAATGAATGAAATGTACACTCAATAATATTGGTAAAGAGTTCTATTTTCAAAATTTAAACTATTTTTTTTTAATATAATGCTTTTAAGTGGCCAGTTCTAAAAACTTTCAGTTTGGCCCTCCTACCACATATGTATCAATGTATGGAAAGAATATTAGATTTTCTAAAACAACTACACATTCTCTAAGATTCAATTTGGCATACTTTAGTCAAACAGAGGGCGCGATTTTAAAAAATATCTAAAAATGTATCTTCTAAATCAACATATGTCCTAACTGTGCAATAAATACATCACAAGTATTTTTAGTTATAATATCCAAGCGTCTAAAAATAAAGTGAATAACAATGAGACATTTTTTGACCAAACAAAATCGAGTATGCAGATGAGTTACATGTTAAGTTGTAAAATAACTACTAGAAAAGAGTATAAAATAATAATATATCACGTTAGCAGCTAATATTTTCCTCGTATTAACATAACGACACAAACAACTTTAACTTTTCTATGAATTTATGACGTACTAGCTGTGAATACGATTTCGTTACGGAACATGTTTTTAAAATAAAATTAGTATAAATTACTCCTTATAAATATCTGAAAGTTAAAATGCGGTTATCGTTACAGACTTTTCAAAGAACTAACTGGAATAACTTTAACTTGAACAAACAGACAAATAGAGATTTTTTATATAAGTACCGTCAATACTTTCTAGGTGGGAGACCATAACATCGGGTCGACGGCAAGGTTACCACCCATCGGGCAAAGTCATGCCGTGAAGAGACCTAGTCGTGTTCCGGCACGTTGTTTGATGAAGCCGTATTTATGGGAAATGGGTCTGAACAGCTGGTTGCGTTGGCGAACCGGTTTGACATCGAGTTGGTGTTTGTTTTCGGATGCCTAGTCGAGGAGGGTGACGGAATCCGAAGCGAATCCGCTGGCCGAACGCAGATAGTTGGGGGTTGAATTAGTGGGTCAGCCACCCACGAAAGGCTGCCCAGCCAGCTGCGAAAAATCCCAGGGTGGCTCCATGGTGCTGGTTGGCGACCAGATGAGGAAGCCCGATGACGATCCCTGGGTGGGTTCAGGCGTCCCCGCAGTCTCCAGAGTAGCCTCCCAGTGGCACGACATCACCAATTTCGACGTCTGGTTCGATACGTACCGACTCGTTACGACGCTATAACCGATGTGGTTTATCAGGCAATGGAGTATTTCATTTCTTTTTCTGACGTACCCATCGGTGGCAAAGCTCCCCCATGGTTTAATACCAAATGTGGTCATGCTGAAGACCGAAAACATTCGGCATACCTCGTTTGGGCTGATGCTCGAAGCCGCAGAGCTCCGGATGTAAGTTTAAAGAAGAGAACCTTTAACCAAGCTGCCAAGTCCAATAAAAAGGTATTATAGACCTATTTTCACACAATTCACCTCCATACTCTGCAAGATTATGGAGCGTGTATTGAACTCGCGCCTTCTAGCTTACCTTGAAGGTAACGATCTCCTCAGTGACCGACAGTACAGGTTTCGCCAAAATAAGTCCACTGGGGACCTTCTAGTGTATGCTAGGCACATTTTAGGCGGGGCTATCGAGAAGAACGGAGAGGCTGTCGCCGTCTCTCTCGACGTCTCGAAGGCATTTGACAAGGTCTGGCATGCGAGCCTTATAAGCAAGCTTTCAGCGTACGGTATATCTTCTGGTCTGATCGGCTGGGTAACGGACTTTTTGAACCAGAGATCTCTCCGAGTAGTTGTCGACGGGTGTTTCTCAGGACTCTTGACAATAAATTCTTGAGTGCCTCAGGAGTCCGTTCTATCTGCAACTCTTTTTATGCTGCACATTAACGATCTGCTGAAACCCGGTATCTGTGGGATACTCGGACTAGTAGAGATCAAGTACAGTCAGAAAGAGAAGCCATGGTGCAACGTTTGAGTGACAAACTTCAGGCAGTCTCCGCATGAGGCAATGCCAATCTTGTCAAGTTCAACACCACCAAAACGCAGACGTGTCTGTTCACCGCCATAAAGAGTCCTTTCACCTTGCCTCCTACTTTCCAGAATGTATCTTTGGAATACAGTGACCGGCTTCAGTTGTTAGGCTTAGAGATTTCCTCGAACCTCAACTTTGGTCGGTATATTGTATCCAGAGTAAAAGCAGCTGTAGGAAAGCTTGCCGTTCTTGCGAAGGTCCGTCAGTACTTTACACCGGGACATCTTGTATTATACAAAGTACAGATCCGGTCGTGTGTAGAGTATTGTGGGCATATATTCGCTGGTGCCGCAAAGTCTCATCTTGCGGTTCTGTACTCAATTGAGAGGCGAGCAAAGAGGCTTATAGGTGACCCTGAATTGGTTGAAGCCAACCTCCACAGCCTTGAACAAAGTCTTAGCCTCTCAGTATTCTATATGATACATTTTGGTGAGTGTGCGCAGTCATTACATGAGTTAATTTCCCCGTCCCCCTTCCATCACAGGACGTCCCGACGCACGGCGGGTATCCTTCCTTACGTTGTGGACATTCCCGCTGTCCGAATCCTGCCTGCGTCGGTTTTTCCGTTGGAATACAATATGGGTGACTGCAAGAGAAGAGTGAATAGGTTGCTAGGTTAAAGCGCCTTACCATCTACGACTACATTTTCACTGTCCATCAGGTGGAATGTACTCAAGCATTAACCTAGATAATATAAAAAAATGCATTTAGTGAAAGTTGTTAATTGGGAATTACAAACAGACACGTTGATTATAATAATATGTACAGATGGAATCGATAAACTTATAAGATACTTATATTCAAAACTTAAAAATGATCGTTTCTTAATGTACAATATATTTATAAACTATGCAATTGTTTTGTGTCAATAAATGTGAGTAGTAGTAGTAGTAGTAGTAATAAGTAATAGTAGACCAAAAACCAGAGTCTATGATATAGAATTAAATAACTTTCAAAATTTAAAATGTTATCACGTTATAATAACATCAGATTAACAAGTTGGATAAGATTAGATATAATAAAAATGGTTTTAAAATCAAAATATTTATATAGAAAACTGAATTTTAATTTCGTTTTCTACTTTACATAATTTTATTTTCTATGTTATAAAGTTTAAAATGGAAAAAAAAAATTATGGTAAAGTTGTGAATATACAGTAATCCCTCCTATAACGCGATTTCAATTCCTCGTATAACACGTGTTTCCCACGTTATAATTATTTTATATAGTTCATAATTAATTGTACCTTTCGCACATTGTGCTGTTATCAAATTAAATAAAATTAAGAACAAAATATATTTAATTAAGTTTTTTCCTAATATTCCATTTAAATCGCCCTTGACGAGAAAACTTTACAGTGAATTATTTGTACATAAGGCGTTATACGGTCATGTGAGCGCGTAATACAAGAAAATTCCTACAACGCGTTTTCTTACAACGTGGAACGAATCTCCATGTTGTAGGGGGGATAACTGTGTCTTATGTTACGGGCGGTCTAGTTTTAAAATAAAATACTAAAAATATAAACTTAATTACATAATTTACAAAATTGTATTAAAACAGAAACTTCAAAGAAATGTCTGTCATGATTAGAAAAAAAAATTCAAAAATTCAAAATTCAAAATATCTTTATTCAAGTAGGCATTTACACGCACTTTTGAATCGTCAATTATTACAATACAAAAAAAGGTCAGTGTAGTCCGTCCGTAAGCAAGCTACCACCGGCTCGGAATGCTGCTCTGTTGAGAAGAGCCGGCCAGAAACTCAACAGTTGCTCTTTTCAAAAGAAATATAACAATAGGTGATGTATATTAATTATAATATAATATAAATCCTGCAAATGATTCAACAACTTAAGTTCCACATATTTCGATCCACTAAAAACTCTTGAACAATAGCTTTATTTAACAATAAACTTTTGATTTTAGATTTAAAACTAAGAAATGGAAGGTCTAAGATATCTTGTGGAACTTTATTATATATGCGTATACTCAGACCCATGAAGGATTTATTAACTTTTTGAAGCCGAAACTTTGGCGTTACGAGTTTGTTTTTATTTCTCGTATTTATCGCGTGTCTGTCACTGTTTTTTATATAACTATTTAAATTTTGCCGTATATATAAAATGTTATTAAATATGTATTGGGAAGCGACTGTAAGAATACCTATTTCTTTAAAAACATCTCTCAGAGAATCTCTAGCTTTTAAGTTATAAATAGCCCGCACAGCTCTTTTTTGTAAAATAAATATAGAATTAATTTCGACAGCACTGCCCCATAATAAAATACCGTAAGATAAAATACTGTGAAAATAACTAAAATAAACAAGTCGAGCTGTATTTATGTCCGTTAATTGTCTAACTTTTCTAATTGCAAAGACGGCGGAGCTGAGTTTGGCTGCGAGTGTTGAGAGATGGGGGTTCCACTGGAGCTTTCTATCTAATGTTAAACCTAAGAATTTTGTTGAGTCAATTAATTCTAACACTTCATTGTTAAGGAGCAAGTTACAATTTTTACTTTTTACATTAGGAAGTGTAAACTCTACGCATTTAGTTTTCTTAGCATTTAACACTAAATTATTAATTTCGAACCAATGCAGGACTCGTGACAAAGTACTGTTTACTTCGTCATAATTAATCCTATCACGCTCAACTTTAAAAATAAGCGAGGTGTCATCAGCAAAGAGTACAATGTCACACAGACCCTTAACAAAAAAGGGCAAGTCATTAATATAAAGTAAAAACAAAAAGGGGCCCAGAATAGATCCTTGTGGAACACCCATCTTTAGGTGAGAACCAGACGATTTAGAATTATTTACGTAAACTGTCTGGATTCTTTGATTCAGGTAAGAGGCAATAAGATCAAGCGCAGCGCTACGTACACCGTAGTGGTTTAGTTTGCATAGTAACGTTCGATGGTCCACACAATCAAAGGCTTTGGACAAATCGCAAAACACCCCAATTGCATTCTGCGACTTCTCCCACGCGTCGTAAATGTGCTTAAGAAGCGCAGCACCCGCATCAGTCGTTGATTTGCCTTTGGTGAAACCATATTGTTCACTATGCATGATCCCACTGCTATACATAAACTCTGAAATCTGATTTAAAATTATTTTCTCGAAGATCTTACTCAAGGTCGGTAAAACCGAGATAGGCCTATAATTTTCGGGATCCAATCTATCGCCACTTTTAAACAAAGGAACTATTTTACTGTTTTTCATCAAATCTGGAAATATACCGGTTTCGATACATTTGTTAAAAATAAGGGATAATTGAGGGGCAATATCATTTATAATAGTGCTAAGCAATTTAACTGACATACCCCAGAGATCACCGGTTTTCTTCGAATTTAAGGTTCTAAATGTGTTAACTATTTCATCTGATGAAACAGGTTTAAAAGCAAAATATTTATTATTGACTTTAACATTTTTGTTCAATTCCGCGATTGCAACCGATGATGAGGAATTTAAATTACGTGTGACTGTTATTGGGATTTCAGTAAAAACGGTCTCAAAAACAGCCGCCACCTTTGATTCTTTATTTATTTCAATATTATCAATTTTTAACTTTATAGGTCCATTGGGAGCCCTAGATTTTCCAGTAAAACTAGATAAAACATCCCAAGTTGCCTTTATTTTATCTTCTGAATTTAAAATTTTATTTTTTATATAAATGGACTTGGCTTGTACGCAAACGTTCTTAAATATTTTAGAGAAATTTCTGACTCTATTTAAGAACACCGGATCATGATTCCATTGCCTCTCACCATATAAATCATATAATCTTTCTCTGCTTCTATATATTCCTACGGTAGCCCAATCACTAAATTTAATTTTAAAGTATTTCGTACACGTTTTTGGCTTAAAAATATTATTAAATTCATTTAACAATAAATCGAAAACTTTATTATATAAATTGTTCGGATTATCATTGGTTACATTTTCTTTAACCACTATTTTTGCAACATTTTTTTTAAAAGTGAGCATTCTATTTTTTGTTATTGGTCTACAAGTGAATTTTTGGGGTCTTGCAATTTCATGATTAATTAAGAGAGAAAATTGTTGACCACAGTGGTCTGAACTTAAATTCGATATTATCCTCTCTTCATATACGTTACAGTGACAGAACACATTATCTATACAAGTCGCGGAAACACTAGTTATTCGAGTAGGTTCCGAAAAGACGTTTAACAGGTTATAGGATTTAAACAAATTTAATAAACGAACACTACACGAAGTTACTTGTAATATATCTACATTGAAGTCGCCGCACACTATCACCGATTTGTTTTTATTACAAAGTGTTGTTAAAATATCCTCCATTTTATTTTCAAATTCATCAAAGTCTCCAGAGGGGGGTCGGTACACGCATAAGATAATATATTCATTGAGCTCAATGCAGGATAGCTCAATAATTCGCTCGACAGAGAGCGCCACTATGTCTGAACGAGACTTAAAAACTACATCACTACGAGCTAAGATAAGTGAGCCACCGCGAATAGCTTTCTCTCTACAGAACGAACTTGACAATTTATAATTTTCGATATTTATAATATTGTTGCTCTTTGACAACCAGTGCTCTGTAATGCACAATAAACTAATATTGAATTTTTTAACAAAAAGTTCCACTTCCGACTCCTTGCCACCTAAGCCTTGTATATTTTGGTGGATAATATTAAATAGCTTAGGCTTTGTCGTATTATTCAGTTTAAAGTGGAACGATTATTTTCTATCACAGTTATATTATCCCTTATAACGAAGTTTTTTATATTAAATGCTACTAAAGTAGCAATTTGTTTTTTATAATACTGAGGCAGATACATTGTACCTTTTGTCATTCTAAAACTATTATAAATAAATTTATTTATGTCAAAATAAAGAAAAGCGTCGCTATGACGGTATGTCAAATTATACAATGTCATATTAAGATTATATATGTATTTGTTCTGTTTGTCCGAATAAGATAATGAATATGGAAATGAGCACAATACAAATTTACAATTATTTTTGCTATTAAAATATCGTATACTGATACAATAATGTATTATAATCTGTAGATAACATAACAAATCTTTTTAATTTACGTACGTGGTCTTTACAGAGATATAAATGTAATTAGGGCAAGTAATTAGTGAAACCACTTAGTGATATTCAGTCAGTCAGTCAGTCAGCTGCTTGAAAATGAAGTTCCTAGTAGTCGCCCTCCTCTGCACCCTCGCCGCCGTTCAGGTATACCTTATAATACTTACTTTACACCTTCTTACTAAGTTTCTGTACATAATAATTCAATATGAACTTTATTATATTACGTAATATCTTAATTTCCAATATATTTAATAAGTGATGACAAGTTCGTAAATTCTTATTAAATTTTGAAGCTGAAATTTAAATTGTATCTTGCAAAGAAAGTCTATATTTAATGTCTCGTCTCTTGTACACGAGTTCAAAGTACTCGTATAAGTTGTATCTACCGTTATTATTATTTAACAACAAATTTAAACGGAAGGCAAATAAGCTTTTATTAATCTATTTTATATTTTCATCGAATATTAATAACATTGCTTCGTAATTTTACCCGTCATACAAATTTTCAAAATATTATTTTCGGGTTTGTTGCATTTACGAGTACCTACATCTCGAACTTCGGCGTTTTCATTTTTTTAAAGGCATACTAATCAATCAATCAATCAATCAAATTAAAAATCCTCTTTTATTATTTTATTGACGTTTGTGAAGCAGTGATCACAATAAATAAAACATGTCTGAGTTTGTTGTGTGGTTCTCGGAGCGGGGCGCGTTTGAACATGAGTAGATTTACTTAATTATTGCTAAATCATAGTTGGAGAGTGCTTACTGAAGGGCTTATACCGATAAGTATGGTACCAAACTACAGTAATACCCCGCTTTACGCGACCCCGTTATACGCGGTTTCACTATAACGCGGATGCAAATTTCGCGCTCAAATGCCTCGAATTACGCGAAAGAGTGTGTATAAATATAATGTAGTCATCAACAATAGATGTATTTTTTTGTAAAAAAATAAGAGTGTATTGCATAAAGTGTTCCTAGAATTAAAGTGATTGATTAAAATGATTTGTATTTTTTGTAATAATTTTTGACTATGTTTAATCATAAACCTCGTTATACGCGAATTTCAGTTAACGCGAATTTTTTTGGAACGTATCCCTCGCGTAAAGCGGGGTATTACTGTAGTTCTGACACGTACCCGTCACTGATCACTGGTACATATACATTCAAAGTGGAAAAGATATAAATAAATAAAATACTGAACCATCATATGACATTATTCCCTTCTCTTGATTATTATAATAAAAATATACCATTTCCAAGAAATCACGAGATCAATAGTAGTAATGAAGGTTTCATTTCTCTATCTTATCACTTATCAAACACGTAAAAGTAATTTATTTTGATAAACTAATATTATAAGAATAGGTACTAATACTTTGACATTAAAATATATATTATAATTATATTATAGAACTATCTTTTGCCGCTAAATCCGTCTGCTCACCTTTAATAAAATAATAAAAGTAAAGTAAAGTTAGATCCTGTAACAAAGCTACTCAAAGCCCGTTCAATAGTTCTGCTTGAGGCTCACATCACACGGACTAACAAATAGTAATCTAATAAACCTATTCAATGGTGTAGTTCATCTATTACGTTATATTTTTGGTTTTCCCCAAAATTAGTTAATATCCTTCAGCTGCTATCAGCTGCTATCTGCTGCTATCAGCTGCTGGTGATTATCCTCGAGATAAGTAGTGATTAATGGACATGATAAAATTAATTTACATTATTTATCTCTACCTGTATTTAAATAACAAGGATAATTATGTAAATAAAATAATGACCATGTTTATATTTTATATTTATTTGCTCTAAAACTATTTCAGGGGTTTTGATGAACTTACGTTAGAGTCAACTGTTGGTTTGAGGTGAAAATAATATTGGAAGGAGTAATCACTTAACTGATAATTCATTCACAGTATCAAACATTCAATTAAATATTAAGCACAAACAAAAAACTTCGTATTGCGAAAACTTTTATATTATTTCCTTTATAATTATATTAAGATGTATGTTAAAAAAACAAGGCAATATTCATTATTGTCATACGTATCTTTAGTAATAAAATAAAGTGAGTACCTTCGTGTCTGTACGTATCAGTCTATTATAAAAATGGATTTGCTTTATGCATTAAATTTCTTATAATATTATATATGCAAAATATTTTATGCATGTATGTCCGTAAAAATCATGACAAATACTGATAATCATTTCAATTAATAAAACTGTAACGTTATCTAAAAGTCCACGCGAAGCCGCAGGTAATATTTAGTATAAGCAGGGGCGTAGGAACCGTGTGGGCAGGGTGGGCAGCTGCCCACCCAGAAATTTCCCAGGGTGGGCATTGCCCACCCATGCTTTTTGTTCAAAGGATTAAAATTTTGAAATTGAACATTTATTGTTTCAATGGAAATTTGTTCAAGACCATTTTAGAGCCAAAAAGGTCGCTTTTCACGACAAAATGGACCTTTTCTAGGGGGGGGGGGGGGGTACGATTTCAAACCTGCCCACCCAGTAAAAATTTCGTTCCTACGCCCCTGAGTATAAGTATATATATCTCCAATTGTTATTAATAAATAATAGTTTTATTATATAATATTTTAATTGTTGTTTCAGGGGCGCAGCGCGTTCGGTGAAAGTAAGTACTAATATATATAATGTATATCTGTTTGTGTGTTCTAATAAATGACGTCTTATGCTTTATTGGATACCGTTCCAGCCGCCGCCGCCGTTGGTGAGAATCCTTACCTGGTCCACATTCGCGTGGCGACGACTAACAACGACGGACTCCTCAAGACCTGTGCTGGGTCCCTGATCGGCACCACCTGGGTCCTCACCAGCGCTAGCTGCGTTACCAAGTAATTAAATAGCACATCTCGGTCATGTCTAATAATACGACAACGGAGTGTCGTTACGCGAGTGTTTGATCAAATCGTAACTCCAGCTCCCGATACCTGTGGCTCCGTTTCGGCACTGTGGAGGTTACTCGTCCCGAGCTGGTGGTTGAGGGGAACCTCGCCGTCCGTCTGCGCGGAGACATCGCTCTGCTCAATGTCAATAGGGCTATTGCAGAAAACGGTACGTATTTTATATAAATAGCTCTTTTGTATAGCCCAGGTGTAATTGATTGAGCTCGAATACATGCTGGCTCGAACACCATCCTCTTACAGAAGATCAGTGTAAAATATCTATTATATGTTTCGTGGTTTTAGGGATGCTCAAACCCTTTCCCCTCTACGAATATTTACAAGTAGCATGAAATATTTACAAATATATTATGCAATTTATTGGCACGGCATTTACGAGTATAATTATCAGATGAACCAGCCGTCTGTCATCTACGAGTACACGAGTACTCGAGTACACGAGTACACGAGTACACGAGTACACGAGTACACGAGTACACGAGTACACGAGTACACGACAAACCGTCCGTTAAGACGTTACGAATCTTTTTTTGTTGCACGAAACGTTGTCGTTTTAGAATCGACACCATATTAATAACAGTTAAATATTTTATCTTAAACAATCGCAATTTGTTAGGAGTTTCAAATTATAAAGTCATTCGTATAAAATGCATTTTAAAAGTACATTACATTTTAAATGTAGGTCACATAAAAGTCGTCGCCTCTTTTATATTTTCTTTTCAAATTTATGGTTTCATCTTGAAAATTACATGCTGGAGTTTTCAGAGCGGCTGAGCGTTGTACGGACATATAAAAGTACGTTACAAAGATGGCCGCGAGCTGTTTGGTATTCGGAACTGTTTTTTGTCACTTTGAATTGTAAACATTATTTAAACTCTATAAAATAAAATAAGTTGGACGGACTTTTTATGGAAACAAATGAAATGTATAACTTGTGTGATCAATAAATAAAGATTCGGACATTAAGGCAATGCAGCCGCAAACTAAATATGGTACTGGAATGAGTAGAGATATCAAAAATATATAATTTAAATAAAAGTTTTTATTACAAATGCGAACTATACCGAAATATATTTTAGTTGACAATCAAAGTTGACAAAGTTGATCTCCACAAAAATTGATGATCATGTTCTTTGAGTTATTTTTTTTTGTCCGGCCATTTTTCTTACTACTTAAATCCAAAATGGCGGTGATTTGAGTTTTTGTTTTGGCGTAGCTGGCGTATTTTTCATGCAATCGTTACGAAAATTAGTAGGTGTGTTCTTTGAATTATTTAAAATTTTATGTCGATCCGTTTTTTGCTTTGGCGAAAAATTTCTAAATGGCGGATTTCTGATCCGTTCCACAAAAACGGACTTTGCGGCAGCTAGCGGGCTGAAATTTCGAAAGTATTCTTTGCCGAAATCTAAGGTGTTTTTTTTATTATTTCAAAATCCAAAATGGCGGTCATAGCGAATTATCAAAAAATTTGAATAACTTGAAAAGTTGAATAACTCCGTTGTTATTTGTTTGAGCCAAATTTCGTTCGGTAGTTATATACCTACATACATACATAGGTATACTTGTTATTATTATTATTATTATTATTCCCAACATTGTCTCATTCCCTAACATACTGAGGTCTACTGTTTACAGAACGACTATTAATAATTACTTAAAAATCTTTATATTACCTATTCATCGTTGATTATTGTTAAATATTGTACATTATGATCGTTTGGCTCTTGGTTTATGAACTGGTCGGAACAATTAAAATTCGTCCCAGAAAATGAATGCTCTGTTAATTGAAGAGCTGTTCAGAGTTGAGGAGTCGGTCCGAGGCGGAGAAGCGGTTTGATTTTATTTTCATTATTTGCTTCAAGTGTACTTCAGAGCCGAGTTTAACGGTGGTTTGTTATTGGTTTTAGGCAGTTTAATTAATCGCTAAACTTTCCTTAAAAACTAGACATCATTTATGACCAATTTGGATTTGATTTTGTATATTTTGTCTACAAAATAAAGTGTATTAAACTCGTTTACTTTATCCTTTATATATATTAAATGTTCGTTAAAGTTCCCGTAACGGGAAGCGGTAACAGAGCAAACCACGCCGCTACTCTGTAAGCCCTTCGCGTTTGTTGCTTTTGGGTTCCTTTGAGTTGTAAAGTTTCTTGGCAACATTATATTATGATTTACTTTGTCTAAAACAAAGTATGTAGAACAAACATCGCGTGATTCTATAACGTAATGATAATAGGTTTTAAAGGCGTGGATGAAGAGCAAGTTTCCGCTGGGATGGTTACAAGATATTATAAATACTAACTTAATGAGTTTTGTTATTGCAGACAACATTCGCCGCATTGCTTTAGCCGATACTGACTCTGCACTTCCCGAAGCGGCTAAATTCTGCGGATTTGGAGCTGAAAATAACGGTAAATAGAAATAAATATAAAAAAATATATCAACGTTATATAATGTTATTATGAAGGACTGAATTATAATTGTGTTGGCTTATAACGAAATCTTTTTCCGTTAGCACCTGGAAGCCAGCTCAGCTGCTCCAATGTATCTCTGGAGGCTTCTGAATCCGGCATCCTCGCCAGCACCGATGGAACCGAGGTTAGAGTCACAAATTTTGTTTTTTTGTAATGACGGTTTTTTTTCTTGGTATTAATACAAGTTGTTTGTTCAGTTCGACCTGGGAGCTCCTCTGGTGAGTGAGGGAGTACAGGTCGGAGTACTGAACGCCGTCGGAGAATCCTCTGGTAAGTATATATACATATAAATATATTTCGCGCAAAGCCGTGGACACAGGTAGTCTTATATTAAATATCTTTTATAAGTTCTATGTTCAATTCCACTTCCTATTTTTGTAATGATTCATCTAGTTTAGTTTTTAATGTACTTAGTCCATTTATATTAACATATATTGTGACGGTTGCAGTGTTCGCGTCCGTGGCCGGCTACAGAGCCTGGATCCGCGAAGTCACCGGTCTGTGAGGAGCTCACTTTTCAATGAATAAATGATATTATAACATTAATAGTTTTGATTTATTATTATTTAAATCCAATAAATAATTGTTTGATTGCTTAAATCAATTTTTAGACAGATATTTATTGATTGTTCTACCATATATGTAAATGCGGTTTCTTAATATTAATAAAAAAAAATTTAAATTTTTCAAGAAATAATAATTAAATCTTATTCTAATAAATATATATTTAGAGCCTGAATGTGACGTCACAGATGTAATGTATGTCGGTTTCGACGTATTTTCGTCTCTAGTATGATGGCAGATTACAACATGGCCGTCGACCAATCGGCGTTCAGATGTCATGTGTCATGTGTGTCATGAGTTGTTACTTCCGTTAATATAATGACATGTACATATATTTTGGGTCAGTGTGACGCCGCTTATGTAATGCGATTAGAAAATATATTTTTTATATTATATATAAGGTGTGTCGTAATCTTATAACTAATAACTTCAGGTCACTGTTTCGTGGACAGAATATTAACTAATGTCACTTTTACCATTTGTTCTAAATTCTAGAGGAATTATAAGATTCATCTAATTATATATAGAATAATGGTTTCTTTACTCGTACTTCGAATATTAAAGTGTATTGAAAGGTTTCTAGAAGTTTTTATTGAACGAAAAAATGAAATTTTTTGTTAGTCTATAAATGATTTTTTATATATAAAATATTTTTCTATCTATTACGTATTTTCTTATAAGTTGCAGGTTGACGAAAGGTCAGTGACACACTGTTGGGTTGTGTAACTCGAGAGTGTTCTTAACTAGTTTCAGTATTGTATTGTTCACTGGCTATGCTTGTATATTTATTTTTAAAAACTAACCAATTTGAATTTTAGTCCCCAGCTCATAACCTACGTCAAGAAGATATTATATTTTGAATATTTTTAATTAGTATTAAAACGTTTTATGTAATTTATACCCGTGCTATAATATTATATTTTAAGCCCTACTATTAATTAATTTTTATTTATTTATTTATTTGGGAAACAAACAATTTAAAAACTTAAAATAACAAGCCTATCACGACCCTAAATGTGAAAACAAAATGAAACATTATCAAATCAATCGAATTTAAAACACAACATTCAAAAATATCTAGTAACTAGTTCTTTGAGTGTTTTGTAATCCAACCACGATTAATGTTGCTCCATCGTTTAGTAACAGTCATTTGACATTCTCGACGGCTTTTTAACTTGAATTGAGATTCTAATTATAATGCCGAATACTAGAGAGATCTAAAACAGAGCTTTGTAGATGATAGTGTTAGTTTATAGCTAGATAGATGACTACACTAGAGAAATAGTGTTTAGATACACTAGTGCTTTGTTTAGACTGAACAGGGAATAGGGTTCGCAGTAAGTGCACTCGTTCGTTTGCCATTAAAGGAGCGAGTACGGTGCAACAAAGATGAAATTATTTACGCAAATGAAAATTATTTTTAAGTATTTTGTCTGTAAAGTAAATGAATTGATCATTTCATGATTTCTAATTTTTATGTTTATATTAATTAATTTATTGTCTACTTGGCTTAAGATTGGGGCCAATGTTTGCCAACACAATTGTGTTAATTGTGTTTAAGGTACTTGTCTGTTTTTGTCAGCAATTAAATATTTCATTGTGTTGTTCGATATTTTAATACCATATAAGTATTTCCGTATTTTAGAAAAAATAAAACAAGTTGGCTTAAGATTGCGGCCAATGTTTGCGAGATGCGACCTTGCGTAATAAACCTGTTAAGTATTCAACCGATCAGGTTTGTCCAACCTACATTCGCCGTGGTTAATACTTATACAATTCTCTTCCATTTGGCAATTGGTCGTTAAAGTTTAATGCTTACATTTATTTAATAGTACTATCGTGCTACTTTTCGATAGACTAAAATACAACTTAATAATTCCACTTTATCTACTTCTATTAGGAAAATAATGTAATGTAGCGTCGCTCAGTTGCTCCGTTTTGTTGGGCACAAAATGGGTCAAAATCATCGCGTTTTGACAGTTCAGAATTACGAATATATAATGCGTCATGTTTGTAGACGCTTACATCTCTATTAAGTAAAAAATGCGACTTTCTAATAATGGTTTTACCATTATAAAGTTACAATCCCACAAACATGTGTTAAAAATGCTAAAAGTTTTTATTTAACCCGACCGTTAGTTCTAGAGATGAGCAAAAAAACAACAACACAGATAACACAGTACACCGAATTATTCCAAAGTTAAATACGTATAATATTTGAAGTTTAAATGAAAAAATGTTTTTAAGAAGTAAATAAGCAATTTATGAATAATGTTTAACAAAACGTTAATTCGGCGTTTACGTCAACTCGGCGTTTGATAAACTTGTGAGCCGAAAATCTTGATAATAATTACCGACCAAACTTTCTCTGTTACAGCATCGGCCAGCGCGCGTTTTAACACACTCGTCCACCGCGCATGCGCGAGCCGTGTCCGTTGCGCGCGGAAATTTGTTTAAATTTTGACGTTTTGTTTAATCTTTTGTCTTAGTTGTTATACCGATCGTAAAAATACAAATAACTGTTTAAATATTTGAATGTAACATGTTTAAAATACAATATTTTATTTACTGATACAAGAGTTATTATATTGAAAATATGCTTGGATTTAAAAATTCGTTGACTCAGGCAGTGATTACATTGGTGTGGATATTAGAAAATTATACGTTCGGTAGTGATGTGGTACAAGTTTTGATTACCAGTTTATTGTTTATAACTGTGATATTATGTGTGCTTATGTACGATTACGATTACTGGACCAATCTCGGTGTGTTCTCGCCCCCCGCGTCGCCCGTGGTGGGTCATATCTGGTCCGTGGTCGCGGGGAAGGAGCAGGGTGGCGTCTGTTTTCAAAAGTTGTATGATAAATACAAAGACAAAAAGATTATAGGTTTGTATATCTTTTATCCTGCTATTATGTAAATTATTTGCGGTTGGTAATATATAAATATTATCTACATTCATCTATAATACGTCATTTACATTCTGACGCATTATGGTATGTGATTTTAAAATTAAGTTATTATGACTTTTAATTTACTTGTGACAGAATGAAAAACACTTATTAATGAAAACCATTATTTGCACCAGATATAAAAAAGTAAATTTAAAGTTATTTATATCTATTTTAATAAATGAAATCAAATCTTTAATCAAATATGAATATAAGTATCCTCTATCTATCTGTAGTCAACGGAGGGTAACGGAGGGTAACCCACGCCTCTAATTTGATCTAAGTATCTTTAATCAAATATGAATATAAGTATCCTCTATCTATCTATAGTCAACGGAGGATTAATGATTAGAATTAATTATTGAAGTCGTATAAGAGGTGTGGGTTTATAATGATCAAGTGTTTAATTTATATTCTTCAGGGGTTCACCAGTTCTACCGACGTACGCTGGTGATATGCGACCCCGAACTGATAAAGCGAGTGTGTGTGAACGACTTCACCCACTTCACGGACCGGGGCTTCTACTTCGATAAGGACCTGGATCCTCTGGCCGAGTCTGTGCTGTATCTGCGGGGGAATGAGTGGAAGAAGTTGAGGGCGAAAATTTCACCATTATTCTCGTAAGTTTTTTGTTTCATATCTGTTAAAGAATAAATATAATCGTGTCAGATTGGTTGAGTGGTAGGTAGCTCTTAAATATTGGGGTAGCTGGTTCGATTTTCATTTGTTGTAAAGAAATGAGTAGTATGATACTCACCTGCCACTATAATTATAGCTACGGTTAAATTCTTAGACTATTGTCATAGAGACAGAGAGAGAGAGAAAGACAGAAAGAGATAGAAAGAGATGCCAAAATGTTGATACATTTAATTAAAGTATTTAAAATGTTGTCTATCTAAAAACATTCCAAATATCATTTGTATTGTTTTATCCAACCATATTTAGATTTAGTACGAGTCGGGTGGAGACAGAGAGAGAGAGAGAGAGAGAGATACACAAAATTATGTAATTACAGACTCGTCCTCGCCGTGGAGACGAAAAATAACAGCACAGTTTATTTTTATTCGATTTCCCGCTCCATCGGTGTTCCCAAACAAAACACACAGAGCACATTAAACACAACGTTACATTTACATACACGGGTGTGGTGTTTACTGCATTGTGTTTAATATACACTCGTGTGTTGTGTGTGTGTGTGTGTTGTGTGTGTGTGTGCGTGTGCGTGTGTGTGTGTGTGTGTGTGTGTGTGTGTGTGTCCGTGTGTGTGTGCGTGTGTGTGCGTGTGCGTGTGTGTATGTGTGTGTATAATGTGATACTTTTTACTAATTATTAGTGAGATATGCTCTTTAGATTTTCGAATTCAAACGAATCATCACATCAATAGTACATTTTAATAACATTTAAATAAAGGTCTTTCTTATGTTACACATTATTATGAGAAGATAGTTTTATTAATCGTAAACTTAACTTAACTTTCTAATACGTCAGTACTACGGTAATGGTGTAATGGTGTAATTTGAAGACGGACAGACGGCGGAACTGAATCGGATATCGGAAGTGTTGTTTACATTTTATTTACTTTCCCAAATGATAATATAAAGTCTACTAATATATTTTATACATTTAACAACCAATAACGTACGGAGTAATACAGACAATACTTAGTTTATTTAAGAATAACTTAACTTACTTAATGTCCTAAGGCCCCCGTGTGGGGCGGAGGGCGTCCACAGTGCTCCGCCATCGCGTTCGGTTCTGGGCTATTCGCTTCGCCTTGGATCACGTCAACCCGATCGCCTTCAGTTCCGCTGCCGCTGAACGTCTCCAAGTGTGTTTAGGACGGCCATGCTTCTTCTTCCCTTGCGGTGTCCATTCCAGGGCTTGCCTTGGAATGTGGTCGGGAGCTCTCCTTAGGGTGCGACCAATCCAAGTCCACTTGCGGCATTTATTATTCTTTAAGAATACGAATTAATAAATTAAAATATATATTTTAAGAAACTGTAGAATCATAAAACTAAATACAAATACCATTAACATTTAATCTACAAATAAAAAAAAAGAAAAATCTATAACTTCTTTTATAACATCATTAAAATTTTTAAATTTCGAATTATATAAGAAAGAATTTGAATTTGGAATATAGTTTTCATTCACCATAAAACATTATGAACGCAGAAAAGAAAAATCTATAACTTCTTTTATAACATCATTTAAATTTTTAAATTTCGAATTATATAAGAAAGAATTTGAATTTGGAATATAGTTTTCATTCACCATAAAACATTATGAACGCAGAAAAGAAAAATCTATAACTTCTTTTATAACATCATTTAAATTTTTAAATTTCGAATTATATAAGAAAGAATTTGAATTTGGAATATAGTTTTCATTCACCATAAAACATTATGAACGCAGAAAAGAAAAATCTATAACTTCTTTTATAACATCATTTAAATTTTTAAATTTCGAATTATATAAGAAAGAATTTGAATTTGGAATACAGTTTTCATTCACCATAAAACATTCTCAACTAGCTAATTATGTATTGCGATTTAACGGATGACCGAGCGATTGGGACACGCTGTACAGCGTTACCAACGCCACCGACGACGTGTTCCGGTTTCAAAACACATCGTCCGTTTAACTAATGTTATGTTGGTAACCGGCGCTGGACACTTTGTTAGCTGTTTATTTTAAATTTAGAATACTTTTTTTTTATAAAAGTACCCAGTACTTTGTTAGCTGTTTATTTTAAATTTAGAATACTTTTTTTATATTTCATAACAAACACGAGGATTGTTCTTGGGAATGTTTTGTCTGTGAAGTAACTTCACGTGTTTTTGTTGAAGTCTTACAATCCGAAAGTAGGTTAGTATTTATATTGCAGTGATGCTGGCTTCATTTTATTCTCATTTAGAACTTTAAAAAAAATAAGCAGAACACACCAGTAAATAAAATAAAGAGTTAGAAATAACCATCAGGAAGGTCAGGAAGGTGAGGTCAAAGACAGCAATATAAATACGGACAAGACAATAAATGATTACAACTTGAAATTAGCAATACACAACCGAGACCAGAAGGTCATAACAAAATTAACTGAAACAGACAAATAATAAACAATGATGAGTACCTACTTTGGACCCTAAGAAAATAAGGAGCACCCGAAAAAAAAAAAAAAAAAAAAAAAAATTGAAGAACCACAATTGAATAGAATATTTATTTATGTATTTATTAAAGTAATTCTTGTGCCTGAATACACAGGCAAAAGTCTCAAAAAAAAAAATCAAATTAAAAATGGCATGGACTACAAGTCTATGGTAACTTTATACTATAAAAAAAAAAAAAAGAAAAAAAGAGATACAAATAATACTTTTAGTAAATTAGTAACTCAGAAAACTCAGATAACCTGTTTTATTTTTACCTTATTCTTGAGGAAGAAAATAAAAATCTCACGTATCAGAAATGTTGTATTTATTTTATAAAGGTATCAAAATTTTCGATATATTTTCAGCCCAATAAAGCTCAAAGGGATGCTGTCTCTGATAGAGAACACGGCTAACGAGTTCGTCACGCGAGTCACGAAGCTGATATATAAGAGTGATGAGGAACAGAATAACAATGAGGCGGCCTCTACAGTGGATTCAGATAAACTGGTCGGAGGGTACACGGCCGACGCCATAGTCCCTTGCGCCTTTGGAGTCAAAAGCAGCGTAATGGACAACGAGAACGACCCCTTTGCGGTGGCTCTGGGGGCCTTCTACGAGTGCTCCCTGTGGAACATATTTGAAAAGTGAGTATTTTTAAAATGGAATTTGCGACGTCCTTAACACTAAACCTACCGACAATTCTCGTGTACCTGTTCCTACCGCACGCCGTCAAATTGACCGGTAATTAAAAGTTATCTTATTATATAACGCAGGTAATAATGTAAATAACTAAAAGTAAAGAGTGTAGACAATATTATATGAATATTCTAAGAATTGTCATGTAGTTTGATAACGATATTATAACGTTTAAAAATGTGTAAGTTTTACAAAAGTTTAAGAACGGTCAATTTGACCGGTACTGAGTAGGTTTAGTGTTAAGTGAAGTATTTCAAAAATAGAATGGAAATTGTAAGCATTATTTGAATTCGATTTTCAAATATGTTAATTTATCTACAATAGCTTGTACGATAGTTTTAAATTTGGAATTTGCGATGCCCACAATTTTTGTGATTGGTGCATTTTGGAAATAAAATAGAAATTGTAAATATTGTTATAGTTCTATAAGTGTGATACAATATGTTGTTCGATGGTTACATTAGTTGTAAAGCAATCACCGCAGCGGAACATGTGTTATATGTGTTACATGTGTTACATGTGTTACATATGTTACATGTGTTACATGTGTTACATGTGTTACATGTGTTACATGTGTTACATGTGTTACATTATGTAACATTAACACGCATGCAGCATGCCAACTACACTAACTATGCGAGTCAAGTTGGTTACAAGGTCAAGACGATTAAAATTATTAATTAATATATGAAATATAAATGGATTGATAGAATTAAAATCTTTCTATGTTTGGTTATTATTTTTGTTTGCAGATTGTAATGATAGTGTTGAGTTTGTATCAAATCTAACCTTTTAGTATTCCGTGTTTGCTATTATTTATTCTTAGTTTTGTGTTTTCTTTTGTCACGTATTAAATAAAAAATATATTTTTCAGGACGATGCGGACATTTTGGCCTGCGTTTGTGTTATTTTTCAAGATTCGTATAATTCCAAAGAAAACTCACGACTTCTTCTACAACGTGGTGTCCGACGTCATCAAGGAGCGGCAGAGCGGTGAGTTAACAAAAAATAATATAAATTCAACCAAAGAAAATTATATTTTCATTGCCTTATCTAAGTAAGGTTTTCTAAAATATATAAATTTATTTGTGACAATTTAAAAATTACAACCATGTAAATTGCTAAATCCTGGATGTTCCGTAAATACTAATATAATGTGAAGGCAGAGCCGTGTGAGTGCGTGTTGGAGTTCGTTCAGTTCAGTGAGATGGTCGGTGGGGTTTCTTTTGTATCACATTTAAGAAATTAACACAACTTCTTGACCTTTGTTCTATTTCACAAAACGACATCTCGACACAAAGTACAAGTACCCAGCAGCGGCGTTAGAGGTACTGACACCCCGGGCAAAAATATTTAGGCGCACACTTAAGGAAATCAATATCGAGTATTTATTTTTTGCTGAACCAAATCATCTGACAGCTGAACATAGTTGTGAATACGGCACATAGAGCACAGTATTGAGGGTATACAGCGCGGAAGGCAGAAGGCCGAGGCCCCAGACCTCAGCGCCCTCCAAATTTGGCGCCCCGGGCCGTCACCCCATCGCGCGCCCCCTTAACGCCGACACTGCAAGTACCTCATATATGTAGAATAAAAGAATCTCATCAGTGTGAGTTGCGCCATCTATTGTGACCAAGCGTAATATTTTTAATATTGAAATAAAATTGAACCAAGGATTAAAAGGATTGCTACTGTGTTTATAGTTAAGTCGCTCAGCACTGAAGAAAAACTGAAGGCTAATTTGGAAAACGACCCTGAATCTATAATTAAATTTTAGTTCGTGACTGAAACTATTATCTTTTATAAAAGTGTAACACCAAAACAAACATTTATTAAATATACGTTAAATATAATAATAAAAACATTATTTTCAAAACGTTTTCAAGTCCGTCCCGCTATTAGCAGGTTTCATTGTGATTCACAAATATCATTTATAAAATAAACATTGCTATTGACGGCGACTAGGGTCCTGTTTGAGGTCAATAACACGGGAATCTTTCAGACCCTTATATACTAAGTACATGTTATATACTTTGTTTTTTTAATATTCATATAATTATATTTTGTTGGATATATTGAATTTAGCATTAAATAAATCTCAATAACATTTACATTTTTTCTCTAGATTAGACACGAAACAAAAAATTTTTTTTTATATTGTTTGTTATAATTTCAGGAATTCAGGATAAACGAGGTGATTTCATAGACATGATGATGGCCTTGCAGACCGACGACGCCGGCACCGACACTGGCACCGAGGACAAGGAAGACGACTTCAAGATCAGTGAGTACATACATACACGCACGCACGCACGCACGCACGCACGCACGCACGCACGCACGCACGCACGCACGCACGCACGCACGCACGCACGCACGCACGCACGCACGCACGCACGCACGCACGCACGCACGCACGCACGCACGCACGCACGCACGCACGCACGCACGCACGCACGCACGCACGCACGCACGCACGCACGCACGCTCGCACACACACACACAGGTCGAATGTTAAACAATTATTATAATATTAAATTTAAAAGTAGTTATAGACAATAGGCGAAAAGATTGACTTAGAAAATGTTTACTATTCATTATTCGTGGCTTAACATTATTTTACCTGAATAACACAAATATAACAGATAACTTCACTTCAATAGCGTCTTGCTCTCTGAGCGGAGTGTACAGGTCGTTCCTGATCGTTTGTGCTCGAACCTCAAGCCTGAACGATGAGGTTCCCCAAGGCTGCGTGCTATCCCCACCTCTGTTCCTCTGGAACATCAATGATATTTTGAATATTTTCAACATTCATTGTTATACGGGTAAGAGCAGAGGAGGCGCAGTACATACATATGTACATACATATGGCTCTTAAAGAGTATTCCTCTCGACACCTCGCCAAGTATTAGAATATTCGTCTAAACTTCGACATTTCGAGCGACTGTGGGTTTCGTGGTAATTTGGAGAGCAAGGCAAAGTTGGCTTCTATGAAATTTAATCATCAAATTTAGAGCCATTGGTCTACTGATTGCAGTATTATTGGTGGTAGGTAGGTCATTGATAATTTACAACATAATTATTGTAAAGATATGTGACTAACAATATCGTGAGTTTAGGGCTCTAAAAGACAAGTCTATATACAAAAAAAATAATATATTAAATAATGTATTGTGTATAAATGAGTTTGGTAGTAATGGTGACATATTGATTTAATTACTACTTTGCGTAACTGTAGGTCGGGGGTTTGATTCTCAGTTTATGCAATTCTTTGTGTGATTTATATATTTCCACTTTATTAGACTATTCACTGAGGAGGAACTTAAATATACTTATATATTATTATTTATATATCAAAAGGCATGAAGAATCGAGGCTTTTTAAAATGTGTCATAAAACTAGGTGTCCTTCAAACATACAGGTGTTCGAAGATGTCCGATTGTCAGAACTCACAGGAGTTCGGAGTTCCAGAGTGATCCTCAGTGTAATTGTTACGGATTATAACTTTTCAACATCTCTCGCCTTTGGTCTGATATTATTGTTAGTTACAATATATTATATCGTATTAATTACAAATGTTATATTTTGAAAGTAAAAAATGTCTTATAAAACAAGAACTCAATTCCAATTCTCTCCCCCCCAAAGAAAGCGATGCTTCTAATACACCCCAGGAGGGTACCTCTGATGAAGCCGGAGAACCTCTCCCCGAGCAAAATATATTTCTTATTTAAGTATATTTTAAAACTTATTGTAAATGATCACAGTCACAAATCAAAGCTAAATAATTTATACAATAACTGAAGTAACGTATGAATATAAATAATAGAAACAATTTATTTCTAGCGGACATGGTGATAGCCGGGAACGCGTTTATAATATTCTTGGGGGGCTTTGAGACCACTTCGTCAACCCTAGCCTTTCTGTTCCTGGAGCTGGCGGCCCAGCCTCGCATACAGGCACAGATGAGGTCGGAGATACGACAGGCGATGGACAAGCACGGTTCAGTGACCTCCGAGATGTTACAGGACCTGACCTATATGGATATGGTTATACAGGGTGACTATTCATAAAAACAACAGTATTCTATAAATAAAATACCACTGTTACTAGTTTTAATAAAAAATTATAAAAAATAAATTTAGAAACACTCCGCCTGTACCCGCCCTTCCCGACGATACAGCGGGTGTGCACGCGCGCGTACCGCGTGCCCGGGTGTGACGTCACGGTGCCCAGTGGTACCATCGTGCTGCTGCCCACATTGGGTTTGCATAGAGACGAACAGGTAACACATTCAACTGATATAATATAAAATGAAAATTGTCCTAAATTGAGATTTTCAAATATCAATGTGCATGTGTGTAATGACCACTTGCAGTACTTCGAGCGCGCGCTGTCCTTCATCCCGGAGCGCTGGAGCCGCGCGCCGCCGCCCGGCGTGTACGCGCCCTTCGGGGACGGCCCGAGGTACTGCATTGGTGAGTACCTATAGGAGGAGGAGGAGGAGGATGCGTAGGAGTATATTAAATTATTTAATAGCCGAGGCCTGGCTTGGGGAGTAAGGTAGTGGCTTCGTGACGAGAGCGTTACGAAAAGTGTGATCGATCGTGGCGAACCGAAGTTGAGTTATAAGTTAGTGAAGGTAGAAAGAGAGAGAGTAATGTTTCGTATATTACTGTGAAGGCAAGTGAGAGAGGTGCGAGCCCACATTTTCTTATTCTCTTTCTCTCATAGCCGGTTACGTTCGGTATATCTCAAACGCGGCACGGGCCTATGCCCCGTATCGCACTGTAGAAGCAAGAGCAAGCAGTGACCATGTACACGTTCTTCCTCCCGTCCTCTCATACGTTTATACTTCCGAGAATGTCAGTAGTACTTAAATGTATATAAACCTTAACACTGTTAACATAAGAGCTATTATTGTTTAAACGCGTGATAACCCATATTACAGGTAAAAGATTCGCCCTAATCCAAATGAAATGCTGCCTCGTGAAGCTCCTCCCGCGCGTCCAGATATCTCCGGTCGGGGACACTCGCCGGGACGGACCGTTTGCTGTGGATCTCAAGTCTCCCATGACCTTACATCCCGCCGACTCCAGGGTTTGCCTCAGTTTGTTATGACCAAATAAATTGCGTTGTTATAAAATACAAAAATAAGTTCTGTTAATTAAACATAGTTTGTCATATAAACAGGAACGCTGTTTGAATAACAATATGTGTTTTTATATTATATATTTTAACAATACAAAGATTATGAAGATATAAGATTGTTGTGGGTATATTTATTTAATATTATTAAGATAATAAATGATAAAACATATTGATACGCTTTTTATTATCTTTCAAATTATCTTAACACTAAACCTACCGACAATTCTTGTGTACCTGTTCCTACCGCACGCCGTCAAATTGACCGGTAATTAAAAGTTATTTTATTATATAACGCAGGTAATAATGGATATAACTGAAAGTAAAGAGTGAAGACAATATTATATGAATATTATATGAATTGTCATGTAGTTTGATAACGATATTATAACGTTTAAAAATGTGTAAGTTTTACAAAAGTTTAAGAACGGTCAATTTGACCGGTACTTGGTAGGTTTAGTGTTAAAGATTACAAAGCTCTGTGTTGAGAGTAAACTACAAATAAATAACAGACGCAGAGAACATCTAGACTCTGTACAACAATCCGTGGATCAGACGAGGAATTATCTGTAATTATGTAGAATATAACACAGACTAGACCTCTAGATCACTGAAGGTCACTAACCGAATAATACATATACAATATTCAACTTTAATTAAATTAAGCATATAAAATAATCAGAATTTCACACACAGACATGTTCTTTTTGTATTTAATTATATATTATTATATCTGTAAAATGACTTGGTGTTTTCTTTCCCGTGCTCCTGTGCTCCTGTTCGTACACTCTGTGTCTGTACACAAGCGGGAATTTTGTAACTTTGACAGTTGACATCCTTAATGACAGTGATGTGTAATTACAATTAATATGTGTTTTCTTTTATATTTACTTCCTTTGTGTGTGTAAATGTGTTAACGTGTGTGCGTGTATAATATTAATAACAATGTAATAATTGTTATAATGCGGGAGCACCATTTTAAAAAATCAAGCAGTTATTTGTGTGGGAGCTGCGGCGGCACGGCGTGATGGATGGATGGATGGATGGATGGATGGATGGATGGATGGATGGATGGATGGATGGATGGATGGATGGGGGAGATGAGAGATGAGTGAGGTGGGCAGCATCTTTACATAATATAACCATTGAATCCAGACACAACAACTTTAAACAACCCGTGTCACTGGAACAAAAATACCATTCTTTTTTAAACAAACAACCTGACAATACGTCGGAGCAAAAAAGGGGACAGAGTCAAACGTTCAGAAAAAACAGAAAGTGTCTGGAGCAGATCTTTTAAAAGACCCTCATAATTTCGAAACGGGGACATTATAAAGTATATTTTCCATTCCTTTCACGTCACTTACCAGAGGTATGATATCGTAATTACGATCTGTGTCAGTGCTGTCAGTGAAAGACAGCGGATAAAAGTGAACCACTACGGTACTGTGACTTCCTTTAATACAAGGAGTAGTTGAGTCATTAAACATAGACACACCCTTTTTTTTTATTTGTTGATTGTAAGAGATATCTCAGAGCTATAGGGTTTTACGTTACTACCTAAGACAAAACTAATTGCTTTAAAATCATTTTTTTAAAAGGGTTAGACCAACAAGTAGTCTGAGTAAGTTTGATAACTGATCAGCTGTTACGATAACCACAAGTGATAATTAACTAATATTGAGTTTTTTATATATAATTGACATTGCATTGAGGTAAACAACAAGTATAATCATCTAAGCTATTTAGAAAGAAATTTCCTGTATTATATCTCTTAGAGTCCTTTGAAACATAGTTTTAAATATATCCCACCCCAGTTCATTTCACATTGCGATTTTTTCAGATTAATAAATATGAAGACTGACTGCAGCATTGTTATAACACATTTCATTAATGTCTTTTATTTTTATTATTTTTAAGCACAAGTCACACAGATTTATGTGTCTAATGTTTTCTTTATATTGATAATATCTGAAAAATTCTTATGATATACCTCAACTAAATACCATTATTGAGCGAAGCGAACGAAGTGAGCGGAGCGTTTTACTGGAGACTTTTTACATTCTTTGTTTTCTTACGAATTGGCTCGAAAACTACTTGACGGAAAATTATGAACCTTTGCTATCAAAAAGACACACATTAGGTGATGGTATATAAAATTTTTTTTTGTTAAAATAGTCCTAAAAAAAAAAAAATAATTTTAATATCATGTCAAAAAAATGATATTAACTGATATAAACGATGAGTCAATACACTGGGCTCGCTTCGCTAAATATGCAAACGGCACCCGAGATTTCGCGAGCGCAGCGAATCGAAATTGAGGGTCTGTTGGCGCCCCTAGTATATTTTAATCGTAGAACCTGCAGGCGTTGGTTCTCAAATGTATAACAATTGTAATTGCAGTTAAAATGGTGTAAAAGTAATCTCGTTAATCGAGTCCCGAGACAGTTTGATAAGAGTTTAATTGTCTTAATATAATTTTCAACTGATTTTTAAAAAAGTATTTTATTTACCCATTTGTATGTAATATTAGTTTTAAAATATTATTAGTATTGCGATAATAATCTTTAATTGAACTATAGATCATCTTAATTTATTAGTTAAGTAGTTGTTTTAACTTGTAATATTTGATAAGTCTCAGAAGGTGTATGTATGTGTGTGTATGCTGGGAGTGCCGTTCAGGTTATCTCGCACAGAAGCATAACAACACTAGCTGTTAGAAGAAGAAGCAATTAATAAGATAACATTTATCTAAATGCGATAAATCAGAATATTTCAAGAAATATTTCGATGTCTCTATGCACTATACTTAACAAAACAAACACATCTATAATTTGGAGCTTCGATAGTGACCCCCGATGCGTCCTAACCTAACTTAGCTTTCAACCAACCTTAGATTGGAAAAGCACCAAAAACTACGAACACATGGATGTCAAAGTTTCTGTACCATTATAATACCGCTACTATTAAAAAAAAAACAAAAGATGTGTCTAAATGTCTAATAACATCATATGTTTATTAACGCTGAATATATTTGTAAAATGATTTCTCTGACTTGAATGAAGTATTAATTTTAATAATATATTATAATGTTTTATTTATGTAATAGTCTTTAAACAATATACCCTTTACCTATATTATATTAAATATTGTTTTAAAGCTTACGAAATTGTTGAAATATATCTTGGAGAGAGCGCTTAAAATTTAACATGACTACACAACCCGAGTGTGCTCGGAGTTCGGACTGTAATGAAACACGTAACTGATTCATTTGTAATTGAGTTGTGTTACTACGACCGATATAAAACCGAAGTAAAGTAGCGGTACGAATGGTTTCAAAGGTTTTTATTATTCGCGTATAAACAGAAAAACAAATAAAATAAAATTCTAAAAATAATAGTTTTGGCTTTTGTTACTCTTATGAAGAACCTATTTTTATATCTGAGTATAAAATAAAAAAAAATTGACAAATTAAGTTAATGTTGTGTTAAATGTTAAAAGTTCAGTTAAAATTCTGAATGAGTGAACGGGAAGAACTAAACCATGCAGCGCCATGCAGCGCCATGCAGCAATACCAGCAATACCAGCAATACCAGCAATACCAGCGATACCTACGAGTATATACTTATTAACTTTGATTATTAACATTGTCACTCTTGTTCATCTCGTCTCCAGTTTTATATTTAAGTATTCATTTTAAAAGAACTTTAAAAAACTACTGATTCTTGCATACAAATTGTAAGGTTATATTATTTATATAAATATATATACATTTCTAGTTAGTTAGTTCTAGTAGTCGTATTTATTATTTATTTTTTTATTTTTTGTTATTGTTATTTGATTTATAGTGGAATTATTTATTTATTTGAAATAAAGATTTAATATATTAAAATTTAGTTGTATATTAAATGATTGTTATGGCATTGTAATAAAATGAACGAATGCGGCGTTGGGGACCGCCAACCAACACGCCATGTTCCGAACGGCGGGAGGTGGAGGACGGAGCTACAAATAGCTACGTGGAATGTAAGAGGAGGAATGGAACAGAAGATGAATGAATTATTAGATGTGATGGATGACCAAGATCTGGAAGTTATTTGGCTCAGGTGGTTTGGGCACGTCGAACGAATGAGTGATGAAAGAATGGTAAAAAAGATTTATACAGGAAAAGTGAGCGGTAAGAGAGACTGGGGGAGGCCTGGAGTGACCTTCGAAAACACAGTATCTATGATACTGGAGGAAGGTCACGTAAAAAGCACGAGGAACTCCCGGAGGGCCTGTATGAAGAGGTTGATGTCTGTGGCCGAAGCGAAAGAGGTATGCAGGGACTGTAGCGTTTGTCGCTCCGTCGTCTCCGGCTACCCCCTAAGGGACATGGCGTGAAGCTAAATAAATAAATAATAAATAAATAGTTGTAGGAGAAGACGCAATATATGCCGAACGACGAATCAGATGCCCATATGTCAATGTAAATAAGCCATAAACAACAGCAACAACTACTGGAAATAATAAAAAAGGTATAAGGTTTAAACATTACTGACTTTTATAAAACAGGCATAGAATATTATGTATTCTTTTATTTAGTTATACATTTGAGTAGTATTTAAGTAGCTATGAAGTAACAGAGCCACTGTAGATTACAAAGTAAGGGTAGCCAAATTTATAAACATTGTTTGAGAATTGTTATTGATTATTTTTCCAATGTAATAATTGCTACCGCGGCGTCGCATTCAATAAAGTCTTAACTAGTAATCGGCATCGGTACAACGTGTTCAGTCTAATTAATTTATACCTTTAATGTTTATTTCAAAATCGCTTTTCAAATGTTATATAAAACAATTTCAAGCTCACATTACACGAACATTAAAATAATGAAAAGACGGTAAAATTTGTTGGTAAAAAGTTGTAGGACGCTACTTTAATATTGTATATAATTTGTACCAACAAAAGCGGAGTTTTGTCAAATAAACTTAAGATATACAAAGTATACAATGAATCTCAAACTCCTTGAGCATACAACTAGTAACACTTGGAACATCTGTGGGATAAATATACAAAAGATTACAGTTATAATAGTGCTTCTCAACGGAACTCACACAACGCTTTTATGCGGATTTATATACATTTACTTACGTCACTGATAATATTGAGACTTGTGCCTCTCATATAAAGTAATGTAATATGTAATCAGCAGCGGCGTTAGGGCTACTGACACCCCGGGCAAAAATATTTAGGCGCCCACTTAAGGAAATCAATATCGAGTATTTATTTTTTGCTGAACCAAATCATCTGACAGCTGAACATAGTTGTGAATACGGCACATAGAGCCCAGTATTGAGGGTACACAGCGCAGAAGGCCGAGGCCCCAGACCTCAGCGCCCCCCAAATTTGGCGCCCCGGGCCGTCACCCCATCGCGCGCCCCCCTAACGCCGGCACTGTATGTAATCATTTATAATTGAACCAAGTCGTGCTCAAATAGAAAATATATCTTTAAATGATCTCTTCATACTTTTACCATGGACTCGATGGACTGTGACCGCGGATCCCATCCCATGCTTATATTTTCGGATAGTCCTCAGACTGAACGGTCATTACAAATGAAATGACCGATGGTACGGTAAATGACGTAATGTCTAGTTACTCTGAGATACGGTGGTCTAATTCTACTCATCATTGTAGTATTTAATGAAGCAGTGGATATTTTAAATAGAGACACAAAAAAATAATAGTTGTTTAGCGTAAGTAGTATAATACTGTGAACACTCTCTGTCAAACATTTAAGAAGCGCGTCTGTGAGTATCTTCACGAGAGCACGCACTTACGAGTATCCATACTTGCACTTTTTTTTTTTTTTTTTTTTTGTTTCTCGTTGGAAAAATCCGTTACGGATACCCGCCGACCAAGATGGTGATGGTCGGAGGGTTATGTGGGACTACCCGGCAGCATCGAGCACGCTGCCATTTTTAAGGCTACCCACTAAAAAAACAACGGATGCCCTCAACGCCTTAATGGGACGCCATGGGATCGCTTGCGCACTCACCGTGGCGCCCCAGCGGTACCGCCCCATGTAAGGCTGCTCCGAGCAACTTAGAGCACCCTCACGACGTAGGCCTGGACTAGGTGAGAGAGGTCACCCTCCCCTCCCACCAAGGCACTACAACTGGGGAAGGAAGCGGCGGGCGTACTCCCGCCTCCTTCTTCCCAGCCTTCCCCTACGGAGTGGGTCAGCAGTGGAGGCCTGCTCCCTGACCCGCTCCGCGGCCTCCTTCGCGGCGATGACTTGCTCGCAGAAGGAGGCCATTGCGACCCAACACCTCTCGCTGTCGATCATTGCGCCTATGAGGCGCGGCAGCGAGAGGTCCACGCCCACCACGGCCACCAGCTCAGCAACCCATACTTGCACTTGGACCGACTTCACAATTTGAGTATTTGTAATGATTTAATTTATTTTGTGTATATAAATATGTATGTATTTATTTATTATTAGATTATTTTAGTATAGTCTTTAATTTATTAGAGATTTTCTGTTATCCCTTCTCTTGTTTATTCGTGTTCCTCATTGTGTTTCCTTGTTGTGTTATCATTGTTGGCTGACTGGTAGATAATGCCTTATCAAAAAATCCGCCGGTTGTACCATTTCTGTATGAAGTTTTAATAAATAAAATAAGTAAATAATTAGATCATATGGGATTATATTTTCGTTAAGTTTTCATGACATTTTATTAAATTTCTCTGTATTATTGTTTTTTGCTAAAACGACACAATCGATCAAGAGGTAGGCAGGATAGTTTTCTAATTAATAAATATGTTATATATTATATTATTTCTCATTTTTCTTTTTCATTATAAGTTTCAAATTGTTAAAAGAACAGCAATCATTGTCAAACATAACCTCATATTTGTTTTAAATATTCGCTTTGCAATTGTGTAAAGAAATTAATAAATGTATATAAAAATTATGATTACCTTACAAAAGAATAAAGTGTTCCAATGTTTAACGAACATGAAATAGCGCTTCATATTAATACAGTTTCATATTAACACAATTATCACTAGAGAATCTCTGATGTAAAATTAAATTTGTACAAAATGTAGTATCATATGAATAATCGTGGTAGAGAATATTCACATCTTCAACTTATAGCTTGAAGCAATTTGCAATATTCAATAATAATGACTGTATCAGGTAGGTCAGCCTACGGAGGAGATAACGTATAATTTGGTTTGTCATCCATTACAGTTATTCAGCGTCATATAGTTTGTAAACCAAGACAGGACGGAAGAGACGGACCTCTACAAGTAGTTCATTTCCATGTAAGGCATATGTCTAGGTGTGACTGAGTTCAGCGACGTGCCAACGACTCAGCCGATCCCATAGCGTCCGCTCTCTCCCACCAGCTTCAAATCATATTTTTTCAATAATGTTTTCGAGTTCCTTCGACTCCGACATTATTAATATTATTATTGTATATGTAATACGTTTTCTGGAATAACACTAGAGAATTTAACAAAATGAAAAACAGCTTACACCTTGGTTCAGATAATAAATCACATATCATTTCATAAAAGGCCTTCTAGTAGTTTTTGTGTGCAACAAACAGACAATCGGATAAAACATTACAGCATAGTTTTGAGGTCTGTGTCATGTACTGAATGGGCTCTTAGCAATTACTATTAATATATTATAATTGACATATTTTGCATATTACATTTTATTATATATTTATATAAACACATTATTCAAATTCAACTGAGGCGAGCATTCCCAATTTACTTTAGAAGGAAATAAAGTCATAGTCAGATATCGTACATAACGCATACTAATGAGCGAAGAAAATGACATTACATTCATAGACATACTTTAAAAGATAGGAGAATCAATTCAACATGTAATGAAGAGATAAAAATAATAATGAATAATGATGCAAAGACGACTTCCAAGTAATAAGTTGTCTGTAAGTCTCGAGAGGCAACGGGCGGGGCTTGCATATTAAAATAATAAATATTTGTTTCAGATCTTATTTAATATTCAATTAAATACAGTAAATCCATCAAACAGTTTCCACAGAGGTGACGGAAGAGCGTAGAAGTAGATAAATAAGTATTTGACCTCAAACAATAGTGTTAAGGATGTGTGAGTGATGATGTCAAATGATATTAATCATACCGGATTAATTTGATAGTATGAAGGAAGCTTACGGTAACTTAACAATGGCTCATAGAGATCGTTTCAAAATCGTATGTTGAACTATAGACTTAAATCAATGGAACACTGAATCACAAAAGAATGTAAAGATATACTTGCAGGGTTAGTAAATATATACCAGGTATGTTTGTATTGTGTGTCTGTTTTATATTTGTTATATTAAGGTAACATCTTTGAGAAAGACAATCTTTTTGTCAAATTTATTGACATTATTTGACAAATTTATTTAATAAGGTTTATAAAGGTATGAAGGTAATGTGAAAGGATAATTCACAATCATTTGCACATTCCAGCACTGAAAATTATACTTATTTTATTGTCTTCGAGAAACTGTATGAAAATTAAAAATTTATGGGAACAAGGTTTTCAGAACTTGTAATCTTGATTTTGGTGTTTAAATAGAGTAACAACACAATAGTTTACGTGAATAATAAGCAGTAACTAAACTGTTATCTGATCGCTCGTTAACTCGCGAGTATTATGAGTGTTATGTTTGATCTACCGACGCATTCCTTTGTTTCAACTGAACTAACTCGTGTACATAATTGCTTGATGACTCGTGAACATCTCACAAGGACAATGTCTTGAGGAAATAAACAAATACTATTACTCCATAAATATAACATGTATTATTTTGAATATTAAATGTAATACATCATTTATTTGCTGTACATAAGTTTTTTAAATAATTATAAACAATTCAGAAAAGCGTTTTAGAAGCAAAATAAGTTTTGTAAAATAAATACTTGGGTATTCAAATATGTAAGTTATTTAGATCAGTAGACAGCTGACGCAGACTATTACAGTTTATCTCTGTCTGTACTCACTGACTGACTGACTGACTGACTGACAGATAAACCATTGACATTATACAAGTAATTAATGTTAATATTTTTTTTCATGTTCACTTCAATATTTTCTTAATAAACATTATTAGAGTGAATTTCATATAAAATATTCGCCTCGCCTGCAAACATTATTAAGAAACAATCTATGTATAGCGATGTACAGTAAATGAACTGAACTTAATCCAATATTAAAGGTTTATATCTTCATATAATTACAATATTAATACAATATAATATATTGCATGTCTTCCAAAGGGTGTATATGTAAAGTTTCTATTTTTTATAACATGACTATTTATATTTTATTTTATTTTATCGATTAGCAATATTTGTACACTTAAATGGTTATAGTTGAACGTATATATTAATTCTTCTGTTTATTATCATTGTAATTAGGTTGAATGGTTTGTAATAGATAGTGTTTTAATCCGTAATAACCTCGTGTGTGCTTGTATCTCAGTGAGAATGGAAGTTACGTAAACAGTTGGTGCCGAAGAGACGTACCTACTTAATGAACAGAACATCAAATAGACGACAATCATATAATATAGTCTTTAATAATATAAACAGTCAATAAATAAATTGCTAAATGCATAGATTCACACGACACTCCACATGCTGCCCAAGACAAAGACAAGTCCAAGACAAAGACACTCCACCAGTCGCCATCTCTTGTTGAATACTACTTGTTTGAATATTATCTTCATCTAGTACTGTCACCACCTCACCACCACCACCAGACAATGTCTTAAGTCACATTCTAAAAGTCTTATTAACTACATCTGTTAGTAATGGTACTTCGTGGAATCTATGAAATTAAAACACTTTAAATGATTTTAGGCATTATTATATACTAGCTGATTCCCGCCCGCTTTGCTGGGCAAATAATAACAAAGAATATGTGTTAAACAAACTATATGTGGGTTAATTGAAAATAATCACAAATTGTATGTGAGAAAATTGAAAATAATTACAAATAATCACAAACTGTATGTGAGTTACGGAACCCTAATCATATGAAGAAACATAGTGAGAGGCCAAATAATTTTAATTTCTACTGCAATGGATTGGGCGAAGGGAGGGAGCGGGGGGTAAACTTTGGACTTTTTTAGCTGTAACTTTGGAGCGGTTTGGACCTTTGCAAAATCTTTTCTTATTGCACCTATTCAATATGTCAGGAGTCTTGTGTCCAAATTTCAGCTTTCTAGGTATAACGGTTTGGGCTGTAGAGCGATGAATGAGTCAGTGAGTGAGTGTCTTTGTGCTTTATATATTAAGATTATAAGGTATCTTGTACTATGTGTTATGTTATTATATATCTGAGTACTCTTGCTGTCATGTCCAAGGTTATGGTTTCTGTTAGTTGGTGACGTGAGAGGAGTGAGCACATAGAGTTATATACACTATAAATTATATTTATTTTTGAAGATTAATAAAATCAATATAAATTTCATTTTAATAATTTTAATTGACACTTGTATTCCGGTTGTCAGATTGAATTCCTGTAGCAAAGGCATCGCCGCTGGTGGTCCTTTTGACTTATATAATTATTTGGTGAAAATTGCTGTGTTAAAGATTTTTTTTAATTCCCAGTTATTGAAAACGATTTGAACTAGATTTTGTGTCTTTAATTATCTTCATCGGACTTTGACAAGACACTCTCATCTTATTTAACTCAAACAGACTTTCGTCAACGGTAACATTATTTACTGCAGCTTATATTTAACTATTAAAAGGTTTAAAGTGTGGAAGTATATAGTTGATATAAAATATACGTTTATAATATAATAAAATAGTGATGGAACCAAAATACACTAATTAAGTAATAATAATACTTCATATGATAACTTTTGGTTTCAATATTGTGACAACAACATGTTCCGTGTACTCGTATATGATAACTTTGTTATATTATAATATCATTAATTAATCTCAATACAATGTAATATCTTTATTATTAATAGACAAAGAGATAAATGAAATAGTCCTACATCTTACTATTGCTAATAGATAATATTTATTGTATAGATTGTGTCTCGTATATTTCTATTAATGTGTTGATTATCTCAAACCTATTAGAAGTATAATTTCCGTGGTTAGTTACTATAATTCTCAACAAACCACATAATTTGATAGAACTAGATAGAATTAGATAGTCCTGGTTAATACAAATTGCTTGGATTTAAGTAAGATTAGTTAACTTTTCACCGACACTGACCTTCTAATATTAAAGTCGGATTATATTAAAATCTTGAGTTTTAAACAAAGTAAAAGTTATATAAGTTTTATCAAAAAATATATTCTGTATATATTAAGATGCGATGCGATGCATTGCGATGTATACTTATATCCTACTAATATTATAAATGCGAAAGTTTGTGAGAATGTATGTATGTTTGCCACTCTCGCACGGAAAAACTACTAAATAGATTTCGATGAAATTTTACAGTAACATGGTTATACAAATATATCTGTTTGTAGAGATAGTTAGATGAGCATCAAGTAATACATTTACCCACCGTTTAGTTTAAAAACCCAGGAAATAACATCACCAGAGCGAGAGGGCGGGTCCGGACCTCTACAGAATACAAATGAGGTTTCAAGGAAAAATATACTTGACTACTTACAGACCCACAGATTGTGATTCTTGATAAGTTACTAAACTATGTGACTAAAGGTTATATAGTCATTTCATTTCATATTTAGTTTACAACAATTATCTTTAACATAAATATTAAGAAGTACAAATAATGAACTCGTGCATACATTAACATGTTCTGTGTAAATAAAGGAATCAATGTCTTAATATTCTCGTAATATTTGCTCTTCTTTAACCGGTATATAAATAACTTATAGACAATTTGAAACATTAACTTCGGTTGTGGAATCTTTAATATTTTTCTCACTGACATATTAAGTCCTATATTTCTACCATCGTCCCAGACTAGGAAGCTAGAAACATTGCTTTAGACTTTCAAAAGATCCCAAAAGTTTTTTCTACTTCCTAATAAAGTTGATTAATTGAACAAATTATATCATAGTTGGTAAAACGACAGGGATGGTATATCAGAGGTCACAGGTTCGAGTCCTGCTCGTGTTGATAAATTTTTCATTCTATACAACTGTAATTGAGCTGAGCGTAAGCGAAGCTCTTAACCGTTTGGGAGACCTTTTTTGTGTTTAGTCGTCTCCAGAATGCGACGAGATAGTGAGCTAAAAATGTTCTCATATATGTTTGAGCTGAATGCGGATGTTATAGCAAACACAGATTGAAAAAATGTTTAGCCATTCAAAAGTTATCAAGAAAAGAAGAAAGAAGAGGGGCTCAGCTCAACACCCGCACGGTTGGCGGATCCTAGTAGCTACATGACAATATTAACAGTAAGTGTTTTTAATCTGAAAAACTACTTTACCATTTCCGTTCTACAGATGGAGGAGATCATTGAAATAGGAATACAAATTACCAAAATCATATCATACGTATTTAATGATATATTGTATAGTGTTAACAATAATTAACAATAATTGTCACTGAAAATAATTATGAGTATATTATCAGATAGCACTCTCCACCAAAACACGATTCACCGGTATATTTAAAAGATAAACTGAATGAAGATACGGTTTGTTTAAGTATTCATGAGTTTGACTTACATCGAGTTAAACTTTGTGTTTGATGGAATATTGTACAGTTTATAAACAAAAATATAATAAACTTTAAAGACCAATGTAGACTGACAAAGATACTTACTACTAAATGTTGTTTAGTTTATCTGATAATAATTTATTAACCGGCGGTGCCACAGCTGCCACAGCTGCCATAGCTGCCACAGCTGAAATAAACTAATTAAAATTTAAATGTAAAGCAATTATTTTCAATATAAATTACTGTAAGAATTATAAAGATGAAGTATTTAACATGAACCCAAATGTAATAAACAAAAAACAATATGATTATTTAAAAATGCTTGAAACAAAACATAACTCATTTACCAACAAAAACATAATTATTTTGATAATAAAGGTTCTTTACAGCCTTGTTCAGTTTTACCAAAAATAATAAATGAAACAAAAAGTTATTCTTCCCCGTTAAATGGAAACATTGCTTGTAACAGAATAGCGCAGATAGATTAATGCCGCTTTTCAAGAAAACGCTTGTAGAATAAAATATCTAAATGATTTATCTTTAAAATCAAACCAAAAAGAAAATGCCCAAAATTTTCGATCATTTGTGAGCCTAAAAGAAGTAAAGTTTCTTTTGATTCCACTGCGACCTTCAATATGTCATCTATAGCAGGGCTTCTTAAACTGTGGGTCGCGACCCCCAGGGGGGATCATTATATGGAGGAGGGGGTCGTTTAAAATTTCCTAAGCTTGAAGGAGGTCGCTATATAAAAAAGTTTAAGAAGCCCTGATCTATAGTACCGCATCTACCGAATCCAAGTACACGTCCCACCGGTAATGAAATTTGTATTCGCAATAAAAATATAATGACTAAATTAATGAACTTTACAAGAAAAACAAATAACAATACTGAAATTAAAATTCCAAGCTTTTTTAAAATAATTTAAATTCTAAAATCTTATGATAGTATTGTATTTTGTGCAGGTGTAGTTGATAGTTGAGATGCAAAACGATTTGTTCGTGTCCCGACTTGTCGCATTGCGCTGTGTGCAGTCGGTGTATACGTATTATATACACTTAATGGTATTTGTGATAGTGCTTACATTTACTTATGGTGTTGTACTGAACTTTAATTTCTTTAATATTGTTTAGTAATGTAAATATAAAATATTTTGAACCTTAAGACAATAACTATTTACTAACATACCCGCTTAACTATAAACATTTTTCGTAATAAGAAATAATTTAAATGACTTATAAGAACCAGCCTGATAGGTCATTAACTGTTACTGTAGTCACAAATGATAATTGAATTAGTATTAAGCTTCATATTTGATCAGATAATTGAAATTAAATTGAGACGAAACAACTTTATCTTGTTGGAAATCTTTCCAGGTAATATTGATAGCTAATGTTTGAACGTCGTATACTAAAAATATTTGATAAAGCTTATCTTATCTTAAGCGAATATAAATGAGAACCACATTTTTTTTATTTATTTTAGATTTATGCATTTCATTCGTCGATAAAAAATGTGAGCAGAATAAAAGTAAAAAAGGTGTAAAATCTAAATTGAAAATATTTTGTATTCATATTAAGGTTTTGTTTTTTTTATTTATTAAAGCCTTAGAATAATTTAACTCTTCAATATTTGTAATTAATTATTGTCATTAAACGTAATAAGTTAATTATAATGACATTAAATATTAAAGCTTTACTCTAATAAGACAAAATATTTATTTAAAAAAATCATCAATCAATAGTTGCAACTAGAAACTTAATGTTTCCACCTACGGCTTTGGTGTTCAATCCTTCAAACCTACAATTATTATATTTCATTTTATGAGCAGTAGCTTTTATAAAATATTTTACAGGTAATTTAATAAATATATATCTGCTCTGTTGGAGTTATGCTGCCACAATGACGAGGAAACTGAGATGTATGTTCGTACACTCGAGTACCATCTGTGCTTCCTCGAGTCACTGTTCCTACTTCATCTTCATCAGTGTGTGTATTTACATACAACTTATTTGAAAATGAATCTCTAGTGAAGTGCTTAGGCATATAAATAAATCTAGTATATATTTAGTATTTAAAATGAGACCTTCGAAAAATAGCGTTACAATTACAGTCTCGTATCCACATTGCTATTTTTCAGTTAAAAAATATGAAGACCTGCAGAGTGACAGGAGGAATATTGTAATTAGTGATTTTAATTAATGTATTTTATTACAGTTACAGATTTAGTTGTCCATTTTGTCCTTCATGTTGATAATACATGACAAGGAAAGGTTTTGCTTATATATGACTCAAGTAAATTTTAATCACCTCACCACGCAGGCGTTGTTCTGTGAATTTGTAACAGTTGGAATGGTGTAAAAGTGGATCAATAGGTGATGCTGGAACAAATATGAATAGTTTGTATATAATTGTAATCATATTATTATTTATTTTAACTCATTTGAAGAAATGTTACTTATATATTTGACCTGTCTGTTGTGATTATTATTTTTAATTGTATTATATGTATTTCAAAAACAACCTTTCATTTGGAGCTTTGATAGTGGTCTTCGATGCATCCAATTCCTAACTTTGCTTTTAACCAACTTTACTGCAAATCCTATAAAAATTATGAACACAAGAATGCCAAAGTTTTTGCTAAAGTTATATAATACTGCTACTATTAAAAATATAAAAGAAATGTCTAAATTTTTTATAACATTATATGTATATCAACGCTAAATATATTTCTAAGATGATTTCTCTGACTAGAATCAAGCATTCATTAACTGTAATAAAACATTTTTGTTTTGTTTATAGTAGTCTTTAAACAATGTATACTTTAGCTATGTTATATTATTTGATTCACGGTTTACAAAATTGTTGAAATATAAGTTGGAGAGAGTGTTAAAATTTTTAACACTTACACAAACTCCCGTGTACTCGGAGTTCGGACTGTAATTAAACACGTAACTGATTTGTTAGTAATTGAGTTGTGTTACTACGACTGTGTCTGTGCAATCGATATCTGTATTTGTGCTGTTATAGTTGGTTCGATATTATACAAATTGATGTGCAACACAAAAATTTATTACTCCCTAATAGTAAAATACTAAATATCTGGATTTAGTATAAAAAATAAAATTTAATAAACAAAATTGTAGTCATCTTGGTTATAAACATCATAATACTTGAGTTAAAAAAAATATTAATGACTTTACTATCAGTCACGAAGATAAGATTACGAAAATTTCGATTAAATAACTTATCTCAAAACTTTATCAAAGTTGAGCAAACTTAAAGTAACTTAGCAGAACAAGTTTGAGAAATAATTAACCAGAAGTGATAATTGAATTAATATTGAGTTTAATATTTGCCGAGGTAAAGGTAATTGAATTAGTAGAAACAACTCAAACTTACTTGGGATTGTTGGAACTAAAGTCATTTGAACATTAGAACACCGTGTTCTTAACTATTACATTCTGTATAATATTTTATTTTAATATGATCTTTCAATGAATATTATACATTTGCTTTTAGTATGGTAAAGTGAGAGTAATTCTCCTGAAGTCTCCGTTTCTCTTCCCATTCTTCATATAGAGCGACACATCTGCAAAATTTTATTTTTATGTATGCCCACAGGTAACGGAACATTGTTATCAGATGGAACGTCTGCCCATTCGTCAGCTAATTCTATGATCAACAAGTCATATCGATTTATATAAATGTGAGACTGTATTACAGGAATCCCATTTGTGTGCTCTGTAGGTCTGTCCAGGCGCTGCTCGTGTTTGTGATTGTTTGGTTTATTTATTAAACAAATTAAAATAACACATTAATGCTTTCTTACCATTTATACATAATTAATAAAACAGAATTTAATTAAATATTTGTCATAATTCCAGAAATTCAACAAGACAACAACAATAAGAACGAATTAAAAATGTAATTACGCTATATCTATAAATGGACCGCTTGAGTGAGAACAGAAGAGCTCTTCAATTGGGGCATCAAACCGTTATTCTACATACATAGTCAAGTTTATAACATTTTCTTTAGAATGGTATTTCTTCAATATTGTTATTAATATTGTGACGTTGCAATCAACAAAGACTCCACTTGTTATCGACATCAGTACGTTATCATTTGAATTAAATTATATCCTAAATATTCTATAACAAGAAAGTCGCTCTTCTAATGTTTCTACAAACAGCATTTGACGCTCACCTCAAAAAACATATTTTTTTTTATAATTTCGTTAAAACAATAAAAACACGGTAAACTTTGTTGCTGAAAAGTCGTAGTACGCTACTTAAATATTGTATGTAATTTTAACTCAACAAAAGTCGAATTTTGTCAATTTAGCTTCAGATATAGAATGTATGCAATGAATATCAAACTCCTTGAATGCAAAACTTGTAACCCTTGGTACATGTGTTAGATATAATAAACAAGTTATTACAGTTATGATTTGTGCTTCTTAATGGAACTTACACAATGCTTCATGCGGACTTACATACACTTATTTATATCACAGATAATACTGAAACTTATACCTCTCTCGTGTGAAGTAATGTAAGCCATATATAATTGAACCAACTCGTGCTGTGAATACTAAATATATCTTTAAAATACTTCTTCATAGTTTTATCGTCGAGTCTCCGGACTGTCGCGTGTGATCAGAAGCAATATCTTTTATTAAACTGAGCGTAAGAGAAGCTCTTGAGCGTTTGGGAATCAATTTTATGTCGTCACATCAGATAAAAACTACTCAGTCGATCTTCATCAAAATTGGTATTGCTGTAGCTCTTGTTGACGGGCTTCTACAAAAAAAAACTGATTAATAAAATCTTGATTTGATCAAAAGTTATGGTCGAAAAACTGAAACCTCATAGACTTAAGCTTAACTGTTCTCGCGCGCGCTTGCCGATCGTCTTCCTCAAAATGAACTGAGTTGCTTCATCGCATGAAAACTACTGGAGCGATTTTAGTCAAATTTGGCACGAATGTAGAACTAATGTATAAGCATCTGCAGAAAAAAAACAGAATGAAAATAACTTGATTAAATTAAAAGTTATAAAGAAAAAACCAAGAGGCTCGCGCTTGTGTCGCTCGTAGTCTAACTTTCATGGCGACAAACTTTTTCAATTAATTGTTTATTATTGTTATTAAATATCTATTTCTTTTATTCTTTCCTAATGGATTTTCCTGCGCTCAGTTCAATTCCCGCCACCCGCGATGGGCGGATCCCAGTATATATAGCGTAATTTTTCTGCCATATAACATATTTGTAACAGCGATAACACATTGTTTAGACAGGGAAGTGATTTTGGGATCTGTTCATTAAAGTGAAAACATTAAACCATATCATCGGGTTTAAAAAGAAAACGTTGTTATTTGTTCTCCTATAACACACTTTTAGTATAACCTTTAGTTAGTTGGTGCGTATATTTCTTTACTCCGTCTTTTAAAACATGAACCAAGTATACTTTTGGTTCGCTTTTGAAGTTAAAACGAGAACATTATTTTTGAGAGATAAGATATAACGACGCCTTACAAATTATTTGATGTCAGAACAAAATCAAAATGTTAATTTAACTTCCAAATATAACTTATAACATTTATATTTTTTGCCTAGCCTTATTTTAAGTTGGAGTATCTTTATAGAAGGGCTTTTTTTGATAATACGATATCAAAATAGGCCCTCCAGTCACTTCCATTTGACTTACACAAGTGATCACTGGTATGAATTCAAACTGGAAAATATATAAATAAAATACACCTGATTATTTCACATTTTACTGAACGATTTATATAATTATTATGTACGATATTAAGACAAGGCATTTGAGAAATACAATGCATAGAATACTACTACTACCACTACCACCACCACCACCATAATATTAATCAAAGGTTTTAAGTGGAGCAACAGTTACCACATATACGTCTACTTTAGAGCAAAATCAGTTATTTTGTCTGTAATATTGTACTGAATTCACTCATGTTTCTTATATTAATTATAATTATTATATTACAAATAATTTAATATAAATATTTACAGGAAGGTATTAACTTTTGTAAAAATTTGCGGTATTAGAAGCGTAGAGTTCACTCATCAGCAATTCATTAATTTATAGTAATAATAGTAAAAATATTGTATTCAAATGAAATAATGAATAATAATAATAAAAATAAAAGCTCTTACAAAAGTAAGTTTAAGTAACAGACCATCGAGAATATATATATATATATATATATATATATATATATATATATATATATTCTCGATGGTCTGTTGGCTCAGCGGTCAGTGATCTACCGCCGAGCCAGGCTTTGTATCAACCACCCGCACGAGGTTATTATACCCATGATGCACTCCATTGTGTTAAATATTTAAAAGATATACACAGTTTTAGTTAGTCTGACTGTTTAAGTAACTTAGTAGATAATCGGTTAAAACGAGAAATAATACATTTACACATTAACCAAAAAAGTATAAATACCAAAAATAACACCATGAGAACGATAAGTTGGGTTGACGTCTTTAGAATACAAATGAGGTTTGTAGAAAAATTCTTGAGTACTTACAAACTCACAGATTGTTATTCGATACGTTACTAAACTAATTAACTAAAAGGTATACAATACAGTTATATTAATTAATATCTTATATATAACTATTTTATCAAGGAGAAGTATACGAGCTAAAGTGTGCTCGGTATGTTTAAAGTTAAACTGAGGTAAGAAACAGCAATATTTATAAAATGTTGGGATTACGTCGAGTTCAACTCTGTTTGTTGGAGTTTTATGCAGTTTATAATTAAAATATTTTAAACTTCCAAGACCTTATTAGTTTAAGACATCTTCTAACCTAGATACAACAATTCGGAGTTTCATTATCACATTGTGATCCCTGGTGGTGATGCAAAGTGGAAAATACATAAATAAATAAATGTTATGTTAATATTTCAAAAAGTATTTCGTTTACAAATTACCTTGTACATATGTTGAGATTAAGTATTGTTATAATTACTAGTTCATATTTGATATAATTATTGATATAAAAAGTCATATGTTATTCATATATAAATAAGTCATTATCACATTTCTCTCGCTATATTATAAAACACCTCTTTTCTTTACTCTTTTAATTAAAAAGCAAGACAAATAAACAGAAAACTATCGCATTTGGAATACGTAATATATCATAACATGAGTTACTCGTATGTTCAAATTATCAGGAAATTTTTAATAAAATATATATTATATTATTTATTTAAAATAACAACGATAAGAAAAAGTGTTTTCTATCTGAAGCTAAGACAGCAGTAATAATGTACAAAAGAAAAAATTAACAATGAAAAATCGAAGTAAGCAGACTGCATTTCGCACCTCGTTAATCTGCATTTTAGCTGTTTCACGGCGATGGAGACCTGGTAATACATGTCTTCAAAAATTATAAAACCTACATTGATATAGTTAACGGTGGTGCCTCACCTCGCATTGCATAAGTAGTAAGGACGCACCGAGCTCTTTTAACATTAAGATAACCCAAACAACAATATCCTAAAAGTTTTCATGTTATTATATAAACTTATTTTATAAAGCTAAATAAAATCAATTTTTTCCAGCGTAGTTTTTTCTTTAAGTTATCTAGCTTATGCAGAGTATATTTATTTTACAGTCGACCAGAGAATTACAGAGGATACCGTGACGCACAGACCGAACAAGCTATAGCTTGGAAACTTGTATTTTTTTTCATAAATACCGGATTATATAAATCTTATTAATTAAATTCTTATTATTATAAAATAATTAACTAGGTCTTATCGGCGGCTGCGATCATCTCCTCACAAACAACGTGACTTTTTGAGAACTTATAAGAAAACCAAAATAAATATAACCTGAGAAATAAAAATTAAAAATCTTTTATACTATCACACATACGTTAATATCATTTTAAAAGTCTACTATTTTGTTGAAATAGAGCAAGGATACAGTGTTTAAGAAACACTTCATACGTGACATTAGAAAAACAACTTTTCAAAGCCGGTTTGTTCTGAACTCTTGAACTAATTGCGAGCTCTCTTGAGAGACGTGTAAAGTAAACTAACTAATTAACTTTACTTAGGACTAGAGCACACTGTTTAATACCTGGATATAGCGTAGCTTGTATGATATTGTATATAAACATGTTTTGACATGTTAAGCTTATTTAAATATTAAATAAATATACATAGAAATACAGGACTAGAAATTGACTTCTCAGAAGACACAGTTCCAGATCTGCTTGTATTTTTCATTCTATATTTAAATTTAATTTTATACATTAGTGCGCGCTTGAAACCTTCGTAGCCTTATTAAAAGTGGGAGAGTGTCTTTAAAGAAGGGCTGTTTGTTTGTAATGTATTTACAACACAAACAGTGTTGTAGTGGCATTGATTCAGGGTAAACATATTATTATATATTTTAAAATCAGCTGCGTTAGAAAATAAGTGCTTCCTTTGTCGCGGAGCTTACAAACATATATGATTTAGACAGGGGCGTAGGAACGAAATTTTTACTGGGTGGGCAGGTTTGAAATCGTACCCCCCCCCCTAGTTTTTAATAATGTCAAAGAAAAAAAAGTCCATTTTGTCGTGAAAAGCGACCTTTTTGCCTTTAAAATGGTCTTGAACAAATTTCCATTGAAACAATAAATGTTCAATTTCAAAATTTTAATCCTTTGAACAAAAAGCATGGGTGGGCAATGCCCACCCTGGGAAATTTCTGGGTGGGCAGCTGAACACCCTGCCCACACGGTTCCTACGCCCCTGGTAATAGACAAACTACAATTAGACACGGAACAACAGTGTGTGAATCCAACAAATAATTGTACCCTATAGATATGAATCTCAAAGCCTTGAGTTTAAAAGCCAGGGTAATTAACCACCAGATGATTAGGCCGATTTAGTAAAAGTCAAGGTGCATGGAGAAACATATATAATATAACATATAATAATACTTCAACAATTTTAAATGACCTTAAATCGTCAAAAGATGTTGGCTTATTTTATGTAATTAATGCAGTACTGCTTGATATAATAAAAATATATATTTCTACGATTTAAAACATATCTCATACAATGATATAAATTGGTGTCATAATAATTAGTACTATAAGTACGTATACTATATACGTTGTCAATATATGTTCTTAATATATGTATTAGATATATGTATATTGCTAAGCCGTCAAAGAGCGGGAACGGTATGTGTCTCAACTGAATATTAATTATTAGAACTTGTACCAAAGAAACATTTAATATCTTTACGAGATGTTTGTTAATATCCTTCACGAAGATTGTTTGAAGCGTGATAAGGATTTCAATATTACAACTATTTGATTTGATGATATTTTTAGGAAGACATATATTTGTAAATTATTGAATATGTTAATTATATGTTATTCCTTAAACATACAACAATAAGTAATGATGCCAAATTAAATATTTGTTTAAGAAATAATTGCTCATTGTTTAGTACATCTTATATTCCTCTTAATAATAGTTTGTAGTCGTTTTCTGTTCCTTTAGCGTTTAGTTCCGGTTAGCGGAAATAAATATATAGCGGTAGAAGATATAGAATAGTATTTTAATAAAACAAGAAATAGAGATATCACGGTATCTTTGAAATAGGTAATATTACTAGTGATCGTACCGGCGCCGTGCGGCTCGGGAATACACAACTAGCTTTAGAAGACTTTACTTTGCTTTATTCATAGCTTTAAAAATATTTCTTCATAATATCTGTTTTAAAATATGATTCTTAAAAGTGTTATACTTTTTATTACAATATTTTTGTGTTAATGTACGTACATTGTACATATGTGTATGTATTCTCTTTGTTTTTTTTTTTTTTTTTTTTGTTTGTCTCTGCTGTTAGCCCTACTGGCCATGACAGCGTCACCGGTGTAATGGACGGGTGCAGAGACCCGCCCTTGAAAAGGGGGGCCTGAAGGGCCCCAGGGGAACGCGCGTCCTGAGGGCGCCTCCTGTGAGGCTCGGACCACGGCTCAGGACGCCGTTAGGTGGGAAACGAGGGTTGGATGTGGGTTAGAATTTGACACTAACGTCCTCCGACGGCAGAACGCCGGAGCAACGTGCTTGGATGGGGGCCTCGTCTTCGCCGGCGAAGACGCTGTGTGTGTGTATGTGTAGTATTTATGTTCGCTTTGCCGCTTTTACGTAGCGTTCCCTAACGTAATCGCGTCGTCCGGGTCGAAAAGTACCGACTTGGGTCTTCTCTTTCTGACTTTAGGAGTCTTACGGGCCGTGTATCCTGTGGCCTTAACCACCAGCGGGTTTGGGTGTCCCACAGCATTGTCAAAGTAGCTTTTGGAGAGCCCCTTGAAATACTGTGCGATCGTCGGTAGATCTAAGTCTCTGTGCAAGTCGATATTACGCATATACCACGGTGCTCCAGTGGCGAGCCGCATGAATCTGTTCTGAAGCACCTGAAGGGGCTTCAGGTTCGCGTGAGCGAAGGCAACGCTTGCATAGGACATGACGGAGCGTATGCAGGCTTTGTAAAGTGTGACCTTATTTCTAAGGGACATTTTACTTCGCTTGCCTAACAGGGGATAAAGTCGCCCTAGGATAAAGGCCGCTCTGTTGCGAACGTCCTCGATATGTGAAGTGAATACTAGCTGTTTGTCCAGCGTCACTCCTAGGTACTTGGCCTTGTTTTTCCAAGGAATCGGCTTGTCAAAGAGTTTAATCTCCGGGCCCCTTGTGGATCGTGACCGTTCAAAGAGTACCGCGGTGCTCTTCTCCGGGTTCACCTCAATCCTCCATTTCCGAAACCAGTTCCCGAGGGAATCGGCTGCGGATTGGAGGCGTTGAGAGATCTCATAAGGATCCCTTGAGGATGTGTAAATTGCGGTGTCATCCGCGAACATTGCTAATTCTACTTTAGAACGCGGCCTAGGAATGTCGCTGGAGTAAATTGAAAAGAGAATTGGTGAGAGGACTGAACCTTGAGGGACGCCTGCCCTGATGGGGCGGGGAGTCGACATCACGCCTTCCACTCTGTAGCGGAAGGAGCGATTCGACAGGAAGTCCCGTATGATTAGTACGAGTCTGTCCGACACCCTGAACTGGTATAGCTTGTATACCAGTCCATTGTGCCAGACCCTGTCGAATGCCTTCGCTACATCGAGGAAGAGCGCTCCTGTCCTACGTAGCTTGCGGCACAAAGTGGCCCCAGAAAGGATGTGCTCCGTGAGGCGTTGCACCTGGTGGGAACTGGAATGATAGGCTCGAAAGCCAAACTGCTCATTTGGGATGATGTTCAGTCTCTCTACTTCTGACTTAAGTCTACTGAGGATAATCCTCTCATAGATTTTCCCTAGGGAACTAAGGAGACTAATTGGACGGTAACTAGTTGGAAGATTCCGGGGCTTAACCGGTTTGTGAATGCCTATCACTATGGCCTCTTTCCACTGGGCCGGAAACCGGCAACCGGCCAGTAGAGCATTAAAAATATTAACCATTAGGTAAAGCAAAGGAGGCGGAAGGAGTTTGATCACTTTGTTGGTGATCCTATCTGATCCTGGCGACTTTTTGGCGTGAAGCGCCTTAACTAGGTTCGTTACCTCTTCGAGGTTCGTTTCCTCTATGGGGGAAAAACTGTCAAAGACATGGACAAGACAAAGACATGTCAAAGACATGGGTGTTCTGCTTACTTGTTAATTTGTTCACTTTAACTGGAGTGGCTTTTATATATCTAAAGCATGACAAGGGTTTGCTCGTATATTTATGGTTAGGTAGTAGTTTCGAACTACATTTAGGTAATCTATTTTATTACTGCATTGCTTTTGCAAATTCTTTTGCAAAGAGATTTGCGATTTGTTTTGGAAGGAGATTTTGTGCATGAAATGCTTTTAAAATTACTTGTCCCAAAGATAAGTTTAATCTTCTATAAATTTCATTAACAATCTTCCAAATTTTGCGACTTAGTGAAACTACTCCTTATCCTATTTATGTAATATAAATATCTTTAGAACTCAGTCACTTTATGTAACTTATTTCTAATCCTCTTGTATTCTTTTAGAAGACTGAAGTTGTTCATATCTTTTTTCCATTTATTATACAATATATATATTTTTGACTTTACATAAGCAACAGAATAAGCAGTTCTAATAAAAAAGTATACGTCATATGGGGATTTTATAGTGTTAGTTTCGCTCCAATCAACTTTATTTAATTCCTCCATCAATATTTCGTTTTTAAAAAATATGTAACTATTCTTGTTTTTTTTTAAATCTCGCTGTATAGCATATTTACTATAGCAAGCAAAAACGACTGCGCGATGATCAGCTGGCGTGGTATCGACCGCCGCAGTGACAGGTTCCAATGATGCAGGGCGCACGAAAATGTGATCGATACACGTCTTTGTTACTTTATCTAAACGTTTTTCAATTGTAATCTGTTAGTGTAATCTGTTATTCCACATAGTAATCCAAATTTGCTTAGCATTTCGAGATATGATTCTCTAGCAGTAGATGATTTTTGTAGATCTATGTTCGTGTTACCCAGCATCACAAGATTGCCGTTATTATGAATTTTAGAAAGTAAGCAATGCAGTTCTTTGCAAACATAGACCTATTAGTGCATGGGGGTCTATAGACAACACATGAACCGACGGTTTGATTACAGACTGTTTTGATTGTTCCTGTTATATTCTCAAGTGTGTATGATTTTATGATCTTTTGTGTGAATTTTAGTTAACTTTTTACATAAATTTGTAAGTGCGTAGGTGTGTTTGCATCGTGTAGCCCGTAATATTAACCAATGACACAATGAGTTTGATATATCCACTTCGCTAATTATTAACATATCAATTGGATGTTTAGTACTTTGAACAATGTATAAAAGCTTTGAAAAGTTTTTTATATTAGATCTTATATTAATATGAATACAGGTTAAACTATTTTTTTCTAGTTTAAGTTGATCAAAAAAATTAGTTTACTGTTAAACAATTTGATAATTCATTTATATTTAATATTATTCATTGTTAATACAAAAAAAGAGTAGAAAAATATGTTACTTTAATTAGATAAGAATAATAATACTTAATATCTTGGTTTTTAATGCGGAGGCGCTAGAATCTGTTTTTTGATAACTCTTTTATTTCCTCCATGGAGCAAAACCAAGTTTTCTTATATGTTTGCTTTAATAAATAATATTAATATATACGTTTTCAAATTATTATATGAATGTTCTGTAATAAAAAAGTAGGGAAAACAGATTTATAAATTTTAACAAAAAAAAAAATGGTAAAACGAACAAGACGTGAGAAAGAAATAACAATTATTTTTTGTAGTGACCAAGAAAATTTATTATGTTGTCAACATAATTCCATGAAAAACTTACAAAAAAAGTCTTATGCTAAGGCTCGTCAGAATTTGTCACTGAGCCTGTAATTAATCACTTCAAGGTTGACTATGAAGTCTATCCACATGACAATGAATATGTAATTTTGTAACATCGTCTACACTGTTTTTATATCTTCTTTCACACAAATATGTTACGATACAAGATATCCATTTTATGTTTGTTTGTTACGCAATTTTAAATATTAACTCTAAAGTAAAATAAAACCATAATTGTGTTAAATACTCAGACTTGTGAATAAATTGTATATTTGAAAATATTTTATTGACAATAATATAGACAGATCAAGTGCTTCTTGAATCAATAATTAAAAGAGATAGTGAAGTAGATAGACTTTTTTAAGCCAATCAATTAATCAATCAATCAATCAATCAATGTGTTTTTATTTGCAAGCCTTTTAATTACCATGATATAGGCATTTAATTTTTTGTCTTTTCCGCTAGCAATTATATTGCTGTTAATCACGAATTTATAAAAATCATAATAATAACAATACTTTAAATGTTGTAAAAATCTATGTAACCAACAATTTATTAACCTTTAAAGAGCAGCGACTTAAAGTTTAGGTCCTTAAAATTATTATTGCCATAGTCTGTATCTACTACGGGGGATACACGGGTTATAACGCATCCCTTATTACGCTTAACTTCATCGTCTTTGGTAATTCAGTTTGAGTTTCCGCTCCAACTCAAACGCCGTATGATCTCACTACAAGTGTGAGTTACTTACGAGTTTCCAATTCTGATCAATTGGTTTATTCTAAACAAACTTCTTTATTATATAGTAAATATTGGGGAATGTAATTAGTAGTAGTATGTTTAAACTTGTGAGTATAATTATATGAAAAGTTGTCTTATACATGAGCTTAATCCCGTCTTTTTATCATTAGATATCCCTCGGGTTTTATAAACCGAGGTAAACAATACAAGTAATACATTTATCCAGATAATATATATTGGTGATTTATTATATACTATATACCTTGTTTGTATGTCCGTCTACGAACAAATCTTGAAAATTTGGATACTGAAATTATTTTTCACATTAATACTAGTAAATGTGATTGCTGTCGCAAATTATATAATAAATAAATCAAACACTGTATTTACATATCGATTCGTGCAATTCTCATTATCATAGGTAAAGTTCTGTAGTGCCCATTTACATAATAATATAGAAACTAGATGAGCTAATCATACCTTTAACTTCCGTTTTATATTTGGGTAAGCTAATGACAAGTAAACCTTCTGTATCTTATCTAAGTACCTAATTTCCTTAATTTATTTCTTCACTTCATTACTGATATCCTAATAAAATAATGTTTGTCTATATGTATATAATAATAAAAGCTATAAAAAAAACTTTAATAATAAATATTTAGTTTCTTAACTAAGAAAACAATCAATTTAAATAAAGTATTCTTTTTATTTTAATTTTAATTTTAATTTTAAATATAATAAAATATTAAATATCTTATCTGGTTATTATATGTTTGGGTTTATGAATTATCTCCGTAGTCGCCGGCTTCGTTAAGAATTCATGAAGATTTGTTGACTTATTCGACCTTTTCTACACTATTGAATATTTTTTTCTTTCAAAAAAATCCATTACATCGTATTGGAAGTCAATAATAAATTTTATTTACTAACAATGTTTTTTTTTTATACCTATTACCATTATTAACACAAGCGCTCCGAAAACACGCCGTGAATTGTTTTGATAAAGGCGGATGTCATCTTTGGTCGCATGGAAAAGGTCTTTATAAACTGAACACTAATAATATCATATCCTATTGAAGTCTCACGGTCACTCCACTATTTCTCTATTACAAAGTAGCATCACTCTTCCACGAACAAACAGTTTTGGTTTGATCCTTACCGCTGTCTTGTTGAATAAATTTAAATAAGCTTTTTTTTCGATCATTATTTTCATTATTTTATATTATCATCATCATCATCGTCTCTCATCAGTATCAGTATTACAGTAGGTAAGAAATGGTTACTTTTTCTTAAGTTAATGTTCTATTACACTTTTTAAGCAATTATTTATCCATAAAATATAATTTTTACTTTTTTTTGAGATTATTTAAAAAGGTGGAATGCGTGTTCAATCTGCATTTTTCATAATAACTGTTAAGGAATTAAACCAATAATTATATTAATGTTATTATTTTTTAAGTATATATATACTAATATAAAAGTAGAACTAACTGTTTAATATTTATTTTTAGTATAGTTCTTTAAAGTTCTAATCCACACTTACAGAAGACTCTTACTCATTGAACCTAGAAGAACACCTAGCTATAATAGTTACTTCGGTTTATTCTTCTAAGAAACCTTGTTACTGTCATGATCGAACCAGCCCATACGAGTATACGACCTGCATTCAAATGACTTCCGATAGTCTATAATTGTGAAGACGATTTTCTAGTTATTTTTAAAGACTAATTTTAATCAGTTATATAGATATATAACGAACAATAGATTAACGCAAATATTTTTTTTAGATTTTCCATGTTCCGATTCGAGTTTAATTGCATGTGATTATTGATGTTTAATTAACAAACGGTAACACTCGACCAGGTAACCACAAACCGGAGAACATTCCACTAAATCAGTGGTCGGCAAAGTGCGGCTCCAGAACCGCATGTTTTTTTTTATATTATTTATTTAAAATATATAATGATTACATTCATACATCATACAAAGTAAATTAACACAAAAACCTCTCAGAAGTTATCTGGGCAAGTGATTGTTCCCAAGAAAAGTATTATAATATATATATGTAATATATTTTTATCATACAACAGTTTCATTCACTAAAGTACGGCTGATTTAAGTAGTATTTTTTGAGCGCATTGAAATATTCGTTGTTTTTATATTTATAACGTTTTTGTAAATAATCTGGTGCGTTATTTAAAATGTTTGGTATAAGAGTTTTTACCATTCTTGTACCATATGTATTATTAGTCTTAGGTACACAAAAATTATCCGTGTATTCAATAGCTCTAAGATTATTAGGTCTTGTTTTTTCTGTAAGAAAAGATGAATCGTTAACTTCGCTTAATATTTTGTAGCAGAATTTGTCATAAATATTCATGATATTACAATACTTAAATAGTTCTTTATCGTTATATTTCAATCTGCTCAGGATTTGCCTGGGAACCAACAATTTTAATATTCTTAGCTGCATTTTATAAATTTCTTTGAGATAAGTTTTGTAGGTTCGTCCATAACTACTTAACCCATAAATGATAACTGAATCTGCTAGAGCCATATATATTAGCCTTTTAGTGCTAAAAGGCAGCTTATGTTTTAGTACAAATAATTGGTTGAGAGCAGACCGTAATTTTGAGCATACATGTTCTATATGGGGGTTCCAGTTAAAACGGTTATCAATTATAAAGCCAATATACATATGTTGACTAATCAGTTCTAAATGCGCGTAAGAGCAGTTACAAATAATATTATGCAAACACTGATGAGTATGAGCAATGACAGTTGGTGAAGTAGCAGATTTATTTTGCGATGAGTGAATATATATTGCTTTAGTTTTTTGATGATTTATTACTAGGCCCATGTCATGTGCCCATTTACATAATAAAGTAAAGTTATTTTGCATAATACTTTGAGCAACTTTAGGATTTTTACGTACACAGACGGCGAATACATAAAATTCGAGTTATAAATGCATCCGAAGAGCTATTTCGGGATCTTAAGAACAAAGTAGATATTCTAAAAAGAATTAAAGAGTTACCATTGTCTGCCAAAACCATTATTGATAGAATAATCAAAATGTGTTCGAATAAAATCACTCAGCATATCCAAGATCTGAAATTAGATTCGGCTTTATCAATAGCAGTTGACGAATCTTGTGACATAAATGATACAGCGCAAGTTTATTTTTTTTGTAAGATTTATGTCTCATTCAGGCCCCAAAGAAGAACTTTTAGGATTATTACCACTCAAAGGTCAGGTGCGTGAAGAGGATATAGCCAAATCTGTAAACAATTGTATGGATAAACATCATATATATATTCACCTCGATAAAATTGTGTCGATTTCAACAGATGGAGCAGAGGAGATTTATTACTATTTTGAAAGAAAAAAATTAATCACGAGATACTTGTTTACCATTGTATCATTCACCAAGAAGCGCTTTGTGCACAAACATTTCCGGATGAAATTTGTAAAGTTATGGAATTAGTGATTACCATTATCAACTCCATTTTAGCTAAAGTTCGTAATCATGGCCAATTCAAAGAATCTTTATGTGAAATGGAAAGTGAGTACGCTGAACTTCTGCTACATAACATGGTACGTTGGTTATCAAGAGGGAACGTTTTAAAACATTTCGCGTCCCTTTTTCTGAAAATTAAAGCATTTGTCCTTGAGAAAGGCATTCACTATCCAGAACTAACAGACGATCAGTGTATCCAAAACTTTTATCTCATGGTAGATGTTACGTCTCATATAAACCAGTTTAATCGTAAACTACAAGGGAATCCTTTCCCTAATTAATATTTTTCGATGTTAGAAGAAGTAATAACATTCGAAAACAAATTATCCATTTTTGCTCAGGATTTTGAAAGGAAAACATTGTTTCACTTTCCGAGCCTGCTGAAGCATCGCCACGGAAATAATTCCTCTATTAATAAAAACCATTTTAAAACGATAATTTTAAATATGAAGCATTTCCTTCAAGAGGTAGGTTTCAAGAATTTAAAAACAGCAGAGCAACTTTTGCATTTGTCAAAAATCCTCTTAATGCTACGATAACCGAGTTGAAATTTTCTCCTTTTGAAATTGATATTGGTACTTATGAAATACAATTGCTGGATTTAAAAAAACAAGGAAATATGGCACTCTAAATTCGTACGTCTTTGTGTTGAATTGGAAATAATAGAGAAGAAAAAATGTGATCTTAGTTCACAACGCAAGTGGTCCGCTTTGATGACCTCACCTAGAATAGATCTGACCTGAATGACCTAGAGAAGGAAGACATGATCATTTTCAACGCTTGGAATACTATTCCTGAATCTTACGATCAGCTAAAAAAGCTCGCGTTTGCTGTTCTTTCCCTTTTCGGTTAACAGATATATGCGAACAAGCTTTTTCAAGTATGAATATTATAAAGAGTAAACTGAGAAGTCGTCTTATTGACGAGAACTTGGAATCATAAAATCAAAAATTACACAATACAAACTTGACTTACTTAAACTTTCCAAAGAGATGCAAGCCCATTGTTCGCATTAATAAATATTTATTAAATATGAAATTTAGTTTTATTTTGTACTACTTATTTAGTGCAATAAACGTTTACTAAACAAGAAGATTTGGATCCCATTTTTTTTTTAATTGTTGTAATGTTCATATTTGGCTCTTTGGCTAATAAGTTTGCCGACCACTGCACTAAACCGTCAAAAGTAGTTAATATAACCTCATGTACTTCAACATAATATATTATATAGGTAGTATTAAAGCAATACACGCGACACAATACACATGACCCGCATGTGACTGGAGAGAGTAACACCGGTCCTGGTAATTACTGTACCGATTAAACTTGTGCTAATTGCTCATTGACACTTACTTGTATTGTTGATAAGAGTAGTAAGCATGTTAGAGAAGTTTATTTTGTATCTGAGGTATTCATTTTGTAATTGTATTTTTTGTTACCTATTTATTTTACAAATGCTATTAAGTAAGTATAATACTCAGCAATAGATACAAGTATATAGGATCTGCTATCTTAAATAGCTATCTGCTTATAAAATTTATTAGATACATGCTAAGAAAATCTTTAATATATATTTTTTATTAATTAAATATTATAAATGTTGTAATAATATTGCGTTAGGAGTGACTTGTGGTTATTATGGCAACTATTATTCAATTACACTTACACCACCGCGAGACTCTATAGCTTTAAATAATTTGATGTAAAGTATAGAACTGAATTATATAATGGTATGTGGTAAATTGAATTAGTTGATTACACTTAATTATCTATTATTATCTCGCCTCCATAGTTAAATAAGGCCTGCTCTACATTCAATAGCTTGGCTGTTGGCTGTCAATGTTTATAATTATAAACTTCTAAATAGAAGTTTCTCAAATTTGCTTATAGTTTTAAATAAAACTATAAGCAAATTTGAGACCTTTAATTTTTTACAGTATTACTTGTCTAAAATATAAAATAGTAAATACACTATACTAGACAATACATACTTGTAGTCCGTTTTTCTGTAAAATTAATAATTGTATCGTAATTTCTATTTTTACAGAATTATTATCATTTTCACAGTTATCATGACTCAAAAAAATATTTGACACTCATGTTAAACTCATGTAAGAATTGGATGACGTAGCGAGATTAATATAATTTCTTAAAAAAAATATAATATTAAATAAGTAAATAATGAAACTTTAAATACTTCATGTAATATCATGGCGCTAAATTATTTTTATTGATAGTATTGAGATGCTAACAAACCGGCGTAAGAGGTGGAGTGAGCAGGTCACGTGAAGAATCCTCTCCGTTGATGAAATATAATGGCAAAGAGAACAATAGTTCGAATTTACAAACAATGTATCTCATATGTCAAATCCTATTACATAGTCCTGATGAAGGCTTTGTACCCACAGGGTGCATTTGTGAGGCGCTACGTGATGTGAATCTATATGAAACCTACGTCATGTTCTGACATGGGCTGATATTATTATAATCAGAGAAGCTACGTAATTGGGTTAAGGTTTAAAAGGATACGTAGCGACCTCTATTCCCTTATTCAAAACTAGATAGCCCCTCCGACCGAAGATCACTTAAAATTTCACAATCTTAAATGTTCAAGTCTTAGTCTCTTGTAGTTTTCCATCTAAACAACATCCAATACTCATCGTATGCTGTACGTTTTAATGTAAGATATTAAAAAAATAACAAAAAAAATAAAATAGGAGCGGAAGATTCAATTTAATATAAGAAATTACAACATAAACGTTGGTAAAGTATACAGTAAATATAAAGTTTACAAAGTAGAGGACACTCTAGTACTTTGGCAAATAAACTATTACGTCAATTAAAAGATTTGTTTAATCGGTCCGGTCTCGATATCCGTTTAAATAAAATAAATAAAGTCATAAATTCTGCAATCAGAGGTGATCAGAGGCGATCAGACGCGAGTGATTGCACTCTTTATATTTATTTTATATTTTTTGCATTTTTCGAGTTCTATTTAATATTTTACAAATACAAAAACTGTTCTATTTGCTTTGATATCAAACAAAACAGTTTTCAGCAAATTAAGTACGGTGGCAGCCGAGGATCCAAAAAAACCAAAATTATAAAAATACTTTATTTAAAATTACAATTTAAGTTACAACTAAAATGACGACTGCTTGCCCGATATTAGAAAACAAGAGTGACAATTATATTTAAAATTAATTATAAAGAAATACATTTATGTCAAGTGCACATTCAGCTTTTTGATTGTTATAAAATTATAATGAAATAATAAATTTATGTGAAATGCAGATTCAGCTTTACGATTGTTAATATTCCTGGATTCTGATGCAATGTAATGTACATATTGCACCAATGCTTGCTAAGCGGTTCCCGCGATGCATGGAAACATAACTAGCAAAATATTTTTATTTATTAAAAATATTATAGATCGACTCATGCAGTTCTTCTTGGTAAGTTGACGTACACATTATACTGGACTTATATTTACTTTGTACTCGCTATTTAGTTATTTATCTTGTCTTAAAATATCACACCCACATGACTCTCACGGTTATATTAAACTTAACTGAATTTAATTTCTCATGCATAAAGATGTAGGTACCTACATTATATATCTACACCACTATTGTTTTATTTTTTTGAGAAGTAATAGTTATTTATTTTAAAACAACATTTCTATTTATTTATAGTTCTCTTGTGTATTAATAAAGCATACGAACTAAGTATACTGCAAGTTTTGGTCGAAATTAAAGTGTCTTGAACATTATGACAGTTCCAGTAAAGATTTGTCCAAGTTTTCCCATTAAGACGGCGGCTATTGCTTCGAGGAAAGGAACTTTTATCTGTTGATTATTCACTTGAACTCTTTACGACTGTAATGTAAACCTTTATAGTGTTTCATTGGAGACAATTTGTTATAATAGTGTTTTGTTATGGTTATATTAAAAATATATTTTAAGATATCAATTGAATTTTAAATAAGAACACTCAATACTGACCTACTATTCTTTTAGTTAATATTGTAACACAAAATAACCGCATATCATGCGAAACATTGACTTATCCTTTAAAGACATCCAGAGAAGCCAAACGACTTCCCTGTACGGATTTAGGAAAAAATAAATCTTTTATGGGCTGTTTGGACCCTTATATGTTTAGTAACGTGTGGCGAATAAATAATGTGTATGTCGACCAGTAATGGACTATTAACTTAGTAAGGGTTTGTGGTTAGTTATTTAAAGTAAATATTATGATATACGAGTAAAATATATTGACCCACATTACAACGACGACCCATTTTTATTACATCAGATTATCAAAATAATGAGTCACAATATAATATAGTGGAGTAATATATAAAAATATAATATGTTAAACACTTTACATATATTTAGAGTGATTAGTAGAAATATTCTCATTGAAGGCTAACGGCAATGTGTCAGTATGTTATTGTATTAAAGTTTACATCTTTTCATATTATAATATTTCTGCATCAGTAATATAAACACTTAGCGTATAGAATCAAGCAGATGATAGAACAATATTACAATTACTAACTACTTATCCAAACTACCTTATCAAAACGAACAAAGCAACTAATATTTTTAATTAAATTAAAATTTTCATTGAAATTATGACATTCACAGCGACTATTGCTGTAATCCTAAATACGTTCTTCTAGATTCACTCAGATTTGCTCTTTAAAGGAGTTGCTCAACTGTTTACATATTTATTAAATACATTAAAATATATTACATACAAAATATTAAAAAAAATGGTTTTTGAGGTTTATATATTTTTTTAGTTTTTGTCAATAACTTTATAACCTAACCTAACCTGATAACATTTAGCACACTTTGTGTTTATACGAGTAGTATATATAGTATATAAAGTTTAATAAGACCGTGAGAGTAATGTGGGTATGATATTTTAAGACGAGATTAATAACTAAATAATGAGTACAAAGTAAATATAATTCCAGTATAATGAGTACGTCAACCTACCAAGAAGAACTGCATGAGTCGTTGTATAATATTTTTAATAAATAAAAATATTTTGCTGAAAACTGTTTTGTTTGATATCAAAGCAAATAGAACAGTTTTTTTATTTGTAAAATATCAAATGGAACTGGAAATATGAACAAAATATATTTAAAGAGTGCGATAGAATAGATATAAAGAAATGTATAAATATGAAAAATTTATAATAATATAAAGTATATTATTGCAATCACAATATAAGATAACTGTACGGGAACACAAAAAACCATTTAAACTATGTGCAGGTATACAATAAGGCGGTCTTATCGCTAAGTAGCAATCTCTTCCAGACAACCTTATATATAAATTTAAGGTGAATTACATACAAGAGTGGTGCATAATATTAAAATACATAATTACATAAACAAACATAAATAAAATATATGCACATATAGAAATTAATATAACATAAATAAAATACATATTAAAAAAATATATATAATACTATTATGAACACAGGAGATAGATTATTTGATATGTGCATGAAAATACAGGGGAAAAATAAAATAAATATATAAAAAAGCGTTAAACGATAATATATAATTACATATAATTTACATTATAGTGACGAACAAAGACCGAGATAATGATCTTTAACCAACCGTAAAATTAAATGTTTAAAATAAAGCTAAGATTACATTTTATATTAACATTTAACTCGTTATTAATCAACCTGCTGTAATAGTTGGTTAAGACACCATTTGACTACACTGAAGTTGTTACATTATCATTTATTGTTTAATATATAATTTGGATGTCTAAATATAGGAACAATTTAAAATAATCATAAAATTATAAATAATGACTAAAATAAAACCACTACACATCCGGTTAAGTTGAATAAACCTGATGATTATATTGTTATTCCTAGGATCATATTATATTTATTAAAATAAAAGAAGTGAAATTTAACAACAATCTGTTTGATTATAAATAAAAATCTCTCTTTGAAATCATATTTCGATGCTAATAATAAAAAGGCTAGAAACGCTTTCTATGTTTTGATACTTACAATAAATATAGTTTAATTAAATGAAATATATAATATGTATAATTAAGTCTAAATTTAAATAACTTCTGCTAGTTTGTTTATTTTCAATAAATAAAGTGAGTTTCAATCTAATATTTACTCGTACATGGCAGCGAGTGAAGGCTAATAAAAAAGAAAAAAGTGTTTTTCTCTCTCTCTCAGAATATTTTTCTGAATATCTTTAGTGTGTTTCAATAGCATTTATATATACGATTATTTTGATAAATAATTAATTCATAATAAAAAAAAATAGGCATTTCTACAATTTTATATGCTAATTTATATATGTATAATAAAAATAAAACAAAAACATTACTTTATCCATAAATTTTCCTTTACATTTGATAAACGGAGAGTTATTATAAAACATATTTTTCAACCAATTTCCTATTGAATGGTGTAAACTTACTTGGTCACTGTTCATCGGAAGTTGAGACGTTGCTTCTAGATAAGTCGATACGACGGACCTACAGCGGAACTGTGGATTTATATAAAGGTTGTGAGGTGTTCTGTTTACATTTTGAAAGGTCATGTCGTTTCAAATAGTATTAAGCTCATGGTCAATATATCAGGTACATACAATCAACATTAGACGGTAGATATTGAAGATTCAATAATAATGCCTATATTAAATATATTTTTTGCTTTAAATATGTTACATGTTTATATAAAATACATTTTTTCCCATATTTATATATATATATATATATATATATATAAAATAAAATATATATAACCTTTTGTTGAAATTAAATTTAATAATATTAAATTACGCAAGGTTGTTTAACTTGAGTTTTTTAAACAAACTCTCACAAATAAATAATATCTAAATCATTTTAAAAACAAAACTTTATAAAATTTCATACAAGGCGAGGATAGCCGCGTAGCAAAAGTAGTTTTAAAGCAGCTGAAATTTTTTATATATATTTTTTAAAATATATACGTTGGTTGTTTTATTTTATTTTAAAAACAAGACAACAAGACAACAAGACAACAAGACAACAAGACAACAAGACAACAAAACAGCAAGACAGCAAGACAGCAAGACAACAAGACAACAAGACAACAAGACAACAAGACAACAAGACAACAAGACATTTTAAATGTACACACGACCATTGAAATATTATTGTAGTTACTTTGAAACAATATATTGTATTAATGACAGAAAACATCACGGACAAAAATAATTTATTTTACATATAAATCTTAGAACGTCCATAACCTTATCAATTTCGTCGATAAAAATACTAAGGTCTCTCGGAAACTGCTCAATGTGGCTGCAAACCAAACTTGGACAAGTTTAATAGATTTTTATAATGGGTCAATGCTGGAGCAGCTCCAGCAAACTGCCGAGTCGTTTGTCCCAATAAACAAAATATTTGTTTCAATTATAATAATTTGTCATACATTTAGGTCTTTTACCTAATGGAGAAGAACTCAAAACAAGAAGTGTTGGACACTTGTACAAATTAGAAATATGAAAGAAGTAACTTAACATAAATATCTTACTGCTTTCCTGAGACTTGGACCAATAGATTATTATTCATCGCTTTTTCCTGCCAAGAGGGTGAAACGTTCGTCAGGGTTTTTAACTGAAGTTTTTTTATTTTGTTTTCCGTATTTTCAGGCGATTTGAATTGAATTTGAGTACGGTCTTTATTACCTTTTCATGATTATTCGCCAAATTCATTACTATATGTATTGGAAAATGAGATTTCGTATTAACTTAAATAAAAATTGTTTCAAATATATTATGGAAACAGAAATGTTCTTAAGCTGAAGTAGTTGCAGATGAAATATAACTGTAACTTTGGCACAGGTAAGAATATAACGTGATAATACACACACACACTCCGATAAAACTCGTTAATACTCAAATTCATACAGCTCAAAGAAATTCTCGCAAAGATTCATTATACTCACCGCTGAAATCGACACTCATCATCTCATATTAATCTTTGAAATTTAATTTATACTAAAATTACGAAGCCAGCGTTTTCCCACAGCTCGTTAGTGTCTACACTTGGCTTGATTAATTATCTCATCAAGCAGCAAGACGGTAGTCAGTACCTCTTAATTCTATTGCTCACAGCTTACAACATAACTAATTTTACGCGTTGATATTTATAAATTTTAATAATAAAACCAGGGTATTTTACCACACAAAAAAGTGTGATTAATTATAATACAAAATAGTAATATAAATAAATATGAAAATAAACTAAATCAGGTAATTATAAACAGCGCCATCTCTTGACAGTAATGAAATTTTTTCCTGTACACAGACATCCATCCATACATCCATCCGAGAAAAGTGAAAACAATATAGAACGAAAAATTCGTTCGTGAATATTTGGTTTTAATAATACGTTTTAAGAATAGTTTAACTTGGTTTCAATTTTTTGTTTTATATATCTAAAAATGTATCTAAGGATTTATAGTATTCTATTCCTTAATGTGTCTTTGAAACATGCAGACTTAAAAGATGAGAGTTTAAGCGTAACTAGTTTGTTCCCGCCGCTCGCTTCCGTAGCTATTGGGGTCGGAATACCTTTACTTCATTCAAAGCTTCAAGTTAAAAGAAGTTGTATCAAAAAATCAGGCCTAAATTTAAGAAAAGAAAAATATTCAAAAAAATTGAATAGCTATGTTTAATAACTTTGATGTAACAGTCAGATATAACTATTTTTTTTCCCGTCTCTGTGTGTACCTACTACCCTATTTCTGTTCCCCCCTAATTTCTCAAAGCAGATAACGCATTTGCAAATCTCCCTATGCTGTCGATGTTCATGAGGTCATTATAGATTACTATCAGATGGACCGAACATGTGTAACTCGGTACAAAACGAATAGTCGTCTAAATCAAGTAATATGATATAAACTTCGTCATTTATGTAATAATATGTTCCATATTCCCTTTCGGTCCTGCATTTTATACAAAGTTGTGATCCCGCGTAAATCACTCATATTAATGCCCGATTCCATCGATGCTCTCTTGACTTTTCTCTCTAGATGTGATGACATTTTCAGTGTTGATCGATTTGACAGTTTAAATTGATTAACGAAATGTGGATCAACGAAATCTAAAAATTAATACGTTAATTTGCGAAGTACTTAGGAAAGTGACTCCGACAATCGCTGATACGAAGGCTGGGGGTTAGGTGATACGCAAACTTTTGGCTTTTTAGGACTTACAACCACTTACTTAAAGATATATAATTCTTATAATTACAATCAAGTGTGATTGTAGGTGTGTATGTAACTATATTGTAGTTTTTATACAGAGACTTTATGTAGCAGTATACCGTTTAATTTATTTTGTCGCTAATCTAATAGTGTTTAAGTCTACATCGCACTGAGCGTTTGATCTTAATAGGATTACTCCACATTATATGTATGTATTATAAACCTTAGAGAATACATTAATTTATTTACTTTAAAGTAAATGTGAACAATGAATTTCTAAAACCTTTTAATGTATAATAACAAGATTAATTTTATTATTTTGAAATAATTCATTATCATATATTGTTTTTAACCAATTTTAATTCAGATAGATGTGTAAAATTTTAGTGACCTCTGAGTAAATGTATTTAATGTATAAATTCTAAACATTAACAAGTATTTTAAACAGGTTTTCTTACTTTGCGTCCTGACTGACCACTCTACAGTCGAGATCAATGCCACGTGATCATCAACAGGTGTACTACGAGTATATACTAATATATAGCTAACTTAACTTGGAAAGACAGGTGATGTTGTGCCGGTAAGTAATATTTTATATTATTTAGGTTTATTAATTACGAACATTATTCTTGTAAATGTATTTCATAATTAGATATTAATGTAAACAACATTAAAAAAAGAATTAGTATTTTAAGGATAAATATATATTTGTTAAATAATTATTAATAGGTAGATTATTGGCCTCATAAAATCATCCTACACAAATTTTCCTCCTCATCCAAGGCACGTAATGTTCCTGTGATGTAACCTGTAAACTTGACGCGTGACAATTTATAAACATAGATATTAATCTCAACGAGGATTGAATAATATTTCATATAAGCGCAGATTTTTAAATATACTCTCTGATTTTTGAAATGCCAGAAATAGTATTTGAAGTGATACGTTACATCTAAGTTAAAGTACCCTTGATATATTCCTAAGGAGAGAGGCTTTCCTGTATCCACTAATGAACGGAATATAACTCGATACACAAAAAGCATCGTTTTTACCTTATCTGTTTCGTTTTCAATCAAATCACATGATTGGTGGATATTTTTATAACGTTTGTTTTTAGTTTACACTTCAATAAATTTTGATAAAACTGTTAAATATAAATTTATGACCTATAAATATTATATTAATCTTTGAAGAGTCTCATCGCACTCACAGCAATACGTTTTTTTTTATTATATTCTATAAAGTCTTTTGTTTTTAAATTACTACTTACTAGAATCAATATTAACCAGTAACTAATATTATTTTACATCTTACATTAAGAGACTAATTTTAAGGTTTTTATAATAAGTATATAAGTTAGGAGACACTGCCTAAAAATTACTAAACGTTCAAGAAAGGTTTCATTAACTGTGCGGTAATAAATTGTTGTCTATCGTTAGCATTTAACGCGTAAGAGGACGACTTATATACAGAGTATTACGAATCTTTATGATTCGTCATAAATTAAGTAAGGAGGGATCTTAGCGATGGTGGCTGAAGTGAAAATATTTATGAATAAATATTTAGTTGATAGTTGTCTGTTTTTATTAAAAACCCGACAATTATCAACTAAATATTAAAAAACTTAAAAAACGGTTAAATTATTATATATTTTGTTCCTAATATATTGTTATATATTTATGAGTATTGTAATATATCCTAACAAGAAAATGACGTCGGTCACAACCGGAGGATCCAAAAGAATACAAATTTATTAACTTAAAATTTAATCATTATAATTCAACTACAAACTACGTGATCCCTGCTCAAAGTTGGAGACAAGAATGAATATAAAAAAACGAAATTATAATTAAAAGAATACAGAGAAATAAATGTAACAAACAAAGGTTTCAGATATTACATTCTGGGATTTTAACATGATACAATGCACCTGTGTCTAATCAGCGTCTCCACGGTTCGTGAGAATATAATAAATGCGTATTTAACAATTTTATAACAAATAAGAATATAAGAAATATTTAATTAACAATCACAAGTATATAGGAATATAACAAGCACATGTTTAGTTTTGATCAGTTTGATATAATGACAACAAAATGCAAAACTATTTTTCATTTTAATAACCAATTTTATTTTCACAGGTAATAACACTTAATAATTCAGGGCCGGTGAAATATTTCTTGTAGTGAAACATCGTAATAATTAGCAATTTTGTCTATAATATTTGAAACTGAATGTACGCATACTAAAATGGCTGGCCAGCGTTCTACATCAGCTCGTCAGTCTCCGTCCTTGGCTTAATTAGCTGATTCTTCAAGCAGAAGCACTGTAGTCGGTAGCTAGTAGTAGTAGTAGTAGTAGTCTATTTTATTGTATAAACCGTATAAAATAAGTATGACTATAAAAACTATTAATTTATGATATATACTTCATATTATTAATGATTTAAACTAAAATATATATAAACCAATATGTTTACTTATTACTATCACACTGTCAGTTATTGGTACTATAGGAATAGTTTTAGTTCCATATTTTACAAGATGTGAAAGTATGAATGTAAATATTTTCTGATCGGATCTCAAAAACTTGTTTCCTACGAGTTCTTCTATTAAAGTTATTATGTCCTGAATAGAAAAGGTTAAGAAATCTGTTTAATTTTGACTCTCTTCACATAGCCAACTCAAGTTGGTGACTTGAGTGGGATATGACATATCTGTGACATCTGTGACATTCTACAGACTGACATAAAATAAAACCAGATAAGTATAATAGTTTATTTTAATAAAACACAACAATACGGACGGAAGAAAATACAAAACAATTTTTCTGTCAATACTTTAAAAACCTTAATACACTATTTTCATTGTTTCATATGTAGGATATTATATGTTACACAATTAATTATATAATATAATAATGCTAATCGTTTAAGTGACTTAATAACCTTCGTAATAAATTTTCGATATTTTACATATAAAGATGAATTATAATTTTAAAAGTGACAACTCTCGTCCGTTTATAAATTAAAATGTCTCCCAATATTTCGACATTTTAAAATCCAATATAATATATTCGTTTCACAGTTTTTCATGTTATGGTAAAACACAAATCGTGTCGGCGGAAAGTATTTCTGTTTTACGAAAAGTTTTAGTTAAATCCTTGACCATAATTGATTGAATGGGAACTGGAATTATTATGTACTTATATAAAGTTTTGAACAACTTTTATTACATTTTTATATTTACAGGGCACTGCGGCTCTGAAATCACAAAATCCCCAATATGAAATACTAATTAGTAGGTTATTTTAATATTAATAAGTAAATGTGTAAATGAAATTGACTCTTTATGAAAGACGCTTATATACAATAATAAATGCATCAAGAAGGGAGGTGACGCGGTAGTTCAGTAGTCAGTGGTTTGTTAGTCGTAGGTTCCAGTCCTGGCCGTGTTAATATAATTTTCGTTATATATTATTAAACAAACAAAATAAGCCTAACATATCCAACATATATAAACAATTCTAAACATCAAACACATTATGAAAAACACTAATCGAAGAAAATTAACAATAGATGTAAAATTGGTACTAAGTTTCTCGACGATTTAAACTAAAATAACTTGTGAATACAAATGAAATAAGACTACTTTATTATAGTTTACAACATAAGAAACAGAAGTGTTTTATTTACTTCCCTGTTCCCAGGAGCACACTTGCTTCCGACGTCTTAAGTTAGTTTAGAACAAACGGGATAAGAGGTCTGCAGCAATAAAATAAATAAACTTTGATATATGTATGTTCTTATTTCATTGTAAAATGTACATACATTATGTCTAATACCATTTATTTTAGATAACTAAGACATATTTCAACAGAAAAAAAGAGCTGCTCGGTTCTGTTCTGTTTGTATTTCTGTTATTCTATTGATATTTTGTTTTCACAATTAAATTCCTTAATATTTCAGTCTATTTATCTTTTCATAAAATATTGTTTCATTTATTTTGTATCTGTAATAATTGTTGTTGTCGCTGCGGTTTTATCATGTTAATTGAAAACTAAATCCAGACTTCCGAAGCAAGTATACTCGAGGGTGCAGAACAGCAAAACAAACAGTTTTACTGTTTTACTTGTATTGTAAACTATATACAAAGTTCCATTACATATCTATATTTTTTCTTAAAACAAATATCTAAGTCGCAGGCAAAACTATCAATTAATTAATCTGTATATCACAAATTGTTACTGTCGGAAAACACATTTATCCTACTGTATATTTATTACTTACACTTGATTTACCTACTAAAGCTGATAATATATACGTATAATACTTGAGACAAATGTTAAGTGCGTATATAAGGCAGAGTTACACCTACGTAGCGATGGCAAGCTATACCGAGATATATAATATATTTAATGTTTTAAAGTCTTGGTACATACGAGTATGTAACATTTCAAATGTAACATTTGCTTCAACTTTCTAAAGAGTGCATCCATTTTTACCACAAAAGTCAATAAGAAACACAAGCACCGTTTTATTTTTGTTTGTTACTATTAGGGATAATTATACCAAGTAATGTTTGCCTTCACTCTAGCAATAAAGACTTTCACTTAACACAATAGTCGTTAGATAATTTGAAGATATTACTCTATTATCAAAATAAATTAGGCTGAGAAAGAGCTTTTCTCTTATTTAATTATCTGTTAATTAGCTTTTGGTATAACATTAGTAGGTAATGTTAGGGGAAAAGTTTATCTAGCACACCACCACCACCCGCGTTACCCCCATATCAAAATAACTACATTGTATGGTACTTCGCCACATCAGAATAACGCGTATTTTGTTACATAAATTTATAAACATGGAAATAACACCGGACGACGAAACGAAACGGAATTAACAGATACATATTTACGTTTTCTAATTTATATTTATTGAGCGAAGCGAACTTTTATACCCATGCCATGTAGGCTGAATAGCTGATAATTACTTTGACATCAGCACTATCTAATATATTAATATAACAGGATGATCATTTTAATATTTAGGGAGCTCAGTCTATTACGAATCTCATTACGAGTTGGTCATAATTCCATTTCTTTTACTGCTTCATTTTTCTATATCATTAACTATTTCTAACTAAATGTATTGAGAGTTTTTCTTTTATAATAATAAACAATTATTTCTAGTGTTAATCAAAATTTCTTTTTAAAAACCTCCTACGAAACTCTCGTATAACAGAACGAAGTGAGCGGAGCGTTTTACTGGAGACTTTTTACATTCTTTGTCACGAATTGGCTCGAAAATTATGTAACGGAAAATTATGAAACTTTGCAATCAAAAAGACACACATTAGGTAATGGTTTTTTAAAAAAAAAGAAAAATATCCTCAAAAAAAAAAAAAATTGTGGCATCTTGGTTTACAGTAGTCAGGTCATTCTGTTCTCTCTAATAATGTTCCACAATTGCACTCAGACAAAGATAAAGTGACATGTCATATCCAGTCCATGTCTATAAATTATTCAATAAATAAGATTACGTCCCTGATTTTCATTAATATTTACAGTTATTACGTGTTCTTTAAACTGTTATATGTTATTTATATATGTTATTTATATATAGATGTATGTAATCACATAACACATACCAACCAAACCAGCTAGACATCAACAAAGCGTGATTTATTAAATGGAGAACTCAATGACCGACGTAGTTGAGTGTGTCGGACTTTGTACCGCCCAGACTGCTCTGAGATACAATGCCCTGGGCAATAACGATATTTAATGTGCACCACCATTCTCTACTTTATAAAATTAACCATTTCAAAATATATTAATTGTCTTTATTATTAATTGTAAAATTGCAAGTACTGCATTCTTATAAAATTTCTAAATTTCCAACTAAGGAAACATAGTGGGTAATTTTTATAGTTAATTATAGACTTATAGCTTTAATAATATTTCTACTTTGTAATGACTCCATGGTTCTCTCTTCAGATACTTTAAGAGTTTAAATTGTTTAAAACTCTTGTAAATATATAAACTACAACGTTTGTATATTCTTATATCACTCACATATACTCGAAATATACCAAAAATAATGAATGGAAAAAAGAGCACTATATGTACTATGTAATAAGTAGGGCAATAATATAGCTACTTAATTATATAAATCAATAGGTTCAGGTCAATTAACTCCAGTAGCTATATACCAGTCTATAGCGTTCATTAAGAATACACTGATATAGATGTCAAGTACATCCGTATATCATAAACAGTGTATTCACGGAACAGTATTTTAGTATTGTGTTTGTTTTGACAGCGCTGGACATTTTTTATAATAAAAAAGTGTTTGTGTTTTTTTAACTAAAAGCTTTGCTAGATTTGGGTGATTATAACAAGTCGACAGATTTGTCAAATAAATTAGTTTAGTTACAACAGTTTTCTACTTAATTCAACTGTTAAACTGTAAATCTGATATGAAAAAGAGATAATTGCTATATAAGCCCATACGTTAATAATTAAATAATTGAGCGAAGCCTAACTAACTGTAAGCGTTGCTAACATATTTGTTCCACCCGAAGATCCTTTTTGAATTTTGCCTTTCAACTTCATGTGTCAAAGTAGTAAGTTCTATCCAGTGTCTTTGTACAATATAAGCATTGAACCAAGAGACAACAATCTTGATGAAACTATATCAGTAAAAGTTTTAGTTCTTATCGTGACTCCGATGAGAATTGATAAACAATTTTTCAAATTAATATAGAATGAAAATATGTTTCATATTACCAAAAACACTCTCACAATAATTCGGAGCAAAAAACCGGAAAGATTCAAACGTACTTCATTGAAAAAACAAACGTCTGGAACAGATCTTTCAAAAGACCCTCATAATTTCAAAACGGAGATACTAAAAATAAAATGTATTTTCCATTCCTTTCACGTCACTTACCAGAGGTATCCTATCATAATTACGATCTGTCGCAGTGAAAGGCAGCGAGATGAAAGTGAGCCACTGTACTGTGACATCTTTTAATCCAAGGAATAGTTAGGTCATTAAACATTCTTGAAGATTATTCCAAATATTTTTAAACAATAGGGTTTGAAATAATTTTTTTTTTCATTCGGAACATAAGGATATGAAATTGCGGTTTTCTACAATCGGGACCAAAATCTCTACCGAACTCTTGGAAACGACTCCGAAAATTCGAATAGTATAATAAGGTAAATAAATCTATTATAATATTTCTATACATTGGAGAGTAGTTAACATTTTTATATTAAATTTTTTTTATATATTTAATATATTTCTTTGTTTTCTCGCCTTCAGAGTAAATAATTTCTTACAGATTGCAACTTATTTTAAGAAGATGAGGAGAATCAGACGATCCTATAACATTATTGCGGTTTTTGTGGTCTTTTGCAGTTTTGAAAATTGTGTACGAAGTGAGAACCTTTAATCATATAAAATATAAAATTTTATTAGAGGATTATGAAGTAAAGGTAAAAGAATCTCTACTACACGAGTTAAATAAACCGAAGGAAAGTTATGTGTATGCTAACGTTTTGAGTAAATGTGTTACCAAACTGTACCGACAATCCAGTCTACTCAATGTAATCTACGTCAGCTACAGCCTCGAATTTGGTTTTTATCTTTTCTTTTAATGAGAACAACTATACTCCTGATTCAGATTCAATCTTAAATCCAAATAATCTTCTTCTAAGGGCTTATCCATTCTTTATCATTAAAATGACAAATGGCAAACACCGCCAAACTGATCATTTACTCATGAAAAATACAAAAGTTAATTAAATTCATAAAAACAACATCATATAATTGTGCTTATTAAAAACAATACACTTAATTATTTTAATATTACGTGCTCTGTCTTCAGTATATTTATTATCTACTTAAGATCTAAAGTTTTTGTAAAATCAAATATTTTAACCTTCATGAAATTGTAAAAGGAAAGGAGTCGTTTTGAAGCAGTCAATAAATAATCTCTCTGGAACCTCGACTCACATTGAAAAGACGGACCTGAAGAAGTAGTTTATAAGAATTTTAAGTAATTGATTGAGTTTGTGTGTTTGTTTGTTATACATCTTGAAGTAAATTGTACATTGTGATAAGTTAATTTTATATCTCAGTAGTTTTGGTGTAATTTAAATGACTATTGTGTGAATAAATACAGCCCTCACATACGAAGTTAAACATAGACAGGACACAGCTCACTGTATATCCAATTAACAACTGACATTACCTTAACATATTTACATCTATTATCTTTCTAATACAAGTTGTAAATTATACTGATTTCGTGTTTTGTCAGTAGGAGATTAATCAAAGTGATATAAATTCCAGTCTAATTATTTTAATAATTGAATTTTTTGTATCATAGACAACGCAGCTGGTGGGTCTTTTTGACTATTATAAAATTATTTGACTGGTTCTGCTTGAAAATGTTTTGTTAAAGTAAATCTTTAAATTCACAGTTAATAAGTACAATCTGGCCTGAACAATCAGCCTTTTAATTACCTTTATTACGATTTTGACACGTAACTTTAACCTTTTTTAGGCACAAACTTTAATCAAAATATCATTTTGTTTACTGCAATAACTATGTAATAGATGAAAGTTTTTAAGTTTATTATTTACTGTGGAATTAAATGTCATATAAAAACGCACCTATATATTATATATAAGAAAAATATAAATCTGATACATGTATATCACAATAAAATATTTATTTCCAAAACGTTTTTAAGTTCGTCCCACTCATCACCAGGGGTTTCATTGTGATTCACAAATAGCATTTATAAAATAAATATTGTTATTGACAGCGACTAGGGTCCTGTTCGAGGTCAATAACACGGGAATCTCTCAGACCCTTATGTATTAAGTACATGTTATTTATACTTTGTTTTTTATTTAATATTCTGAGTATGTTATTTTGTTGGTTATAGTTAAGTAAATTAGCTTGAACTTGGTTTGACACGCTACCACATGTCTTGATACTACTTCGACGAAACCACAATGTACCATAAACTGTGGTATGTGTGCGTGTGTGTGTGTGTGTGTGTGTGTGTGTGTGTGTGTGTGTGTGTGTGTGTGTGTGTGTGTGTGTTTGTAATGTAACACTTCCCTTGTATTTCGGGCGTGCACTGTCTTTCTTCCCGGAGCGGTGAAGACGCGCGCCGCCCGCTTTGCTTTGAACTTGTTTATGCACATGCATATATCTGTGTGTGTGTGAGTGGAGGTTATCTTATCATTTTTTATTAGCCCAGTCCTAAGTTTAATTACCTAAAATATACAATTAAAAATTTCATGCAAGTATGTCGTCAACTTTAAAAAGATAATTTTCATAAATTCTCGAGGATATCCATATTTAAGTTTGTTAATATAAAATTTAACTCCCGAATTAGTGAAATAGCCCCAAAAAAATTTTCATTTCTAATTCCTACTTGATTTCTCGAAAATAATATAATATAATGTAGTAAGTTTTATGAGTGATAGATAAAGGGGATATAATATTTTTAAATCAAGCATAGTTATTAGCGAGATAACTAGGACTGCACGTTCTGAGAGATGAAAGTGATTATCCAGTGTCCAACCAAGTCAAGATAATCTTGAAGAAACTATGTCAAGGGAAATTTAAGTTCTAATATTAGTTTTTCTCTTTATCGGTATAAATTAAACATGTATGTAATATTTTTATATTAAAATTTTGTAAATAATATTTTACAGATTGCAGCATATTATTTCAAGAAGACGAGGAAGATTTAGATTTTAAGCCACCGTCGATATTCAACCTTAACAAGATTGTACAAAGACAATAAAACTAAAATTCATATAAATGTAGTGGATATATACTGTGGCCACAGACTGAATTTTTTAAATCTTTTCCATTAATATGATCAATAATACTTATGATCGGAAATCCAAATCAAGGCCGTATAATATTTCTCTATGGGTACTAATTACCATTTGCCTTCAGACTGATTTGTTTGCTGCTTCATTAAAAGATTAAAAAAAATAATAATAATTCATAATGTCATACTTATTAAAATAATATTATATGTACTCTGTCTTAATTTTCTTTATTACCTACTAAAAACTAAAGTGTGTACAAAAGCAAATATTGTAACCGTGTTGTAATTAAAATGAAAGGAAATGTTTTCCGGCATTTAATTATTAATTTCTCTTCAATAAAGAACTTTACTCACATTGAGGCTTGGACCTTTGAAAGTAGTTTTTAAAAATTTCAATTTATTTTATTAAATAAGAAAGTGCAATGAAACTGTTCATGCTTCCTAAGAACTCTGTCAAAATTCTTTACGATAAGGGAAATTGCGACATTAGTAGATAATTGTCGATGTCAAAATTGTGAATTTTAATTAACAGGAATATCAATCAACAGATCCTAAAAAATCCCTGTTTGTAAACCAAATACTGTTAGTGACATTATAAAACTGCATTATATTTTTTCAATTTCTATGCCTGTCGAATAAATTATTATAAATTAATAGTTGTGCAACGAAATCAACCTTATTAATATTATTTTTATTTTGCCCCAAATATATTTTTGTATTTTTAAATAAAATTAGAGAATTTACCAAAGTATAAATCAGATTATAGCTTATATTTGTGTTAACGAATAGACAAACAGATTGAATCATTGTTGTGTGTCAGGTAATTAACGGATTCTTAGCAATTAGTATTAATATATTTAAATAAAGTGATTATAATTTTGTCAAATTCTATTAAGCCCAGTAAACTGTTACTGTTTATTTTGGAAGGATATAAAGTAATAATAAGATATCGTTCTGACCGCAACATTACTAGTAGTACATTCGCTCATCAGAAAGACTACATACTTTAACCAAACATACAGATTGACATAAACATACTTTAATATAAATCAAGTTTCAACTGAGGCCATAACAGAGAGTAGAAGCAGACGAGCAAGTATATGAGTTTTACGCCGACCCCGAGTAATTGTGTTAAGGATGGGTGATGAAGACCTCATGTCATATTAAATATCCAGGATATTGACTTATGACAGTGAATATAATATATACCAGAAATTATATATCTATTTATATTCCGTGTCTGTGCGTATCTTACTCGTATATATGTTATTTCAAGGTAACATCACATAGACAAGCTTATCTCGTATGACGTAGACATATAATGATTTTGTATGTGTGATTTAAAAACACCATATATTAACAACTAAACAAAAAATTTAAATTATCAATATATGAGCAGTAAGACTTCATTTAATATCTGAACCAATATGGGTTGTCATTTCCAGGTATTGAGTTATTAATTGTAAAGGATATTTTAATTACTAATTATCATTCTGTGTTAAACCCAAAACACTCCCGCTCGTTTGGTTCTAGCATATTGATCTTAGATTTATAAATATTCTATGATATTTTAAATATGGTAGCATCGTGTAATTAAATAATATCTTTGTTCGTTTTAAATATAATTTATCGGCCTCAGATATCAAACAACCACAAGGGAATGCATTGTGTTATGAAACTCGATACACGTAAAATTTTATAATGTCATAAATAACAGATTCTTTTAGTTTTATTATGTTTATTATTATAATAAAATTCAACTAACATCACATTAAATATAATGAAATAATATATATAGTTAATTTGTACGCTGTAGAAGTAGGAGCGAGAGGTATAAAGCAAAATCTCTCTACAATTTATTTAAGGATCTCGGCCTTTCTAGAACGATCATCAATTCATTTCTGGAACGTATTTCAAAGGCAGCTTTAGTAGGTTCTTACGATATTTGGTTAGGTAGGGAGAGGAGCGTGAACAGTGAAGGTGAGCGTGTATGCGCATACTAAAGGGGCCCCTTAAACCTACACCTGGGTCGCAAGTCCCAGGCATTGTTTGCGCTCCTTTTCCTGCAACGCGATGGGTCCGGCACCCGCACGGTGAATCCATGGAATGCTAAGAAGCTTCGTCTCATGTGTTTTTATAAAAGTATTTTCTGAGTACAATTTAAATTAAATCTATAACGTAATCCAATGATCTCAATTACTAAGAGTCGTGTTTGTCTGTTCTGTTTATATTATATTTATCTCGTGCGTAGTGACTGTTTGTTTGATTATACAAATGGATGGTAACTACCGAACCGCTGTTTAATACATGTGTTATATTATTAAAAAATGAAGTCAATAAGTATGTATGTAAAACAAATTGATGTCTTTTAGTTCATTTAGGTATTTACCGGATGGGAGTTTTTTTGATGGTAAGTGGTTTTGTTTCGGTGTTTTGTGCTGTTGTTTCCTTCAGTGTTTTAAAAGGCCCTTTTCAGGGCCCCGATGGTTGTTTTTGTTTTACCTTTTTCCGTGGTTTTGTTGTTATTTTCGTGGTTTTCTTTTCTTACGTGTGTATCTTTTCTTTTTGTGTGTTTGTCGCCTTTTGCAAGGCTTTTGTGTGTTTGCTGAGACCTCTGTGGTTCGGACATCATGTCCGACCACGAAGTCGAAGGCTCGCGCAAGCGACCCTTTAGCGGGGTTGTCGAGGTTACCAGTGGCGCGTCCGATAGCGACTCAGAGTTCAGTGTTGCATTTGGAAAATGCAACACTGCTCGTCGTGGACGCGTCGCTGCGAGCACTAGAGGGACTGCCCTCTCTAGGGCGAAGGCCGATTTGCGGGCCCTTGCCCTCGAAGCCGAGGATACGGAGATGGAGAAGGCGCTGGCAATACGGACTTTTCGTTAGCAGGCGCCTTCCTCCGGCAACGCGACGTGCTCCGAGGAGGAAGCTCTGCAGGGCTCTCGTAGGCCTGACCCAGAATCAATGGGGGCCCAGAAGCTAAGAGCCGTGGCGGGAAAATGCGCTGAATCCATCCTGGAAGTCAGCCGTAAGTCCGGCAACCTTAAGGGCACGATGATCAAGGCCCTTAAGGAAGCCTCGCGGGACTTATTGGAGGTAGTTGACACGCTCGTCAGCCGTACGGAGGCTGAAGAATCCCGTCATCTGAGGGCTGCAAACTCCCGCCTGATCCGAGAGGTGGAGGCCTTAAAGGCTGAAATTAAAGCTCACAGGCGGGAGTTTGTGGAGCTCAAAACGGCGGCAGCGAAATCCTTGGCCGCTGCCGCTCCCGCTGACGCTTACGCTGCCGTAGCCGCGCCCTCTCTGGACGCGGATTGTATTGAGGAGTTGATGCGCTCCATTGTGTCCTCGGTGGGGGTGATGGTGAACGCCCGGTTCGCCAACATCGAGGAGCGCCTTCTCCCTGAGAGGGTCATGCGTCCGTCCTTGGCAGCGGATCGTAGGGTTAGTGCGGCAGCGATTGCCGACGCGCGGCCGTCGAGGTCTGCAGGCGCGACGACGCGAGCTGCGTCGGCTAAAGCGCCGACACCTGCTCCGACCGCCGCTACCGCCGAGACCTGGTCTTCGGTGGTGAGGCGGGGACAAAAAGGGCCAACAAACCAAGTGGCCCTACTCCAGCCGTCCAAGCTTCGGTGGCTCAACGGGCTGTAGCCGTTGAACCACCGAAGCAGGGAAACAAAAAGGGGGGCAAAAAGGCCGGTCAATCTGGACCGGTCCAAGGGTCCCTCCCCAGACTGCCGTCCCCTCGGCCACCTGCAGTGGTCATCACACTGCAGCCCGAGGCGGCAGCTAAGAGTGTAACCTATGCCCAGCTCCTCGAGCGTGCCTCCGAGAAGGTGGATCTCGGGGAGTTGGGGCTCGAGGGAGGGCTAAAGATCCGGAGGTCGGCCACCGGGACCAGGCTTCTGGAGCTGCCGAAGGCGGCCGTGACAGCGACAGTGACAGCCGGTGTATAGATAGTGATTAAAGTATATTTTTTGAGCATTGTTAAGAGTTGTAATTATCTGTCAGTATGTTAATTTATCACAATTTATCGGAAATATTAATATTAATAAAAAGTAGCCTACTCAAATCTGATCTGCAAAAAATATTCTAAACTTTCTTGAAGAAATTTATTATAATTAAGAATATTTGGTTTCTTTCCATGACCTTAACTAATTTTATTCGCAAAATTGAAAGAAAATAACTAAGAAAGCTTACATAATTTTAAGTAACCCCGCCACTATTGTAAGAGTCAAGGATTACTTCACTATCCAATCATTTCAAATATTTCAATCGTTTTTCCGTCAAAAAGAATGTATTAGTTTGAGTGATCAAGGTAAAGTAATCATATGAAAAAGACCGCGTATTTAATGAATGCTCTGTCTTTTACATAATTGTGGCGTTGATATGATTATCTGCTGAAAAATAATAAAATTTCAACTCCAATGCCATATATATTGATGGTTAATATTATTTTACACGTTAAAACACTTTACTAATGTCAGATGTCTACTGATACAAATAAAATAAAGTCCTATATTGTGAGTTGTACGGACAGCGTACAAGATCGCACACAATTATTAATGTATTAAATATATCTATTCCTTCAAAATGTCTATATTCAAACACTACTATAAAGTTATGTACTGCGTAAGTTGTGTTTTACAGAATCTGTATACAATGGCAGTCCCAATGTGTTTGTGCTACTTCATGTTGGTAGCGTAAACAGCGACCTACTGGAGCCTTGAGCACGAATTTGAGATGCATAAAAAAGGTAATATAATGTATAAGATAGGGATAAATATAATTAACGGTCAGTCAAATTATTTTCAATGTTTGTATAAATGATCCACTTACTATTGTAGACAAACATAACGAGATAGTATTGTTTATTGAGCACACTTCACAACAACAACAACTTTCCGAGCCATTAAGCTTAACTTAACTTTCCGAGGAGATAATTTGACAATGAAAAAATGCTTTGTATAAAACTTACTTTCAATAAAGATTTTGATTTGAATACGATTTTAAACTTACTTTGATAAAATGTATTGAGATTGTGAATTTTTTTGGGAATATTTTAATAATAAAGGGCATACTAATTACAAAAGCTCACAAATATAACGAATAACACGTAAAGACTATTTAACTTTCGTATTTTACAGCAATATATCAAATAATCGTAATTTTGAGGTATTATTAATTACTCATATATTTTCTTTTTATTGTTACATACAAGTAAATAACCAATAAAGTAACAAAGTGTAACAATAGCTTTGATCAGAATACAACGCTGTCCGACTGTGAAAAGGAAAGCCTCCACCAAAGATAAATGGAGGATAATGTTGAGATGACGTCATTAAATATTATGAAGGATACTAAATCACTCAAATTGGTGTTTGATAAATGCGAGAAGGTATCAAGTAATTAACGACATCCGTTTGTTCATGATCTTTGTATTAAGAGTCTTTATAAGCTGTAAAGACGCTTAATACAAAAATACTCTTTGAAGCAAAATTACCAGATTCCTTTGTCTAAATTAAATTTTACTACAATTTCTAAATTCTTTAAATAACAAAAAATACTGGGATTAAAAATGTTTTATTTATGCTCTTTTTAATCTATACTAACATTTTTATTATTAAAGGAAATAGAATTTGATTTTTTCATTTTTTTTTTCTAACAAAATCTATATATTTGATGAAAATCGGTAGATTGAAATATTTTACGAGAAAACAAATTTTAGAATTGTTTACAACATAACTGACATGTTTATAGAAATTATAATTAACATAATTAACATAATGAGTGTTGTTCCCGCTACCGATAACAATAAAACATCAAATAATAATAAAATGTAGTACGACCGTATAGCAGGAACATAAAAGTAATAATTAACTTATAGTGCAAGTTTTAAACTAATTTGTACAATAGCTGACCCCTGGATCTTCTTGAAACTGTAATGAGTTTAGATAATAAAGACTGGTACTTTTATCTCTATCCCACAATATTAAAAACCAGGGTAACATAAACTATATACAGGACATTGAATATTAAGTGCCTGATATTTTATTTTAGTTCAAATTATAACAAATCTTTTAATCTAAAATCTTAATAATTATAATATTATTCTACCAAAAATCCACGAATTATTAACGACCGATACAAAAAAATGATGAAGAGTTGTGGTCAGCTCACGGCAAACATTGTGACTGGCACAATGCTTAATACGAGGAGGCGTCCCAATTTAAAAATAATAAAATAAAATAATTGTAACATGGTTTTGAAACATGGTCATGTAGCTTCTGTGTTACTTGTAGCGATAACATAATACACTCGACGTCACTTAAGGTTTTCAAAGAATAATAACAGTAATAGCAGTAACTAGATTGTTAATCCTAATCTATCGAAAATTTCCCAATATTATCTTTTTCATATTTTCTCCACCAATACATTTCTTTGTTTCCTACTGAACTATATTGTTTACATAATTGCTTCATGACTCGTGAATACATTTTATAAGACGAATATTTTGAAGGAAATAAACAAATACTATTACTTTATAAATATTTTAATATGCGAAAACAATAGTAAATAGTTGTCATATAATCGCGAGTTTTAAACTTTTTCTTTCTGAGCCTGATCGATAAAATAGTCATTAAATCGCCCAGTAACAAACACATAAGTCGACATTAATATATCTTTTTTCTCATAAGTATATTTTAAATAACATATAGATATTTTTTAAATAAAAAGAATAACAAGGGGTTTAATAGAAGTCGCTCCTCGCGATTGTGCCAGCTCATATCTAGAACATAACTGTAATAAACACGTCGAATCCGTTATAAACATTTCTGTTGTTAGACTTTTTGTACGGAAATAATGCAACAGTGTGCGTATTTTGAATTATTTTTCTAAAATTTCGACTTAACAGGACTATTTTTACATTTTTATTCAATATAATTTATTGTTACACCAAAAAATTACTTAAATGTTAACACAAACTATTAATTAATTATTTTTTATTAATTATTAATTATTATAATAGAGGATTAATAAAAGCATTGTAAATTCCAGTAAATTCCGGTTGTCAATGTAAGTGAATTCTTGTAGCACAGACATTGCCACTAGTGGTTCCTTTGACTATAATTGTTAAGTAAAATTATTTTACTTGTTTCGAAATTTGAATTCGAAATTTGCTTTGTTAAAGTAAATCTTTTAATTCACAATCGATGAGTGCCATCTGGCCTGCGCACTGCGCCTTTTAATAAGCTTCATTGGGCTTTTGACATGAAAATTTTACCTTATTTAACTTAAACGGACTTTTATCATGAATAAAAATCTTTACTAAAACTACTTTTAAACAGTTTAAATGTTTTAAAGTTTGATAATACAATAATTGTACCGATAAATGTTATCGTAATATTTTATGCCTCTTGACTTGTTTTAATTGATTTATATATATTTTGGCTCTACTGTATTAATTGTCTTAAACTTATTAAGAAAAATGTTATATATGAATATAAATTAATAGATAAAAGATTATTGTAGAAGTTAGAATACTCGGTGGTCTGCTGCGATGGCTGATTTCTTACCTGTGAGACCGAGGTCAGGCCATGACACACGTGGTTTTTTATTCCAGTCTCTTCAGAAATGCCTTCGGACTCTCACCTCGGTAGTCTTCTTTCTATTTTTTAATTAATAACATTATCCGTGTTTTTAAATATTCGGAAATATTTTTGTACGTAGATAATATGAATATTTAAAGTAATTAAAATAGTAAAATATTGTAAATATTGTAAAATAGCAAAAAATTTTATGAATTTTAACGATGTGATATTGAATAAGGTTAACGTGTTTTAGGTAAATCTCTTCTTGAATATGTATCTCACCTAAGGAATTCAAATTAAAGCAAGTGTACACATAAAATTAAAGGTGTAGAAAGAGCTGTTCCTCGAGATGTGACCATTCACTCTCTTAAGTCCTTAAGGGAACATCGAGTCGCAACTTATGAACTCTTTCTTTTTAAATCTTCACGTAAAGTTATAAAATCCCGTTTTGTTCTCAACAATATTAATTTGTCCTAAATTACAACCTCCTAATCAAATATTGTTCTTTGTACCAAAACAAAAACGAACGATGCACGCAATGCTTTCATGCGCCGTGCTTGAAATGTTCACAATTAATTATTTTAACTTTGATATTTTTAATATTAAATATAATAAATGAAATACACAAATATAACATTTAAAGTCTTTAATTAGTAGTTTTTTTTAAGTGGGTATGTTTATCTTTAATTCTATTACTTTTATTATTATTATTATTGATGCACTTATTTTACTATTATTAAATTTCAATTAAAATTTGTTTGAAATTTAACTATGTTTTTTTAAAATCCTTCGTCTTTTGTTTTACGATACAGTCTGTGTTTTTTGTGGATAAAAATAATATGTGAAGACTTGACTGGCTTATGATATTGGCTATTATGTCTATTTCTATGTTCTATACAACCGTTTGTATTCCAAGTAAATAAATAAATAATTTGATAGAACTTTAAAGCATTGAGTTCGGAAAAGGGGGAATAATATTTCGCTAATACTTCGCGAACGTATTTCTCAAATGAAAAATTACTTTCGCAAATATAATTGCTAAATTGTATTCTACTTGTTTGTAGACTTGGCTAATACCATGCTAATGAACGAAACCTTATAAATGAACAATAATGCAACAGTTATATTCGGTTTTCTTTACTTCTTTACTGGAATCATGTAAAGTGAAGAGTCTTAAGTATGAATGTGAAAATTAGAGAAGAGGTTAATCGCCCTCTTCTCTAATTTTCACAAAACATGGACAGACATACGACTAGCTACTACTAGCTAGACTAGCGCGTGAAAAATGGTCTGTAAGCAAGTCTTCACTGACATGATAAATGTTAGAAGAGCTTATATTCATTATTATACATCTGTACACACTCTTCTTCTCCATTTTGTCTTTCACGCATTCCATCCATCTTTTCATCGGGCGTCCTCTATCTGTCAATCCCTCCGCTTCCATACCCAGCACTCTTTTGATGACATGGCACTCGGCGAGGTTATTCCAAGTTCTCCTCGTAGACAGGGAGATTTGTGTTTAATTATTGACAAGGGTCACGTGCTATAACACGTGATAGTCAATCGGTATTGTAGGCGATGATATTCCCGATGACTATGTATATAACTATACTATATATACAAATCTTTGCTTGGACGTGGCGCAAAAGATGATCGGTTTCTTCATTACAACATTGGATGCTGTAGAGTTACGGGTAGACCTAACATGATCGTTCATACCTACGCGCAGCCAGAATACTGATAGGTCCAGACCTTTGACATTCTGAAGGCGACGGTAGCAGGTATCGTCCCTTACAAACATAGATACCCCGGCGTTTGTTCTAGTTTATACCCGGGGTATGATATACAACAAAATAAATATTATATATAGTAATCACATATATATGTGTTTGTTTCCACGTGAGAAAGGACGTGACTCGCGTGTACACTGAAGAGCTGAGCTGGTTGAGCAGTGGTCGCCGTAACCGAAAGAAATTATCCTAATCTAAGCAAAAATACATATTCAAAATAATTTTTATTTATACTAAAAAAATATTTAATATATTTCATTCCAACATATGTTTATTTTTTCACATGACAGTCAAAGTCTCTCGAGTCCTTATCGCAAGTCCAGACCCCAAAATCTCCACTTGGGACTCGTTACGTAACAATAAGATAAAACTATCTTCACATACCACATTCTTCAATATTTTCAGTGTTATACCATGTAATATTGTTGTAGAAGGAAAAGTACTTTGAGCTAAAATTTCAATTAATATTTACCTGGTCTTTGTCACCAGTATAATGAAAATTCTACAGTCCACTGAACAAAATAGTAATACTAAAGTAGATAAGCTTTCCATAGCAACCTATTACTTTGATGCTAACAACTTTGTGCCGGTTAAAATATTTTAATCAAAATTTTCGAATCGAGTCTTTAATAAGAAATTGTTTCATTTTTCTGCCCAAATTTCACCACAGTCACATTATAATTTAATATGTTGGTCTACAATTTCTTGAATATATCTATGATTATTTCAAAAAATAATCAATTAGTAAAATGCTTTAAACTTACAGTCCCTAGTTTTCACGAAGCCGCTCGCGGAAATTCCCGCGAAAGTGTGTCCGATGTCTGATGCCGCCGGAATAAAATATTTGTTGAATATTATATAAAGTGAACATTATGTGTTTTTTTAAATAATGTAATCATGAGAATATTATTGTAAAAATAAATAATACCCTTTAAGGGTTTGAATCCCTCGATATCTTACTGTTGCGTTGAAAATAATAACAGCATTTATACAAATTATATACAAATTATATATATATATATACAGCTAATCTAACATAATTGAAATTGTCTATTTTGCTGTTTAAACAATGGTATACAAAAATGATCTTGTATTGATACAAGATTTTTAATGGTTTACATTCTGAACGTACAATATAAAAATTAAAAACCGTCAACTAATTATGCACGTTGGCCGCGAGGGATGCTATTAAAATCAATTTAATTAAAAAAAAACTATACAACTGAGTTACATATAAAACCTATAATTAATTAAATTGGTCAACTTTCTTTAGTTAGAAAATTGATAGTAGTCGTCGTTTGGCAGCGGTGCCGTTTTCACTTGATATTTTGCATTTTTGTCGTGTCAAATTGAGTTGGTGCTTATAATGATTTGGCCTGACTATACTTGCGTAACAAGCTGAGAATCCGAAATTGATCTTACGGTTTTTTACTTGTGTACATATCTCTAATTGAAGTATCATTATTTCATGTCTGTGATACAAAACTAATTGTCATCAGAATTAAAAAAGGTCTCTTTAAAAAGTGAAAGTAAAGTATGGGTTGAGTCACTAGTGTTGAACTTATGTTCCTATCATAAGGATCTTTAGTATTTCAAGAGGAGAGAGTCATGAATGACAATTAGTCCATTATAAATTTAGAATGACATGTCATGGATTTAATCTCAATATAAATATTCTATAAAATTATTTTATTGAAAAAAAAATTATATTATTTTATTAGAGCTATTATTTTATAACAGTCTTTTTAAAGAAAACTAACTGGCAATAATAAACAATCAGTACAAGTAACAGATATTTAGGAGTTCCGTAATGTTATACCAGAAGCCTCGGTATAATCAAGCTGTTACTTACTTTGATGTTTTAATTAAAAGTCAATAGAATTAAACTGAAAATACGAAGTTTGTTTAGAAATTGTTGTTCAATTTACTATTTTTTCTCTCAAACCAATTTTAAAACTAACAATAAGGCAAACTCATTTACAGTGATAAACTCGTAGCTTTTGTGTTATTATTATATTATTTTTAAATACCATAAGTTAAGAATAATAATTACAAAATATTTAAAAATTGAATACACGACCCCACCAGCATGTATAATATATCTTAATGAAAGAATTACAACATTTGCTTAACTAACTTGAATTATAATTTGTATATTTTCCTTAGTATTACGAACGGGTGGATATGTCAGATGTATAAGGTAATCATCCGTCTGTGATTCTGAAATCTGCGAGTGAACAAAACTACATTAAATAAGCATCTTTATTCTGGATTGAAAAGTTTTGTTAACTCTAAACCTGTGAGTTCACCGAAGACAACGTATCGACCACGTATCAATTAAAATCAGTGAGCGGTAAGAGAGACAAGGGGAGGCCTCGAGTGACCTTCGAAAACACAGTATCTATGATACTGGAGGAAGGTCACGTAAAAAGCATGAGGACCAGCCGGAGGGCATGTATGAAGAGGTTGATGTCTGTGGCCGAGGCGAAAGAGGTATGCAGGGAACGTAGCGTCTGTGGATACCCCGCAAGGGATATGGCGTGAAGCTAAATAAATATATAATAAATAAATAATATCAATTAAAACAGAGGTGTTATGTTTACTTATTTTGTACAATTATCTTAATATTCCAAATAAATACGTTCACTGAATGAGACTAAATGATTTAACATTGCTTTTTAAAAACCACCGGTACCTAATCTAAATATGAAAGAAATTCCAATTTCAAAGAATACATCTGCATGATACTTTGAGTCAAATTTGACTAATAAACTATTAAAAGTATATAAACCATTTAAAATATTTTTAAGGATTCAATATATTAATTGTGTACTTAAAATAAATAAATATAATATTCTATAATATAATACACTACTGAGAGTTAGTTATTCATTCTTAAATATTCTACTTCGTTTATCGAAAAAACATTTTGATATATTACAGTCACTTTTGTCTTATAAATTTCATGTACCTGAATGTATATATTGGTAGAAGTGTGAATGGTTGATAAAATATTAAAGTAAATAAATATCGCTTAACAATTAATTAATAAAAAATAAATATATATATCAGTTTCTCATAACTATATCAATATTTAGATTTTTTCAATTCGAAGTGAACACAGGCTAAATGTATCGACTAATAACAACCGTTAATAGTTAATGAGGTTACTAACTATTTTTAATGATTTGAAATCAATAGTATACTCGTACTCGTCGTATGTCTCATAGTTCCGTTGTTTATTTTCTAATTAAATAATCTGCTATTTTTTAAACCTTTATCAGATATTGCGTAACTAAAATTGTTGAGCGAAGCGAACGAAGTGAGCGGAGCGTTTTACTGGAGACTTTTTACATTCTTTGTCACGAATTGGCTCAAAAACTACTTGACGTAAAATTATGAAACTTTGCAATCAAAAAGACACAAATTAGGCGAAGGTTTTAAAAAAAAAATTGAAAAAAAAATTCTTTTTAATATCATTTCAAAAAACTGATATCCCATCGAAGCCACTGGGAAGCGATGGGTTATTACAGTAGGCTCGCTTCGCTCAATATGCAAACGGCACCTGAGATTTCGGGAGCGCGGCGAGTCGAAATTGAGGGTTTGTTGGCGACCCTAGTTTATTTTGATGATGCCATCTAAAAAGTGTTTTTTTTAACTATTCAGGGAAGTTAAGTATAAATTGAAAAATAAATTACAAAACCTTCAAACCTCTGCTTTTCTTCTCACTCTTTTACAACATATATGACAGACAAAATGTTTAGATAAGTTAGTTTTATATTACTGGTTCGCTTTTAAAATAACGTTTATTCTCTTAATTTTATACGTTTTTTTAATCAATATACAATTTTAAATTTCTTGGAAAAAGTGAATAAAGATATATTAATAGTAAAATAATATGAGAGTAGGTAGGAGAGAGAGAGAGGAGTAGGAGAGGTATGAGATAACCTTTAAATGTTTATATTCTGGATAGTTTTAGAGATGGTAAGGTTGGCTAAACTAAATAAGTACACAGTTAAATCCGGAATCGTGTGATTTGTAAAAATCTGAAAGTAAAGAAGAAATAACATATTAATAGATTATTTCAAATGTAATCAAACAATTTACAAGAGCGGGCCGTTTTTGTTTGTCACAAAATATAAATGATTATTATGATTTAAAAATAGAGCTATTGAAATTAGTTTTCCGTCGAAATGACAGCATTTCATTGTTATAAGTAACGACTCAAATATTTACCATTCCGAAAACGTTATTAATAAGTAGTTTTAGTTAAAGTTTAATTAGAATAATCAAAAGGAAAAATTTAATGAAAGGGATTGAAATTGAAATACAATGTTTATTTAGGTGTTTAATTTAAAACTAAGTCAAACTTCTGTAATATTTATATAATTTATTGTTCTGATAGTTTCAGTATGAATTAATAAAGACAAAGTTAAATCAATGTTTTTCAGTGCTGCTATTAAGTCTGGAATGTGTTTGGAAAGCTTGTAGTCTTAAAGATAGTATAATGTATACCGCTATAGAACTCACAAAGGACAAGTATACGTCACCTTAACACTATTAAGTTTAATTTCAGGCAAACGAAGCATTTAGACAGCTTCAGTTCACCTGAAGTTTGGTCCTTTGAAGTTATTCAGGGTATAACAAACTTAGTACAAAGTAGGTACTCCTAACTCTTCTTAAAGTACTATTTAATAGTTCAACTTATTTTATGAATGTTTGTTTTAGAGAGCAGGAACACCTTTTGATCGATGCTAAACTATTTGTTGATATTATTTATTACCCAAGTAAGTGTTTTGTAAAAATAATTATAATTGATAATTATTTTCATTGCAATATTAATTTTAGTTATTATTCTTCAATATGGCGCCGTATTAATCACCCTGACCGCAGGTAATAGGGCCACGAGGGCAGACCTTAGTGACTTATTGCATAATTACAATTAATTCAGTCTGTAAAAGGTTTAGTTGCCTTAAATACAGTGTTTTAGCTAAATTTTTATGTTAGATGAAAGTCGTTTTTAATTTGTTACAATTTTGTTATTATATTTTATATGAAATAGTGAGAATTGAGAATTGCTAGTTTGCATGTCCTTATATATATGTAAAATATGCAAAACGATCTAAGAGAGCATCATACACGAATCTGTTAACAATATATGTAATATATTTTTAATAATATATGTAATGTACAAAATAAAAAATTATAACTATTAAAAATATATTAAATGTATATATTTCTAATAAAAGTCAATGATAGCTCTCGTTCGTTCTGCATTCGATTTATCACAACAGACAATAGGTAAAACTATTTTATCTGTTTAATTTGTTAAATAAAAGTTATAAAGAAATACCCAATGGAATAGCGAGCTTCATAATTTGAAACAACTTACACAGAACAACTATATCTACTATGAAGAGTTCCAAACTACAAACGGGGATATTCATCAATTAAGCTTTAGGAAGCGTAACCTTTTGTGAGTTCTAAGCTCACTGTTGAATCATGATATATTTTTTTCAATAAAACAGAACAACTTTGATGCTTCAAGTTTTTTATACTTCATAAGTTTAACCTTACCACAGTTGCATTCTACGAAAGAAATATTATTTAATAAATGTGAACATTTAATTATTTACACTAACGGAATGTATAAACCGACCAACAGATAAAATAAATATAATAAATATGTTACAATATCAAATAAATATTAGTTTCGATAAATGAATTTGTTTGAAGAAGAAAGTACCAAGTTTCTTAATATATTATTTGTTATACTCGTATATCCACAGTGCATGTAGTATCACGAAGCCCATAACATTGTAATGCTTACATTTTTACAACTATTACTCAATCTTGTCAATGTCTCGTTCTTTGGTTGATTTTCTGCACTTTAACAGCTTCAAGTAGTTCTTAACTATCCCGGCAAAAATAAGGATATGCTTTAATGTAATATGTTGGACTTCCAATTCCATTCTAGCTAAGTGATTACATGTTGCGAGAAATTTTCAAAACATGATTTGTCTTATGCTAAGGTAAACGAAAAAAAATATTGAATTCAAAAAAATTTCTCACAAAGTTTATATAGTGTAAAAATAATGATAATGAAATAAATATTACAGTATTTTGCTAATAATGTTACAATTTATTGAAAAACATATAAAAATAAAGTGCTGTTAGTATACTTCGCAGCTCGCGTTTGTTCCTACTATTGTGCCCTCACTTAGCTCAACTGCTTACCTGATTTTTACATAAGTGCTTCTGTTCGGAATAGTTATTAATTAAATTGTACAGTTGCTAATAGCAATCGTCAGGCGCTAAATATATTTTAATTATTAACAAATCGAGGGTAGATGTTACGTTTTTGGTGGTGTGAAAAACGCACGCGTAACGGTCGAGACAGTTCTCTACACAGTTCTCGAAGATAGTTCTCGGTGAGCGGTTCTCGGTGAACCTCGGTGCTTAACGATTTTGCGGAGTAATCATTATCGGTTCTAGAAGTTTCCAAAAGAGTAAATTACATTAGTGTCAAGTGTTTGAATTGTTGGCTGCAGCGCCGAATTGGTGGCTGCCTTCTCACTCGAAGTGTGCGTGGAACCGAAGGTCACGCGACGGAACACTTAAGTATCAAATTATTTGTCCCATAATTATTTCCCTTTTATTAATTTTATACAATTTATCCTATTCTCTGGGGAACCCCAAATCCTTTACTAGTACAGACTGACTATGTGACTTCCTTCTTTGAAGCATAACAGAAGCAGACAGGTAAGTCGTTAGTTTTAATAAGCAAATTAGGGAGTAATCGTATACGTAGCTATTGATGACGTTGCCCGTTTAGAGGTTGTGTCGTGGGGTCAGCCGAGCCCCTTTGTACGATACAATTGCTGGTAGCAGAGCGTGGTTGTTAATCGAGTAGGTTTAAAAACGTTAATATTCGGTATTACGGGTTGCATAATCAATTGATATACGTTTGTTATACGCGGCTATTACTAATTAATTATTTTGTTATTTTATTATTAAGGGTTATTTTTTATTAACGGTTAATTAATATTTAGTTGTATAATTTCTATTATTTTCGTAAAAATAAATAGCTAGGATTACTTTCTTTGTGACGTTTATAAAATCGTTGTATGCTTACTCGCCACGTAACATATTTTTAAACCGGTTTGTTAATTAGTGTAACTTAATTTATTTTCAATTTAGTTGTTTCAGTAAGTAATTAGTTAGTATTATATTATTCAATATAATCGTGGGTTATTGGCTCACATATTATTATTTTCGGGAATTCTTTATTTTGGATTTAAATTTACTTTTTTTATTTTATTTGATTTTTATTTTTATTTTTATTTTCGCGATGAGTGCTAAACATACAGCACGAATTGCCGGCGTATTGCGTTGGCTCGGCTCCGCTGTTCTAAATATTGATCGTAACGATCGTGCTCAGGCTTTATTATCGCGTTATAAATTATTAGATAGTCAGTTGGCTGATTTGTATGATGCGTACCGGTCTCTTTTGGAAATGGACTTGGACGGTGACGTTCTGAGTAAAATCAATTGCGACGTTAATCAAGCGGACGATCTGGCGGATCAATTACGTCAGGCAGTAGGCAATATCAATGCTTCTAAGATAAATGATCCTCGCATAATTCCGGATACGGATAGTTCGCCGGCATTAATTAGTAGGTTGCCAGTCCTCGACTTACCGCACTTCAGCGGCGATTTAGGACAGTGGGTTGCGTTTAGTAACTTGTACGATAGCTTGGTGCATTGTCGTAAGGATTTGACCCCTGCTCAAAAGTTAGCTTATTTGATGGCTTCATTGACTGGTGAGGCTAAAGGGTTAGTGCAACACTTGGAGCTCGTCGATGCAAATTATGACATTTCTCGGGACTTACTCAAGCGTAGGTACCAGAATGTTCGACGGCTAGCAGATAATCATGTTTCTGCCATTTTAGGTTTACCAAGGATCGTTGGAGCTCACGCCTTACGAACGAAGCTTCTTAACCCGTTGTTAATTGCACTTAACGGTTTAAAGGGATTAGAATTGCCAGTGACGAGTTGGTCATTTTTGTTATTACACATCGTGTTAAGTAAATTATCACATGACTTAAGAAATCGGTTCGAATTGGAATACGGTGGGGACTCCGCCACTCATCTTCCCCAGTTTGATGAATTAATTGTTTTCCCGGAGGAGGAGTGTCGTCGTATGGAGAACGTTCCTCTACCCGGACCCTCAGTTGCTTATTCTCGTATACGGCCCGCAGCTGAAAATCGTCAGATGGTTCGGCCGCGTGAGATACCTCGTATGTACACTGCGGCAGCAGCACAGAAGGATGATCGTAGGTGTTCATATTGCCGAGATTCTGGACATGGTGTTACGAGCTGCCATAAATTTAAAAATCTTCGTTGGCAGGCGCGGCGCAGTATTACTCGTCAGCGTAACTGGTGTTACAATTGTTTAGGCAGCCATCTCGCGTTTCAATGTCAGTCGGCCCGTCCCTGTGCGCAGTGTAGAGGTAATCATCATCTCCTACTTTGTGGCAATCGCAATGGATCTCCTCAACCAGTTGCTACGGGTCGAGTATCACCATCAAATTCTCCAGGGTATGATACAAGGAACTCGCCTCAGCCTTGGACCGGAGGCGTCAAGTATGTTTCACCACGAAATAGTAATTCGTTTTCTAATCGAGGTGACAATGGTGGTCGTCATTCACCACCTCGTACGGGCGGGGGTCCTCACGGTTCTCGGAACAAGGCTGGTGCAGATACGGATCGGAGCTGCTGGATTGAGCCACAAGCGCAGCTTCCTTATATAGATCATCCTCGCTTGGGGCAACGCAATCAACATTCTCATCGACGTTTGAAGGAAGGGTCTGGTAACGTTCTCTCACCGGACAGCTGTAATCGTGATCAGGATTGTTGACTCCTTCCTCGTTCTCCATGCGTGTCTCCATCTTCTCCTATAACCGTTTTGCTACCTACTGCGTATGTTCGTGTTGGTTCTCTTCGGAGCGAACAGGTTACCGCGCGCGCGATTTTGGATTCAGGCTCTCAGGGGTGTCTTGTGTCAACACGGTTGATGGAGAAATTATCTTTACATGTTGCTCCTGGCGCGAACTTTATTCATGGGGTTGGTGGAGTCAAGGTGTCTGGGTTGGTGGGGAAAGTCTCACTATCCTTTTCTCCACTTCATTCCCCTTCTCCTCGGATCACGACGACAGCGATCGTCTTGGATAATATTTTGGGACAGCATCCAGTAGTTTCATTACCTCCAGGCGTCGTAGGTTTAACGTCTAAACTCTCTCTTGCTGACCCAGGTTTCCACATTCCGGGACCAGTTGATGTTCTACTCGGAGCAGATGTTCTTGGATTGTTACGGTTGGAAAGCAGTAAGCTTCTTCAAGCAGGTGGTCTTTCTGCAATAAATACTGATCTTGGTGAAGTCATTATGGGTCCAGCATTTCCAGTACTCTCCTCTCCGGATAACGCCAGCTTTCAAGTAGGTCTATCTCTCGCTGACGCAGTTCAGCGATTTTGGGAAATAGAGGAACCTCCTACAGCGCCTCGTGTCAACCCGCAGCACCAGGAATGCGAATTATTCTTCCAGAATAATACCGGTCGGCTCCATTCAGGTCGGTTTGTGACACGGTTGCCCTTCTTGCCCTCTCGTTCTCCCCTTGGTCAGTCTAGGATGCTGGCAGAGAAAAGACTAATCTCCATGGAACGTCGTATGAAACGTGATGTGGCTTTCAAACAAGACTATTTAAATTTCATGAGGGAATACCTGGAGTTGGGCCACATGTCGGTTTCCAAATATGATTGGCGTTCTAAAGAGCATTATTTTATCCCTCATCATGCTGTGTTTAAGGCAGGAAAGATTAGAGTAGTTTTTGATGGTTCAGCACCCACCTCTAACGGTATTACCTTAAACCAATGTTTGCATGCCGGTCCAAAACTGCATCGTGATATTTCAGACCTCTTAACCAGCTTCCGCCGACATCAAGTCGTTTTTGTTGCGGATATAAGGATGATGTTTCGTCAGACTCTTATTCATTCAGATGATCGGTGTTATCAGCTCATACTGTGGCGAGAGGATCCATCTCATCCAATGACTGTATATGAGCTAAATACGAACACTTATGGACTCAAGTCTAGTCCGTTCATTGCTATAAGGTCTTTACTGGAACTTGCGGATCGCGAGCGTATTTACTTTCCCAGGGCAGCCGCTATTTTATCAAGCGATGTCTATGTCGATGACATATGTACAGGTGCTGCCAGCGAAGAAGAGGCGAAGGTTTTAAGAGATGAGCTGATCGGTATCTTGAGGTCTGGTGGGTATGAATTAAGAAAGTGGATATCCAACTCGCAGGTTCTTCTTGAAGATTTACCGGAAGAGCACCAGCAAGCCCCACATCTCTTTCAAAATATAGAAAATCCTAACGTGGTCACTCTTCTCGGAGTACAGTACCAACCGGTCCCAGATGTTTTCACATTTCGTGTACAGGATATAACTATCTGCAAGGTTTGGACTAAGCGTATGGTACTGTCAACCGTAGCTCGGATTTTTGATCCCAATGGTTGGTTGGCGCCGGTTGTGTTTTGGGCCAAGTGTTTCCTTCAGAAACTTTGGTTGCAGGAATTGACGTGGGATGCCCCTCTCATTGGTGAGTTGCTCCAGGCTTGGTCTCGGTTTGTAACATCTCTGCCAGATCTTGAATTTATTAAAATAGACCGAGCCTTCTTTCCGACGTCTAAATGTCGTGTCAGCCTGCATGGATTTTGTGATGCTTCCGAACGAGGTTATGCGGCTGCCGTCTATCTTCGTGTTATGGACCCGAAGGATAATGTGACTATCAAGTTGGTTATGGCTAAGAGTAAGGTCGCTCCTGTGAGATCAAGGCTCACGATTCCGAAGTTAGAATTATCCGGGGCAGCCCTTTTAACAAGACTTCTAAATCATTTGAATTCTACTTTGGGGCAAGTGGTGGAAATTGAAAAGGTATTTGCTTGGACTGACAGACAGATTGTTCTTGGTTGGTTAAGAGCATCTGTCCATGCTTTGGAGGTTTTTGTGGCTAACCGGGTATCACAAATTCAAAATTCAAAGGCGGTTATTAATTGGAGACATGTTCCCGGTGATTTGAACCCTGCAGATTGTGCGTCACGAGGCTGTGAATCTCCGGGTTTGGTTGACCATCATCTCTGGTGGGGACCAGCTTGGCTTTGTGAACTTGAAAGTTCTTGGCCTCATACGGTTCTGGATATTGTGGAGCCTTTATCAGGTTTACGTATTTGTACGGTACAGAAGGAACTTACTGGTGATTTGCAACCTTTACTAGATCGGTTTAGTTCTCTTAATAAGTTATTGGGAGTTACGGGATGGATTAAGAGATTTATTCGAAATTCACGGCAAAAGTCTAATAGGCTATCATCTCCGGTGCTCGATCCCGAGGAGCGTCGCGAAGCCTTGGTTTTCTGGGTTCGCGTAGTGCAACTTGAAAATTTTAAATCAGTTATTTCCAGTTTGCAAAACGGGTGCGTCAAGTTGAAAGGTGCTGTAGCTCGATTGAATCCGTTCCTCGATGACAAGGGTTTAGTTCGAGTAGGAGGTAGATTGCGTAACGCAGATTTACCTTATGAGGCGCGACATCCTCTCCTACTGCCAAAGGGTGGTGCACTTGTGAACCTTTTAATTGTAGACCGACACGTAAGAAATGCACACGTGGGGCTAAATACGCTGCTAGCTATCCTACAGCGGGAATTTTGGATTTTGTCAGCTAGACGGGCAATTCGAAAAGTTATTTACCGATGTATGCCGTGTTATAGGTTAAAGGCTACCCTTACTCAACCTCAAATGGGAGACTTGCCTCCAGATAGAGTAAAGATTTCTAGACCTTTCTCTGGAGTTGGTACGGATTTTGCGGGTCCGTTTATGGTCAAAGCTTTTACTGGTCGAAGTGCTCGAATCTGTAAGGCGTACTTGTGCGTGTTTGTTTGCCTATCTACTAAGGCCGTACATTTAGAGGTGGTCTCAAGTCTTAGTACTGAGGCTTTTATAGCTTGTCTGTCTCGATTCGTCAGTCGGCGCGGTTTACCTTCTTTGATTCGGTCCGACTGTGGTACGAATTTTAAGGGAGGAGATAGGTATCTCTCAGAGGTACACAAATTTTTATATGAAAGTCAGGATTGTATAGGTCAAAAAATGTCTCAGCAGGGTATCCGGTGGAAATTTGATCCTCCAGCATATCCTTCTTGGGGTGGCATATTTGAGGCGGTTGTAAAGGTCGCGAAGACACATCTTCGCCGGGTTATTGGAGATACGGTACTCACCTTTGAAGAATTGCAGACGGTGTTTTGCAAAATTGAAGCGGTCCTTAATTCGCGACCTCTTTGTTCAGTCTCTTCGGACCCAAATGATTTGGATGTATTGACTCCAGGTCACTTTTTGGTCGGTGGTCCACTCACAGCTCTGCCAGAATATCCTTTAGAGAATACCCCACTTTATAGGCTCACGCGTTTTGAACTGTTACAACAGTTATCTCAAAGTTTTTGGCGTAGGTTTAATTTAGAGTACTTACATTTGTTGCAACAGCGTGTACGATGGTCTGATAAAACTGACCCACCTAAGGTCGGTGATCTTGTCTTAGTTAAAGAAATGAATATGCCTCCACTCTCCTGGAGACGGGGTCGTATTCTAAGGTTATTAACAGGCGCAGATGGAATTCCAAGAGTCGCAGAAGTACATGTGGGCAATTCTGTGTTAAAGCGGGCAGTAGCTACTCTCTCTTGGTTACCAGTAGCTTAGACACTTTTCAGGTGCCTGGTATTACGTTTAGACTCAGTCAGGTTTCGCCTGGCTGGGGCGGGGGATTGTTCGGAATAGTTATTAATTAAATTGTACAGTTGCTAATAGCAATCGTCAGGCGCTAAATATATTTTAATTATTAACAAATCGAGGGTAGATGTTACGTTTTTGGTGGTGTGAAAAACGCACGCGTAACGGTCGAGACAGTTCTCTACACAGTTCTCGAAGATAGTTCTCGGTGAGCGGTTCTCGGTGAACCTCGGTGCTTAACGATTTTGCGGAGTAATCATTATCGGTTCTAGAAGTTTCCAAAAGAGTAAATTACATTAGTGTCAAGTGTTTGAATTGTTGGCTGCAGCGCCGAATTGGTGGCTGCCTTCTCACTCGAAGTGTGCGTGGAACCGAAGGTCACGCGACGGAACACTTAAGTATCAAATTATTTGTCCCATAATTATTTCCCTTTTATTAATTTTATACAATTTATCCTATTCTCTGGGGAACCCCAAATCCTTTACTAGTACAGACTGACTATGTGACTTCCTTCTTTGAAGCATAACAGAAGCAGACAGGTAAGTCGTTAGTTTTAATAAGCAAATTAGGGAGTAATCGTATACGTAGCTATTGATGACGTTGCCCGTTTAGAGGTTGTGTCGTGGGGTCAGCCGAGCCCCTTTGTACGATACAGCTTCAATATATCCTCGAGCTTATATACTTAAATATTGTTTATAACATTTATTCATAGTCATCTATTCATATATATCTTTTGTTTCAATCTCTTATCTTATTATCTCTTATTATTTGAATAATAAAAATTGTTTTAGAAAGAATGGATAAAAGAATGAACGTTTCTTAGGTAAGTCGCGTTTTCAGACGATGTGAATTAATTACATAAGTTAACTATTTCCTTAACTTCACATACTCCAAATTGAAAAAATACTAAATAATTGAGTGAAGCGAAGTGAGCGGAGCGTTTTACTGGAGACTTTTTACATTCTTTGTCACGAATTGGCGCGAAAACTACTTGACGGAAAATTATGAAACTTTGCAATCAAAAAAACACACATTAGGTGATGGTTTTTCAAAAAAAAATTTAGAAAAATGTCCTAAAAAATATTTTTTTTTATGTCATGTCATAAAACTGATATCCCATTGAAGTCAATGGGAAACGATGAGTCAATAAACTCGGCTCGCTTCGCTTAATATGCAAACGGCACCCGAGATTTCGCGAGCATAGCGAGCCGAAATTGAGGGTTTGTTGGCGCCCCTATTATTTTATGATGGTTAAGTTGGGATCATTTTATTTGAAATATGGGTACAATAAAATAACGAAAAAACCTTTTTAATCATTTGTTTCTACTCCTATTTATAACGACTTTTTGTTGTATTACAAGTGTTACCTCATAACACAGAGATAAAAAGGTTGTAACAAAAATTTTGCACATGTATTTTACTGTCTCTTGTCGATTATTTGTAATTTTAAACAGATTATTCTTTCTTTTTATAATTAATTTTGTACGGACAGTTTAGCCATATCATTTGACGTTTCTTAAATATTGTGCAATTTCAATGAAAACTTTCGTAGAAGATAAAATTTTTCATAATCTTATCTAATCTACAACTTAACCGAACTTGTTATCCTACTTGTGATATATCGTACCATGTGGTGTCTATAGATAGGAACATTAAGTGAATAGAACATTGAAGAACAAAGCGACTGATATGTCAATGTCATTATGTCGGTACGTCACGTTGTATGTACAATAGAGTTACAAGTCAATACAGTTACAGGCTTTTCATCCACAATATATTAAGTTGATAATATAAATTGCAAGTAACAATCTTTATCACTATTCCAATAAGAGTATTAAGAAAACCTTGTTTTTCTTGTATTTTTGGTACTTAAATAGAAGTATCTAAAAACCATAAAAAGTAAGCGACCATCGACCACAGACAAATAATAGAGTGGGTCCGTCTTTGATTGTGTCTTATTTATATTCTGTAGTCGTCTGTGGCCCTCACTAAGAGTTGCTTTAAGAATGTTCAAATGGAACGGAGGCATGCAACTCTTTTCATTTGATATTTATACTTTGTAGAATTGAAACACTACTTATAAGATGTTGTTGGTTGTTACTTTTGTTACTAACATAAAAACTTATTTTATTTTAACTTTTTTATTATTATAACAAGTAGTATAAAAATAAAGGTGATATTAGTAACACAACTAACAGCTATTTTTTGTTTTCTCCAACGCCATTTCTGTTCGTAATCACTCGAAGTCACACTCTTATGAGCAGAAATGTCGTAGAAGACATGATATAAATGTACGTATATATCTTCCGGTCAACAAAAACTTAGTAATATATACCTTTTTTTCTTAATATATACATATATTTAATAATATATTTAGTACTGGATATTTATATAGAAAGCTTTTAGCTATTTCGACATTAACATTATATATATATATATATATATATATATATATATATATATGTATGTATATGAGAACTAATTATAATAGCAACTGATCCAAAACTTTAACTTTAATTATACCTCGAATAAAATAAGTTTCTTATAATTGAAATTTGTATAGAAAGCTCTAAAACATCCATAAACTTATTTAATATCATTCAGTTTTTCGTTATGGAATTTGAATATATTGGAAATATACTAATTCGTTTCCCGGAGCGGCTGCTGAGTGACTATAAACTTGGCCATTTAGCATATGCCTGTGACAATCGAAATATGAATCAATATTTTGTGATCTTGAAGAATATAATAACATATCTACTAAATTACTCATATTGTATTTATTGTGTTTGTAACATTTTTATTAATTAAATAATAAAATACAGACTGGGTGACACGATCAATGTTTGCTTTTGATTTCACACGTTCTAGTTTCGATCACCCGCCATGTAGATCAGTCAACGAAAGTGGAACGAGGAAGCCTACAGGTCTGAGAAGATATTCTATGATATATAATCTGCGAGTTGTTTCATATTCTATGATATATAATGATATTCTATGATATATAATCTGCGAGTCGTTTCAGAGTGGAGCTCGGATGTGGTGCATCACATTAATATCATGTTGATTTGGTGAACTGTAACTCATGTTTAGTATCTATGTGTTCTTCATTTACAAGCCTTTTAATTATCATTATTATGACATTTATTTATTTATTCGTTTCCATTATGAGAAAGATTTCAAATATTTAATTAAAAAAAGAGATAAAATACGTAACTAATGTCAGATAATATGTATGTACTCGTAATGTAATCTGTACTCGCAATTAAAGGAATATACATTTAAGGTATCTAATCTAAACTAATCTAAAATAACTAATTAGAGTAAAAAAAAAAAGTATACATAAATCTTGATATATGTATGTATATGAATATATATAAAATGTTTTGTATCTTAAAAACCCCATAAATCTTAAAGCCATGAATGTGAGAGGGTATTTTATGCAATATTTTTTGTACATTACAATGTTATTCGGCACAGATGTCTTTTATTGTCGGCTTTTTACTTATTGTATATTATGGATATAACTTTATGAGTTGAGGCGAGGGTTTTATGGGATAACTTAGGTCATCATAAACGTGACATATTGATGTAAGATCAAGTGTACTTGATAAGTATTCATTGAGAAGTTGAATTTAATAAAAACAGGATGAATAGGAAAAATAATGTTCATTATAAAATAGTAAATGTAATGAAGTACATTTAACCTTGTGAGTTTAATTATAAGAGTTATTTTACACGAGAGATTAATGCCGTGCTTTATTTTTTAAACCAATTTTGTACCAATTTTTTACACCAAATTTTCTCATCTCTTTTACATTTAATAAAGTTTGAACATTTAAATATGAAATATTGGTATCATGATGACGTCACAGTATTATATGAACAGTAAATTTATATTCCATGTTTTCTGTGTCTTAACTAACCGTTCTGATACTTTCCACTTTGTTTATAAGAATAGGAGTTTTAATAAATACTATACAATTGACAATAGCATAAACGTATTAAATTTATTTAATATTTTGACTTACTACGTTACCTCAAACGTTACATACTAAGAAGTCATACAGAGCCTAATATTTGTATATAAACATACATAAAGAAGGTTCACACAGCTACAATATAAATTCATAGTCTTTCATGTATAAATAATTCACAAATTCCATTTAAACCAGCAACAAGTGTAATAAAAGGACGTTTCGCAAAATAAAATAAATGCTTATTTAATATTAACGACTAATTCCCCGATACGAGTCGACCTTGTTTAGATATCCCTCGGGTTTTATAAAACGAGATTAATAATACAAGCACTACGCTTGTCGAGATATATATATATATATATATATATATATATATATATATATAATGATAGGGATTTATTATATACTATAAATACTTTCTGTGAACTTCTTTCAACGAACATATCTCCAAATATATACCGATAATAAGTTTATTTGTACATTACTTCTAATAAAACAGAATATCACATATATATATATAATAAATAAATCAAACACTGTATTTACATATCGGTTCGTGCAATTCTCATTATCATATGTCAAGTTCCTTAACGCCCATTTTAATAGTAATATAGAAACTATAAGCAATACCTTTAATTTCCATTTTCCATTTGGGGACGCTTATGACTGGTAAACCTTCTATTTAATTGTATACTTAATTATGGCGTCATCAAAATTTAAAACAATCATAATATAATGAGTTGCGTACAGAAATTAAGTCATGTGATCTTTTTAATTTTGGTCGTTTAAAAGTTATGAAAATAATTATATATTAAATATCTTGTTTATTATTCTTGTTAAAAGTATTATAACTTCATTAAAATAGAACATTTTGTTTCGGTTTTTATTAGAGAAAAAAAAAATATGTTCATATCCTAGGGTTTAGGAATTGTCTCAGTAGTCGCTATAACTTCGTTAATAATTCATGAAAATTTGTTGACTTATTCGGCTTTCGCTACATTACTATATATTTTCGAATTGAAAATCAATAATTAATTTTATTTATACAGTAATTTGGAGATTTGGTTTGTTTGGTTAAGAATGTTTTTTTTTGTAATCTTTCTGTACGGTGCAACACCGCACATTTCGCCAAATCAGCTTTTTAATTGTTTCGTTATAAATCATAATTGTTTCAGTTCGCATTAAGCAAGCATCGCGCGCGTTCTCTCTATCATTATTTTATAGCCAGAATAAATCAAATATTATCAAGCAAATCAATTATCATTTTCTATCATTAAAGACGTATGAAAACAACACTTTCCTTTCAAACAATTTATAGTAATTTGCCCAACTTATTTAACCCAAGTCTTAACGTTAAAGCGCTTCAAAAGCACGTCCTAAATTGGTTTGAGCAGCTGAGCTGCAATGATTTTTAGCGACATTGCGACGGATGTCATCTTCGTAGGTATTGAATAAGTCTTCATCGCTTGAATACTGATAATGCCGCATTCTATTGAAGTCTCACGGTCACTTAACCACTTCTCTATTGAAAGTCACTCAAAATAACCCCACTGCTATAAATAACAATTTCATTTAAACTACTACCGATGTTGTGTTAAAAGAAATGAAATGAGTTTTTAGTCTTTCTTATTGAATATTATTACGTATTTTATGTATGTAAATGTAAAAAGTAGTTACTTTTATTAAGTTTAATATATACTGTGCTTTTTCTTTTATTTTATTACATTTTTTTTTTACATAATTCTTTTAATTTTATTAAAATTGTTTATTTTATACTTTATTGCAACAATTTTTCCATCAAATATAAATTTTATTTTTAAAACTGTTTGTAAATGCGAAGTAGTACAATCTGCATTTTGCATATAACCTACTAACGCATTACTCCAATAATTATCATTTATTTAGTATAATAGTTGTAGACAAAGAAAACTAAATGTTGACGTACGCCTTATAGGGCGCAAGTCTTTGGCCAGGCTTAAAATATTGCCTCGTTCTATTGATCACTCAATCTCATTGAGGCCGTCTTGGCCTTGTTCTCCAGAAGACCGCAAAACCAACGTCGCTCGCAATTTCTAGACCCAGTATTATAATAATGCCTCGAGTATTGATAGGAGACTCTCAAAGAGCGAAAATACAGCAAATGTTTTTTTTTACGGTTAACGCCAGTCCGTCCAGTTCAGTCCAGTTCACCCGGTTGTGAGACCATCCCCAGACCATTTATATGAAAGATACAAGTTTCTTTCGGTAGTCAAAGACAAACATCGGGAAAACTTCCTAGAGAGCTCTTTACTGACGGAAGGCTAACCCCCCCCCAACCGCCAAACAAAGCGAAGCCTCAATAAAATATACCCAAGGAGGGTACCGGCTTTGACGAAGCCGGAGAACCCCTCCCCGAGCAAAACCGAGGGAATGATTCTCGGATTTTGCTTGGGCTACCCGTCGTATCTGGCGCGGCCAAAGTATTGCCTTTTATGTTTACTGAGGACAAACGACGAAGCAACTTTATAGAAGCACGCGTGTACTCTGATATTGTCAACCATATCTACGCGCAGCCAGAGTACAGACAGGTCCCGACCCTCAAAAACCTGAAGGCGATGGCAGCAGATATCCTCCCTTACGAATACAGTTACCACGGCGCGTTGTATAAAATGATCTTCGAATTACAAATTTAAATTAAATTACTACAGCTAGGCTCTATCACCCTCTTGAGGGACTTCGAAGTTACAAACATTTTCCACACTTACAAAAAAATTTGTAACATTATTCACAGAAAATAAAAGAAAACGTAATAGTAACTTCTAGTAATAGTAACTTCTTTTAAAAAACTGTGATTTTATTATGATCTATCAATCCATATGCGATCTACAGTCACATGACTTCAGATAATCTATCTTGTAACATTTATTTATTTATTTAATTATTTATTTATACTTTATTGTTCCAAAAACAAAATTTTACAATGGGCGGACTTAATGCTAAATAGCATTCTCTGACAGTCAACCTTGGGAATGTGCAGAGATCTTAAAAGACGGTACAATAAAGCAGTATTTCCAGAGTATTAATTATTATTATTTCAATTTTAAGAAAAGGCTATACACAGATTATAAATATATAACAAATGTAGAGAGATACAAAAATAAAAACAGATAATGTAAAGTATGTAAGTAATGTAAAAAACACTATTAAAAATAAAAAATAAAAAATAAAATAAAAATATTACTATTCAATTTTAATATAAAAGTTTCTCACTAAAGTGTCTGTAGACTCTTCTTTTAAACATAAGCTTTGTGCTAGATTTCTTGACATCATTGGGTAGAGAATTCCAAAGTCTAATACATTGAAGTGTGAAAGAATGGGATACAAAACCAGAGCGGTGAATAGGAAAAGCTAAACGGAGACAATTAGGAGAACGTAGGCACCTCTCGTGTGAAACACTGAGATAATGAAAATTGCTTTTTAAGTAATCAGGGGAGAGGGGATTGACTAATATAGAGAAAAGTGAACTAAGCATATGAGACTGTCTACGTTCACGAATAGGGAGCCATTTAAGCTGGCGACGATAAGAGGAGATATGGTCAAATTTGCGTAGACAGAAAATGAAACGTATTGTGTAGTTGATGAGACGATCTAGCTTGTTGAGAATATTTTCAGTTAAGTCTAAGTAACACACATCCGCATAATCAATAATAGGAAGAACAAGGGTTTCAATACGATATTTTTTTGTTGTGGTAGGTAAAAAATTCTTAAAACGGTACAGGGAGCGCAAAACTGCAAAAACCGACCGACTAATTTCGTTTACTTGTTTAGACCATGTAAATGATGAGTCTATATGGATACCGAGGTTCTTTACCGTTGGTGAGAACGGTATGGTCAAAGTACCAAGCATGACAGGAGGAATAGAGTCTAGATCAATTTTACATATTTGACGTGAGCTACCTAAAATTATGGATTGACATTTGGACACATTGACGCAGATCCCAAATTTTTCCGACCAAGTAGGTATTCTGCACAGGTTGTTGTTTATCTTTTTCAGACCAACATCTATGACTGAGACAGGAACCTGCGTATAAATTTGCAAGTCATCTGCATACAAGTGATAAGAACAATCAAGAAAAGAGGTAATAAGATTAATGTAGATAGAAAAAAGTAATGGAGACAGAATGCCACCTTGTGGAACACCAGATTTTAATTCACACCAATTGGAAACCAAATGGTTAACTTTGACAGCTTGCTGGCGTCCACGGAGATAACTGGAAAACCAATCAAGTACTGTGGATGAGACTTTGTTGTAATGGAGAGCGGCAAGAAGAATGTCATGGTCTACCATATTGAAGGCATTAGAAAAATCAACAAGGACTAGGATGGTGATCAGTCTCTTCTCCATGCCATGTCTTATATCCTCAGTTACTTTAAGGAGGGCCGTGGTAGTACTATGACCTGGTTTGAATCCTGACTGAAAAGGGGAAAGAAGTTTATTGGAATAAAAGAAAGAGGCTAACTGCGTATGAGCTATAGATTCAAGAATTTTGGACATAAATGGCAGAATTGAAATAGGTCTAAAATGATTTAATTGAGCAGGATTAGAAATTTTTGGGAGAGGAGTAATGTAGGCCTTACGCCAAATAGACGGAAAACAACCTGTCAGCAGTGAAAAATTAACAATATGAGTAATAGCAGGTGCCAGATAGCCAAGAATGGGAAAAATCATTGCTCTGCTCACATCATCGAACCCGACTGCTTTGGATTTAAGAGAAGATATGGTTTTAGTAACATTATCCACAGACACTGATGAAAATGAAAATAGGTCGGTAGTAGACTGAGGTATGGAAGCAAGTTCCGAAATAGTTTTAAGCTTAATTAGGGGACAAAGAGAAGAAGTAGAAGAAAAGTGCTTATTCAGCTCATCAACAGAAAAGGAGTCAATAGTAACCTTAGGAGAAGTATTACCAATCCCTAGAGAGTGTAAAAACTTCCATATTTCAGCAGAGGAAGAATTAGAAATACTATCGAAGAAATAGCGACGCTTTGCTGATCTTACCATTTGGTTGCATCTGTTGCGAGCTCCTTTGTATAGATTCCAGTTCTCGTCACACCTGTCACGCTTAAAACGACGAAAGAGTTTATCACGACGTCTCATTGCCATTTTGACACCCTGAGTGATCCACGGGGCTGGCGAGCGTTTAAGTTTCACCGGTTTAAGTGGCGCATGCTTATTAAATAACTTCAGGATAATATTGTTTAAAACAGAGACTTTGTCATCTACTGACAATGCAGCTGTCACAGAGGAGAAGCTAATACTTTCAGCATCAGCTCGTAACGAAGGAAGGTCAATCTTTGCAAAATTACGCAACCAAACTGTTACCGGTTTTAACTTCGGAGGTTTAACTTTGTAGGTCAGATAGATTAAATCATGTCTAGAGAACCCGGGAGCTAGTAGCTGACCGTGAGTCATGACAAGGTCGATAGAGGAAGTAAACATTAAATCAAGACATGTATCATCAGTGTCAATATTATGATGTGTAGGGTTTGTTGAAATAAGGGACAGATTGAGTGAATTAAATATTTTGAGAAGATTGGCTGTTTTTGATGAATTAATTTTTATTATTAATTAATTTATTTTTTAAGATTTATTTAAATCAATTAGACCTGAAAGTTAATAAAATATATCTTTTATATTTTCTGTGTTTAATAATTTTATATATAACTATTGGTTATATATCGAGACGAGTTTAATAACATATGATAACTGATGGTTAATTAATAAACGATTACACTCGACCAGGTAATCTCAAACCGGTGAACATTCCACTAAACCGTCAAAAACTAATTAATGTATATCTCATATGTTTAAATATAATATATTATGTAGCTATTATTAAACACGACCCGTACTTGACTGGAGAGGATAACACCGGTCCTGATGATTACTGGGTTGATTAAACTTGAGCTAATTGCTCATTGACACTTACTAATATTGTTGATAAGGGTAGCAAGTGTTTATTTTATATTTGAGGTATTCATTTTGTAATTGTATTTTTGTTATCTTTTTATTTTACTCAGAGCAGTAAAGTATTAAAATAAAATATGTATATATATTTTGTGATTTCTCCTATAAATATATGATAGTTTTTATGTTTAATTCGCTACAGCTATATACATAAAAAATAATATCGACAGTAAAAATAATCAGTACTGGGTCAATAGTTTTATGTGCATTATAACGTTTATAGTTGTAAACGTTATTTAAAAATATAAACATATTTAAGACTTTTGAGTCTATACAGTATTCCGGGAACTGACTTAACTAGAAATCTTATTCTTATTTTTTTTAATAATAACACACTTGTAACCTTAAAAATATAAATAGCGAAATTTGAAATAATGTAGGATACCATTGCTAATAGTTTTAGTCTTTATTAAGCATAGTTTCTAAGGTATCAAACCGGTGTTATCAGTGACGTGAGCAAGTCGCGTGTACAGACAGCCATCGAATAAGGACAAATTCTTGGAATATGTATAATCTTAGAGGACTATCGTTTTTCTTTTTATTTCCGGGCATAAAAAGGAGGAAGAACCGTTGTTCCTTCCTTTTTCCTCGGCGCTTTTATTTTCTTTGCTACTACATACTAATGTTATTTACGTAATATTAAGCGTGCATTTTTTTTTATTTCCCTTCAGATTTCAAGAAGTATATTAATATGTGTTTTCGAAACCCATAAAAATAGTAAATATTTAGTAAATAACATAATTTGATGTACTTTTGTTATTTACCATAAACAAATAACGTTAAATGTTTTATGATATACAGAATAAGATTATGATGCAGAAATATATTTCTTGTAATACCTAATTTAAAAGGGTCATAAAATATCTTTTGCAATCTATTTTTAAAGCCAAAGATGAAGTAAATATATTATTTATTGCGCACTGAGACAGTTGTAGTAGTTCAGTTAGTTATGTACGTCGGTGGTCGCTGGACTGCAGCTCCCTATTTAGTATGTATTACAGTTCGAAGAGTTAATATACTTTTTATAGAAATAAGTTTGATTTGTCTTTCTTTTGGTCGCTATTGAATTACAAATAAGATCATATTGCAGGTTTAAGTTAAATTACATTTGGGAAATGGGGAAAAACAATGGAATTGTTAATGTCTGCTCTCTTTTGTGTATGTATTACTGGTGTGTGTGTATGTGTGTACTTGCGTGCGTGCGTGCGTGTGTGTGTGTGTGAACCTTTAAATAAAAGTAATAAAACAAATAAACTAATAACTGAAGAGTCGATTTAATATTAAGATAAATTATAACATAAACGTTGGTAAAGTAAGAAGTAAATATAAAGTTTACAAAGTTTAGAGTACACTTTGGTACTTTGGTAAATAAACTATTACGTCAATGTAAAGATACCCCTAAATTGTATTTCTACTCTCAAATATCTAAGTCCAATTACTATCAAGGGTAATTATTTTCGTTGGTAATTCGAGATAATAACAACCGCATTGAAGTAGAACACCACTTTCATTCCAATAATGCTTTTAATATGAGATAACCCAGAAGAATCATATTCTTTTAGTTTGTATTTTACCTTCTTTCTAAATTTCTATTAAAAATAACTTAAGAATGAATGATAAATCACTAAAAAAATAATAAATTATAGCATCTTTTTATAAAGCCAATTTGGTAGCCAGGAAAAGTATAGTTTTTGCAGAAAATCTATAAATTAAATAAAATATATATATTATATATATGATATGACAGGAAAAGATATAAATAAAATGAAGACATTATTTTTCTCATAAATTATACTGCCAAAATTTTATATATAGAAAGTTATTTAATCTAAAGCTTATTTTTCAGTATTTTTTTTTCTTGACTTTATTTCAAATACTTAGGGTAAGTTCCTTGGTGTGAAGTGCCTTTGTCAATGTTCATCGGAAATTGAGTCGTTGCTTCTAGTAGATATGCCGGAACTGATATCGAGACGGTAGATCTATTTATAGATTGTGAGATGTACTTTTTATATTTTAAAAGACCTATCAGTTCCAACTCAATAATCAATTCATTAGGCACATATAATATAAATATTATAAGTTTTAGTTTCTGTATAAAATTATTAAACAATAATAATGCCTACATTAATTATATTCCATGCATTAAATAAATTATTTATACAATGCAATGCATTATTATAATCATGAGGTTTGTGGTCTGACCTGTAATAATATTAACCTCATTCCCAAAAGCATTTAACATTTTTTATTTTTTCTACGATCACTGAAGTTACTTCGCGACATTATATTAATGACAAAATACTTTGTTTTATATTTAAATGGAAGAAAGTTATCATCTTATCAATGTCGTCGGTATAAATGTGTGTTTTCAAGGGCGGAGCCGCATAGCGAGGTGACGCAGTAACAGCCACTCTGGCTAACTGCAGTAACAATTCGCAAAAAAAAAAGGTATAAATGTTAAGGTTAACTCGAAAATTGGTCGAGGCTGGAAAACAAACTTGGACACGTTTTGTGGATTTTATAATCGGTCAATGTTGGAGCAACTCCAAGTAACCAGTGCTCAAGTAACAAATTATTTGTAAAAAGACAAGATTGCTTTAATTATAATAATTCGTAAGAGTTATTGAAATGGACTATTTTTAAACATTATTCTTTAGTACACTAAATGAGTTGATGTGTATATACATTAAGTAGTTTTGGGTAGACCTCGAAGAATTCGGTCTGCCCATTCATTTGTCCCCTACTTTCGAATTTTGGAAAAATTTCTTCACAGGAGGTCTTCTTATGACCGTCTGAGTCCGAAATGACCATTGGTCAAAAAGTTTATATATATATATATATATATATATATGCGTGCGTGCGTCCAGATTCACTTTTGTCAGCACGATAGCGGCCGCAGTTTCGCTCGGATCGCCTTCAAACTTTGCACAAAAATCAAACATCTAAAAATGAAGGTCAAGTTCGTTAACCACAGAAATCCGGTCACAGGGGGCGCTAGGGCCTCACTTTTTCTGATTTCAGTTTTTCGACCATAACTTTGTCCCTATAAAAAGGAGATCAATCGCGTTCATATTATATGATGTCTTTGATAAATACCTATAACTAATGTAGATAAACCGAAAACCTAACTTCAATAACTTAGGGGTGGGGGTAAAAAAACCGAAATTTTTTGGAAAAAAAATCATAACTTTTTTCTGGTAAACATTCTTGCATCGCAAGTATTTTTAATAGAAAGGTTATTTTTTACTCTAAATTTAGGTATCAAAAGTTTTTCCGTAGAAGGTACCGTTTCCGAGAAAAAAAATTAAAACTACTTTTAGCTTGTAAATTTTAGGTAGGTAAAACCACGGCAACTTTTTTCTGGTTAACATTCCCTCCTCGCAAATATTTTTAATAGAAAGGTTATTTTTTACTCTAAATTTAAGTATCAAAAGTATTTCCAAAAACGGTACCTTTTCCGAGAAAAAAAATTAAAACCACTTTTTGCTTGAAAATTTTTGATGTAAACAACGGCATCATGTATTATTCTTAGGTAGTTATATTTTAAATGAGTTACACACGAGGTCTACCCACGCGTGTCCCCCTGCGGGCACGGATTTTTTTTATTGAGAAGAACTTAAAACTAGAAGTGTTAGAATCTAGAGAAATTAGAAATATGAAAGAAGTAAATTAATATAAATGTATGACTTGGACCAATTATTATTCGACGCTTTCTCCGTCCAAGAGGGTGAAAAATTTTGCCAGCGTTCTTTTCTGGGGCTGTATTATTTTATTCCCCATATTTTTATGCAATTTGAATTTAATTTTAGTACTGGCTTTACTACCTTCTGCTGTACATTCGCCAAATTTGTGAATCATATTTTGAAAAATAAGGTTTCATATTATGAAATTAAAATTGTTCTAAATAGTCTCTAAAATATGACAAACTCCTTTTATGTCCATGTAAATTTAATAAGCTTTATGATAAAAATATGATATATTTTAATTAGGTTGAATAGATTAATTAATTACCCTGTATCGAATTTTTCTTACTATTTAGTTATTTGTAAGTAATATCTGAAAATGATTCTAGGATTTATCGACGTCTTAAAACCGTATACCGCTTATTTTATGTTTTGTTAGTTGATTCCTTAACGTGTCTTTAAACCTGCACACTTGAGAGACGAGAGTTTAAGCGTAACTAGTTTGTTCCCGCCGCTTCGCTTCCGTAGCTATTTGGGTCGAAATTCCTTTACTTCATTCAAAGCTTCAACTTAGAAGAAGTTCCAGCATAAAGTTTCGTATTAAGGTTTTCTCTTCCCATCCTGTTGGAATATTCTGGCAAAATATTAAGACGCGGTTTTCATGTGACATAATATATATTACAGAAATATTGTTATATTATTTATACACTTATAAACGATAACGCAAAAATTTTTGGCTAATACTTATTATTATTTTGGTTAGATTTTCTATCTGTAAAATTTAAACCTGAATTTGCAAATCTTACACAAAACAATAAACGAGTTATTAGTATGTTGATCTGCTGACTTTAAATGAAATATATATAAAGTTATATACTAATGTACTTGCAGATTTTATATTTAAGAACATCTCTTGAATGATTCTGTTTTTCCTTGTCTTAGTAAGAATCGAGACCAGATTTGAAAAGAGAAAAATGTTTTTAAAATTTGAATGGTTATCAAAATTTGTTTTTGACTTAAATTACGAAGTGATGAAACTTTTTAGTATTTGTATGCATTAAAAGAATTAAACCATTATAATTTTAATGGTGGCTGTGTTTCAGACTCTGATACTCAATTATGATATTGTTTAATTTAAAATTTGTTTAATGAAACTAAAGAGTTTGTTTCCTTGAACACATCAAGCTCAGGAACTACTGTCAGTCATGCTTGTACAATATTTTTCTCTTTATTGAAAAAGTTTAATTTTGAATAACTATAATATCCCGAACTCGTTACAAAACTTTTGAGAACAGTATTCTGATATTAATTTTAGAAATATTAAATACAACAAAAATGTGACCTACTTTCCCACGGATCGTTAATGTCTATCCTTGACTTGATTAATTATCTTGTTTAAACTAATGCGTTATAATAACGCAAAATTAATTGTTGACATAAAAGATAGGAGCTATTCAATGGGTACTTAGTACTTAACCTTGATTTAAATTATAATTAATTCTATTTCATCAAATTAACTTGGCAACTCAACATCAGCACCGCAGGTGTACTATAAATAAAATAACAATACAATAAAAAGCACAAACATCATAACAGTACACAGAAGCATACCTACATACATAAATAAATTTATTAATATACATATATTTACATATACATCTATACATATAGTACTGATAATAGATGTAACCAGTGAGGACGATGAAGAAAAACAAAGGACAAAGTTATATACAAGTCAAGTTAACTTGATTTAGTCAGTTGAAGCTGTACCGGTAACAAAGATTACTAATAAAGGTAATATTTCTGGACAATCGGCGCTGAACTTAAAAGAATGATAATATGTTTTATGATGGGTATTTTTTATTATCATTTTATAATATTTAATAACGATTATTATCCATTATTTTTTTCGTCTTCACTGTCAATACGTTAAAGAAAAAAATGTTTTAATGAAAAGGTATTTTAATGTTGATATATTAGATGCAATAATTGTCGGTAAATACATTTTAAAAACATTTCAGTAGATGTTCGAAGGAGAATTTTTATTATATAAACCCGTTCTATGCAAAACTTTTCCTCTGCATTCGAGGCACGGAATGTGTCTTTGATGTAACCTGTAAACTTGACGCGTGGCAATTTATAAATAAAGAAATATTAATGTCAACGAGGATTTAATAACATGTTGTATACGCACAGATCTATTAACACACGCTCTGATTTTTTAAAATATCAATAATATTATTTTTATATCTACGTTACGTCTAAGTAGTAATAACGCTTCATACATTCCTAATCTTCAAATTCCTCATTAGGATCACACCAAGTAGAGTAGCCTTACTATATCCACTATAAACAATCGAAATAAAGTGTTTCTTAAATATAAGAACACACTTTACAAAATCTGCATACATTCTATCACGACCATTGTGAGTAACAGCTTCGCTTACACAAATATTATATCTTATAGGCATTCGAATATAATTTCTTGAATATCGCCACACAATCCATACACTCAAAGCATCGTTTTTAATGTGTCGCCCGGCTTTCTGTAGTGTGAATAGGATAAAATCAAATCACTCAACCCTTATATTCCTATTCGTATTCTGTCATACTGACGTTCTATGCCTTACAAAAGGCTTTCTTCGGTCGTACGATTTCTTTGCGGTTTCTCATGACCGACTTCCACCGGCGGTTCACACTACTAACCCTTCTCCTTTCCGATAACGTTGGGATAAAAATGATGTAATGCGAGTAAAGATTGTTACTAATGTAATGATTGATTGATTATTATTTTACAAAGCTTAATATTATTTATTAACAAATCGTCTGATTCGTGTACGTTTTTTAATATTTTAAGTTTACAATTCAATAAATTTTGATAAAGCTGTTAACTATAAATCATGAATTTATTACCTATAAATATTATTTTAATCTTTTTTGAAATATTATTTATAAAAGTCTTTTCAACACAACATGTTTGTATTTTATTGTATAAGACGATAGAGTCTTTTGTTTTTTTTAAATGATGTTAATTTTATTATCTTATTTATCACTAGGCTAGTGTTAGCTTAACTTCAAACCGTTTTTTCATCTACTTTATTAGAGTCAATATTAATCATAAACTAATATAATTTCATATTTCAAATTAAGCGATAATAGAAGCTTTTGAAAGTTTTTATATATAGCAGTATCTAACTTAACCTAACTCATATGATACTGGAGGAAGGTCACATACTTTCACTCCCATGTCACTATGTTTCACGCCTTGGAGACAACTATCCAAATACAAATTGAACAACCAAGCTGACATAGCGCAATCTTGCTTAACACCAGATTTGATGTCAAACCAGGGCGACATGCCAGCTCCTACTCGCACACAGACTGAGTGATCTCTGTAAAGAGACTTTACAGCCTTTAGCATGGGTCCGCTCACATTGTATCGGGGCAGTATCTCCCATAATTTCTTTCTCGCAACGCTGTCAAGCGCTTTTCCAAATCCACAAAAGCACAGAAAACCCTTTGGTTTACGGCTAAAAATTTTTCGTAATCATGCGGAGGGCAAAGATCTGATCTATACACCCTCTTCCAGGTCTAAAACCTCCTTGAGCCTCTCACAACAGCCTTTCAGATCTCTCTTGCATTCTTCTCGCTAATATTTTAGCATAAACTTTACCGCCCAAGCTAATCAAAGCTTGCACAGTATATCTGTGAACCTTTGCCTTTATACAAAGGTATAATGACTGTACCTAGCCAATCGTCTGGGACCTCCCCTGATTTCCAGCATAAATTGCACAAAAACCAGAACTAGTCCAGACGCGTGGCCCACCATCATCATCATCATCTCGGCAGTAACTTCATCTGCTCCCGTAGCCTTGTAATGAATCTTCGTAATAAATTCTCTTTGTATTCCATATAAAGATAATTAATTGCTAAAAGTGACAGCTGTCATCTGTTAATAAATAAACATTTGAACCACATTGATATTTTAAAACTTTTTTATAAACAGAGCATTGTGATTTTTTAAATCTCAAATCACTAATATTAAACGCCAATTTATATAATAAGTAAATTAATATTGCTAGAACTAAATTTATTGATATACATATATATATATATTTGAAAAGAGAGTATATTATTTCAATATATGTAAGTACTTGTATAAAGTTAAGTCCTTCCTGATAAAAAATTTATTTTAAGCTTAATACATCAAGAGGGGTAATGACATGGTTGCTCAGTCAGCAGAAAGACGGGGACCGTCTCCCAGAAGTCGTAGGTGATAAAATTTTCATTAATAAAATAAAAAATGTTGAACATAGCAAACATGTTTATAAACAATTAAACACTACAAAAAGATATAATCTAAGTAAATATTTTAATATTTACATTACAAAAACAAACGTTATTTATTGTCGACTATTAATACACACTTTCCCAAGGACTTAAATTAAAATATTTAAATAATTTGTTGTGAAATACCGTTTTATATATTCGAAGGTTACAATATTATAACATGCAGTAGATTCAAAAGAAACATTAATTATAATAATATTGTGTGCAATCATCAGCATTATAAATCAATATTTTTAACAATCCTCAATCTTATCAATTATTCTTAACAGTCAACTATATATTTTTATTTTTTCCCTTTTTTTCAGTAAAGTTTTTATTATTAACATTTTGACAAAATGATAACATACAATTACTATTAATTAGTATCCTGAGTTACAAACATAACATTTTTGAAATATAATTCATTCGGAGAAAATTTCGAAAACAATTTACACAATAAATTGGGTGCTCTGCATACTTCAAGCAGTGAGCATTTTTCGATGAAATTCGAGAAGAATATTGCAACTTCAACACTTCAGAGTAAACTATTTACTATATTATCTAATATGTATACTATTCTTTTGCTTGAACTGTGACGTCACATTCAGGCAAATGACAAACTGATCTTTATCCTTTTTGTATGACTGAGGCCGTGACATCAATCACCATTCCTGACAGCGCTGTCGAATCATTTCTAATTTAATCCTCGGTTCAGAAACCGGCTGTTAATTTAATAACCAATTAAGGCTGTGCTAAATGCTTAATAGCTGATGATACTCGTAGCTTATAGAGCAATACAAACTCCTCTTTATGATTTGATATTGTGTAATAATTGTATATAACTGGTTACAGTACAGTCGAGTAATCATATGTATATATAGTATTAGTATATAATAATATATATATCTTTATAGAATATGTACAGAGAGATCAGAACAATTTAAGAATGCTACATCGTTACTTTAAGTTTTATAATAGTTAAAGCGACCCTGACTACATGCAATCACTATATAAGAAATTGATATGTAATCTTTGTTATTTCACTACCAAAGATTTTTTATTCCAACACTTATGACCTCGTATTGAATCTCTTCTGTCTGTTAATTCTGTCCGTCTGTAAGTCTGTTATTCCGTTTCTAAAACCAACCCAGTTTAGATTACCGGTTTAAAAGTTGGAGTTTTTTTTTTTTTACCTAAAATCATAATTTATAACAATATATGTTAAGTTAAAGTTATTAAATTGGCAAAAGTATTTTAGTAAATAAATAAATAAGATGGACTAAAGTCCTTGTGATTTTACTTATTTTAGGTTAATCTCAACTCATGGATTGAGTCTTTTTGATTGAACAAAGAATCACAGCGTGATCGATTGAATAAGGTTTCAGAAAAGAGAATAGGAATATAGGATATACTAGCTTTTGCCCGCGACTTCGTCCGCGTTTCCGTCGTTTTTCGAAAAAAAATTAGCAGATGTCCTCCCTCATAGTTTTGACGTAACAGGCAGATTCACTTTCGTATTTTAGAAGGGCAATAGTAATATAATATGCCAATCCACAAAACTGTTGAAAAATATAAGTAACCGCAGAATATTATAATATACCCACGCTATACCCACGACTCGGTCAGCGTGTAACTCCTTGTTTTTTATTAAGATAATATATTGCTAATATTTTTAGATCAAATTAAAATGTTTCAGCGCAAAGCTTCTGGGTAGACTATGTTAAGAGTCGACCCGTCCGGCACGTGAACGTAAAGATTCCTAGAATTGCTAACCCGGGAAAGAGCGACGTATAATTGACCATGCGAGAAACAGCTAACACCGAGATCTACTCCAGCAACACGAAAAGTCTGCCCTTGAGCTTTATTGATAGTCATGGCATAGCACACCGATACTGGGAATTGCGTTCTTTTAAATTGGAATGGAAAATTATTTGGTATTATGGGAATTCTGGGAATAAAGACAGTTTCTCCTGCACCGCAACCTGTTAAAATTTGAGCCTCGATTACATTTTGTTGCAACTGGGTTACTTTTAGCCGAGTTCCATTGCAAAGTTGAGGTGGTCTTAAATTTCGGAGCAGAATTATCGGTATGCCAATTTTTAAACAAATTATATGAGAAGGTAGTCCAGGCATACTTAAAGAATTTAAAAATTCTATCGGGTAATTAGTGGCTTCTTGTTCATCAACCATTCTATTTATTGAACTATAAACTTTGCTTTCTCCCTGTATATTAGACAGTATTTTATTATTAATTTCAGATGCCTGGTCATTGCGAGGAGTCAAAATGGACCTTTCGCAAAGCCAAGAATTGTCCCTATTTAATATAATTGTTATGTCACCGTAAACCGAAGATATAAGATGTTGTTGGGATTGCACTATACAACATAACTCAGGTGTCAGAATAAGTTTTCCTTGGTGTAGTTGTGGATAGGTACCTTCACCAATCTTCAATAATGTATCAGAAAATTCACGATTATCTGCGTTGTCTCCAGTTCTCACTCGCATATTTATAGTCAAATGCACCGATTGTATATCACGCCACAAATAAGAGCTTTTCAGGCAAGCCCTAATCTCATCAGCTCGGGTTCCCCGTGGTATTACCGGTAAGGTTTGTCGGAAATCACCACAAAATAAAACCGTAATACCGCCCATTGGTCGATCATTTTGTCTTATGTCCCTTAGAGTTCTGTCTACTGCTTCTACTCCTTTTCGATGGGCCATCGTACATTCATCCCATACGATTAAATTACACTCACGCAATACCTTAGCTTTGTCGCTATTTCTTGAAATACTACAGGTTGGACTTTCCGTGCGATCTAAATTAATTGGTATTTTAAACATAGTGTGAGCAGTCTTACCTCCTGGTAGCAATGTTGCAGCTATACCTGATGAAGCCACGGCAAGAGCGATTTTACGCTGATTTCGAACATAAGCTAATATTAATTTAGTCAAAAAAGTTTTCCCAGTTCCTCCAGGTGCATCTAAAAACCATATTGTTCCTAAATTATTCTGCACACTCTCGCACACGCGATCATAGACTAAGCGTTGTTCTGCAGTCATCATTGGGACACCGTTTTCTAATGTTACCAGCAGTTCCATTGGGTTGTAACCAATCTCTGCGGAATATTCCCTATTGGTAACCTCTCCGACTGAGGTTGGCGTTGGCAAACCATATTCACAAAGTGATTTACCGCCTACTGCTGTTAAGTCTTCCTGAAGAGCTAATAAGCACTGATTTATAGCCAGATCTCGAAAATTATCATTAGTTGCGCCTTCATTATTGTGAGATAAATTCCGAAGAAAGTCTTCTGCAAATTTTTCTTTATATTTTTCCCATAATTGGACAGGATCAGATAAATTACAAAATGTGAGTAATGTTACAAATAAATGGCGTAACCGTCGTGGATTATCACTAACACAGGATTCTGCTAAAGCGTCATCCCAATGTTGATCATTTTCAAGCAAATGACGCGCTTGGCAAGCTGCATGATAAGTTGGATAAACAACATCGTCTACTTTTCTCAAATCTATAAATGATGTTGGTCCTCGCACTGTATGTAATAATAATCTCAAATAAAAACACTCTGCGTTGTTAGGATGAACAGTATACACTCTACCAAGAACATGTTCTTTGAAAATACCTGTCTCGCCATCTACAGGCCTGCCTCGGCGTCTACGGTTAAAGACACCTCGTTGTTTATCGTAGGTATAATATGATGGAACTTCTTCATACAAAAGAGACTTTGCGAAATTATCAGTTTGGCAAAGTCGAAAGAATGCCAATAAAGTTGTTTGTCTAGGGTTCTCTAATCGTTCTGTAACATTTTCGGCGTTAAAATATATACGTTGACCGCCTTCCAGATGAACATCCAGATGGGTCACAGGTGGATATCTTTCGTGAATATTAAAACTTAAGATCCGCCACACAGCTTCTGAAGAGCTGATATATCTGCCTGACTGAAATCTAGTAACTTCATCATGTTCATTTCTTAACGCAAACGTAGCTTGGTCACTGCCCTTGTTAATGTACTTACAAATATATTTAATTGACTCTACACTATTACACATTTCTACATTTATGTGAGCTTGAAATGCTCTGGACAATACAGGCGAATACGGAACGACCCACCTATTATCTAAAGTAACCTGTTGTCCAGACATTCGCTTTTCAACAGTAAAACCACCATTGTCTCTTGAACGGCGACGATATAATGGGTATCCATCATGTCCTGTTACAGTTTCATCCACTAATGCTTTTGGATACCTTTTAGTGCAACGACCGTCTTGCATGCAAGGAGCATTTGCGTTAAATGCACCACATGGACCATGTATCATATGAGTTTTAACAATGTCGTATAACAGGGGATCTGCAGTCGGATCTGGAATTTCAGCACTGATTAATCTGTCTACATCATTAGGTCGAACCTTATCTTTTAACCAAAGCAAGATATGTGCGTGAGGTAAGCCGCGTTTTTGCCACTCAACACTATACATATAACACAATACTTCTCCAAAAATGTTATCTTTGGTAAGAAGATCTATCATTGATTTTAATTTTAAATGAAACACTCTTGCAATAATATCATGGCGGTCATGCGGTGCCTGACCCTCAAGAAGCTCCCGAGTGATTTCATCCCACTTGGGATTGGTAGTTACAGTAACAAATAAGTCGGGACGTCCATATTTTCTTACGTAACAAAAAGCGTCTTGAGTACGTTCATGCATGTAGCGTGGACCACCAGTAAAAGAAGAGGGTAAAATAACTAAACGACCCATATTCACAGTATCGTTATCTTGCTGCATGGCATCGCGAAGGTGCACGTATTCTTCAGCGCGCAGCTGCCTTTGATTAGATCGTATATAAACTAATCTTTCGGTTTCAATTTTTGCGTACATGTCAACAATAAACTGATTAAATAAGCCACGAAAACGTTGAAAGTATACCAATCTATTCCGTCTCACTTGCAGGTGGTAACAATAAAATTGAAGGCATGACACCTTTTTATTATAATTAGGTGCGCCTGTGCGCGGATCGGTTTGGTATACAGCGAAATTATAACCATCTTCCCCTCGACAGTATATCATAGGATATTGCAAACTGTCGTAAGCCCTGTGGGTTTCGAAAATACGTTGCAAACGATTGTCTCTGGAACGTATAACGATATCACGCCTATCACATTCCTGGTCGACCAGTACTACAGCAACTTCATTCGTGGATGGAACGTTATGACGCCCAGGGTGTTCCTGAGTTGGACGCTTATCGGCATTTATAACAATTTTATAATTGTTATTACCATCTTGAGAAAGGGCTTCTAATGCCGATTTAAAACTGCATACGTACGAATTAACCTGATGTAACATGTTCTGAAGTTGGGAAATGAGTTCAGTATTTAAATTCGGAAAATATTGATTTCTTATATTCGACTGTTCGTTGTAATCGGATACAAAATATATTTGAAGAAATTTAGGTTGTTCTTCAGGCAAAAGGGACCCTATCAAATGGTAAACCTGACCTTGTACCTTAAAAGTAGGCATGAAAGGGCCTTCTGAGATTTGTTTAGCACCAAAGGATGTCATTTGGAATGCACTATTATAAGTGCGAATATTATCTAAAAACTGTTTGGATTGCAAATGTTCCCCTAAAAGTAGTGATTTTAAAGGTTCCGGTGGGTCTTCGAACGAAGGCAAATTTATTTTACCTCCAGAACAACAGAAACCAGCAGACTCCTTCCTCCACTTCGAAGCATTACAAAAGGAACATACTACGTTCATATCGCCTATTTCAGAAGATGATCTGTAATCAATTGTGAGGTTATAAGCAAACCCACTTTTATATTTATCGGACCACGCCACCGAATTTGTAGATTGATCTACCACGTGTATATCTAAGTCATTAAGACCATGTCGAAATCTATCTGCAGTAAGACGGGCCTCTCGCTGTTCTTCTGTTTCAAGCGACCGAATATTTTCAATTCTTAATCTTTCATTAGATAAAGTAATCAATTGTTCTTGTCTCAAAGAATTGTAATAATCGCGTCCCGACTCTAGTCGTTGTTCATGCTCATGTTCATCTTCAAGAGATCGAATCATGTTATGGTGCGCCCTATCATTTGTCAAACGGTCTTGATATTGAGTAAAAGTTTCAGATTCTCGAGACAAAATATGACGTTCGCGATCAGCTGTAAGCCGTAATTCCCTCTCAGTGAAGGTTTCGGACTCGCGAGATAAAATATGACGTTCGTGGTCAGCTGTAAGCCGTAATTCCCTCTCAGTGAAGGTTTCGGACTCGCGAGATAAAATATGACGTTCGCGGTCAGCTGTAAGCCGTAATTCCCTCTCAGTGAAGGTTTCAGACTCGCGAGATAATGTATGCCGTTCGCGGTCAGCTGTGAGTCGCAATTCTCGTTGTAAAACAGTTTCAGCTTCTCGGGATAACGCATGTTGTTCCCGGTCAATGGAACGCCTTAGCTCTCGTTGAGAAGAGCTTTGAGAAGCCCGTGTTGTAGCTCGTCTCGCTCTTTCAGCTGCTAATCGCATCTCTCTTTCTGGAGAGCTTTCATTAGCTCGAGATGTTGAGGCACTAACTCTCATAGAGTTTAACCGATGTGCTCTTTCCTCTTCCGATTCTTGAGAACGCGTCATTCTCATTCTCCTAGCTTGACTCGAAGTTCGAGATAAAGATGGTCGTTTTTTAGGTGGCATCGTTTATTTTATTTTTAATCGACGGTAACTTAAATTCTATTTAGTTACCCAACAAAAAACTTACGTCAGAGGTCCTAACTATAGCTAAGTATATAATAAATAGAATATAAATCTAAGTGCCTATTAAAACTAAAATAATATTCTAATCGAATTATAAATATGTACGTAGGTACCTACAAATTACAAAAGAATAAAAAATGAAAATAAAGCTATACTTAATGCGTGTGCAATACTATCTACACTTACCTACTTCACTTAAAAATGAATAATAAGAAATACCTACAACTACTGTAATTAATCAAAGTACCTATGCTAATACAAAAAAAAACTTAGATGTTCTAAGTACAGCTGCTATATAATAAAAAAATATAAATCTAAGTGCCTATTTAAACTTAAATACCTAATATTCTAATAGAATTAAACTAAGAAATATGTACCTACCTACCTACAACTTAGGTACAAAAAAAAAAGAAATGAAAATAAAGCTAAAACACGTGTGCAGTATAGGTAGATAGTAGGCAATATCTACCTATACCTACTTCACTTAAAAATAAATAAAAAATACCTATGAATACTATAATTAATAAAAGTACCTACCTACGCTTTTATCTACTCAATACAAAAAAAACTAAACATAAAATGCCCAAAACTAACCTATCAGTAACTAAAAATCTAACAATAATCTAATCTATCTATCTATTATCTAATCTAAAAATCGAATCTAAATCTACTTAAAAAGAAATAAAATAGGAACTATTAATAGTTAAGAATTTAAACAAAACTAAAACTAATTTAGAAAATAACAACAAAAGAAATTAAAATAAACTATTTAAAGACAAAAAGTCGCGCTGATAAGCACGGTTTATAAAATAACAATTATTGTCTGTCAATAAAGTTCAACACTCTGAACGCATCAACAGCCAAATATTGAATGACGCTTGCGCTCGCCTCCCGCCCCTTTTATACTCTGCCGCCGCGAGCCCCGTCGAGCGCGGCAACCGTTACGCAAAAATAATCCTTATAGCTTGATTCACTATTCACGCGCGATGTCTTGTTGGCGTATTTCATGTAAGTAAGTATAAGTTTGGTGTTTCTATACCGATTTCAATGATTCTTTTTTTATTGAATTGGTGCTAATGTTTATTTTTTTTTTAATTAGGAATGATGGTGAGCATTATTGGTTTTATAAACGTAAAAGTAAACAAATATAATAAGAAATCTCCGAACTGCTAAGCTATCGAGAGTTATGCGTGTTATTGTGAGTTAACTATAAAAGGTAGATATATGCTGTCTTGGAATATTTTTCGTGTATTTTTATGTAGAATATTTCCGTTATACATAGTTTCTATGTAGCTCTAACCATTAAGGCTGCACACGCGACGGAAGCTTAAAAAATCAAGCAACTTCTCCCATTTTCTCAACATTTCCTTTCACTGCTCTGCTCCTATTCATTGTAGTGTGATGAAAAGTATACTATTACCTGCCCAGGAGTATAAAGAATAATTGTACTAAGTTTCGTTAAAATCCGTCGAGTAGTTTTTTTTTCTATAAATAACATACAAACAGACAGACAGACAGACAGACAGACAAAAATTTTTTTAACTGCATTTTTGGCATCAGTATCGAACACTAATCACCCCCTGCTACTTATTTTGTAAATATATTTCATGTACAGAATTGACCTCTACAGATTTATTATAAGTATAGATAAAAGATGATTCAAAATGATTTGACGGCGCTGCCAGTGTGTCTACAACTATTAACTTATTAGGATGGAGTTTTATATATACAGTAAATGAATATATCTTATTATATTAATATAATACAATAATGCACGTATTAAAATATCTATTTCATGAGACGTTTCTTTTTATTTTATTTTATTTATTAGCAAGACTCTAGTTATCACAGCATAAGCAGTGATTCCCGCTTACGGGGAACGCATCAATTTCCTGAGTCGACATTTATCATTGTTTGTAATAAGATTTAATTATAATATTTTAAGTTAGTCTTGTAGTAGATTTAATCAAGTAAACATGTATTTTTATTAATAAATATTTTATAAATAAATATTTTTTTAATAACTTCGTTGTCTGCCAATACATAACTCTCTACAGTTATATTTTATATTTAGAGCTATAAGTCTATATAGAAGATTCTGTTTATTTTCATTATAATTAGTTCTGAAACAGATAGACAGACATTAAAACTTAATATGGTTATTTTATATTTTTAGATGTATTGACATATGTATGTAAAGATAGATAAAAAAAAATCCTTACAAATGTGTTGGTTGTAGAGAAACCACTGAAATGATAATTAACTTAACACCAAACCCGTTTAAAATCCAGGAAATAACATCACCGGGACGAGAGGGTGAGTTCGGACGTTTGTTGAATACAAATGAAGTTTCTGGGAAAAATCTGCGTGACTGCTAACAAACTAACAGATTGTTATTCTTTATAGGTTACTAAACTAAATAAAAGGTATACAATAATATTTTATTTTTAGTTATTATGTCCTGGTCCATGTTACAAAATTGTTCCAAAAATATTTAGCCTCTTAATAAATAAATTCACCGGATTATCTGTAACATACATATTAACAGGTAACATAATATACATATTAATGGGCGAAGTCACGGTAAAGCGATGTTACACCAGAGATCGCAGGTTCGAGTCCCGCTCGTGTAAATGAGTTTTGCAAACGATTACATAAAAATGATCTTAGAATAATAAGAACAACTGTGACAGCAGGAACAGTTCTACCGATGTAAAATGTTATTCAAATAAGAAACCTAATTATCAAAATCATATTCGTATTTGTTGTACAAAAACTAAATAAATCTGTGTTGATGGTATTGACTATAATTATCAATAAATGTAACTATTGCTAAAATGAAAAATAATCATAAACACATTATTGGTAAATAGTAGCGCCACAACCAAACTTAAATATACCCGGTATATTTAAAAGTTACACTGAAGAAGAATACGACCTGTTTGTTAAGTGTTTATAAGTTGTACTTACTTCGAGGTTTACTTTGTGTTTGTTGGAATATTATGCAACCAATAAACAAAATTATTTTACACTTTGAAGACTTTAATGGCTTGAGAATGTTTCTAACCTACATAGAAAAAAAATAATGCTTAATATTATTTACATGTAATTATTAATAAATATTACAAATTTATTTATGTTTGTATATTCTTAATTACAAAACAATTCTGTTAACGAAGTATTCTGTAATAAAAACAAGCCATTAATATACATTATACAGATTTAACATGAAGTAAGAGTAGTGTAAAAATGGCATCAACTCTTTATTTAACTTGCACTAAAATGTAGTTGGTTATAGGAATATAGTCTCTCTTTAATGTTAATGTCATTATGAAATATAAAGTACTCGTTATTTTGAGATTTTAGTATATAGTTTCTCTTTCATGTTAATGTCATTATAAAATATAAAGTACCCGTTCCTTATTTTGATATTTAGTATTTTTATAATTACTAGTTCATATTTCATATGATTCTCGATATTCATATATTTTTAGTAATGAATCTAATTTCATAACAAACAGTTCTCTTGCAAAAGAAACAAAACAAATTATTAAATATTATCATAACATTCATTCCAAAATGACGATACTAAATCATTAGTTACTGTGGGCGCCGCTCCTTACATAAATATTAATAATTAGAAAGCACCAAGCTCTTTTGACGTTGAAACAAGAGCAGACGGGTTGTAATAATTAAACAGATTAATAATAAATAGACTGACATTACTCAATATCTTTATCTTATATTATAAAGGACATAGTTGACTTTAAGATTACCGCAAACAAAATCTTATTGCAACACTCACAACAAGATAGGTATAATAATGAATATTGTTTATTATATGAAACTTATTTTATGAAACCTAATCTATTTTGTCTGTTACGATATTTTAACATGATAAGCTTATTATAATGAAAAGCGTCAAGAGAGACAAGGCTCGGACACGACTTCCCAGACGTTACAGTTTGGAGTCCTGTCAGTGTTTCACATTCTATATTTATTTAAAATGTTGTTTTATTTTACCGTATTAAGTATATTTAAAAATTTACATTTACAATAAAAAAAATATATTACTTTTTTTGTCGTAAAAGATACTTTGGAATATTCTAATTGAAAATATTTTTAAAGCATTTGAGTTTAAATTTTAAATTTAATTTGGTAACCAGGTTTTTAAAAATTTGAACCATTTTTGTAAATACACATTGGTAAATGTATTCTATTAGTCGATACGGACGTCCTCTATCACTGATAAAGTTACTTTAGTTGCAAAAAGTTTGTTCGTCAATGCAATTACCTCTGGTTCTTGATTAATGTGCAGTTTAATATACTTCGATTGTATGTAATTAATAATACACAATAATATATTATGTACTTAGTGTTAATATATCCATACATGTAAACTGCATTACATCTATGATCTTAATTGGTTAAGATGTGACATAACGACCGCTATTTACATATGTAATGTAACTTACTGTACTGCTGTCAAGTTAATGTTATATGGAGGTACAAATGTCTTAGTAAGAATATATCACAATAATTAAAGAATAAATAAATGATGGGTTTTCTTACGCGTACTTTTCAGTTACTTAATGTTTTGAAACTATCAGCAAGCAAGTCGAGTTCGAGCGACTCGTCCACAGAACCGAGGGAGCACAGCCCAGAGCCGCCAAGGCGGAAACGAGCGCGGCACTCCCGCAGCAGACGCTCGTCGTCGAAAGATTCTGAATTGAATCGGAGGTTTGAAATTCTCTCGGACCAATTGGTGAGTCATATAAATAATGTTTTAATTACAAATTATAGCCAGTCGTGTAACGCACTTTCACAAAATGTTCAACTACCCTCAAATTTTGAACAATGCTTAAATACGCCTCAGGTTTTAAATAAGTTTGAGGATATAACGAATTTATGTGTATCTGTGAAAGAACCGTCTATTCCTAACGCTGTGCAAGAACGAGTTTCTCTTCTCTCTGCTATGCAAAGGTTTATCTCGGAAGACTGGAATGGGGTTCGTTACACTAATGCGCAGAAAAAAAATATATAATATACTCCATAAAAATAAAAATATACTCCAGGTTTTGTAGAATTGAAGGCAAACAAAGAATTAAGAAAGTTGGAAGAAGTTTTTTCACCATTGAAACTGCATCAAGTAGAATGTAGTTTTGCCGCATTGTCTAACGCAGTTATGGCACAAAACGAGTCCATAAATCAGGCTTTACAAAATTTAGTCGATTTGACTTCAAAATATGATACTCCGCTGTCTCCTATATATGAAAAGTTGAGAACATTATTTGACTCCGATTCTTCATAAAAAACTGTTTTGCACGATATTTTACAAATTATCTGTGTCAAACGGGCTGACGTTTTAGAAACTCGTAGACGATTAATTTTAAAGAAATTAAAGTGTAAAAATATACGTGACGATTTATAGAAAATACCCTCCTCAGTTGAATATATGTTCAATCCTGATTTGCTATCGATTTATTCACAAAAAATAGGCGGTACCGACAAATTAAAAAAACAAGCCTTTACAAATTCACGACCCGTGCGTTCGTTCGTTGATTCACCTCAACCGTCAAGCTTCAACCGTCGTTCCTTTCGAGATAAATTCCACCCGACACGTACTACAAATAAAACAGGACAGACAGACAAAAAACCAAAGCATAATGAAGAGTCTATTTCTAAAAAAAAGGGGGGTACAAACATAAAAATATCCAAAGGTATTATAAACATAAATGACTCTTGCAATTTTACGAATCTTTCGAAGTCAATTTTAAAAATTATAACCATTGCCAAAATCCCGTTCAATGAAGAGCCTGCCTTGATTGTGCCCACAACAAAAGTTATGTCACAGCTAAAAACACCGGTAATCTCATTAATGACCGCAGAGATTCAAATTATGATCAAAGATCGAATACTGGAACCTGCTTCTTTAACCCCAAGTTTTATTTCACCTCTTTTTATGCTGAAGCAAGCCAACGGGAAAAGTCTAGTTATTTTCAATCTCAAAGCATTAAATCGATGTATGACACCAAGTCGTTTTCGTCTTTTCAATCATTTCCGTATTCCAAGCTTTAGGAAAAAAAAGATTGGATGGTGAAATTAGGTTTGAGCCAAGCTTACTACCATATACCGATCAAAGAACAACATAGATGCTATCTACGAGTCAGTTACGAAGAACGGCTTTATCAAATGACATGCCTATCATTTGGCTTAGCAGCAGCGCTAAAGATGTTCGCCTCTTTGACAAATTGACAAATTGCCAAAATACTTCGCAAGAAAGGACTGAGAATCGTTGTTTATCTCGACGACTACCTCATAGTTCACCAGTCAATGAAAGTTCTCAGTTCTCATGTAATCACTGCAATAAATTTTCTAACCAGCCTAGGATGGTGCATCAATATATCAATATCAAGTCTATAATAGTACCGACAAGGATAAGCGAGTTTTAGGCGTCACCTGGGATACGCTGAACAATATAAAGAGCCTCCCAACAAAAAAAGTGAACAAAGTCCGCAAGTGCCTGTTGAGTCCCTTAGCTGCAGGCAGTTGGTCCCTCAAGCAGGCGCAACGCCTCTTAGGGTATCTCAACCTTGCAACCTTCATTACCCACCGGGGAAGGTTGCATTGCCGAGCTATACAACGTTCCAGCAATCAATTACGTCGGGAGCCTCACATAGCTATTCCATATCCCGACAAAGTGAAAAACGCGCTGATATGGTGGTTAAATAATATCGGCCAGAAGACTCAAATTCATCTCGAAAACATGATAACAAATTATGTTGTCACAGATGCGTCAGATATAAAATGGGGAGCTATGGTAAACAACGAGATAGTGTCCGGTCCATGGAATCGAGAACAAAATTTTTGGAAAGAAATGTACGCAGTAATAGCAAGTATAACGAAAAAACGTCGTATACTAAAAAATTCAAAAGTTATCTTGCAAAGCGACAACAAGACAGTTGTCGCTTATATAAAAAACGAAGGAGGCACTCGTTCGAAACTCCTTCTAAAATTGGCAACGCCCCTGCTGGACGTAATAGACAGACTCAACGGTCTACTTCTCTCTCACTACCTTCCGGGAGTGTATAACACGGAGGCCGACCGCCTCTCACGAAACCGGCAAGGTTCCGAATGGCACATACAGGTTGCGGCAACAAGTCTCATTTTCGACATATGGGGCACTCCCGAAATAGACTGGTTCGCGTCTCGGACAGAACATGTTGTACCAAATTATGTGCCAACCTCCGAACAATGTCGACAGTCTTCAACTGGAAGCTTGGATCATTTTGAGTGGGACTCCTTAACAGAGACCTGGTCTACCCAAGAGAAAGCGCTACTATCTTCTTGTTGGCGAGCTTCTACAATAAAGACCTATATTCCTTTCTGGAAGAAATGGATAACTTGGCGTGATCAAAATAGTATAAATTCACGTCGTTCATCACCTCCAGACGTTGCCAGGTATTTAGCTAAATAACATTTATGTGATAAATTAGCCTACCGAACCATTTTAGTACATTAATTTGTAATCGCTTTAATTTGTGAAACCTTATCTGATGTTAAAATATTGAACAGTAATATCGTAAGACATATTTTAAAAGCGGTATCCATAGCAAAACCTCTACCGCCTAAAGCGTATATGGGCTGCAAGATTGTTTATAACATACTTAAAAAACAATAGCCCTGACTCAAATAGCTTGCACGACGTGTCTAGACGTGTAGCAACTATTCTTTTGTTAGCTTCGGGTCGTAGAGTTCACGATTTATTGTTGTTGCAAGTACATTCAGATCACTTTATTGATAATGTATTTTATAATTTTATAATTTTACACCCTTGTTTTGGATCTAAAACAGATACGACATCCATTCGTCAATCTTCTTGGAAGGTGTTATCATGCCAAGAACGAAATATTAACCCAGTCTATTGGTTAAGAGTTTTAAAAAATATTTCATCTTCATCCAGAGGTCTTTTGACAAACCTTTTTATAATTGCTAGAGATCCTGTAAAGCCCGCTTCTCCAACAATAATTGGTGGTTGGATTAAGAAACTTTTAACAGAAGCAGGTATTATAGCTTCTGGAAGTAGCTTTAGATCGGCTGTAGCTTCTTTAAATTGGATTTAAAATTATCCTATTGATGAAATTTTAGAAAAGGCTAATTGAAAACATGAAACCACTTTTCACAAATTCTATCAATTAGTTTCTCTTCAGATACACAATATAAATGTTTAAAATATATATCAACAATTGTATTAGCCACTGAGGTAAGTAAAGACAATAATTATTTCCACATAACGGCTCGTCATTGCGTAATGTCTATCTATATCTTCCGATGTTACTCTTCGACTATATAAGGTCCATTTATCCCGTAACGCCAGCTTTAGGAGCAATTTTAACGTAAAAATCTGACCACAATAGAAGCTATTCAGATAGATATGAACTTAGTTACATCAAACATAATAGAAACATAACGGTAAAAGTTTTTTTTATTATATTTAAAATATTAATAGAGATTTTTAAACCGAATCATCATAACTGTTTAATAAAAAGCAGAATTTTGGCACCTTTCTGTAGTTTTATGGGAAAAAATTATAATAAAACAAAATAAACTCCTTATCATAAATATCATGTTCGTGCAGTTCAGAAAGCTGCAGTTCAGCGAGTCGGTGATGGTTTCTTCATTGATTTAAGTGTAAATGATACAAACAGTAAAAACGACTTAAACATTCATACATTACAAGAAACTGTACCTAAACTCATATTTATTTACGCGCAAATGAAATTACAAAATGAATTGAATCAAGTACACAGAGAAATGTAAATGAGTGGTCATAAACTTGCTTTGAGTGTGACGAGAGAAGGCGACTGAAGCATGAGAAGGCTGTTAACAAAGATGCTTAGACAATGGAACACCCGGTAATGATAATAACAAAAATGTAACTAAGGCCATAGTTCATAATGTAATGTAATTAAATATTGCTTTGTTCACTTAAATCTATTTGCATTCGGACACAGCCTTAATATATTGCAGTGAATTATGTTCTTCTCAAATACGAGACTGAAACTATTCTAACATTTTATAATATCGGACTTAGTTTTAAAATATTTACTAAAAATTAGACCTTATAAAAATATTAAATTTTCAATACACTTATGATATTAAAAATTATACTTATGATATTTAAAATATTCCATGATTCTTGAGAAAAGTAAGAACAAATTGCAATTAGATGAAAGGTTCTGAGTATACGAATACTTATGGTTTTTCTATGTTATTTGTTATTTAAAAAATAAGTTATTAAGTAATAATACTTTTAGACCAATATATAATTTTTCATTTTTAAAACAATGCGATAATTGGCAAAAGTGAATTTTTCATCTATTGTCTTTGAGAAATAAAATAATAAAAAGGACGCCTGGAATGCGAGGCTTTGTCATAACTGAGTTATTAGACAGACGGACATCGTTGAGGTTCCGGTGAAGTTTAATTGAAATAAAAAATATTAAAGTAAAATAATCAGAATTCCTTTACAGCTTCATATAAACGCAACATATAACGAAGGACTAAGCAACAAAGGAATACGCAAAAGTACTAAGATCAAATCTTTAAAGAGTATTGTCATACTATGTAGTACCTACAGTTGTTTTAAAGCTCGGTACAATTTTGAAGTATCGGTATCTTATGCGTTATCTTAACGAATAGTAGCAATGTATTGAACTATAGCTACTGCAGCTTTAAACTATAAGCCTTTTTATAAAAAATCTTAAAACAAATTAATCTAGCGTCTCATTTTAAACATAAAAAGATATTTATGGAATGAAATGGAGAATAAACTAAGTTTACTCTGCAGGGCACATATTCACACGATAACATACTTTAGTATCGAATATTCAATATAAACGATCTCTAACAGGTTAAGACCGGAGATTAATAGATTCACATTTATTAGAGCAACGTTGCGGATACATTTTGTTGACACACACACACACACACACACACACACACACACACACACACACACACACACACACACACACACACACACATACGTAAACTCAGCTTTCCGTCGGGTTTAACCAGTTATATAGATTCCTCCAATCCCGATGTTATCATGATTTATTTTTTTCTTAAAAAAGATTTTAGTTATTATTTGAAACTTTCTTTTTAATGTTTATCATAATTATTTTTATTCTGCGCTAGAAGGAGGAGATTTATTTGAACATGTATTTAATATAATTATTGCATTGTCATCGGTACTTGATAAGTATGTAAAGTTTCAAATTAATCCGACATCTTGAAGTTTGACAATATCGTCTTTAAAGTTTCTGTTACATATATAGACCGAAGATAATAGAACGTGTTAATAAAAAATCTTATTAAAATTATAAGAATCAAGTTTGATTTGCGGTAATCAAAAATTTGAACAGCTTCGGTTAACTTTAAGTTTAAAGAAATTTTATAGAGTCAAAAGAGCAATGTTGTTGTTTGTTATTAGTTGTTTTTCATTATTTTCATACAAAAAGGTGTCACATAAACCAGTGAAGTTTCCACTAATAGATAGTACAGACAGCAAGCAGAAATCAAATAATTAGACAGTAGATCCTACGCATAGAGATTTAAAAGAATTAAGTATAAGATTAAAGCACTTACTTGTACTTATTGTGATAATTATTGTAAATTGCACCTGCAATAGTCATATTATAGCCTTATGAAATTAACAACACTCACTGTTAATGATTATATTATTTACAGGTGACATGAATTATTAAGATGACGAGAAACAGCTCTGTTTTTAAACATAATGACCAACAACACAACCGGTGTTAACGATCGCACACTCGAATACTGTTGTAAGGTTGTTAACTACTTGACGGAAAATTATGAATTTTTGCAATCAAAAAAACACACATTAGATTATGATGAAAAAATATTTAAAAAATGTCATGTCGTTGAGGAATAATCGTCAAAAAACTGATATCATTACATAACTGATATCATATATTACAAAAGGATTTCTCACCAGTCACCATATTTTAGATGGATTTTAAATAATATCAGTATTACAATGATTTCCATTACTATTGTAAACGCAAACGTCACATTTTTTTCATAATTAAGAAGATATCTGAAAAAATATATTTCTTACAAACACCGAAATTTAAATTTCCATGGTATCCGCTGAGCGTACACACAGCAGTATACACTTGTAAGAAACACAGAGTCACAGTGCGCATCGCACGCATTTTAACACTAGTAGTCTATCTATTTCAGAAATAAATTCTATCTTTGCACCTTTGCAAAGTAACAAAAAATTCCTAAAATATTTCTATATTACAAAACATATTAGTATATTTGGAATCAAATTCTAGTTTTAAATATTCAAAGTGAACAGTCTCCAACAGGATAAATCTGGAGATTAATAGATCCACATTTATTCGAGCAAGGTTGCGGTTACATTTTCTGTTTTCGCAAAATCAGCTTTAAGTCGGTTTTAACCTGTTATATTGATTCCTTCAATTCCCGATGTTACCGTGATTTATTGTTCAGTAAACTACTTTTGGAAAACTTCTTTAGATTGTCCTGGTTATTTTTGCTCCATTCTTTATATCTTTGGTATAATTATTTTTACCCGACTGCCTCAGAAGGAGGGTATTGTTTTTCAAACATGTATGTATCTGTGTACATTTCTAAACAGATTTACATCCAGCTCAGTCTACATCTTGTTTGTTTAAAGATAAAAATCCCTTAAGATTGGCATAATTGAAGTCGTCAAGCAGATAGATTAATTGTTTGATTATTCTGATTAATTATCCCCATTATTGCGTTTGATGACGACGGAAAATTTTTCATTTCAGTTCGGTGTCGAATTTAAATTAAAATAAGAAAATATTATAATATGTCAACAAAAAACATAAATCCGATATTAATATAACTTTTTTTTACTTGTGACCATATCTCTAATTGAAGTGTAGGTAATCATTTTATAACTCTTATATTAAAATAATTTGTTATCACTGTACCACGTTTGTAATCAATATCAAAAAAGGTCCCTTTCAAAAAAAATCGTAAAATATTGGGTTGAGTCAGTAGTTTAGAACTTGTCACGGTGAGTGCGCAAGCGATCCCGTGGCGTCCCGTTAAGGCGTTGAGGGCAACCGTTGGTTTTTTAGTGGGTAACCTCAAAAATGGCAGCGTCCTCTATGCTGTCGGGTAGTCCCACATAAGCCTCCGGCCATCACCTTCCTGGTCGGGTATCCGTAACAGATTTTTCCAAAGAAAAAAAAAATTAGTTTAGAACTTACGTTCCCATCGTAAGGATCTTCTGTAGTTCACGGACACTGAGTCATGAATAACATTTAGTCTTTCATAAATTTGGAATGACTTGACTTGACTTAAACTATAATGTAATTGATTTAATTAATAATAGAATGTATTTTATTACAATAATTTATATCAGATATAATAAACAATTAATAAGTACATATTTGTAAGTTCAAAGAATTTTTTTCAGAAGCCTCGGTATAATCAAGATGCTACTTCCTTTGATGTTTTAAATTAAATTTGAAATTAAAAAAAAGTCTGTTAGAAATTGTTGTTCAATTTACAATTAATTCTCTTATAATAAATTTTAAAACATATATAACTAAAGTATTGCTCATAGATTCTGCATTATTATTATTACATTATTTTGAAATAATATAAGCCACATTAGCTATTATGTAAAATGTATCTAAATGAGACAATTACAATATATGGCTAACCAATTTGGTGTTATTTTAATATATCTTTATTGTTTGCAGCGGGCGGCTGTGTCACATACACCAGGTAATGGTATCAGTAATGCACAACTCACATCACAAATAGATATCTTTAAAAGAAAAAACTTATAATTGAATACCCTCTTAAATAAGTATACCAATGATGACGTTTCTACCATGTTTCGTAGATAAAATTATCTATTCCATATATATTTACATTTTTAAGACAAAAAATGATTTAGCTTTTGAAAATCCAAAGGCAATTTAAATATGAAAGCCATCCGAGTTCCAAAGAATACATCTGCATGATTAGTCAAGTCAAGGTTCACTAATAAATAATTAAAAGCTGACAAATCTGTATGTATTGTCAACGGTTATTAATACTTTGGAATTACCAGTGTAAGATATTCTAATAATTAATTAGATTGTAAATGGTAAAATATTGAATAAAATGTCAATATTAGTTCGTCAATTGACTAACTGTAAAGTAGTCAAAAAACAACTACCACCTATTTCCTTGTGGTTGGAGCAACAGTCAGTCAATTCTCCACGTTTGGTCTGTAAAGACTTCATAAAGTGCCCAGTGAGTTGGGAATATTGTTGAAGAGGACTTAAAGATTGTAAGTACCATTTGATGACTATGTTTCAACTATTCTGTATATTAAAATTTGGTATTTCAATTGGTGATTGTTAATCACAGTTATATACAAATTCAGTGCTAGTAATTATAGTGGAGTGACCTAATAAATGGAATATATTAAATTGTGATATAAGAACAGAATTGTTTTATTAAAATACCCTCAAGTCATTACGATTAATACTAAAGTTTTTAATATTATTCTGAAACATTCTTTTACACCAGTATACGTCTCATAATTTATTTGTGCAGTTTCTATTTTTTATAGAAACATTTTCATTTTATCAAAAATAACAGACTTAAAATAAATATTTATATTAAAAGGGTTTAAATTAGGTGATATCGTGTTGTGAGCGGACTCGTCGTGAGCGGAGATCTCGTCTGCGTAAGTTGGTACGAGTAGTTATCAATCAATACAATGGACGTGAAACAGTAAACTATGAACCGATTGGAACGTGACGCAGTTTAATTAAATAATCTGCTACTGTATTAATATGCTATTATGCACTTGTACATTTTTGAGTAAATTTAGGGTCAATTTAAGCTTTTATTAGTTAACTTTATCATATATTGCTTAATTGCTCATTGGTGTTTGATTATCACAAATATATAAATGATTATAAAGAATTAAACACAGCTTTCGAAATTAGTTTTTCGTCAAAATGTTATTTAGATTTTGAATTTAAAATTAAATCAAACTTCTGAAATATTGATATAATTCATTATTTATATGATTTCCGTTTTTTATCATGTTAAATATTAAATATTAACAATAGATTTGGTGATGATTGGTGATGGTGATTCCAACGCCGTCCAACTATAAAAAATTAATTTAGTGACGAAGGATTCACTTAGTAATCGGTTCATATTATTAGTTGTACATACAGCCCTGATTATGTGTATAATATATACGACCAGCCAAAAGCTGCGTCAAAGTTTTAAAACTCCAATAGAGCTTAACGATCGCCTCGTTACTAGAGTTCCAGTTTGAGGATCTCTTTTAATTACCTCAATGTCGGTTCATAAAATCATTTTAATGTAATTGCAACCCTAAAATCCGGTTTTTGTATACTGAAACCGAATTAATTCTGGTAATTTAGAAATTAAAATGAAAATTGTGCTTAAACAAAATAATAAAGAATTTAATATTCTCGATTCACAAAAGTAGAGGATAGTATGGGACATTAAGACGTATTTGAACATGTCAAAACATGGCCTATATAATATCATAACTTTAATTATTTTTTAAACAAAAGTATTGTTACTTAGTAATTTAATTTAATAACTTAATAATGTGGTTGCAACATCTATGTTCTTAGGAACTTAGGAATACTTAGAGTATTGCAATAAAGACTGGGATGTATTTGGAAGACCTTAAATAAATAAAGACATAAATTGCCATTAAATATATGCTGCATAAAAATCAAGTTTAATTTCAGGTAAACAAAGCATTTAGGTGCAGTTCACCTGAAGTTTGGTCATTTGAGGTTATTCAGGGTATAACAAACTTAGTACAAAGTACTTCTAACTCTTCTTAAAGTATTATTTCCAAGTTCAACTTATGCTTTGAATATTTGTTTTGGAGTGTTGGAAAACTAAATTTTGATTAAGCAAATCGAGGCTAACCTATTTGCTGTAATTACTTATTAAACAAGTTATTATTTAAATTATAGTTATTTTCATACCAATATAAATTTTAGTTATAAAGCAACAATATGACACCGGATTAATCACTCTGACCGCAGGTAATTAGTATATCAGGGCCGACCCTAATAACTTATTGCATAATTACAATTAGTTCAGTCTGTGAAAGGCTTAGTACGCCCAAAAATTCGTGTTTTCACTAAATTTACATTAAGAACATATAATTAGAAACCATATTAGTTAAAATATGTGAATTTGTTTTTAATTAGTTATTAATTTGTAGCCTATACTTAAATGAAATATTAAAATAGTGAGAGATGAGGACTGCTATTCTGCATATCTTATAAGATAAGCGGAATAGCAAAATAGACTATCGGAATATGCAAAATGATCTAAGAGACCATCTTACATGAATCTGTTAACGTTATAAGGTCTGTCGTCTGTCGTCTGGTGGTCTTCAGCGTCGCTCGAAGCCTATAGTCCGTTCTTTACTAACACTCCACAGTGTAGGCTCCGTCGAATCACAAAATATCCACGTGGTGACGTAATCGCGATGGTACTGCGACCACCTTGACAACGTGCTACGTTACCGGTGACGCTGTCATGGCCAGTAGGGCTAACAGCAGAGACAAACACAAAAAAAAAAAAAAAACGTGCTACGCTTCGTTTAACGTCCGTACTATTGACAATCTCCGACATATATATTTATTTTCTTATACAAATCAATCATAACTCTCATTTTGTCTTCATTCGATTGTATAACAACAGATAATAATCATAACTACATTTTGCTGTTTTAATTTGATAAACAGAAGTTATAAAGAAATACCAAACTAAATAACGAGTCTCCTAACTTACACTTACACAGAACAAATATATATATTGCGAAGAGTTCCAAACTACAAACGGGGATATTCATCAATTAAGCTTTAGGGAGCGTAACCTTTTGTGAGTTCTAAGCTCACTGTTGAATCTTGATATATATTTTACAATAAAACAGTACAACGTTGCTGCTTCAAGCTTTTTATACTTCATAATTTTAATCTACTTTATTCATTGGATAAAAATGGGTGGTATAATAAAATATTTTTCAATTTAATAAATCTATAACCGGACCAAAAGATAAAAACATCTAAATAATAACAAATATATAATTTAATACGTTAGAATAAAAAATAAATATTAGTTTGAATAAGAGTCTGTATGATTTAGTCATAAGTCTGAGAAGTAAGAGGTAATATTATCAATGTTATTTAACCGCAGTGCTCGTAGTGTCCCTTAGTGCTTACGTTTTAAGAATTAGGTACGCAATGTTAAATGTAGCGTTCTGTGGTTGATTATCTGCACTTTAATAGTTTGGAGTTACTCATAACTATCCCGGTTCACGTCGGAAAGCGAGGATCCTTAATAACTTACCTTACAACTGTATACAGATTGTTGGGAGAAATTTTCTATTTGCTAATCATTTATTATTAGAGATCACTGATTACAGCATAGTTTATTAATATATTTATTTAGTTATTTAACTTCACGCCATATCCCTTGCGGGGTAGCCAGAGACGACGGAGCGCCAAATGCTACGGTCCCTGCATACCTCTTTCGCCTCGGCCACAGACATCAACCTCTTCATTCATCTTTTTTACCATTCTTTCATCACTCATTCGTTCGACGTGCCCAAACCACCTGAGCACGTTCTTCTTTATTAATATGAAAAATAATTAGTATTATATATAAAGCATATTACTATATTATCATTTATCTTAATAAGTTACTTGCTATTTATACAAGTTCTTCAATACATTCACGAGCCAATATCGAAATACATAAATATATTTTATAAGATTTATTCAGTCATTATTCTTTTGTTTCAATCTCTAACATTATTTATACACAAATGTTACATTCTAGGAAGAATATATAAAATAAAGATATATCATATATCGCTTCTTAGATAGATAAAGTTTTAGTTAAAGGCGATCAGAATTAATTAATAAACTTTAGTCTACACTTCACACACTCTAAATTATAAAAAAATATAAAAATATCCGATAATATTTTATCTTGGTTGAGTTGGAATCATTTTATGTGAAATATGGGAACATTAAAATAATAATATTTTTTTTATTCTTTTGTTCCTCTCACTAATTATAATTTTACTAAGACATTTGTTATTTCATAACATAAGAGAGATAAAAGATGATCACATACGATTTTAAAAGTTTACACTATATATAGTGATCTGTTGTTGCTGTTGTTATTGATAAAATGCATTCCTTCATACTGCGCTGATAAGTCGCGAGGAATACGACAAAATGATCAATATAGTTTCGGTCGGTCCGCGCCGTGCTTGAACATTTTTATGAATAATCAAGAAGAGCAAATAATCGTAAAATATATCCACATTTGTATTAAAAGAGAATGTGATGTGTCTCAATAGTAAAGGGAACAAGGAGAAATAGAATATTATTTGTACGAGTGACACATTACAAAACAAAGAGACTGCTCGGGTTTCATTTGGTTACATTCCTCTCTCAATATCGAAGCACATTTACTTTGAACATGCAGATATTTAGTTTCAAAATAAACCAGACATTTCGTTGTTGCTACATTAGAAATAAGTGTCGAATAGTCCATTGATATCAGATAACAAACAGTTTTCATCTGATATTTAAATTAAAAATAATATGGTTCTTTCTTTCTGAAATTGTTGAAAACCTCGATATCCACAGAGAACATTTTAAAAATTTCCTAAAACAGACAAAAGTCATTATTAGGTATGAATTAAAAATAATTCTACTTAAAAATCATTACCTTTGAAAACAACCATTAAATAATAATATCTCATGAATAGTATGAAAAAGTAAGCATATAAGAAAAAAATATACAATATTATTTTGTTTGAGCTTATATAATTAAGATTACTTATAAATATCAGGAGCAATATAAAAGAAATCTTTAATAATGTAACAAAGCAGAAACCATAAATTAATTGTATGATTTATTAAATGATTTTAAATACTAAATCTAATACATAATATTTTCAATAAAACAATGTCCGTTCCGATCACAAAAAAAATCTAATATGTAGCTTTTTTGTTCACCTTATCCTATCTATCATTGAAATTCCGGCTTCGTAAAGCTGAAATGTGACTCATAATACAAAATCTTTTACAAAATATAAAAAATATATTTTAAGTTTGTTTTCTCTGACAGCTCAATCAATAAGGCTCATTTGGACACGGAGAACACTGTGTCGTCACTGACACTGACTGATAGGGGTGGTTTATAGGAGATATGGCGGTACTGTGCCGGCTCCGATGGAACTGTGCCTTCATTGACACGTGTCAATCGGCCTTAATGAACTCAAGATGACATCCGACGTCAGTGACGTTTCGCTAGCATGGTCAATATGGCGATTGCTATGTGCCTATCAGCACCATTCGAACTTAACAAAATAGTCGAAAATCCTAATTTAGTTTAGAATATATGTTGTCGACTGGAAATCATTATTTTTTGTTATTCAGGTTCAAGTGAAATTCAAGTCTTAAGCTTGACGAAATTATTAATATAGATTTAGTACTGGAATATTACACAGAAGACTGTTAGCCATTTTGACAGTAAACATATAACTTTATATTGAGAGTTAATTAAATGTATATTCAATTGATTATTGATTATTGATTCAATTGATTATTGATTATTGATTATTGATTTCTACGTGACCGTATTACAAATATATATAGGAACTGGTCAAAACACTTTAACACTAACTATTGTAACCTTGTCATTGCAGTGTTTGTGTCATCGAGAGTCATTTTAAATCAAATGTTAATATATTGCATACACAAATACTGAAATGATGAAACGTAAAGCATTAAAGAAAGTTATGAAACATAAAGAACAAGTCCTAATTTATAGTGAAAATTAAAAACTTACCACATGTCCCTCAAATGAACTTTTAAACTGACCGGGAATACCGGCAATACGACTTATGGTTAATCCATAATATTTAATCAGCCCTGCAATAATACACAAGTACAATTAAAAGGATCAACGCCTTATAAGCGTTATTAAGAACACTAATTTCAACAACGCTCACCGGAGGCTAATTAAAAATAAATATCGGAAGTTCTTCTGTTAGAAAGCCGTATCGTTGAATTCTACACAACAGATACGCAAATAATGATACTACCCAACGCAGAAAATCGAACTAAATGTGGGTAAATTCTTAATTATTAGAAATGAAAATAATTAATTTTGTAATATTAAACTAAAGAACAGAATATATTTGGAAACAAATAAGCATTATTAATTCACAACATTTTAATATAATCTAAATGTATGAATATGACAACGTCGGGAGCATCTAAACATCTAAAACGAATGACAGCTAATTTAAACAAAAAAGAAGTATTTTCTAAATTCAGTGTTATGCTTTTGTCATATATTACTATGACAAAACAATATCACAAATCTAATTAACAAAATAGTAAGATATTTCGAGGAATCCAAAGCACCCTCAACCTGGCAACATCTAATTTCTACTAGGGGCGCCAACAAACCCTCAATTTCAACTCGCTGCGGTCGCGAAATTTCGGGTTCCGTTTGCATATTGAGCGAAGTAAGCCCAGGGTATTGACTCATCGTTTCCCATTGACTTCAATGGGATATCAGTTTTTTTTAACATGATATTAAAAAAATATATTTTTTTGAGGACATTTTTCAATTTTTTTTTGTAAGAACCATCACCTAATGTGTGTCTTTTTGACTGCAAAGTTTCATAATTTTCCGTCAAGTTGTTTTTGAGTCAATTCGTGACAAAGAATGTAAAAAGTCTCCAGTAAAACGCTCCGCTCACTTCGTTCGCTTCGCTCAAAAAACGTACGAAATGTCACAGGCTTAAAAAAATTTGAATTTCCTGTCAACAGAAAATTAATCAACCTTATCACAGACAAACATCATTAAAATTAGAATGTCATCATCTTCCTGCCCTTATCCCAATTTTGGGGCCGGCACAGTACGTTTTTTCTTTCTATACTTTCCTGTTACTCGTCATCTCTGTACTCATTCCCTTCTTCTCCATATAATTTATCATGCAATCCATCCATCTTTCCTTAGGCCGTCCTCTACCTGTATATCCCTCTGCTTCCATATCCTTTTTGTTTACATGTCTTTCCTCTCTCCTCATAACATGCCCATACCATGACAGACAGCTACCTCAAATTTTTTATGTCACTGGCGCTACTCCCAAGCTTCCCCTAATATACTCATTTCTTATTCTATCCTTTCTTGTCACCCCACACATCTATCTTAACATTTGCATCTCTGTTACATGCAAACACTTTTCATCCTTCACCTTCATCGCCCAGCACTCAGATCAATGAATAACGACAGCTCTAATGATGATTTTATAGGTTCTCCCCTTTAGTTTAAAGGGAATTCGGGCACCACACGTTGTCCCGGTGACTTCTCGCTATTTCATCCATCTCGTGTTGATTTGTACTTTACGCCACGGTTAATATTGCCATCGCTTTGGATGAGAGAACCAAGGTAGCGAAAGTCAGAGGAGACTGGTAACGGTACTCCATCCAACTAAATAGGCACCCATTATCAACAAGAAGGGACTCAAAGTCGACCCTTGATGCAAACTTACTGTCAAATTGAACTTGTCGATGTTTTCAGCGGCCGACCGGACCTGTGTACTAGACTGACTGTACATTGCACAAACCAACTCCACATACTTCCCAGGTATAACCTTCTCTTTCAAAGCCCACCATATCCTACCAGGTGTTAGTTACCACCATATCACATTACGGGGAACCCAGTCGTATGTCTTCTTGATATCAACGAAAACCATGTGCAGGTTCTTGTGCGCTCGTCTGTACTTCGCGTACAACTGGCAGAGAGCGAAGGCAGCATCTGTTGCACCCTGAAAAGGAATAAAACCGAATTGATTCTTAGAGACATCACTCTCGTTTCGTTTTACGGCCGGCCGTCGTCTGCCTGACGCCGACCCTCCTTGGGAATGTTTAATTTGTTAAAATTTTAATTTTCATAAAGGTCACTTTTATAATAGTTGTACGAAGTAAACATTATAAATTAATATTTATATCAACAGTAATTAATAAAATATAAGGGACATAGCGTTTAAATATTCTCATGAGTAAAGATTTAACATTGGGAAGGAAAACATTGGTACTCGTACATGGCCGACACATGTATACAAGTATTTGTGAAAAATAACAATTGCAAGCTTCTTTATAGAACACAATATCAAATGTTATTTACATATATCTAATGTTTAGGAAATTAAATATTATATATATTTTTTTAAGTCTATTAATTATTGTAATTGTAATTAAAATTTTAATGTCTTCTTTCTTCTCTAACATATCTGGACTGTTTTGTTTTATATCTTGCTGCATACTAAATGTAATATTCTTTAATTCCTTCCTAATTTATTTTACTTTGAGAGTTTTAGTGGCATCTATGGGCGTTTTCTAGCATTTTTATAGATCGGTCTATGGAAGCGTGTTAGGTGTTGTCGCTATTTGCCGATAGATGGCAGATCACGGCGTAACTAAATGTTTGGAGATAGTTAATACGGTTCCAAAAGGTGGGCACATTGCATTCAAAAATGTGATAAGTTAAATAAACACTTGACACTTAGCTTTTGTGATTTTACGTTATTTATTATATTAATTTTTAATTAAATAAAAATTAATATAATAAATAAATATTACATTTGTTATATTCCTATATATTTGTGATTATTAATTAAATATTTCTTATATTCTTATTTGTTATAAAATTGTTAAATTCGCATTTATTATATTCTCACGAACCGTGGAGACGCTGATTAGACACAGGTGCATTGTATCATGTTAAAATCACAGAATGTAATGTAATATCTGAAACCTTTGTTTGTTACTTTTATTTCTCTGTATTCTTTTAATTATAAATTCATTTTATTATATTTATTCTTGTCTCCAACTTTGAGCAACGATCACGTAGTTTGTAAACAAATAAAACGACAAGATAATATTTGTTCGTCCACGCAATTCACTATTATTTAACTTTTAATGATATCTTGTCTTGTCATCCATTCAGTCCATCATCCAGTCTTGTCTTAAAACCACTTCACTTCTGTTATTTATTTAAACGTATTTCAAAATAATTTTAAACTTTTTATAATAGTAAAAACTAGAATTATTGGAATTATTAGAAACTATTTATAAAAAATTTTATATGTGACTAAGGATTTAAAGTACTACGGAAATGCAATTTCTAGATATACTATATATACTATATAGACTATATCTCAAATAGAAGAAGTTTCTTATAATTTAAATTCTTAACGTATCTCCACGTTACGCAGCATGTGTAGAGGAAGCCGAACCATCCCAAAACTTATTTAATATTAAGCAGTTTTACTTTATGGACCTCTTATTTATTGGAAATTGTAATACATTAATTCATGTCCCGGAATGACTGCTGAATGACAATATACTTGGCCATTTGGCAGCTTCCCGTGACAATCGAAATATGAGTTGACATTTTGTGACCTTGTGGATGTGGATGTGAATATAACAAAATACATATAATAAGTCACTGTTATCGTATTTATTGTCTTTAATGTTTTTATTAATTAAAATATAAAACGACAGACTGATGTCAATGTTTCCTTTTGATTTAACTCTTTATTATTTTGATCACTTGTTATTTATTTTTGTCAATCAGTAAACGAAAATGAAGTGAGGAAACCTACATATCTTGAAGAAATTATATGATATGTTATATGACGTTTCCGAGTGGAGCTGTGATGGCGGCAGATCACATTAATTGGAGGTCTATATGGTGTATTGTAGTTCATCTTTAGTATCAATGTATTCTTCATTTACAAGCCTTTTAATTATCCTGATTTTGACATTTATTTATTTATATCTTTTCTATTTTCAATTAATACCAGTGATGACTTGTTTATAAACACAATAATGTTAATGAAATATAACCGATATTTAATTTCCATATTATAAAATATATAAATAACCAACTTCGTTCGTTACCCCTTCACAGAACATTGGTTGTTATGACACTAAAAGTTACCACATATGTATCACTTATTTAGTTTAAACTTTATCAATGCCTTCACTAATTCATATTATCTCTTTCCGTTCTTCCTCAAACCCTCACATGATCTTCGCTACAAGTGTGAGTTACTTACGAGTTTCCAATTCTGATCAATTGGTTTATTCTACTAACTTGTTAAGATTAAGTGTATCCGTCGATATTTTTAAATATTCAGAAATAATTACATAAATTACAAGGAATATGTAAATTATTTCAGATATTACAAATGTGTATTCTTTACTCGCAATTAATGTTTTATATATGAGACATCTAATCTAAATTCCGTAATTAAAATTAACATCAACATCTTTATTGTATACATTACTTCTAATAAAACAGCATATAACATATATATAATAAATAAATCAAACACTGTATTTACATATCGGTTCGTGCAATTCTCATTATCATATGTAAAGTTCCGTAGTGTCCATTTTAATAATAATGTAGAAACTAGAAGAGCTAGTAATAATACCTTTACTGTGCGTTGTATCTTTGGGTATGCTAATAACCAGTAGAACTTCAGTGAATCTTATTTCCTCAATTCATTTCTGTTTTCAAGTACTGAAATTATGCCTGTCTATATATATATATATATATATATATATGTGGGATATATATTATTAGTCTTTTGACAGCTCACGCCCATGAAGTTCTGTATTGTTTACGTTAAAATGTTATACAAATAATATTGTACGTCATGGAAGGGTACCGCCCACTTAGTGATGCGCCACACATAATGATTATTACGATTGTGCCACCGATTACAAATAATCGGTAAAAAACAATGCTACGAGTATTATACGTATCTGCTCAAGAAAACCTCTTCTACAATATTAAATAACGTGTATTTAATATGTTATTTAAATATAAAGACATGTAAAAGTGTTTTCAAAACTTTAAATCTTAGAAGATTTTTGAACATGAAATAGATCACTACTTTTCAAAGAAACAATCTTTTTTCAAATAGTAATCAAGTACATGACGACGAACAGCGTCAGCGTCGAAGTCATCAACAGCTATCACCTCATGAGTCTGGCGTTTTCTTTTTGATGTAGAAGGTTTGTTTTGCTCCAAGCCGCTCCTGCCGTAGGTATAGTAGGTTTCGCACTTGTGAGAAAGGTATAAGCGGCCCGCCATTTTAATTTTCTTGCTCAAAGAAATCATGAAGTTGTAACACTAACTGTTCGATTGTCCTTTCAATACACGTCCTTGTGGATTAATTAATTTTAATATATAAATTAAAAAAAAATAATTAACAGAAATTTGATTAATGATAGTACTATAATCAGAATGGTATCGCATTCGAGAATATTAAGGACATCACTACACATGTCAATCATCAACCTGTCAAAAGAATAATAATATAATGGACAAAGCATACCACTGATTTTAATTCTTTAAGAGAACAAATTATCCAGCGTCTTTCGTCTTATGACATCCCGATAGGCGGGTTACCATACTAACAAAATACTAAACTATCGTCTACTAAAGGAACAAAACAAATTATTAAAACTGTATCATACAAAGGGGCTCGGCGGACCCCACGACATAACCTCTAAACGGGCAGCGTCATCTACGCTACGTATACGATTACTCTCTAGTTAAAACTAACGACTCACCTGTCTGTTTCTGTTGTTTCAAAGAAGGAAGTCACATAGTCAGTTTGTACTAGTCAAGGATTTGGGGTTCCTGGTTGTTGGAAACTGCCTGGTTGGAAACTGTACAATTTACGTAATAGCTTTTCCTAACAAAAATCTTAAATTAATGTTACGCCACATATATATATCACAACCAAATCCATAATAAATGTAATAGTAAATATTTAATTTATTATTTCATAAAATAAAGATACACCTATTCCAGCGGACTCTTCTACCTTATTTAGAAACCGACACAATTTTGGGTTAAAATTAAAGAAACCATCGGAACTCTATAAACACCTAAGAGTGACTAAAAGACATCATCTCAAAGTCGAATGATGATACTGTAACATCTCTCCCAAAAGATAAAATTGCCGCAGAGGTGGAGTCACGACTTCAATTCCATAAACAAGTTATGATAGGTGCTCAAACAAATAAAGCACGGCTAGGATCAAGTAGGAAAGAACAAGACATAGAAATAATAAAATCCTTTATTCGGCACTATGAAAATGATAATTACCGGTTGCACGCGATGAGCCTAGAATTGCAAAACGAATGGGTGACCATAGGAGTGTTTTTGTATTCCACTAGCTTTAAGATGGCGCACCCTGCTTCATGATTGGACCCCAGCACTATTAAAATTATATCTTAATGCATTCCAAATGACTCTCCCAGATCAAAGTAACTTAGTAAGATGGGGCAATGCCACCGAAAAATCTTGCAACATCTGTGGGGAGGCAGGAATCGCGAAACACTTGCTAGTAGGGTGTAGGGTACTTCTAAACAGAGGTAAATACTCGTTAAGCCACGATAAAGTATTAGAAATCGTACGAGAAGCGGTTAGTCTCTCTGTAGCAAGAGCGCAGAAGGGTATAACAACCACCAAAATATGAGTAAAGTTTGTAAAGGAAGATTCGTCCAAAAAACGTAAACTAAAACCTTATTCCATCTTGGACGCGTCTCCTGATTGGACTGTCATGATGGACACGTATGAAAGGCAATACAAAATCCCCGGGGATGTTTGTGTTTCGTCATCTAGGCCGGACTTATTCTTGTACTCCAAACAACTAAGGCGCGTTATACTTGTGGAGCTTACTGTACCCTGGGAAACAAACATACCTAAAGATCATACATTTAAGCTTAACAAGTATTACGAACTATGTAACGAACTGATCAGGAATAAATTTATAGTTAATTTGTACGCTGTAGAAGTGGGAGCGAGAAGTATAACAGCAAAATCTCTCTACAATTTATTTAAGGATCTCGGCCAGTTCATTTCTGGAACGTATTTCAAAGGCGGCTTTAGTAGGTTCTTACGATATTGGGTTAGGTAGGGAGAGAAGCGTGAACAGTGAAGGTGAGCGTGTATGCGCATAGTAAAGGGGCCCCTTAAACCTACACCTGCGTCGCAAGTCCCAGGCAATGTTTGCGCTCCTCTTCTTGCAACGCGATGGGCCCGGCACCCTCACAAGCTTCGTCTCAATTATTTATCTATTTATTTTGATTTCTATTTGAAACAAAATAAATGTATCTTACCAAAATTTTAGGTTTAGGAATTATCTCATCAGTTGCTGTAAATTCGTTACGAAGTCTTTATCAGTTAAATACTGATAATATCGTGTCCTTTTGAAGTCTCACGGTCATTCAGCTACTTCTCTATTGATAGTCGCTCAAAATAACATCACTCTTTTATAAGCAAAACAATTTTCTTTTGACTTCTACTGATGTTTTGTTGAAAGAAATGAAATAAATTTTGGCTTCAACCAGTGTTTCTAATTGAAAATTATTTTAAGTAGTTTATGTTACCATCTTCTCAATGTAGTTGGTAAAAAGTAGTTACTTTTATTAAGTAATATACGTTATATTGTGCGATTTCTTCAGCATTTTAAATTTTTATTAAATTATTTATATTATATTTCAAAGCAGTGATTTTTTAATCACAAATAAATTTAACTTTTAATTTTTTAAAAATGGACAGTAATCTGCATTTTCATACAACAACTAATTAATTAGATCAAACATATCTTTTATATTTTCGGTGTTCAATATATTTATTAGACTGGTTCAAAAAAAGTGACTATTTTTTTTTTTTGAAACAATTTCATTTATACCTTCGAGGAGGTGTAGAAAGATGCCTGTTAAAAGGAGAGCTCTTAATATTAATATTTAGAGGTCGCTCATCGCAGATTTCTATTTCCCATTGAAATAACATTGGAAAAAAAAATTTAAACTTTGGAATTTTATATTTCGGTCTAGAAGCAAAATGCCGAGATGAGCGATATGTATTTTTATAGAAAATTTGTTGCTCTACAATAAAGGTTTCTTATCATTTTTCGACAAATTCACTCCTTCAAAAGTTATTCAAGGTTAAAGTTTAATTTAAAGTAAATTCAAGTTTTTTTTCTTGATTTCTGACTAAATGTTAAAACTTATCACTTAAAATCATAAAATCATTCATGAAAATTTAATGAATGATTATCTAAAGAAAAGTAGAGCCAGTTTAAAATTCTAGATTAAGAAATCTCTAGTAAAAATCATAAATAACCCCAATTGAAGTTTAGTTCCATGTTAATTCATATTAATTCCACTTTCAATGGTAAAATTTTTTTGAAACAGTTACCAACAGTAGTTTATGGAGAATATCGGTCACTTTCTTATCGGTGGACCAAAAATGAAGCATGTTATTACTTTGTTCGTTATCGTTTTAAGTTGCTGAGAAGTTTTCTTTTAAATTCCGACTCGTATGTTATTGTTTAAGATTTCAATTAATAGAAATTTATAATTTTCGTTTTGAGTAGTTTAAAATTTTACTATTAATATTATGGAAAAGAAAGTATATTTAATTGGTGAATTGAGTGATAATTTCACTGGACGTAAACTTCCGACCAATGGAGAAGTTATGTCTGTGTTCTTGTATCAGCATAACCAACTCAAGTTGACATTAAAACATAGTGCTGTTGTTACTGTAAAAAAAGTGGAAGAGTAGGTGATTTCTAAATCTAGAATTTTAAACTGGCTCTACTTTTCTTTAGATAATCATTCATTAAATTTTCATGAATGATTTTATGATTTTAAGTGATAAGTTGTAACATTTTGTCAGAAATCAAGAAAAAAAACTTGAATTTACTTTAAATTAAACTTTAACCTTGAATAACTTTTGAAGGAGTGAATTTGTCGAAAAATGATAAGAAACCTTTATTGTAGAGCAACAAATTTTCTATAAAAATACGTATCGCTCATCTCGGCATTTTGCTTCTAGACCGAAATATAAAATTCCAAAGTTTAAAATTTTTTTTTCCAATGTTATTTCAATGGGAAATAGAAATCTGCGATGAGCGACCTCTAAATATTAATATTAAGAGCTCTCCTTTTAACAGGCATCTTTCTACACCTCCTCGAAGGTATAAATGAAATTGTTTCAAAAAAAAAAAATAGTCACTTTTTTTGAACCAGTCTAATATTTATATATAACTATTAGTTATATACCCGGACGAGTTTAGATATGGTAACTGACGGTTAATTAACAAATGATAACACTCGACCGAAACGATAACCACAAACCGGAGAACAATTCACAAAACCGTCACAAAGTAATTAATATAACCTCATGTACTTAAACATAATATATTATATAGGTAGTATTAAAGCAATACACGCGACACACGACCCGTACGTGACTGGAGAGAGTAACACCGGTCCTGGTAGTTACTGTACCGATTAAACTTGAGCTAATTGCTCATTGACACTTACTAATATTGTTGAGTAGTAAGTGTGTTGGAAAAGGTTATTTTTAGATGTGTGGTATTAAAATTTTATTTTTTATATTATTTTTATTTTAAACAGTGCAGCTATTTGTAGCTCCATCCTCCACCTCCCGCCGTTCGGAACATGGCGTGTTGGTTGGCGGTCCCCAACGTCTGTAGCGTTTGGCGCTCCGTCGTCTCTGGCTAGCCAGCAAGGGATATGGCGTGAAGTTAAATAAATAAATATAACTAAACAGTGCAGTAAAATATTTAAATAAATAAATGAATAAAAATATTGTATGATTTATCCTATAAATATATCCATTGTTAACGACGCTACAGAAGGTCACATAAAATATATAAAGAGTGTAAACAATTTTCAGTTAATACAAAGTACAATATTCAGCAACAGATCCAAGAAAATAGGATTTTAAGCCTTCTGCTTATAAAATTAATTAGAAATATACTGAGAAAACATTTAACATTAATTTTATACTACGAAATATAAAAGCATTATATACATATCCTATTTTAGTTCATAATAAGGTGACATGTGGTATTTATGGACACACATTATTGATTATAATTTAGAATTTGTATTCAATTATAACACCACGAAACGCGTATGGTATTGGATAATTCATTATCCGAAGTATAGGAGTGAATTATATAATGGAGACTGTGGTAGTTTGAATTAGTAGATTATATTAAATTACCTATTATCTATCTTGTTTACACAGTTAAATAAGATACAGACAGACAGATATCACAGCACATAAAACTATACTTCTAAAATAAATTTACATAATAATATAACTCTGATGAAATATATATCATAACCTAAATAATAGTGTATTTATAAGTTTACAATAAAATATACAATTGCTTCTATGCATATTCTGAATAAATGAAGAATATACCTATATTTTTAATATCACCATATGTAACATTAGAACATAATAATTACTCATTAATATTTCATTATGAATTTACCAACAATGTATCTTAAATGTCAAATCCTATTACACATGTCCTGATGAAGGCTTTGTACCCACAGGGTGCATTTGTGAGGCGCTACGTGATGTGAATCTATATGAAACCTACGTCATGTTCTGACAGGGACTGATATTATTATAATCACAGAGGCTACGTAATTGGGTTACGGTTAAAGGATACGTGGCGATCCCTATTCCCTTATTCAAAACTAGACAGTCATCCCGACCGACCTTATGTAATATTATAATATTAAAGTACCATACATATTGCTACTACATAATAATATTATTTACGCAATGTTACCAGTAATTGTTTTTTATTTCCCTTCCCAGATTTCCAGGATATAGTACTCAAATGTGATTACTAATCAATAAATAGTACATATTTCATAAGTAATATAATTATATGTACTTTTGTTATTTACTATAAACACCTAACGTTAAGTGTTTTATGATGTACATCATTACCAAGAATAAGATTACCAAGGAAAAGTATATTTCTTGTAATACCTAATTTAAAAGGGTCATAAAATATCTTTTGCAATTCATTTTTAAAGAAGATAATCCAAAGGTAAAGTAAATATATTATTTATAGCGCACTGAGTCAGTTGTAGTAGTTCAGTGAGTTATGTACGTCTGTGGTCGCTGTAGTTTGTTCCTTATTATGAATGTATTACGGTTCGAAGAGTTAATATAGGTACTTTTATAGAAATGAGTTTGATTTGTCTTTCTTTTGGTCGCTATTGAATTACAAATAAGGTCATATTGCAAGTTTAAGTTAAATTACATTTAGTAAATGGGGGAATACATTGTATTTGTCAGTGTTTGTTCTTTATTGTTTGTTGAATTGTCGTTTTCATGTTTTATTTATTTGATTCAATAGGATCTAATTGTACGTTTAAAGTGAAATATAATTAATGAGTTAATAGGAAAGTTGAACTCACATTGCTTTGTGAATAATCTTTAAACGACAAAATTTAAAAATTATATAGGAGTAGATATAATCTGAATCTTGGAAACGGCTTCTATAATTTTTATGAAAATTTGTAAGCTAAGGTTGAGGTATGATAAGTCGATTTATTCAGTGTCGTTTGGTTTTAAGAAAACGTCAGTTTATCGTGTTTTAAGGTAGTTTAAAACTGCAACAATATCATAAGAATATGAAGGTAAATTTCGCCACCATATACTAGGTTATAATAGCTCAGTTAGGAATTCGGACGATCTTTAAACCAGAAGAACCCGGTTTGAGTCCAGATTTTTGCAGTCCCATTATTTTTTTCACTTTATTTTCAAGTATTTACCGAGCAAAGCTTGATCATCCAGGCCCTTATTATTTAAAGAATAGTTTTTGATTATTTTATTGCGACTTTCTAAATCATTTTAATTAAAAACTTTGGAAATAGAATCATTTATTTATTGCAATTATCCATATCTAAACAGCATTCAATAGTTATTTATATTTTATAACAAATTACCTAATAAAGGTTTAGTTATTTTATTCTCAGAGTATTATTATAGTGTACTCGTACTTCCAAATGTGGAAAGACATTTAAATAATAATATAAACTAGCAAGTAAAGAGTGGATTTAACCTAACGATAAATTATTAAATAGACGTTGGTAAAATAAAAAGTAAATATGTAGTTTACAAAGTGGAGTACACTCTGGAGCTTCGGTAAATAAACTATTACGTCGTAACGTAGTTTAAAGATAGTTTTTTAACCAAGTTCAAATTTCTCATGCATAAAGCTTCTCCGGAAGACCGCTCCCTTAAATCAAGATATACATTACGTATCTACACAGTGCCATACTCTTATATCCTTTGAGAAGTAATAGTTGTTTACTTTAAAACTATATTTATATTCATATATAGTTCTCTGGCATGTTAATAACGCATACAAAGTAAGTAAAGTGCAATTTTTTGTCTAAATTAAAATATCTTGAACGTTATGGTACTTCCTAGGTACTAGGTACTCTTAAGGATTGTTACGACTTATCCCATTAAGACGGCGGCTATTGCTTCGAGGATAGGAACTTTTATCTGTAGATTATTCACTTGAACTCTTTATAACTGTAATGTAAACCTTTACATTGTTTTATTGGAGACAATTTGTTATTATAGTCTTTTATTACGGTTCATATAAGAGACAAAGCTTCTTAGCATTCCATGGATTCACCGTGCGGGTGCCGGTTCCATAGCGTTGCAAGAAAAGGAGCGCAAACAATGCCTGGGACTTGCGACCCAGGTGTAGGTTTAAGGGGCCCCTTTAGTATGCGCATACACGCTCACCTTCACAGTTCATGCTCCTTTCCCTACCTTACCAAATATCGTAAGAACCTACTAAAGCTGCTTTTGAAATACGTTCCAGAAATGAACTGATGATCGTTCTAGAAAGGCCGAGATCCTTAAATAAATTGTAGAGAGATTTTGCTGTTATTTGAAAGAATAATGAGATATAAATTGTATTTACAACACTTACTTAGTTTTCGTTTATTTGATACTTTGTTTTAGCACAACATGCGGAATCGTGACTTATCTCTAAAGACATTCAGAATAGCCAAAACGACTTCCCTATATGGATTTAGGAAAAATAAGTCCTTTATGGGCTATTTGCTGGACTTTTATATATTAAGTAACGTGTGGCGAATAAATAACGTACAAACAGGCCACGTTTATCTCATATCATGACTAACACATCCGCCAGGTAACGAGTTAGTAAGGATTTATGGTGGATTAGTTATTTAATTTTAGTTTACTGAAAGAAAAGACGTATTTTTAAATTATTTTCATTCACCATTGGTACCCATCAGCCACACCATTTCGGTATCCATAACACGTAACTCCACAAAGTTTCGTCACTTCAATTTAAGGCAATAGCCTCACTTAACCTTCGTATGGAGTGAACTTACTTTGGTAACGGAAATTGATCCTGGTACGAGTCGACTCCGCACGCACACATACGTTTTATGTAACATAAATTTTGTAACATGTCATGATGTTCAAAGCTATGCCTAAAAGATTGAGGGCAGACATTTTTTAATAAATATTTCTAAGTCAATTAAACAGGTAAGTATTATGCATGGCAAATGATTGAAAAACAAAATATTTAATTTTAAATATAATTAATTTTAATTAGTAACCAATCACTTACCTACCTACCTTAAACAGATTAACTTAATATTAACTTAACTTAATACAATATCTTAAATACTAGTGAGTCGGTCACCCAGAAGGGTATTGTTCCCTTCCTTAGAATACGAGCGTGCGAACGTAGCTAATTGCTGACTCAGCGATTTTTTGCCGGTGTGACTCAGCTGTTTGGATCGACGTAATTAAATTATAAATAGTAAATGTTATGTATAATAAACAGTCACAGTATGAAATTTGTTTAAGAAACATCAATACGTAAAAAACTAAATTAAAATTTCAGAAAAAATACTGATAACAATTGCAGCAGTATCGTTTTTTAGACCTTATCTATTCAGACGGAGGCTGTTACTGTTAGGACTGTATCTGCTTCTAGATTACTAGACGGGCTTTTTAAAAGAGTTGCTCAACTGTTTACTATTTTGTAAAATACAATAAAACGTTCGGTTCGGTTTTTGACGGCTGTATTTTTTTACTTTTTTCAATAAGTTGTAACCGATAACATTTAGCAGTCTTTATTATTTCTGAATATTTATTTATTAATATAATATTATATAAAAAAAATAAAAGAAGTGACAGCCTACAATAATTTGTTATTTATACTAAAAATAAAAACTAGAAACGTTTCCAATATTTCTATCATTATAATAAATATATTTTATATATAATCAAATATATATTTATAATCTTCGAATATATGATTTGGCTATTTTTCAAACATATTTATAAATATATTTGTAATAGGTATATTTTATAATACTCGTGGTGATTAAATGTTATGATACTACGTACTCAGTGAGCTGCATTGACGCACGATAACACATTGGTATCGGATGATTGACCGCAGTTAATCATCATCGGAGATGGAATAATGACACCCGATGCACTAATGATATCGATGGTTTTCTTGGTCACCGATATATCCATTCCTACTCGGCGTATGTCGTAGGATTTTCATAGTTTTCCTGCTGATGCTACTCTTTGTTTTGATAATGTATGTAAAATACATTATACGGAAGTAATGGAAGTAATGTCCTCTTCTGATCCCCAAGGTCTCCGATACGACGCTACTGAGGTAGGTGAACTGTGGCACTCGCTCAATAGGGTCCGAGACGAGTAGCAGTGGCGTCGAGTTCCTTTCCTCGCTACGTATTTCTTGGGTCTTCCGAATGTTAACCTTCAGTCTAGTCTAGGTCGTCCAGTGTTTCGGTCAACCCCCACTCTATATCGCATCGCTTGCTGCCATTTGTTCTTAGCATGATGCCATCCAGGACGATACGGAATAGCAGCGGTGAAAGGAGACAGCCCTGCCTAACTCCCGCGTGTACCGTGATGTCTTCAGAAAGGAGGCCATCGTGCGTGACCGTACGAGTGTAGTTCCTATAGATGGAGATTAGAATGTCCCTGATCTTAAGTGGGACACCTATCTCATCTAGTCAAGATCAAATCCTAGACCATCGTACGGTGTCAAAAGCTTTTTCGAAGTCAACAAAAGTGAGATTTCTCGCTGCCACTCTGATGCTTCCTCTACGATGATCCGGAATGTATTGATTTGGTCCGTGCAGGAACGATTCGGTCTACAGCCTGCTTGTTCTCTCCTAAGCAAAGGTTCAACTGCCCTTGACAATCTCTCTAATAGTACCTTACAGAGTATTTTCGATGGTACAGAGAGCAGAGCGATTGCTCTCCGGTTGCTGCACTGAATCAGATCTCCCTTCTTAGGCACAGTTATTAGAAGACCCTTGTTCCAGTCGTTCCAGGAAGCTCGTTGGTTGTCCAGATTCTTTCCAGAAGGGGTGTTAAGGTCTCGACTGCGGTTTGTGTATCTGCTTTCAGCATTTCCGAGGTTATTAAGTGGAGAACTGGGGCATTGCCGCTCTTAAGTATGAGAGTATCGCGCTGTTAACTTCTTCTCTGCTCGGTGGGGGCGTGTCAATATCTAGCAGTTGGGGCGTTGGCGTGCTAATAATTTATTACATTATAAAAACATTTTTTCATATGTACTATTATTTTTTCAAACTTTATTTTTTATAAACTAAGTAAAACAATAATATTCCTTTAAGTCATACATGAGACGTCTTTTATTTAATGGAGAAGAACTCAAAATAACCTGTTGGACTTTATACAAACTATAAATATTAAAGAAGTAACATAACATAAATGTCTCACTGCTCTCCTGTGACTTGGACCAATTATTATTCGACGCATTTTCCATCAAACAGGGTGAAAACTTTTGTCAGGGTTCTTCTTTGATTTTGTTTTATTTTGTTTCCCGTATTTTAATGTGATTTGAATCTAATTTTAGTACCTTTATTACGTTTTCATATTTATTCGCCAAATTTGTGATCCATATTTTGGAAAAAGAGATTTTTTATTATTAAGAAGAAGGTGCTGCAGATATACATGTAATTCTGATACAGTTAAGAATATAACTTCGTAAGTGTAAATAACACTTCGTTTAAATTCAAATTCATACATCTCAACAAACATTTTGTAACAATTTACCTATTACCTATTTAAATTATCTACCTATTTAAATATACTTACCGGTAAAATCCACACTATATATATTAATCTTTAAAACTTAATAGATACTAAAATAGCGAAGCCAGCATTTTCTCACCGCTCGTTAGTGTCTGTCCTTGGCTTGATTAATTATCTCATCAAGCAGCAACACGGTAGTCAGTACACTTAATTCCATTGATCACAGCTTCCAACGTAACTAAGTTTACTCATTGATATTTATAAAGGTTTATGATTAAAATATTTCATATTTTAATTAGGTTGAATAGATTAACGAGATTTTCGAAAACCGAAATCGATTATTTCTAACTATTCAGTTATCTGCAAGTAATATCTGAAAATGTTTCTAGGATTTATCGACGCCTTAAAACTGTATAACGCTTATTTTAGGTGTCTTAGTTAATTCCTTAACGTGTCTTTGAAACCTTCAGGCTTCAGAGACAAGAGTAAATAAACCACGAACACTTTACACTACTGGAGAAAAAAATGTGTAGTGGGATTGTACCTCTTTAATAGATCTACAAATAAGTCCGCGATAATATATGCCCATCTTCCAAGGATAACAACAATAGCCATTCTTTGCTTTTACAAATTACAATATAATTATGGATTATTTACGAACCTATATTTAACAATACAGTATTGATCTTTATTCAATTATATACGTTAGATACGTTATGCATTTAACGTAGATCGAAATTGTCATTTACACTAGTAGTAGTTACTATAACTATCACAACTAGCTAGGCTTAACTAATTATAGATATAATAGCAGTGTGCAGTTTGAAATCGTAGGTAATATATATAATTATGTGTGACTGACTAACTAAATTAATGAATGTTTAAGTCTTAACAAAACTCGGGCGAAGTCGGGGCGGGCTGCTTGTTATAAATAAATTTATTTAAATCAAAATAAAAGAATGCGTCGCTATGACGGTATGTCAAATTATATAATATTCTGAATATGTTCCAAATTCACTTTCGGTTCTGTATTTTATACAGAGTTGTGATCCCGTAATTCACTCTATTAATCACGCTCATTGTCATCGATGCTCTCTTGTGTTTACTTTATAGATGATTGTGAAATTGATCAACACTAGAAACGTCGAGGCAAAACATTAATATGTGAAGTACTTGAGAGAGTGCCTTCAAAGAGCACTGATACAACGAATGTGGTTTTCGTAAAGCGAAAATTCTGTCTTTTTAGGACTTGCAACCACTTATTTAAAGATGTATAGTTATTATAATTGCAATCAACTGAATGTAATTGTAAATGTATATGTTTTATGATTTTTTATACAGAGACTTTATGTAGCAGTATACCGTTTAATTTATTTTGTCGCTAATCTAATAGTGCTTAAGTCTTCACCGCACTAGGCGTTTGATCTTAATAGGATTACTCCACATTATATGTATGTATTATATACCTTAGAGAATACATTAATTTATTTACTTTAAAGTAAATGTGAGCAATGAATTATAATAACAATATTAATTGTATTATTTTTTTACATAACAGAAAAGTAGTACTTTATAGCTTGTTTCGAAAGATTTACTGTGGATAAACATCGTTGTAATACTTAAATATTTTAATGTTAATGGTTGATGAAGATCAACAGTTCCGTCATCTATAATCTTTGAAACTTTATGTTCTCATACTAAAATGACCGCCCATTGTCTTCCACGGCTCGTTAGTCTTTATCCTTGGCTTCATTAATCGCTTCTTCAAGCAGAAGCACTGTCGTCAGTAGATGTATATTTTATTGTTTAATTATTAACATATATAAAATAAAGTAAGCTTTACATAAAATAAAAAACAATACACTTAATAATAATACTATATATTATTAATTATTGTTCACTTAAACTAAAATGTGTTTAAGCTAATATTTTTAACAGGTACTACTGTTTATTTATATTTATATTTCATTGCAATATAAATACTCGTTCGGTATCAAAGGAAGGAGAAGTCGCGCTTCGTTTCAGTAGTTGTTTAAAGAAATATTACTATTGGTTCGAAGTAGCTTAACATAAAACATAACTTTGCAAAAAAATATTTAATTTTCTCCTATCTTTATTTATGATTTACGATTTGCTTAATATCTAAGATTATTTATTATTTACACGGCGTCAAGATGTGAATGTAATTGTTATTACAGTTTACATTAATTGTAAGATAATATTAGGAGATCTGAAAAAAAAAATCATATCTAGAAAATAATTCTATTAAAGAAATTAAAATAAGTCCCGTATAGATTATAAAAAGATTAACTATTTAATCTTGACTCTCTTCACATATCCTCAAGTCACCATCTGACAGACTGACATCAATAAAACATGATAAGTATAATAATTTATTTTAATACAACACAACAATGCGGAGGGAAGAAAATACAAATAGTTTTTTTAAGCAATACTTTAAGTTATTCACTATTCTCATTATTGACTAGATAAGATATAATCTCACAGAATTTATTGTTTAATATAACACATTTGAAGCTTTAAATAAAATAATAAATATACGTGATAAATTCTTGATACTCTGCATATAAAGATAATTAATTGTTAAAAGTGACAGATCATCCATCCATAAATAACAATTTATCCCAATATTTCGACATTTGATCAATAAAAAACAATATCATAAATTCCTTTCATCGTTTTTCATGCTTTAGCCGAAACACAAATCCTGTCGGCTTTTTCTAAAAGTTTCAGTTAAATCCGTGACTAAAATTGATTGAATGCGAACTGGGAATTATTATGCCCTTAACTTTATATACAATAGTAAATACATGATGAAGAGTAGTGACGCGGTAGTTCAGTAGTCAGTCGGTAGTTAGTCTTAGGTTCCAGTCCCGTCTGTATTGATGCAATTTTCATTACATATTCGCTTCATTATATTATTCAATCAGTCGTCAATTTCTTCAGCCTATCCTCTAACTTAATCTTGTCTTTTTATTTCTGTACTGTTTTTCTCCGTCTTTTTTTCTTTTTTAGTACAGTTTCAACAAAAACTCTACTAAAATATAATTCATATAAAAAATTTCACACAGCGATAAAATACAGTGTTAGTTAGTTAGTTAGTTGTTCAATAATATACATTTCATTGAAAAATAATTAACTCCTCAGTAAATTATAAAGCTGCGTTGCTATCATCGTTTGTATCTAATAGCATAACACCAAATCATGTATCATCATCATAAATCACATGTATCAGCCAATAGCTAGCAGCCTCAATGCGGTTCGCGACAGTAATCATTGGACAGAATAATTAATTAATAGTTTTGCGAGTGATTTTAAAAGTGATATGCTGATCATACTGATTACAAATAATAAAATTTATCTGTAAACTTAAAAATAGTACAATACAAAAATTATTTTAACAACATTAACAATTAACAAAATAATTAAATATAAGTATTAGAGTTATTCAATAAGTGCTGCGATATCTTATTTTAATCAGGCTGAAATACTTTACATAATAACATATATTTTAAAATATCTTTTAATTGTTCTTTCAACAGGAAAAACAGCCTTCAAGAGCTTTGTTGTTTTATGTTTCTTTTTCACTTTACTATCTACAACATAACATTGCTGAAGGTATTTTTTAATTACATATTAATTTAAATATTGGATTGCTTTTGTTTCTTTTTGTTTTTAATTATGATTTATCTACAAGAGAGTAAAAAATAATATATTAATATAAGGTGTCACATCATCAGTCCACAAAACAGATTAGGGTTGATTTTTAAAACAGAGTAATAATACAAAAGCACTTTAGAATTAAAATACTTTGCATTTATTAAAAGAAAACACTAGGATGTTATTTACAAACTCGTTTACAAGTTATGAAATTAACTAAATTGATTTTGTAATCAACTTTTTTAAGTTCCTATATACATTATTATGTATTTATGGTTAACACTTGAATTACGCAGTGGAGCTGATAATATATACAGATAATCTGGTGTAATCCTAGATACAAACGATAAGTGCGTATCTAAGCCAGAGTTACAGCAACGAGACTGTATCAAACTATACCGAGATACATATGACCCCTTTAATAATTAATACGAATAATCTCAAATATAGCAAAGCATTAGCTTGAACTTTCAAAAGAGTTTTAAAACATGCATTTCTGAATAAAATAACCGTATCAATAAAAATCGTCACAATAGTGACAATGCAGGAACATGATACCATAAAGCGAACGGCGTCAACGCGACGCCGCAGCTATTCGAGCTCATAATATACTGAGGTGTGGACTCAGCAGTTTCTTGGACATCACCAATGTTCATCGGAAACAATGATTTATTATGAATCCAACATAACACAGTCAAGACAAGTCAGTACGATGCACCGTTTTATTTATTTTAAATACTATTAGGGATAATAAAAGCAAGAGGTGTTTGCATTTACTCAAGCAATAAAGACTTTCACCTTACACAATGGTCATTAGATAATTATATAGCAACTTACATATTAGAAGATATTAGTAGATTATCCAAATAAAGAGAACTGACGAAAGGTTTTCTCTTATTTAATTATCTGTGATTAGCTTTTGGTATAACATTAGTATGTAATAGTGAAAAACTTTATCTACCACTAGCGTTTCCCCGATATCAAAATAATTACATTTCATTTTGGCACTTCGCCACGTTAGAGTCCCGCTTCTTTTACTACATATGGTGTTTATAAACAAAGAAATAACATCAAATGAAACGGAATGAATAAATACAAATTTTATTTAATATTGAAGCTCAATAATATAAATAATACAAAAATACTGTTTTAACATATAATTATGTTATATAATAAAATGTATATACATAATATTTCAAAGTCAGGTACACAGGTTATTCAGGTACGTCCCACGCATCACTCAAGATTCGTCATGCTTGTTTATCTTGAATCCTTAGTTTTCTTCTAACACTCATTTCATTATAACATTGCTTGTCACAGTTTATACCTAATTTATTTATTTTTTCTGACGGCCTTATCATATAATTCCGATGATGAAGCTTTGTTTATTTACATCTCTATCTCTACAATACATTGTGTATGTACTTTTATAATCTAAATATATATAATATAATGTTATATACGTCTAAATTAACTAATTCGTTTTGAAGATTGAATATTGTGTACTTAATTATTGTTATTAATCATTACAAATTCAAAACCCGCTTATAAAAATATCGTCTTTGCTCCCATTTGCTTTAAACGCCATACAAGGATACTTCAAAAATATTAACTGCAATATTGTACATTCAAAATTTTTAATCTAAAACAATTTAGCTATTACACATTTGTTAAAATGAGTAAAATTTACAGCAGCAACAATATTTCTCACTTAATAAATACAGAGTAATTTAAACATCATGAATAATGCTAACACTTTTGCCAGTAAAGGCACTTTGACTATAGAGCTGTACGTTCCTGTTTTCAGCAGATACGTATACGAGCAGATATACGAGTATTCCGTAGTTATAAGTGGTTCTACACTGCTGAGTTCCGTGGCACAATCAACAAATGGGAATGTTTCTCTAAATAAAGTTATTATTTTGGTCGTTGGGTTGAGTCTTAAGTCATTTAGTACTTTTAAATTTTATAGCGATTTTATAAAATATTTTTTCCGTATTATTTATTACAAATATTGTCACGAGTCTTAATTTATTTCAAGTGAATCAATTGAATTCCTTTTATTAACACATAAAAAGAAACAGGAGAATTTATTTCAGATCAAAATGTAGAAATACCACAGAAAAATTAAATAAAATGGAGACTGCTGCTGCAAAGAGCGAAAAGAACAGTCTCAGTGGCAAGTGACAAAGGCACAGTGGTTAATGAAGACATCAAATTTGCTTCAAATACATAAATAAAACGAAAAACTTTCTTTGCGTTTTTTCTTTATTAGACATTCTTCACTCAAACAATTAAATAGTCTTCGGAAATGTAATATAACTAACATTTGCCACAAATACCCTAACAGAGCATAAGAAATAACATTGTATTTATACAGCAAAGTTAGGAAGTAATAGCAAATTAGCAGATTATTTAGACAAATTGGAGTTGTAGCAAACGTCTTTCGTCAACACTATTAGTCTGTGTGTACGTTAAGAATGACAAAGAAGGCGGTACTGTTGCCAAAAAAACTTTCCCTATCATAAAATACTTAACCCAATATCAAACTAATTACTTTATCTCTGGCACTTCGCTGGAACCCTCAGCAAACTTTATTACTTATATATTAAAGATAATTTAACCAAAACAAACAGAATGAATGCCATAGATAAAATTGCCATTCAATAATAAGTTATTACTGGTTAAGTAATTCAAAGTATGGGATGTTATTACTTACTCTAGCATGTGTTTTAAATAAATAAACATTATTTAAATGTAATATTAAAAAAAAAGATAAATTTAGTCATATAATAAACAAAAATTTCAATTTTATTTTAAAGCAACGATTATTATAAATATTAGTAAATGAAAAGTAATATTGGATACTTCATTAAAACTTTAAGAATTATTTGTCTCCAGAGAGAGAACTTTTTAGTCCATTTTATGCGAGGTTGGGACCAACTTATAAAGAATTTAAATTGGTTTGACTACGCAGGGTTTTACAGAAACTAATTTGTAATTGAAGGATGGGGTCAGCGTAATTTGATTATCTGCTAGGTCTCATCGCTCTCACTTTTCTTAAGATACCATCATCTTCCTGCCCTTATCTCATTTTGGGGTCGGCACAATATGTTTTTTCCTTCCATACTTATGTGTAATATGTTTGTTACTCGTCATCTCTGTACACACTCCCTTCTTCTCTATATCGTCTTTCACGCAATCCATCCATCTTTTTTTCGGCCGTCCTCTACCTGCCCATCCCTCCAATACCATACCTAGCACTCTTTTGTACACGTGCCTTTTATCCCTCCTCATAATATGCCCATACCATGACAGACGGCTACCTCTAATTTTTTCTGTCTCTGGCGCTACTCCTAAGCTTCCCCTAATACACTCATTTCTTATTCTAACCCTTCTTATCACCCCACACATCCATATTAACATTCCCATCCCCATTACATGCAAACGCTTTTCATCCATCATCTTCATCGCCCAGCACTCAGATCCATATATAACGACAGGTCTAATGATGTTTTTATAAATTCTCCCTTTTAGTTTAAGGGGAATTCGGGCATCACATGTTGTCCCAGTGACTTGTCGTCATTTCATCCATCCCGTGTTGATTCTGTGCTTTATGTCCCGGTCAATATTGCCATCGCTTTGTATCAGAGAACCAAGATAGCGAAACGCCGAGCAGACTGGTAACGGTAATCCGTCGAACAAAATAGGAACAAAATCGGAGACACCGCCGAAATCGCAGAACATGTGCTCTGCTCACTTTCAGGCCGACCGACACTCTCCAGCTTTTGTTGCCATTTTAATAGTCTACTCTGCATCTCAATTCCATCCTCGCCGACAAAAACAATGTCATCAGCAAATAGCATGCACCAGGGTCCCTCTTCCTGTATGTCCAATGTCAGATACCATAACATTTTAAAGACAATTCATATAATAATACAGATTCCATTTTTTTTCTTTCATAGAAGAAGATAACATTTTGGAAAACACTTTACAAATTCTTTAATCTGTCTAACCAATGACGACATAGAATGCGTATTTACTGTGTTAATGTAAATAAAAAAAACACTAACTTCTTAATTAATTGAATATATTTCATTATTGAGCGAAGCAAGCGGAGCGCTCTACTGGAGACTATCACATTCTTTGTCACGAATAGGCTCGAAAACTACTTGATTGAAAAAAAAAATTCTGATCAAGTCTTATGTAAAAAGTAAACACACCATTTGATATTTATAATGTAACGGTTGTCGAAAAATATATAACTTTACTATGTCTTGTTTGCGGCTGCGTCAGGTGACTACCGCTTAAGATGACGTGACCGACCTCTGACGATGAGGACTACCGTTTGTTTTTTTTGTAATTAAAAATAGTAGCTTCCTCTATGGTGCATATAACTCCAATAATAGTAATATAGGATTCTTGTCTATAGTGATGACTTCCATAAAATATTTTTTCCGAATAGAACAAACAGGCTGTGTTTATGTGCGATGTGGCCTACGTATCCTAGTTTATGAGTAGTCACGTCACGTTAAAAGATTATCGGATATCTTCGACAATTGCATGCATACACAGGCAAAGAAAGAATTCCATTAATAGTACATGTTTATAAATTATTCAATAAATAAAGTCACTACACTACGATGAGACACAGACGTATAAAAGATTGCATTTATTTATCTATTTATTAATCTATGATTTTCATAACACTATAAGCTTATATTAAAGACGTATTCTGTGCTCTTTAAACTATATACAAAAACCTGGAAGATGTTAACAATTAAATCGAGATCTCAATATTGGACGATGCAGATCCAGACGTCCAGATCAGATGCAGATCCAGACGTCCAGACTGCTTTAAAATACACTGCAGTCATTTTGAATGTTAAGATATTATAACTATAATGTTTTTATATTATATTTCCCAATATTATAGAAAAAAAAGATATATTGAAAAAGTAAACTTTATTTTCAATACAAAGAATAGGGTAACAACAAAGCCGCACAATTTATGTGAATCAAATAAATAATACAGTTCAATGAACTCCAACGTCTTTACATCAGTCACACCGTGTTCATTAACAATGCATTGATATACGAGTAGGTGTCAATACATCTGTAGAGGAATAGCATGTAAATTGTATTGTACCGATAGATATTCTTCATATATACAAAAGAACCTATGTTTATTGACTGGATGTTAATGATGTTAAACGAGACGACAAACTCGTACATGTCTCCGCTGTTGAATAATATACTTCTACAATGATTCTAAACACATAATAACAGCTACTGAAAGTAAAACAAAATGTTTTGCCGTATAAATAAAAAACTTGACTTTCTTTGTTTTTAGTAAGACTTAATTAAAAAAAATTAATAAAAAATCTTATGCTAAATAATATATATATATATATATATGTGTTATCGTGTATAAATACATATGTGTAAATGACTACATACACTGGGTCATTTCTTTGATGATATTGATACCCCGCTTTTGATGAAACAAAATTCTTATATATATCATTTGAATTAAAGGATTTAAACCTAGTACCCTTAAAAAATTCAATTAATTGTTGTAAATAAGTTTTTTTTAAACCCTTCCGACTAAAAAGTACGCTCAATCATAATAATTTACGTTTTATTTGACAGTTATAGGAGTTTCATATCTGTTCTAAGCCTTCTAATCTCTATCAAATACATATTATTATATATTACCGAAAAATAATCAAATCATATTTTATACTCTAAAGCTGAGATCGCACATTTACTACAGAACTTACAAATACATTTAAGGATCGTATTTCATTGTTGACTCAAAGACTTCATTAGTTGGGTGTTTACATTACATGTGACGCGAGTGATCAGTTTGTATCACGATGGAAACCAATGGTAAGAATACAATAATATTAATAAATATTAAGTTCATTAAATGAACACCAGTAGTAAACTGTGGATGTTAAATTAATAAATGTAGATTATAATATCTATAACAGGTTAATTTGATTCTGGATGTTACAGGAAAGTGACTTATCGTATTTAAATTTATTCACAATACTTATATATCTATATTCTTATGAAAATGTAATGTTAGTAAATTATTTAGGTATCATTACATAAATAGTTTAATTTTACAAAGTATCTTTGATGTGTAAATTGTTAATGATGTTAACCTACATAAAAGGTAAAATGAGTTAATGTATTAAATTTTGAAGTTTCTGAAATAACAAAAAAAAAAATCTTAACAATATATTGGGTGTCTTAGTGATCCCACATATTGTGTCGTGTTTTTTTTCTTGTATTTGAAAGAATAAAACACATGGAACAAAATTAAAAAATGTGGGTAGTTTAAAAATATACACAATATAAAAATACGTTGTTGAAGATATCTTTATTGATATTATTAATAATGGGAATTAGTTTAAAAGTGTGAGTGAAAATGTTAATTGTTATTATGCATCATTTGAGGAAGTAAAGTGTTGTATCGTACTTAAAGTAATATTGAGGTTGATTTAATATATTAAATATATGAGGTTGATTTAATATATATACTTAACTAGGATAATACTTAATGTAAGTGCCTCTCGAGCGGGATATTCCATCTTAATTAGGTAAAACTAAACTCCATCCCACAGTTAAACCCTTTTATTCACATTAAATATTAAAACATGATCGTTTCTAAAATGAAAACTATCTTTAACTATAATTTTAGCGGAAAATAATAATAGTTTCATGTGTGTTTTTAAAATACTTTTGCATGTTTTAAAACATTATTTCATTTTTAAAATCATGATTTGGTGTCATAAATATTGCTACACATTGCAGAGTGTAGTTCAAATTATTATATTGAATTTCCTTACTTTAATATATCTCTTTCTTTTATCACACTCGGTGTAAACAATATCTTTCAGATTGCAACATGTTATTTCAAGGAGACGAGGAAGATTTGGATGATACCATAAGACTAGTCGACTTTGATGAACATACTATATTTTGCGGTTCTAGAAATTATTTAAGAAGTAAGGCTCTTTCCTCTTACTAATTACATAATTTATAATAAATATATACATTATATAAATTAATACCATTATTTATAGATATAACAATTGTAGATCCGGGTTATCTTGTAAACACTTCATTAGATGGTGATGAAACACACACCGCTTTTTATGATCCTGAAAATTGTTTAAGAAGTAAGAATCTTTAATCATATAAAATATAAAATTTATAAAAAATGTGATATTATTTTTGATTAATTATTTTCAGACGTAACAATTGAAGATCCAGGTTACGTTGTAAGTACTTCATTAGAAGATTATGAAGTAAGAATAAAAGAATCTCTGTTAAAATTAAAAGACATGAAAAAACCGAGGAAAGGTTATTTATATGCTAAGAAATATTCTAATCTTTTGAGTAAATGTCGCTCCTGTAGCATTAGAGTTGTTGACTTTCATAAATTTCCATGGTATTACCAAAACAAATCTGTATCTACGAATAAAATCCAGAATTTTAATAGAGAATATAACGTTATAAAAATAGATGAAGAAAAAGAAGATGAAGTAATTATTGTAGATTTATTAGAAAAAGAACACGTAGAGTTTAACAAGCTGTACGACAAACAACAAACAAATAGAGGAAGAAATGTAAACAAGGACAGAATAGGAAAAGATAAAGACGATCGTAATAATGTCACAAGTATTGAAAGTTCGGTCGGTGGAAAAGTAACACAACAAATAGACGAAACATCAAACGTTCAGAATGGTGGAGTGGAACAAGCTTCTGATTTGTCACAAAACACTACAAATTATGTGATTCCAAAGTTAAAAAGTAAGGTATCAAACGATTACAATTATTATGGTAAAAATGGCCACAATAAAAAAAAGAACGGTAAAAAATCAAATAAAAATAATAATATATATACATCTGAACAAATCACCAAAACAAAAATAAGGATTAAAATAGACTCATTAAAATGTAAAGCAATTATTTCAAATATAAATTACTGTAAGAATTATAAAGATAAAGTATTTAACATGAACCCAAGTGTAACAAACAAAAAACAATATGATTATTTAAAAATGCTTGAAACAAAACATAACTCATTTAACACCAAAAAACATAATTATTTTGATAATAAAGGTAAAAGGATTGGATCGAACAGTTCTTTACAGCCTTGTTCGGTTTTACCAAAAATAATAAATGAAACAAAAAGTTATACTACCCCGCCTAATGGAAACATTAGTTCTTGTAAAAATAACGTATGTGATAAACAATTATTTAGTGCAGACAGAATAATACCGCATTTTCACGAAAATGTCGCTGTAAATTATTCAAATAATTTAACCCAAACCAAACCAAAAACAAAACACCCAAAACTTATAAAAGACGCTAATTACAATTGTGATCCTAAAACACTTGAAGATTCTTTTGATTCTACTGAGACCTTAAATATGGACTGAAAGCAGCGCAAATACCGAATCCAAATAAACGTCAAAGCAATCATGAATGTTTTATACGCAATAAAAAGACAATAGGTAAAGTTAATGAATTTCATAAGAAAAATTATTTTGAAATGGTCATTCCAGACTTTTATCCAAATTGCCCTAAAAACCTATTTCCAGTTACTTCTAAATTATCTCTTAATGATGAAATAATATCGAAGAGTTCGGGACATGCGAATCCAGTTTTTAAGCGCCGTAGCATGGACATTGCTGCACAGTTAGAAGAAGAACGATGTCTTCTTCTTTGAAACTGTAGCTTATCAGGTTATAATTTTCATAATAAATTTTCACATCATGGTAGCAGTGAAAACATTCAGTCTGATATTTAAATGATGTTGAACATCTGACCAGAAAAAAAATCTCTGATACTCACTCGCCACTTGATAAACTTTATTTTGTCGTTAATTTATCTAATGAATAGAAGTCAACGACGTTTGCAACAGAATATTCTTATTGTATTTATATTCTAAATTTCAAAAAATATAAAAAGAATATTTATTATATATTAATATTATTACTTTAGTGTGTTGTTTCAATGATGTCACCAACGAAACAAACTACGAGCAACTATTGTTATAATAAGAGAAACTTTGTTATAATATGAGATACTTTGTTATTATAGAGACACGGGCTTCGATAGAAATTCATTAATTCATATTAATCCTTAGAGAGAACACCTTCAAGAATCTAAAATAGAAATAAACACAAAAATGACAAAATAATATTAAGTACAAACATCTTGTGAATCATACAGTTCAGAACATCCACCACGCGACTCAAATGAGCATCTAAAAGCTGCTCTTGGAAAAACTTGTTTGAAATAATCTATAGACGTCTTAAAATTTAATATACTGGTGGAATAAAAAAATCACGATGACGAGACGTTGTCCCAAAAGACGCAGGTTGGAAACCCGGTAGCTCAATTAACAGAACGACGGGACAGTATCCGATAAATCGCTGATTTGAACACTGACTGTTGATGATCTTTTCATTCCATATTTAACATATTCAATACATGTAGAAAATCATATTTTGTTTATTAAGTTGCTATAAATAAAGTATTCTAAAAAAGTTTTTACTTTATTTTACTTTATAATTTATAGTTTTTAAAAGATTAATTAACTTATTTTCATTAATAAGCTATGTTAATTACAAACAATAATTTCTTTAAATAAGAGAGATGTTTCTTTATTTTCATCTCCTGTGGTTTATCAGGGACAAAGTTGCAGCTGATCAGTTATTATCTATTTCTATTATTTGGAGTATTTTCTAACAAGCGGTCAATAAACCGGAATAAATATATTTTGAACATACTTTTACGTAAAACTAATTGATCTGAGCTGACTTTATTTGGGTGGTGTTTTTGAAATCTTTTTGGGACAAAGGACATAAGCTGAAAAACCTAAGACTTCCAGACTGAATTACCAAAAATAGTACCAATACTTTATAAATACACATATTTATTATCTAATTGGATTGATCAAATGGTGAAATATTGTTCAATTTATTTATATAATATTAATTTGCATGTAATACTTTACACCTTCATCTCTAAGAGTTACAAAAAGCCCACTAAAGTAATAACAAAATCCTGGTCAATAATCTCAAAGTCTGTCCAATTTATAAATACTATGAACATTACTGTGCCTTTAATAAGGATTCTGTAGATTTACAAAATATGAGAACTTAAGCTGTTAATATACTCGTATGTCACCGTGGTTCGCAGAGGAAAAAAGTGTATTTATAAGTATGTATATATGCAGATAATTTAAATTATTAAACGATATGTGCAAATGTAATTAAAAGGTAACATGCAAAGCGATCCGTTATACACACAAAGTATATAAATAGTATTTCAGCGATACACATATTATTATATTTACTTTTGATGTTTTACTGAACTTTAATTTCGGTAGTTGTGTTTTAGTAAAATAAATATTTAATGTTAAGAAAATAATTATTTACCAACATACCCGCTTAACTAACAACATTTATCGTACTGAGGAATAATTAAAAAAAAATTAAATACGAGTTTGTTATACTACTGCTGTCAATATTTTAGAATGCCTGCCTCCTTAATAACTTCTGCAGTTAGCAATTAATTTGGAATGACAAATGTCAAGAAAGCTATGAAGAGTAGAGGAGAAAAAGGTTATGGAAAATACAATCAATAATATTTTTTTCCGAAACTATATCGAAATGGAATGAACTTAAATAATTTATTACAAAAAGTTTGATAATTTGATTTGATTTGATTGTCTGTTACAATAACCACAGGTTATAATTGTATTAATATTGAATATCTCTGAACGGATAAACGAAATCGAATTTATTCTTTATCTTTTTGGGAATAAGTCAAACTAATATTTTAGCTATTGTTCGAACATTTCGTACGGTTATTGTTATTTTTGAGTCAAATTGTTATGAAATTTGTACACTATATATGAGAGTTTTTTTGACAATTCGCTTGAACTTTATGCATCCATTTCGTCAATAAAAAATTATGCGCCGATAAACAAATAATGTTAAAATCATCAATTCATATTGTCTTTTAAAGCCTTTAAATAATTAAAACTCTGATTACTTATATAAGACGAAAAATATTTTTCAAAATATATATATTACTAATGTATCAAAAAGTAGTATATATAATTAAAATATAACTTATTTAATTAAGTTTAAAAAATATAATTCATTAATGAATGTTGATTAAGAGCCACGAGGCTAAGATTACATAAAGTTCGATTTAATTATTTCGCCATAACTCAAAACTCTTTCCAAGTCGAGAGAACTTAAAGTAACTTAACAGAGCAAGTTTGAGAATCAAGTAACCAGAAGTGATAATTGAATTAATATTGAGTTTAATATTTGCCGAGGTAAAGGTAATTGAATTAGTAGAAACAACTTAAACTCACTTGGGATTGTTGGAACTAAATTCATAGACTAATGTTTGAACACCATATATATACCTACTGTTACGTAGAAATTTCATTCCGTCTATTTATGTTAATACTTAATCACACATGCTGTTTTTATGTTTGTCTGTGATACGTTCATTAATTATCTGTGGACAGGAAATTCATAACACTTTAATAGTCTGTGACAGTTCGTACTATTTGAAAAATTAGATGTTGCCAGCTTAGGGATGCTTTGAATTCCTCGAAATATCATACTATTTTATTATTTAGATTCAGTGTTATTCTTATGTTATAAATTATACTAATTGATAGCAAACTGCTGTATATTATTTAAATTAGCTTTCATTCGTTTCAAATGCTTGGATGGTGTCTAGTTTGTCATATTGATATATTTAGATTATATTAATATGTTGTCAAATAATACGAGGGCCAAACTGAATGTTTTTAGAACTGGCCACTTAAAAGCATTATATTAAAAAAAACAGTTTAAATTTTGAAAATAGAACTCTTTACCAATATTATTGAGTGTACATTTCATTCATTTGTCATTTGTTTTACGATTTGGCGGCAAATTGAAAATTGTCTGTGCACGTCAGAATGAATTTAAGCCGAGAAAATTTTCGTGCAATGATTTTTTATGACTTTCGATGTCATTTAAGTCAACAAGAAAGTTATGATAGACTTTGATTGGCTTTTCACGATGAAGCCCCATCTCGTGCCACAGTTTACAACTGGTTTAATGAATTCAAACGTGGTCGAACTAATCTCACCGATGATTTGCGTGAGGGACGGCCTTCTACAGCGACGACTGAAGATAACATCAGTGTTGTGCGGCGTATGATAGAGACTGACAAAAGAGTGACCTATCAGCAGATTCGGACAAGTCTAGGCATAGGTATGAGTCAAGTGCACAAAATCCTCCATGAACATTTAGCGGTCAGGAAGTTTTGTGCCCGCTGGATACCGCATAATTTGACCGAGGCTCAAAAACTCCGCCGTGTTGATTGGTGCCGAAAAATGATCCAAAAATTTAACGGAGGTGACTCAAATGCTGTGTTCAACATACTAACGGGTGACGAAAGCTGGATTTACTGTTATGATCCGGAAACCAAAAGACAGTCTGCTCAGTGGGTGTTTCCTTCCGAAGAGTTGCCAACTAAAGTGAAGAGAGGTCGAAGTATTGGAAAAAAATGGTGGCCTCGTTCTTCGGAAAGACAGGTCATTACGCGACAGTAGTCTTAGAGGATCAGAAAACGGTTAATGCAGAGTGGTATACTAACAATTGTTTGCCACTTGTCTTGGAAAAAGTTCGAGAGAAACGACCTCGCAGCAGGATCCTCCTTCATCACGACAATGCCTCGTCGCACACCGCCAGGCAAATGATCGACTATTTGGTGACCTCAGACGTGGAATTACTGGGTCACCCGCCGTATAGCCCCGACCTCGCACCCTGCGATTTTTATTTATTTCCGAAAATAAAAGAAAAACTTCGAGGAAAACGTTTTATAGACGCCGAAGAAGCAGTGGCTGCGTTTCAAAAGGCCGTCGAAGAGACCCCTAAAGCCGAGTGGGCAAGGTGATTTTCTCAATGGTTCCATCGAATGCAGCGATGTATTGATGTAAATGGACGCTATTTTGAAAAGTTACAATAAAACTAATAACTTGCTAGAATGCTTAGTTTTTGATTTTCTAAGAACTTTCAGTTTTACCCTCGTAATGCTTATTTTTCTCCAAAAACTTTGAGTTACTAAATAATAATATTTAATATTACTAAATTAATTATTTGTTTTTTTAATAATTAAGAATATACCAACACTTAATATAACGTTCTGCGTGGGGTAGTATCATCACTATTCGCGTATTTGTTGTGTAGAATTCAACGTCACGACCTTTGTATCGGAAGCATTTTTATATTCTGATATTTCTTTTGTAATTACCCTCCGGTGGTTGGTTGTGTGGTTGGAATTAGTGTTCTCAATAGCGCTTATAAGATGTTGATCCTTTTAAGTATACATGCCTATTATTGTAGGGTTGATTAAATATTATGGAATAACCATAATTTGTATTGACATCATTTCCCCATAAGTTTAAAAGTTTACTTGAGGGACATTCGGTAACTAATTTGAATCAGGAGGTGTTCTTTAGTTTTCATAACTTTCCTTAATGTTTTATGTTGCATAATTTCAGTATTTGTCCTTTTTCGACAATTGGAGTCAATATAGGCTATGTAGTATTGCTTGTAGACTAGGAATTTAATTTAGTTGATAACATTAAAGATCTTATTCAATACAAGTGTTTGAGTTGTTTACCTCAAGTGACCAACCGCAGAGTCTAGCGGACATATTATGTTATATATTAATTTAAATTTAAATATTAATGAATTGCTTCATAAATATTTAATTGGATATTTGGCTGAAAGCGACCCACTGGTTACTAAAACTTTAAATTAGAAAGGTGAAAGTACTTAACTATTAAAGTAGTTTCGATCAAATGTATTAAGTTTAATGATATTATTTTGGAAAGGAAAAAATAACATACTTTTATTTTTTTATTATTTAAAAATTTTATAAATTTTAGAGCAAAATTCAAGCATGTCGTCAAAATTGGGGATCAGCTAGCAAAGTACCCATCTGGCACGCGCAAGTTCTGGGCGCTTTCCAAAGCCAGTCTGGGAAACTTTTGTCAGCCATCCCTACCGCCATTGCACACTGGGAACGACTCTTTGGCCCACACGGCAAAAGAGAAAGCCGATCTCTTGGGCATTCTTTTTGCCTCAAACTCGATTTTGGACGACCAGGGGAAGGCACCGCCTATCATCCCTCGGTATCCGAGCTTAATGCCGGAAATAGTTTTTCGGCAAATACTCATCCGAAAAGCCCTCCTTTCCTTGGAAGTTCATAAGTCGAGTGGGCCAGATGGTATCTCTCCAGTTGTGCTACGAACATGTGAGTTGACACCAGTGCTAACGCGTCTATTTCTGTACTCCTACCTGAAAGGCGTAGTCCCGGTCTCATGGAAGCGTGCTCTTGTCCATCCGATCCCTAAAAAAGGTGATAGATCGGACCCAGCTAACTACAGACCTATCGCCATTACCTATCTTCTCTCCAAAGTAATGGAGAGCATCACCAATAAACAGCTCTAACCTACCTCGAGGATCACCAGTTGGTCAATGACCGGTAGTATGGCTTTCGCCATGGTCGATCAGCTGGTGATCTTCTGTTATACCTTACTCACCGTTGGGCAACGGTTATTGAAAGCAAGGGAGAGGGTCTGGCAGTTAGTCTGGATATGGCAAAAGCCTTCGATCGTGTATGGCACAAGGGGTTTCTTTTGAAGCTACCTTCCTATGGGCTTCCCGAGAGTTTATGCAAGTGGATTACCAGCTTCCGCACTGGGCGGAGCATACAGGTCGTTCTCGACGGTTTTTGCTCGGACCCCAAGCCCGTGAACGCTGGTGTACCCCAAGGCTGCATGCTATCCCCAACTCTGATCCTCCTGCACATCAATGATATGTTAGATATTGCCAACATACATTGTTATGCGGATGACAGCACTGGGGATGCGGTATATTCCGGCCGTGCAGGTCTCTCTCGGAAAAACGTCGAGGACTGCCGAAAGAAACTTGTGTCTTCTATATAGAGACTTCCTTGGGGATGGTCTCTGAGTGGGGTGAACTGAACCACGTTCAGTTCAATCCCCTTAAGGCACAAGTTTGCGCGTTTACCACTAAGAAAACCCCATTTGTCGTATCACCGCTCTTCGAGAGCACTCCCCTCATTGCCTCGCCAAGTACCAGAATACTGGGTCTCGACGTTTCGAGCGATTGTTAGTTTCGTGGTCATCTGGAGAGTAAGGCGAAGTTGGCCTCGAAGAAATTGGGAGTGATTAATAGAGCGAGGCAGTATTTCAAACCTGGCCAAAGCCTTGCGCTCTATAAGGCGCAGGTCCGGCCACACATGGAGTACTGTTCTCATCTCTGGTCCGGATCACCCCAATATCAGCTTCTACCATTTGACTGCGTACAACGGAGAGCCGTTCGGATTGTCGGGGATCCGGAGCTCTGCAAACGGCTGGACTCTTTGACATTGCGTAGAGACGTGACTTCTTTGTGCGTCTTCTACCGCATTTACAACGGGGAGTGTTCTGAAGAACCATTTGATCTGATGCCTGCTGCCGAATTTCACCGCCGCACAGCGCGCCATCGACTTCTTTGCCATCCCTACCACCTGGATGCGTGGCGATCCACGTTCCACGTTCCAAGTTCCACGTTCCACGTTCCACTCGCTTGTGGAACGAACTCCCTTCGGCGGTATTTCCAGATCGGTAAGACATGGGTACCTTCAAAAATGCCGTCTACTACTACCTAAAAGGCCAGCAATACTTTTGTAAATCCTCGGATGTTGCAAGAGTTCATGGGCGGCGGTGATCACAAGTCATCTGTGACCCGCCAGCTCGTTTGCCCTCCTCTTCCATAAACAAAAAATAAATAAAAAAATAAAGTCTTTGATTGTATATTTTAATATTAATTAATTGATTATTATATAACGTAGGATTTAACATTATATGTTGGTTATCTAAGGTTTATTATTGATTTTGAGTGGTCCTAAATAACAACATACCGAAGCGATGACTACGAGTATGAAATGGAAAACAACGTGATATGACGTCCGAGCGGTCAAACTGTTCGTTTCACGTCATTTGTATTAACAAACACACAAACAATAAACACACACACTAATATTGACTAATAATTTAGTTAAATTACAAACCAATCAGATACGTGTTCAGTTACAACTGTTACTTCATACTGACGAGTGACGACATTGACATTGAATTATTACCAATATTTAGCTCTCTTTTATTTTTAATCACGTTTAGCTTACATTTGATTACTCGTGAAATAATAATTTAGAAGCAATAAAGTAAGACTAATTAGTGTCTTTGTAGCTTTGTCGAGTTTGGTTTTCAATATACAAAAACATATTTTAATATTTGTTCTGTACAGTTACTTCAGTATTTTGAAGGTACCAGACCAAAATGATTTATAAAAAATAACCTGAGTCCAAAATCCAAACTGGATTGGAATAAGAAATTATCGAAATTATGCAAATTACTATTTTACAAACAAAATTTTTTATTAGTTTTGTACAGAAATATATACGAACTGGAACCGGAAATATACAAGACTTGAATAAGAAGAAGAAATGTAAAAATTTTGTTAACTTTACCATTTTATGATATATTTTATATTAAATTAGAATTTTGTCATATATTTAATAATAACAGTAATAACATTGATTGTAGGATCCTTTATGACGTACAAAATAATACTTTTTAAATGCCATTATTATTGTATAAGTGTAGAGGATTGGTTAATTGGTATTAAAAAACAAATTAATCATATACAGTTTTATAAAAATTTTGTTATTTTTTTAAATGTTTAAAGATTAGTATTAATTTCATTTGACATAGATACGAGAATGATTAAATATATAAAAGAGAACATTATCAATGATAAGTACGATTATACAAATCTGCGTGTATTGAGATTGTAATATATGCTGTATTACTGGTTCTGTGGTAATTGAGTAGTATTACTGGGATCGTGTGTGTATTCTGTGCAGGCGATGTTCCTTACCGTGTAACGTTATATCTGCTTTATTTATTACACAAATTAAAGTAAGACGGTATCTTAAATTATCTTCATAATTTAGAAGCTTTAAAATTACATTATTTTTATTTATTTAGATAACTATATATAACAAAATTTTTGGAATTCAGTAAGATGCAAATGATTTTTAATTTTATTTAGCTATTTTTTTATAAATTCAGCTTTAAGAATGGAAGAATACTTTAATAGAAACAGCCTTTTAATTAAACGGCTGGAAGCGTTTTTCTATCGTTTTTTAATATTTTTATCAAACCATTTCACGTATACATCACACGAACATTAAAATTGTATGCTAATTTCGTCGAAATAATGAAAACACGGTAAAGTTTGTTGCTGACAAGTCGCAGGACGCTACTTAAATATTGTACATAATTTGTACCCAACAAAAGCAAAGTTTTGGCAATTAAGTTTCAGATATACAGAATAAGGAATCTCAAACTTCTTAAATGCAAAACTTGTAACACTTGACACATCTTTCAGATATAATAAATAAGTTATTACAGTGATGATTTGTGCTTCTTTAGCGAACTTACACAATGCTTTTATGCGGATTTATATATATTTATTTATATCACACATAATACTGAAGCTTACTCCTCTCTCATATGATTTATTGTCAGCCATTTATAATAAAAGGAATTTTTTAAAGTATCCTTTATTATTATATTTATTTTACCAACGTGTCCCTGGACTGAGACTGCAGATGATCGCCTCCGAAAATGTATTTGTAAAAATGTAATAAAGCTTCAATTATTTTTGTTTTACCTTTTCAATTCATATGAACAACTATATTTATGATCTGGAATACAATCTGTAATCCCAATAATATTCTTCTTTGGTAATAAGGATCATTGACTCATTATTTACTCATTAAAAAATCAAGAGATGTAAAAAATGTATACAAAATCTTCAGAAAATTGTATTTATTAAATTATTCTTATGTATTCTGCCTTTATTTTATGTATTCTTAAGTTTTAATAAAACCAATTATTTTAATCTTAAGAAACTTTAAAATGAAAGGAAACGTTTCCAAGCATTGAATAAATAATATCTCGCTTTCACTTTTGCGAAGAAATCTTTTAACATTGTTGGATATAAAAGAAACTGCAAAATGTTGGAGACACCTGTCGATTTCAGCATTTCTTATTTTAAAACAGAATCGTTAGCAGTAACTCACACTAAAAAGTTACTTTTTGTTAATCAAATACTGATACCAACATTGTAAATATTTATATATATATATATATATATATATATATATATATATATACACATATATACTTTATTTTTTCTTGACTAAATTGGAGAATTTTCAATGCGAAAAGCATCTCACGGTAATGGTGATTTCATGTACGTCTACTCATATTTCAAGACAACAAAATATCTCCTTGTGTTATAATAGATATTGACCTCCATTATAAACTTTGCGAGTGAAGGAACTTTCTAATACTACTGCAATTTGTATATTTGCCGAAGAGCAACTTTAAATTGGAATCACTATAGACACTTCGATCTCAGCGATACCAATGTTTTAATTAAAAGTCAAGTACTGCTTACACCTTTATCACAAGGGAATGCCGTAGATTAGAAATTGTGTTAGTTTAAGTATGGTTAACTTTATTATCACAGTGTTTGTGTGCGTTGACTGTCTGTTCGTTTATACAAATGAACTATGATTACTGGACCGACGGTTAATTAACATGGAATTATACTACATGGTGGTCAAATAGACGTCTTCCTTATCATTAGGATATTAATTGAATAGTAAAGTAAAAGCCGATTGATTAGATCCTAATTAAACTAATATTTATTTGCAACTTTGGTTAAGAGTTATTATTGGCTGTCACTTTGTCAATCTATCGTCAAGGCCTTTCGAGAATTCATAGATATTTTTTAAATATTTATAAAGAGTAGCATCCGACAAACCAATTATTAATGTAAATTTTTTTTAGGATCACTTTTTACGAAATTAATAAAAATAAGAATATTTTGTTTAATTCACTGGTCACGAAAACTAAATATAAAAGCAAAAATTAAGGTCTAGTTAAGCTTATAATGTTATTATTAAAGTTTAATAGATCTGTCTCTGGTAGCAGCGTAATGAGTAAATTACTGGAGCTCTGAGCTTATAATTCAGATATAATTGAGTGAAGCTAGCGGAGCGCTCTACTGAAGACTTTTTCACATTCTTTGTCAGGAATAGGCTCGAAAATTACTTGACGGAAAATCATGAAATTTTGCAATCAAAAAGACACACATGGTGATGGTTTTTTTTTTGAAAAATGTCATGGCGATGAGGAATAATCGTCAAAAACTGATATCCTATTGAAGTAAATGGGAAAAAAACATAACGCTAAGCGCCTGCATTGGTTTAATCCTAATTGTCGTGATCGGTTTGGTTTGATTAGGTTAGGTTAGGTCTAATTTGATGGCTTGATGTTGATCGTGGCGCGACTGTCTACGTAATCTTTTTTTTTTTTTTTTTTTTTTTTTTATATAAGAGGAGGGCAAACGAGCTGGCGGGTTACGGATGGACGTGATCACCGCCTCCCATGAACTCTTGCAACATCCGAGGATTTACAAGAGTGTTGCCGGCCTTGTAGGTAGGAATAAACGCCTTTTTTGAAGGTACCCATGTCGTACCGATCTGGAAATACCGCCGAAGGGAGTTCGTTTCACATTCGAGTGGTACGTGGAAAAAATATCTTTGAGAACCGTACAGTGGAGGATCGCCACGCATCCAGGTGGTAAGGATGGTATTGGAGGCGATGGCGCGCTGTGCGTTGATGAAATTCGGCGGCAGGCATCAGATCGAATAGTTCTTCGGAACACTCCCCGTTGTAAATGCGGTAGAAGACGCACAAAGAAGCCACGTCTCTACGCAATGCCAAAGAGTCCAGCCGTTCGCAGAACACCGGGTCCCCGACAATTCGAACGGCTCTCCGTTGTACGCGGTCAAATGGTAGAAGCTGATATTGGGGTGATCCGGACCAGAGATGAGAACAGTACTCCATGTGTGGCCGGACCTGCGCCTTATAGAGCGCAAGTCTTTGGCCAGGTTTGAAGTACTGCCTCGCTCTATTGATCACTCCCAATTTCATCGAGGCCAACTTGGCCTTGCTCTCCAGATGACCACGAAACTGACAGTCGCTCGAAATGTCGAGACCCAGTATTCTGATACTTGGCGAGGCAATGAGGGGAGTGCTCTCGAAGAGCGGTGATACGACAAATGGGGTTTTCTTTGTGGTAAACGCGCAAACTTGTGTCTTTAGGGGATTGAACTGAACGTGGTTCAGTTCACCCCACTCAGAGACCATCCCCAGGGAGGTCTCTATTGAAGACACAAGTTTCTTTCGGCACTCGTCGACGTTTTCCCGAGTGAGACCTGCACGGCCGGAATATACCGCATCCCCAGTACTGTCATCCGCATAACAATGTATGTTGGAGATATCCAACATATCATTGATGTGCAGGAGGAACAGAGTTGGGGATAGCACGCAGCCTTGGGGTACACCAGCGTTCACGGGCTTGGGGTCCGAGCAAAAACCGTCGAGAACGACCTGTATGCTCCGCCCAGTGAGGAAGCTGGTGATCCACTTGCATAAACTCTCGGGAAGCCCATAGGAAGGTAGCTTCGAAAGAAGCCCCTTGTGCCATACACGATCGAAGGCTTTCGCCATATCCAGACTAACTGCCAGACCCTCTCCCTTGCTTTCAATAACAGCTGTGTGTAAGATACAACAGAAGATCACCAGCCGATCGACCATGGCGAAAGCCATATTGCCGGTCATTGACCAACTGGTGATCCTCGAGGTAGGTTAGGAGCTGTTTATTGATAATGCTCTCCATTACTTTGGAGAGCAGAGAGGTAATGGCGATAGGTCTGTAGTTAGCTGGTTCCGAGCTATCACCATTTTTAGGGATCGGATGGACAATGGCACGCTTCCATGTGACCGGGACTACGCCTTTAAGATAGGAGTCTGAAATCTCCTACATTACTGACATTGTCCACAACGATGAGTCATTACACTGGGCTCGCTTTCGTCAACATGCAAACGGCACCCGAGATTTCGAAGGCGCAGCTAGTCGAAATTGTTGGCGCCCCTAGTTAATTAAACGTATGGCTGATATGCTGATACGCTGAACGCTGTCGTACGTAGGTACGACAATATAGAATGGAATACAACTTTAATCTGAATTTTTGAATTTCTATTTTGCAGAAATAAATACTAATAATATTAGTATAAAAATATTTCCGTTGCGTATCGAAAGGGATTTTATTATCATTTATTAGGTAATCCATTATTTGTACTGCATGTCATTTTGAAACCAATACTATTTGATAATAATGCTATTATTAATTAAGAATTCGTATAAATTCAAACGTTTTTTTGTTTTAAATTATTTAAATGTTTACTTTATTATATTCTCATAATTGAATCTTTATACAACTCTACGTATTGTTCGTTTACGATATTTTTGTATTTGATAGAATATAAAGAAAAACATAGATTTTGATATCCTAATTTAATAATTTATTTCAGCTATTATTAATAATAGGTATATAATGTACAGATTGTGTCTCGTATGTTTCATTTTATGTCTTGATTATTTTAAACCCTATTAGAAGTATAATTTAGGTGGCTATTAAATATAATTCTCAATAAACATATAATTTGATAGAACTTCTAAGTCCTGGTTAATACAAATTGCTTGGATTTAAGTAAGATTAGTTATCTTTTCACTCCGGCACTGACTTTCTAATGTTAAATTCGGATTATAATAAAAATGAATTTTAAATAAAGTAATAGTTATATTTCGTATTATGCCATATATATATTTTTAAATATCTAAATAAGTGAATAAATAGAATAGATTATTATAATACAAATACTTTTATATCCAGAACTATAGCTCGAGTGTTAGAATACTTTTATTTCGTCAAGCGACTGTTGACTGTAAAGCCGGTTAACTTTAAAGCATTGTTATGTCGGTTTCTCGTATTTCATTTAATATATGTATTCTATTTATATTATTAATGCGAAGATCTGTGAGGTTGTATGTATTCTATGACGCAAAGTCTACTGGAGATATTTCGAATTTCAATCCTTTACAGGAAAGTAGTTTATACAAAACTATAACATATGGGATATCATTTATACAAAATATAGTTTATACAAAACTATAACATATGGGAACATACTAACAAATATGAATGAAGCCGCGGGAAAAAGCTAGTATTTATATATTCTAATGATGGTCTATTGGTTAGTGATCCTCTGCCTGCGTGCTATTTCACTAATAAATGACAATTTAAGTAGCTGATTAATTTATCTTTGTGTTTGTCAATTTGAGATCAAAATAACTCCTTACAAATATGTTTGTTTTGTACAGGAACCCTTGTAATGACAAATAAGTTAACTCACTTACACACCACCCTCCTTTAAAATCCAGGAAATAACATCACCAAAAGAGAGGGCGTGTCCGGACCTCTACAGAATACAAATGAGGCTTATAGGTTATAAAAACGTACGTGACTACTTACAGACTCACAGATTGTTTTCACAGATAAACAATTTTTGATTATCTATAATATAACCGTTAAGAAGTATAAATATTTAAAAAGAAAAAGAAATTTGACAAGTGTCAAATAAAAAAATTTGTTAATATTTTTAATTTACAATATTTTACGTATTTTTTTTGTCAAATGTTTCTAAATTATCTAAATTAATCAATGGAAAAAATAAATAAAAAAAAAATTAATATATCTGGAGCGTCGTACATGTGAACTCCCGAACTTCATTGCACTCCTGGTATCGACCACGCGACGACTGATTTTAGCAAGTTTGCAGGTGATGATACTGGGGACGACACCACCTGGTACACGCGAGCTTGCCAACATATAACCTATTTATATATAGGTCATTCCACATAATACCTATCTCGGGCCGGACGTGATCCGTGAGACGTTGAATTGTGTTGTTAAAGTGTAAATAGTGAAATTGAATATTTTGTCTAAGGGCCTCCCTTGGACAAAAAAAAAAAAAAAAAAAAGAAACCTTGGACAAGAAAGAAAAGAATATATATTATGATTATGATGATCAAACTGAATATTTTATTACTGATATGTTTATCACTAACCGAAGTTATTAGTATCAGTACTTGTTGATATGAATAAAATTATAAACTGTAAAAAACAACTTTCTTATAACGTTTTTTCATATTGTGAATGTTACAAGAAGATAAGCTTTATGATAACTGCAGAATAAAAACCGAAATGTTCATGTGTAAAATATTATAAACTTAGTTATTGTAATTTAAAAGTACTTTATTACTTTACTTTATTATATATATATATTTATGTAAATAATTTAAAATATTAATATTTTTGTATTTTGTATTTAAAATTTTGTATTTAGAATTAAAACTATAATTGTATGTTGAAATAAAATGTATATTTATAATATGTAATATAATATGAACAAATGCGGCGTTGGGAACCGCCAACCAATACGCCATGTTCCGAACGGCGGAAGGTGGAGGACGGAGCTACAAATAGCTACGTGGAATGTAAGAGGAGGAATGGAACAGAAGATGAATGAATTATTAGATGTGATGGATGACAAAGATCTGGATGTTATTTGTGTGTCTGAGACCAAGCGAAAAGGCAATGATACGACCGATTTGCCTGGCAACCGGGTCGCTTTCTGGGCTGGGGTTCCAGAGCGTGAGCGAGGTTGCCAAGGTGTAGGCGTATTATTGTCCTCTCGAATGGTTAATGCAATGGTAGAATACAAGGCGATTAACCCGAGGCTTCTTTGGGTTCGCTTTAAGCTGGGGATAACAAGAGTATTCTTGTTAGCCATGTATGCGCCAGTATCCTCAGCTCAAATGAGCGAGCTCGAGGAGTTTTGGGAGAATGTCAGGGATGTTCTAAGTAGTGTCAGAGATAATGAAAAGTTGATAGTATGTGGAGATATGAATGGATGGGTTGGAACCGCGCGAAGCGGTTACGAAAGCGTGCTAGGCAAATATGGTGATAAGAGGGTAAATGAGGCTGGAAAGCTTATTTTGGAATTTTGTAAGGAGAAAAATTTGTTTGTGGCAAACACGATGTTTGATCACAAACAAATTCACATATACACATGGGAGCGAGCGGAAGAAAGAAGTATGATTGATTTATTCCTAGTGGACCAGCGTATTCGAAGTCAAGTTATGGACACGCGAGTGTTCAGAGGTGCTGATCTGGGAACGGACCACTATCTAGTCGTTGCTAGAATAAGAGGTTTGTTCGCAGGTTGGCGCAGCCGCACGACGTGTCCAAGCTTGGCGTCGAATTATCGCATAAGAAGCTGGAAGCTTCAGGATCCACCGATCAGAGAGGAATATCAAGAGAGGGTTTCCAAGAAGCTTGAAAGCTATGATTCTGGAAATGAAAGTGTTGAACTATGCTGGCAGAACCTTAGGAATGGTATGGTGAAAGTAGCGACAGAAGTATGTGGTAAAAGGAAAAGAGGTTTTAGTAAAAAGCGCGATGAATGGTGGGATGATGAAGTGAAAGACGCTGTAGAGTTAAAGAAGAAAGCATGGCTGGATTATAAAGCCTCTGGTAAGGATAAAAGTATGAGAGAGATAAGAAAAAGAGCGTACAAGCTGCAAAAGCACAAAACGAAAGCACTTATAAAGATGAAGCGTGAAAATTCTGAGAGAGAAAGGGATGAAAGGTTGACGAACAACTTCCGGGAAAACACGAAGCTTTTCTGGCGAGAAGTTAGTGGTTCCCGGGGTTTTTCGGTAACCTGTAGAATGAAAGGGGTGCTTTCGAAAAGCGGTGAAATTTTAACTGAGCAAGCACACGTTTTGCAGCGGTGGGCGGAATTCTATAAGGAGATGTATGAACGTGAGGACGCCTCGGTCTTGACTACCAGCGTAATGCTGAGTCAAGATGTAGCCGATGGTGAAATCAGTTTAGAAGAAGTAGAGAACGTGATTCGAAGTCTGAAATGTGGTAAGGCTGCGGGAGCAGATGAAGTTACTGCCGAGATGATCAAATATGGTGGGCCACGCGTCTGGGACTTTTTCTGGTTTTTATGCAATTTATGCTGGAAATCGGGGGAGGTCCCAGACGATTGGCGAAGTGCAGTCATCGTACCTTTGTATAAAGGCAAAGGTTCACAGATAGACTGTGCAAGCTATAGGGCCATCAATTTGATTAGCTTGGGCGGTAAAGTTTATGCTAAAATTTTAGCGAGAAGAATGCAAGAGAGATCTGAAAGGCTGTTGTGGGAGGCACAAGGAGGTTTTAGACCTGGAAGAGGGTGTATAGATCAGATCTTTTCCCTCCGCATGATCACGGAAAAGTTTTTGGCCCTAAACCAAAAGGTTTTCTGTGCTTTTGTGGATTTGGAAAAGGCGTTTGACAGGGTTGTGAGAAAGAAGTTATGGGAGATACTGCCCCGATACAATGTGAACGGACCCTTGCTACAGGCTGTAAGGTCTCTTTACCGAGATCACTCAGCCTGTGTGCGAGTAGGAGCTGGCATGTCGCCCTGGTTTGACATCCAATCGGGTGTTAAGCAAGGTTGCGCTATGTCAGCTTGGTTGTTCAATTTGTATTTGGATAGTTGTCTCCAAGGAGTGAAAGATAGTGACATGGGAGTGAAAGTAGGTGACCTTAAGGTCAATTGCTTACTATATGCAGATGATGCAGTGCTCATTGCATCATCAGAATGCAATTTGCAGGCATTGGTCACCACTCTGAAAGATGGGTGTGAAATTAATGGTCTTAACCTGAATGTAGATAAGACGAAGGTTCTGATATTTGAAAGAAATGAAGAAAGAACAGAATGTAAGATCAACGTGAATGATAAGATAATAGAACAAGTGAATGAAGTGGTATATTTGGGAAGTATGTTTAGCAGAGACGGAAGATACGAAATGGATGTGGAAAGGCGTATTGCTGCTGGTAACAGAGTCAATGGTGCTTTGACTGCATTGTTGAGACGGCAAAACGTCAGTATAGCTGCACGTTTGGCTGTACACAATGCAATTTTGCTACCGACACTGTTATACGGCAGCCAAACGTGGGCAACACAGAAGAAGAATGTAAGAAAGATGAATGCTGTGGAGATGCGATCTCTTCGCAGAATATGCGGAGTCAGTCTAGCTGATCGAATCCGCAATGAAGAGATCCACAGAATGGCAGGTACTAGCGAAGATGTCACGGTGAGAATGAAGAAGAACGTGCTCAGGTGGTTTGGGCACGTTGAACGAATGAGTGATGAAAGAATGGTAAAAAATATTTATATGGGAAAAGTGAGCGGTAAAAGAGACAGGGGGAGGCCTCGAGTGACCTTCGAAAATACAGTAGCTACGATACTGGAGGAAGGTCACGTAAAAAGCATGAGGACCCCCCGGAGAGCATGTATGAAGAAGTTGATGTCTGTGGCCGAGGCGAAAGAGGTATGCAGAGACCGTAGCGTTTGGCGCTCCGTCGTCTCTGGCTACCCCGCAAGGGATATGGCGTGAAGGTGAAAAAAAAAAAAAAAAAAAAAAAAAAAAAAAAAAAAAAAAAAAAAGGCTTCCCGTGTATTTTAAAGATATTTGAGCTTCGTTTTATGATACGGAGCATTCATTTCAGTTGTGGTGACATTGCAATGCAATGCCCCGCAGATTTACACGCGTAGATACTGATCTTGTGATAGTGGACTTTTGAATGGAATGTCCAATTTTAATACTTTAAAAAGTAGTTTGACATATAGTACTGCGTAGTATAGACTTTTTTGTAGAGAGTAATACGTTCTTTAATATTGTAGAACATTTTTTTGTTCTATCATCAATACTTTCCGCAACGCACATGACAGATTTTTTATTTTGCACACCGTGGGTCACATTATTGCATTTTTATTAGCGATCGCTATTTTTTTGAAAATAGCCTATATCATTCAGTGAAGATATAGTTTTATAATGGTTTAAGAATTTTCGAAATCGGTCCAGTAGTTTTTATGTGAAAATATTACAAACATATATACATACAAACACACAAATGTTTCCTCTTTATAATATTAGCATGATAACGGGTATTTTATTATTTACACGGAAGCGTACACTGGGATTATACGGATGTTAAATCAGAAGTAGAAGTCACAGGTTTCGAGCCCTGCTTATGAGTTCTTCCTTACATATTTTAAAATTGATATAAAAACAATGAAAACAACTGAAATAGCAGAAAATGACCTTATCAAATTAAATATTTTAATCTACAAAACGTCAGTAACATTTCATTTCTACCGACGCAGAACAATATTCAAAGAGGAAACTTGGAAAATTAATGTAATAAAATATTATATTCACATACGATGATGGTGTTCATTATAATTAACGATAATTATTTATTTTATTTAATATATTTATTGTACTATATTTTTATAGATACATACAAATTGCGGCTTTAATTATATTATAGGTGAATGTCTGTTATAGAGACCCAGTATTTTAATGTTGAAAAACAAAACCATCTCTTATCATCTACATACTAACTTCACTCAACTTATGAGTGAAAAAAAAACATTAAGATTAAAATGAGCGGAATTTAAAGGAAGGATAATTAAATGTACTGATAATAGATTTCAATTTCTGAGAAGCTGGAGACTACAATATAAAGTCTGTATTAAAATCACCGATAACTATTTGATGTACTCTGAGCTAATCTTTCAAATCAGACTCTAAGTCAGGAAAATAATCAATGTAATATAACTTTCCTTATATTAATATATATATATATATATATATTATTTTAAAAGAAAAATAAACCGTAAGTAATAAAGTAAAAGAAAAAAATATATATTGGCATAAAATGCGATCTTCAATATAAAAAATATAAATATAAGCTGCTTCACCATATAAAGCGAAATACGCCACATATCTTATTTATAATAATAACAGCATGCTTTAAATTACTTGTGAGTAAAAAAGATACATAATAGGCAACAGCAACTAAAAATTAAAAAATATATTAATAATATAAGTTATCAATACTTGACAAAGAGTTTACATAGTAATATCAGCTTCAGAACAGCAAAGTTTTCAAATGGCTAATAACAACTATAACAAGAGAAACAAAATTAAACAAAGGTATATATATAGCAACACAGTCATTTATTGTTTTACATGTCAAGCTGTCAACTCTCAACAAAACGAGATGACGAGTAAATTGTAAAGTACAATTATATCAAAAAAGTTATTTCAATAAATAGAAATAAATTCATCATCATCTTCCTGCCTTTATCCCATTTTGAGGTCGGCATAGTATGTTCTTTCTTTCCATACTCACCTGTTACTGTAGAGTTGTAGATCTCTGTACATAGTCCCTTCTTCTCCATATCATCTATCACGCAGTCCATCCATCTTTTCTTCGGCCGCCCTCTACCTGTCCATCCCTCCACTGCTATACGCAGCACTCTTTTGGCCACGTGCCTTTCATCTCTCCTTATAACATGCCTATACCATGACAGACGGCCACCTCTATTTTTTTCTGTCCCTGGCGCTACTTCTAAGCTTCCCCTAATATACTCATTTCTTATTCTATCCCTTCTTGTCACCCCATATATCCATCTTAACATTCGCATCTCCATTACATGCAAACGCTTTTCATCCACCACCTTTATCGCCCAACACTCAGAGCCATACATAAATAGAAATAAATTAATATTGCTTAAAACTATGAAGGCAAAGCTAAGTAAAACTGTATTCGATTCTTAATAGGAATTAATCATTAAACGTTATATTATTATAATGATGTGCTTAAATAATTATAAAGAAAAAGAAGACATAACAAAACATAAAAATAACAAAAGAGTCATTTCATTATTTACATTAATTTGAGAAAAGCAAAGCAAAGTAGCAAAATAAGCGATAAGTTATTATTTTTATTACTAATCAGCCAAATAACACGGGCTGGCTCAGCTTTACATGCAGGAATTTGGAGGTTTGGAGCAGCATTTGAAAGTGATTTAACTATACTCTCAACAGCATTTGGAATTTCCACTAATACGGCATCTAACTCATGTTGATTATAAAACGTCTTCAAAATGCCTGATGACACTTTCAGAATAATCTAACCATTATGTGTCCAGCCTTTCTTAAGAGACTTTCTTACTTCTTGATGCTCAGGTAGCTGAATTTAATTAAGATGTGTGGCATTTGTTCTCATTAGATTTGTCTAAGCGATTAAAACTTAGACAGAGCTACTGACTGAAGTCATAAGTTTTGAAGTTAAAGACTTTTGTGGTTCAGCAATGGATTGGATGGTTGCCATGATTTCAAGCAGTCAAATTAATAACATAGTTGGATTTTTAGTTTTTAATTTTTAATTTGTGGGATATTATGACACAGGCAGGTATGTGTAGTTTTATTCACTAAAAGGGCTCATTTAAAAGTTACACTAAATAAAGATTGTTTTTAAGTACTTATGAGTTGGGCTTACATTGAGGTAAATTTTGTGTTTGTTGGAATATTATACAGAAAACCTAAACAGCATGAAAAGATTCTAACCTACACAGAATAAATAAAAAGCTTATATTATATATAAATATTTAATATATTATATGTAATTTGCGTTATTATATAGTAGTTACAAATAAATATTATTTTTATTAAATTAAAATATGTATTTATAGTTGTCTAGCTATTATAATAGATATTGTATTGTATAGTTTACTGAATCTAAATTCTTTAGATACGTTTTGTTGTTGTTATCTGAGTGATATGTATGTCTATATCTATTTACTCCAGGAACACAACAATTTATTTCATATATAACATTAAGATAACTTGAAAAGGACAGTTTATTGCAACAGTCAAACCAAGATAGGTATAATGATAATCTAACTAGTCTAGATTTCAAACTAAACATGTTATTATATAAAACTTATTGTATAAAACTAAATAAAATTAAATGTATCTTTTCTTTCTATGGTATCTATTAGTTGTCGAAGTCCATCAGAGAATTTGAGAATTTAATGAAATGTTTGACAGTAACTCGTGAGTATGACTTGATTACCATTCGTAATCTAACATTAACGTCTTTGACATATGTTGCACGTTCGTTACTTATTCGTTTGCATAACATTGATTTGCTGAAATCAATACTTTAAATATTTATAATCGAATTTACAATATCTTATAGGGTCTTGCTTATTTGAAAGCTTCTAAGATATAACTATGGTAAGATACGATAAAGATGCGTTTCTTAGTCATCCATGTAGGATACGACTGTAATTGTAAAAGATAGTATGTTATGTCTTCAATATTATTTTCAACCATAACACTTTGAATTTTCACTGAATAAATAGACTTTAATACCAAAGTCTTATTGAACAAATCAAAACAATAAATTATGAAATCTTTCTAAACTTTGTATTTTTGATTAGATTTGAAAGCGTTTTCTTCTTAATTAATTGTTTTCAATTTATTTATAATGTTTACTTATCTGAAAGTTTAACAAAATGTAAATTTTACCCAAGTTACGAGACGGCTTAGTGGTATTAAAAATACAATATTAGTTATATAGTGATTACATTATACCATATGAGGTAAATAAATGGATTTATTTTAGTTTCACCTCGTCTTTCGACAACTTTCTACCTCTCCATCTTCACAAGATTTGTACCAATTTCGATGAGTTCATACTAATCTGTACAATTATTGTAATTATAAAGTGTTATTCATATTATTTATTTACAATATACTATTTTTTTCAATTTGTGTTATACACATTTGCTGCAGCTCCATTTTTTCAAAACTGAATTGCAATAATAAAACGATATTCAAGTATGATAAAAACAGAAATAAAAAGAGACTTAGATACAGAGAGAGATAGTTGTGCAGATGGCGTGCACGCACACACAGCATACACGACTTCGTTACGTGACGATGTCTACTAAATCGCACTACCCGTAAGCCGAGTTGATGAACTTCGTTATAATAACAGACACAAAGTACACCCGGAGAGTAACAGACCATGCATCTTATAAAGAATTATCCCGTGTAGATAGAGTAGAGTGCCATAGCACTCAAACCCTTTGGGTTGGTGCAAAAATTAGATCTCATTCTTCTTAGCTTCAAAATTGTTTCCCAAAAACACTTGTTTTAAAATATTATGCTTCAAAAATTCCTTCTATAAATTTCAGCATAATATTCAAAGCATTATACATTTTTATGTGCAGTGCAACATCAAAAGAGATGTTAGACCTTTATAATATGTAGGTGTAATGGAATATATAATGTACAAACATTAACTATAAACATAATATATATTATTGTTTCGTCACAGTGCGTAGCAGACATAGAAAGTTCCATGTCTTTATAGTTAACCTTGTTTCTTGTAGCCATTGACATATTTTATTTATTGACACATAGGTTTCTACTAATTCAATGTTATGTTAATTGTGTTTTATAAAATATAATGAAATAATTAAAAACCAATATTAACTCAACCGTTGAACCATACTGTTTATGAGGCATATATAAACATCGCTGTGACACGATGTCTGTAATTTGTAGTTTTTGTAACATTTAAAAGTTACGGCAGCGATACTGAAGAAATATTGTGTATCGCAATTTTATGTATTGTATTAGTTTGACTTCATGCAGTAGGGATTTCTTGAAGGAATTTTAAATAAATGAGAGATTTATGAAAACTAATTTAATTAATTTAATAATTTCCATTTGTAATATATGAAAGACTTTAATAGTATATTATTATTAACCTTTGTTATTTCAATGCACATTTTAATTAGTTTGTATTCTAAGTATGAATGTCATATATATGTTTACAGTCGTCATCCATTACTCGCGAAATGATAATCTCTGATGTAGTAAAACTGGAAGGGTGTAAATGTCAATATTTAGAGTGACTATGATTGTCTATACTTATTTTCTGTTATCTATACTCGATCATATGGTAATGTACAGTAAATTAAAACAAGACTCACTAGAAATATGATTTCATGTATTATATAATATTTCTCAGCAACACACTTAATTAATGTTCTAATACACAAGCAAATGAATCCTCACTAAACAACAGATATTATATTACAGAGCTGTATAAAATTTTATTTTAATTATGTTTTTGTTCGAACATTACCGGATATTCCATTTGAATCAAAATAAAGTTACTCGTCTGAGTATCTTTGTTTTAAAAATCATTTAAAAATCAAAATCTCAATAACATTTATATTTCTTATCTGCATTACACATTTAATAGATTTTCGAATAAATTACGTAACATTTGAATAGTAATCCAATCCAACACAATGCATAGCTGGTTCTATTGTAATGAACATTTCCGATTCCCGATCGCCTCGAGCGTACTCAGTACTGCCATTTATACTTTAGAGTTAGTTAGTTAGTAGAGCAGTGCAAGTTGTTTTGAGATATAGTTAAGTTTGAAGGTAAATCTCTTCAATATATTTGAAATTTATCTTATGTTACTCTCTTGTTAATTGGCATTGCATTATCAATTTTATAATTAAAGTTGTTATTAAACCTTAAACTTAACTTAAACAGAAGGTGTATATAGGATGATAGCATTAATTATTATAAAAGATGGAAAATAAAATAGAGTGATTTATAAAAAATATATGAAAAATTTCTAAAAATGGCAATATATCGTTTATAGATGGTTTTGGTGATCTGTTAGTGAACTACTAGTTTGTGACACTGATGAGACGAAGGTCGTGGGTTTGATTCTCTGACGCGTTCTATTATTGTGTGATCTAATTATATTTCTCTTCGAAACTGGAATATTGTTTGTGCATTCTGTTTGTAATTTGCTGCCATTAAGATTATTAAGATCTTCCTCTAGAAATAAATCTAAATAACTTTTATTCTCTCAAAAGTTGTTTTAAATCACCTAAAACTAAGTCTTGAACTTATTTATGAATATAAGTTCGTGAATTTAGAATTCTCAAAATCCTTGAAAATACATTTGTTATAATTCCTCAATGTCTCTCGTCTTCAGCGTGGTGCGGTGGTGTGGACTCGAGATATTGTCTGTTAAAACATATTATATCGTATTCGTTATGAAAATACAAAGTTTAAGGAATATAATAATATATTTTACATCACGTTTACTTATTGAGTTATTTCCATTTTTAAAAATCTGTCAAATATTAATACATATTATCTTAAATACTAAGGTATGTAATAAATATCACTGAATGAAATATGTAAAACAATATATGAATATATAAGTAATAGAAGCAATTTAATTCCATCGGACATGGTGATAGCTGGGAACGCGTTTATAATATTTTTGGGCGGCTTTGGAACCACTTCATCATCTCTAGCCTTTCTGTTCCTGGAACTGGCGGGTCAGCTTCACATACAGGAACAGATGAGGTTTGACATACGACAGGCGATGGAAAAACAACTTTCAATATACATATATTTCGTAATATAAAAACGCGGTGCTGCTCGACATTTCTCTTACCTTGTTTTGACTCGCTACAGCGTAACTAGATACTGCTTCAATAAAACCACAATGTATCCTAAATGGTGGTATTGCGGTGGTTGTGTGTGTGTGTGTGTGTATGACTTTTTTATTCATGAGTACTTCTTGCACGTGTGTGTGTAAATGCGTATGTGTGTATAGGTGTGTATATTCTCATTTTTTATCAGGTGATTTCTTAGTTCAATCACCTACAATATGTAAAAAAATGATATATCGTTTTTACGCGTTTCTTGAAGAATTCCATTTTTAAGTTTGAATTATAATAAAATCCGAGTCAAAGCATATGTTATTAAATTTGCCAGCCAATAGACATAACAAAAGCAGTGTACAATTACATCCCACACAGACAACACATGCAATACAGTATAATCTGTATCAGCAAATCATTTCTTAAAAACAATTTGCATTGTAACTTGATACTTCAGAAATGCTGAATATACTTTATTTTGTATCGTATCGTGTCTACTTCTAAGAATTTAATAATATGTACTTAAATAACACGTGCAAATACATGAAGATAAAACCTATTGTTCATACAATAACAGGTATTATTTTTAACGTATAATAATATATATATCAGGTAATATATTACAGGTAAAAGATTCAAATGAAATGTTGTCTCGTAAAGTTTCTCCCACACGTTCGGATATCACCTGTTGGTAATAATTGTCAGGCCTGACAGATAGTACATTTGGAGTCTTTCAAATTACCTTTAAGGTTACAAACCCTTGTATTGAGAATAAACTACATGTTATCTTTATATATAAATAACAGACGGAGAGATTATCTAGACTCTGCAAAATAATCCGTGGATCAGACAAGGAATTATCTGGAATTATGGGAAATTGAACCCAGACTGGACCAGACTTTGGATCAGTCAGTCACCCCGAGAATACATTTAAAATATGTAATATTATTTATTAAATGAAGTATTAAAATAAATAAAAATTCACAAACATACATACATGTCCTTTTTGTATTGAATTATAATATTATTTTAACTATGAAATAATTTGCTGTTTTCTTTGCTGTGGGTCCAGTTCATATTCACACTAAACATTAATGGCAGTGACGTGTAATTATAATTAATATATTTATTGTTTCTTTATTATTTATTTCGTTTCTGTTACCACTTGTGTATCTGTGTATGTCACAAGACCATTATTGACAAGAGGTTTTGAGGGTTAATTTAATATTATCAAAGTAATGTCACAAGATATGTAGAATAGTTTTAAACTACCTTTATATATATATATATATATATATATATATATATATATATATATATATATATATATATATATATATATATAAAGGTAGTTTAGTTTATTTTATATATATAATTATATTTATATATATTTATATACATACGTTCATTAAGTATATAATAAGTTTTATATTTATTCTTGTATATTTTATAATTAGTTTTGTACATCGAATTATATTACAAATTTAACAGACGAAAATGTTCATGTTCATTTTCAACTCCTACGAGATAAGATATTGTGAAAGTCTCATTAATAGTTTTATTTAAATAATAAAATATCAAATTGTTTTAATAGATGTTAAGTTCAGTGGAAGGTTAATTAATGTATAATAAAGTTTTATGAGTTATGAATGTTTTTAAATGAATCAAAGTTATTATCGAGGGAACTGCGGCTGCACGGTGTGAGAGATGAGAGATCATCATCATCTTTACATAATATAAGCATTGAACAAAGACACAACAACCTTCAACAAACAATATCACTGGAAGTTTAAGTTGATACATTAGTTTGAAACTGTACTGGTATATATGAAAAGTTATAGAATATATTATAGTAAGAAATAATTTAAATATAGATAAATTGTAATTTGTTTTACGTAACCAAAACATACTCTCTAATAGTGACAAGGTTTCCTACACAATGATTACAATAATCACAAGTAATAATTTAATTAATATTGAGTGGTTACATGTATATATATATATATATATATAGATATATATTATATAATTGAATTTTGGTAAACAACGTTATCTTGTTGGGAATTTTGCGAACCAATATTTTTATCTAATGTTTGAGAATCGCGTACTCCTTAGTGTTCAAATTTAGATTAAGATTACGTAATATAATATTCATCAGAAACAATTTTTATTCTAAATCTCTAAGCATTTAGTTCATCGATAAAAATAAGCGCAGAATGAAACAAATAAGTTGAAAAATGTTATTTGAAATATTATTGTATTTATATTAAATCCTTTAAATAACATAATTTTTGTATATTTGTAAAAATTACGACGACATTAATTATTCAAGCCTTACTCTAATAAGACCAAATATTAGTTATTTAGTTTCAAACTGCCTGTTGATAGTTGCCAGTAGATACTTAAAGTATCCACGGCTTTGGTTTTCCATCCTACTAAGTTTTTTAGTTTTTAAAATCTCTTTCTATAAACACTCCAAATATATATGTGTTGGAGTTGTGCTCCCATAACGAGGAATCTGTGCTTTATGGAATCGTAAACTCGAGTACCATCTGTGCTTCCTTGAGCGACTTATCATATTACAATACAAAGTTTGTGTGTGCTTTCATACAATATATAATTATCTCTAGTAATATTGAGGCATTTAGATATATCAATGATGTATATTTTTAGTATTTATAATATGTTAGAATTACAGTTTTATTATGTACAAATATATACCCACGTTGCTATTTCTCAGTTTAAAAAAAATTCAAATAAAAATTACAAAAAATATTTTAAAAAAATTTACAAAAAAATTTACAAAAAATATATAATGAAAAAAAAATTTTTTTTTTTTAAATGCTTTTATTTAACTTTGTAAAAAAAGAACTATTTAACTTTGTAAAAAAAGAACTAAAAAGTAAAAATTAATTATTTTCAAAAATATCAAAAAAATTGATGCAAAAAATTATTTACAAAAAAATTGATTCAAAAAATTATTTACAAAAAAATTGTACAAAATATTTTTCAGATAAATCGTTAAATAAAAGCGTGGCGCGTTTTCATCAAAAAATTTTTGTTTTCATATCATACGTAAAACCTGTCTCTTTGCTGATTTGCATCCATGTTCTTTTCCAATAGAATACTATTATTATGAAGCTGTCAAATACTTTATGATGTGTCGCTTATGTTTTTGTTTTTGTTTAAAAATGACAATTTTTTTTTCGAATTTTTTTGATATTTTTGAAAATAATTAATTTTTACTTTTTAGTTCTTTTTTTACAAAGTTAAATAAAAGCATTTTAAAAAAAAAATTTTTTTTCATTATATATTTTTTGTAAATTTTTTTGTAAATTTTTTTAAAATATTTTTTTATAATTTTTATTTGAATTTTTATTTGCATACAATTTCGAAATTTTGACAGGAGTAACATTTTTATTTTCCATAATCTTTTTTCGATGATATAATAATAAATAAAACTGTGTATAATAAACATATTAAAATTAAAGTATATCTAATATAATAAAAAGCATTTAGAAATAAAACCCACTTGTATTTTAACTAAAATATAACATAAAGACTAATTTTCGTGAAATATATTTAACCCGGACAATAAAATTCGGCAAATATGGTCGAAAACGCGATTAAAAACACGTAGGGGTGGCAAACAGGGGTCAAAAGGGGATGTTTTCTTCGGGTAACCCCATTTACTTGTATTGTCACCGGAGCCGAACATGTGCTCTAATTTTCATCGAAATTCATTGAGTCTGAGTGTTAAAATTTCGCGTTACAAGATTTGATCCGATACATGTCAAGTTAAATAAAAGCATTTAATAATAAAAACATGAAGACCTGCAGAGTGACAGAAGTAATATTGGAATTACCCATTTTATTCATTGTCTTTTATTATTCTTTTCTAAGTTTTTTGTCAAACAGATTTATATGTCAATTTTTCCCTTTTTTATTATTTGAAAAGAAATATTTGCTTATGACTCAAGTGAAGATCATTACATATTTTAATAGCATCACCCTGCAGGCTTTGTTCTCAAAATAGATAATAATTTTCAAAGCAGTTGGAATAGTCTAGTGAATCAAATCCGTGGATAGTTTATTAAGAGTTTATTCGTGTTAATATAATTTTTAAGTTATTTCAATAAAAGAAGTTGTCTATTTGAACCCCTAGAATGTAATGTTAGAATTTTAAAATATTAGTTTGATTGTGATATTTATTTTTAATTGGATTAAACATCATCCAAATTTCAACTACAGAATTAAAGAAAGTTATAGCAAAATTAGGTTGGTTATCGTTTTAACTTATAGTATTTGATAAATTTTAGACAATGCTTTTTAACTTATGGTATTTGCTAAATTTGTTATAATAAGACAAGATGAAGCTATAAGAAATATCTTCTACAGCAACATAATAATACTAATTGTTAGAAGAGTAAGTAACGGAAATATTTACATGTTTCTAAATATGATAAATCAAAATATTTCTAGACATATTACGATGTCTCTTCAATAGATCACAATATTAGTTTAAATCTTCATAAACAACTTGTCTTTGTGTATTATATGTATTTCAAAAACGACCTATCATTTGGAGCTTTGATAGTGGACTTCGATGCGTCCAATTCCTAACCTTGCTTTAAACCAACCTTACATTGGAAAAGCTCCAAAATCTATGAACTCATGGATGTCAAAAGTTTTTGCTACAGTTATACAATACTACTACTATAAAAATATAGAAGAAATATCTAAATTTTTAATTACATTATATGTAAATTTATGCTAAATATATTAGTAAACTGATTTAACTGAAATATCTGACGAAAATCAAGCATGCGAATTGATTAATTGTAATAATAAATTTAATTTTTTCTTTATAGTAGTAGTATTTAAATAATATACACTTTGTCGCTTTACCGAGAATGCTAAAATTCTAAACCTGATTACACAAGCCCGCCTGTACTCGGAGTTCGGACTGTAATGAAACACGTAACTGAATCATTTGTAATTGAGTTGTGTTACTACGCCTGTGTGGTTTGTGCGAGCGATATCTGTATTTGTGCTGTTATAGTTTGTTCGATATTATACAAATTGATGTGCAATACTACAATTTATTACTCACTAGTAGTGAAATACTAAATACCTGAATTTAGTATAAAAACTAAAATTAGAAAAACTAAATTATAGACATTTTGTTTATAATCACCAACATACTTGAGTTAAAAAAATATGTTTACTATCAGTCACGGAGTCAATTAAATAACTTATCTCAAAACTTTATCAAAGTTGAGTAAACTTAAAGTAACTTAACAGAACAAGTTTGAGAAATAATTAACCAGAAGTGATAATTGAATTAATATTGAATTTAATATTAGACGAGGTAAAGGTAATTGAATTAGTAGAAACAACTCAAATTCACTTGGGATTGTTGGAACTAAAGTCATTAGATAATATTAGACCACCGTGTATTTGACTATTACATTCTGTAGAATTGTTTAGATCGGATGCACAAAGTTCAAATAAAATAAAATGATCAAATGCAAATGCGCAAATAAAATGATCTTTTACTCCACTAAAAACAATTGTAATATCCATATTACAATTGTTTTTAGTATATTTAGTAAGAGAAATTATCTTCAAGTCTCCCCACCTACTTCCATTCCTCGTAGGGAGCAACACATCTGCCAAATTTTATTTTTATGTATGTTCAGAGGTGACGGCAAATTATATCAGGTGGATCATCTACTCACTCAACACCTAATGTTATGAACAAAAAATCATATCAAGTTCTACCATACTCAGTAATTATGAGAAGAAATAAAACAAATAAGGAAACGTTTGTTTCACGTCATTGTAACACACACACACACACACACACACACACACACACACACACACACACACACACACACACACACACACACACACACACACACACACACACACACACACACACACACACACACACACACACACACACACACACACACACACACACACTACTATAGATCACACAGAGTACAAATCTGATTTCTAGTAATTTAACTCAATAACAAACCCTCACATACGTCTTTAATTGCAACTGTTACTTCCTACTAACGAGGTTCACATTGAATTTCGATACTAATAATATCAGTCATGTTAGGTTTATACAACCTTTGATACGACTTGTTTGTTCATAAAACAGATGAAAAATAGAGATTAAGAAGTAAGAAAAGTCAGTTTGTCGTTAGGCTTAACAAGTTTTTTTTAGCAATAAAACAAACAGAATAAAAAGCTGTAATAAAAACTTGTGGTTAAAATCTTGTCTATTTTTTTAAAATTCTTGAATTCTAATTCAAAATATCCAAAACGTTGACATCGATGCAAGGTTTTCATGCAAACATGATTTTTACTTAATTTCAACAGAAATATAAACAGTTATAAAATAAAATATAAAATATATTTTTATATCATAATTGCATTTCCTCATCCATTCAAAACCTATCAAGATCACTGAACACACTGCGTAAATAGAGGTAAATGAGGTCCGTTTATGACGTAGATAAATTTTGTTTTTTTTTTGTACTAACCTTAAAGTGAAATTGTATTGAAGTGGTTTTTACTTAACCTTGAAAAACAAATGAATGTTTTAAGTACATACATATTTAGAAAACAGGAAGAACGAAAAAAAAATAGTTTTCAAATATCAATGCCAAATATGTTGATATTTTTTAATTTTATTTATTTGTAAGAACAAGTGTTGCAATATGTAAAAAAGAATGTTAATAATTTCATGACCATTTTACAAAACCGTATGTGTTGTAGTTTGTAATGCAACCACGTCACTAGTGCTTTTCTAACTTAGTTGTATTACAGGAATCGCATTTGTGTGGTCACTCAAAGTCAGTCACTCTTCTAATTTTCTTATTCTAATTCTAAGAACATTTCAATAATTTCGTTGAAACAATAAAAGCACGGTAAAGTTTGTTGCTGAAAAGTTGCAGGAGGCTACTTAATATTGTATATAATTTGTACTCAACAAAAGCAGAGTTTTGGCAATTAAGTTTCAGATGCTTAGAATATACAAGGAATATCAAGCTCCTTAAATGCAAACCTTGTAACACTTGGCACATCTGTCAGAGACAATGAAACAAATTATTACAGTTATGATTTGTGCTTCTTTAGCGAACTTACACCACGCTTTCGTGAGGATTTATTTAAACTTATTTATATCACAGAAAATACTGAAACTTATTCCTCTCTCGTGTGAAGTAATGTAACCCGTTAGTAATTGAACCAACTCGTGCTGTGAATACTAAATATAAAACTTATGTTTTCAGACAGTTTTCATAATATAAATGATCATCACAGGTGTAATGACTGATGGAAATCATTATAATATTTAAAGTAGATGTTTTAAATAAGAAGAAACAATAAAAACAATGATTTTCCTCTTCAGTTATCCATAAAAGACGTCAATGTCAATAGTTACAAATATCCAAATGGTCATTTTAGTAGACGAAAAAAGTAGCTTTGTTTTTTAATAAAATGTTTTTGTTTTAAAATATTATATAATTTTTATGAAATTTTAAATTATATTTTTCTAACAGCGATTACACAGGATTATATTTTTTTCGTCAAATTTGTTTACATGATTTTTTATTGCCGTTAACAAATAAATGTATATTTGAGAGTTCGGTCAGGTGTCACAATGTCACTCTATCAGAAAGGTTATTCTGGAATTGACAGATATTTATTTTGTATTTTATTAATTATCCTCCGAGAAACCGGATGTTAATAACATTCACATTAAGGAATAGACTTTTGTCTAATTCAGCGGTCAGGGGTTAATATAATGTAACATATTATACTATGCCTAATGCGAAAGGCAATATTTATAGGAATGTATCAAATGCTTGAGCCTTTTCCAACTTCAGTGTATAATTACTGATCCATAGTCTTCTCTTATAACTTAGTTAAAAGCCAGATAAAGTGTACAATAGCGTTGGTCGGAATCCAGCGCTGTCGGACTGGAAGAGGAAATCCTGTACCAAAGATAATGTGAAGATAATGTTAAATGTATTCTCTTACAAAGAATAAGAGTTTCTAACCCGCATGAACCAATACTAATAATATCAGATATTTCTTAACATCATATTTTGAAACATGAACTATACACTTTAAATCGCTTTTTAAGTTAAAACGAGAACATTATTTTTGAGAGATAAGATGTAACGACACCTTACAAATTATTTGATGTTAAAATAAAATCATATTGCTGTCAATTGAACTTCCAAATATAACTTATAACATTTCTACCTGATTATTTAACATTTTACTGAACAACTAATGTCATTATTATGTACGCTATTAGGACAAGACATTCCAGAAATATAACGCATAAATTATTTGACTTGTTCTGCACAAATTATTTGTTAAAGTAAATCTTTTAATTCACAATTGTTGAGTACAATCTGGACTGAACTGAATACCTTTTAATTAGCTTCATCGGGCTTTTGACACGATACTTTTATTATTATATTGTTTTATTTTAAGTTAATATCAAAGCGAAAGCGAATATATAAACGAATCAAGCTTAATTTTTTTACTGGAATTACTATTTTGCAGTTAAAATTTTTAATATTATATAATAATGGTACTTAATATTATTGCATTATTTAATATCTATTGACTTGTTTTTATTGAACTATATATATTTTGGCTCTGCGGTAGACTGTTCTGTATTGTTTAGATAATAGTTAAATTAGAATAGTTTAATTTTAAACATTTAAAGGAACGTACCAACGTTTGCTATTCGATTGTTATTCGATATATTACTAAACCAATAAGTTAAAAATTTTACAATACATAAAGTGTTACATATTTAATACACTCAAATGAAGTATTATAGTTGCAAACAACTTATTACATGTTTGCTTTATGTTAATATCCTTCCTTATCATTCCTATCTTTTTATTTGTATATACGTTGAGAGTAAATTTATGTCTTTTAAAATATATAAGTAAAGAAATATATCCTCATGTATATAATAGGTTGGCAACTAAGTAGTTGCGGATTTCACTCATAGATGGCTTCAGTTGACTTTTTAGGTTTGCAGACGTAGTACAAATGTAAAATACATTTTGTTATTTGATAGTTGGCAATTGAGCTGGTTAATCAGTAAAAAAAGTTTTTTGATCGGTTTCGTAGTTTTTGTTTGGCATTCGTTGAAAAATGGAAAATCAAATCTCAAGCTCATAAAAAGTTATGTGCTGCTAATGCTGACGAAGCCTAAAAAAAGAGCAGCAGTGTCAAATTTCGTTCTGGTGATTTTTCACTCAAAGTTGAAAAACGCTTTGGTCGTCCAGTTGAAGTTGATGACGCCCTAATCAAAGAAATAATCGATTGGGATCATCACATTACAAAACGTGAGATTGCTGGGAAGCTTCATGTGTCACATACGTGCAGTGAAAACCATTTATAACGATTTGGATATGTTCAAAAATTCGATACATGAGTACAATAACTGAAAGAAACACATTTAACGCAACGCATTAACAGCTGCGATTTGCTAAAGAAACGTAATGAAAATGATCCATTTTTGAAATGACTGATAATTGGCGATGAAATTGGGTTATTTACAACAATATCAAGCGGAAAAGATCGTGGAGCAGACCAGAGGTGCCAACTCAAACAACATCAAAAGCTGATATTTATCAAAAGAAGGTTTTGTTATCAGTTTGGTGGGATTACAAAGGAATTGTCGTCTTCTTTGAACTCTTATCACCCAACCGAACGATTAATTCTGATGTCTACATTAAACAAGAAAAGCGGCCCGGAATGACAAATTGAAAAAATATTGTATTCCATCATAACAATGCAAGGCCATATACATCTTTGGCCACTAGGTAAAAATTATTGGAGGTTGGTGGGGATGTTTTGTCACATCCACCATATAGTCCCGACCTTGTACCATCTGATTACTTTTTGTTTTCGTTACAAAATTTTTTGAATGGTAAAAATTTCAATAATGATGATGATATCAAATCGTATCTTATTCAGTTTTTAGCTAATAAAAACCATAAGTTTTATGAACGTGGGATTATGATGCGGCCTGAAAGATGGAAAAAGGTCATCACATCAAAAGGTCATCATCATGGCACGATCAAAATGGGCTATAAATTACAGAATAAAGTTATTTAGTTCCATGAAAAAATTGTCTTTGATTTTCTTTAAAAAATCCGCAATTACTTAGTTGCCAACCCTATATATACGAGTATATACCTATTACTTATTGTTATATGTAACATTACTCGGTTTATTTACTTTTAATACGAAATCATAATTTTATCTAAAGGTATAAGAAAAAAAACTACATTTGATAATAATCGTTGCTAAGAATGTAGTATATGACACAACTCTCAAAACAATTATTTAGGTTTAAATTTACGAGGTACGAGAAGTATATGAAAATTATTAGTATAAAAATAGCATATGAAAAGAGTACTAGCTGTTAAGATAAAAGATCCTTTATATTTTAATAGCTATTTATGATATATTATTGATACTATACACAAACACTAATACTTATACACACATATGCATAATTAACATAATTATATAACAATATATAATAAAATGGAAAGAAAGAGAATAGCTATTCCCCACGGTCACGATCTCAGTATATATATATATATTATAAGCAGTCAGCTACTACCCTCACGAATACTTGCATCTTTCTCTATAAAAGGAGCAATCAGACCGCCGCGTGCCACTTAGCTCGTAGCGTTCGTAGTGTGCAAACCGGTCGTGTTGTTTAGTGAGAGTGTTTAATTATGAAGATTTTGTTCCTTCTATTTAGTTGATTATTATTAAAATTACTTTTTAAGAAATAAATAAATTATTTAAGTGGTAAAATTGGTTTTTTAAATAGATCTACTTCTGATTTCCAAAATCAGAAGTGGGATAAGTAACTTTTTGCCCACAAAAAGGAGGAACAAAGTCTCGTGCACATTTTTAGTTCTCGTGTTTATTTTCACATGGCTGGCGGATCTAGCCATAACAAGCATAGGTCGCGACATCGTTCTCGCAGCCGTACGAGTAGTAGATCGCGATGTCGTTCGCGTAGCAGAATACGAAGTAAAAGTCGTGCCCAGTCTCGTAACACGTCGCGTCGTGATCGTGTACGCCATCGTTATCGCCACGATGATAGGTCTCGATCCCCGCGCATGCAAAATACCACGGATGTGTCTATTCAGAATACATTGAATTCGATCATGAATCGTTTAACATCGATCGAAAATAGTTGCGTAACAAGCGTGCCGAATAAAACAATAGCGCGTTGTGATCCCAGTGCCTCGTGTAATACCGTTGAAGGCGAGTTGAACACATCACAATCAAACGTGTCCAGATGTTGCACGCCGGAACCTCGTTCGGGTACCCATGACACACGAACTACAAATCATTTATCGAATACCCGCACATTTACACCACAAGCAAATAATTTAGAGAAAGAAACGTCCGACTCAACTAGAGCCCTAGTAGACGCTCTTAAAATATTGCAACCGATTAGGTCACACAATTATTTCGTCTCAAACTTTGATCCTTCTATTCATAACATAGACTCATGGTGCGAAGAGGTTGATCGTGCTCAAGTGACTAATGGTTGGACTGATTTTGAGTGCTTATCGCGTATTGGTTCGTGTCTCAAGGGTGACGCAAAAATTTGGCTAAACGAATGGGTTACGACAGACCGCACGTGGACAAATTTCAAACGCGAATTCAAATCACTGTGTCCGCGCAAGTTGGATTACGCCAACATTCTTTTTGAAACCATGAATACCACATCCGATAAGTACGTTACATTTGCGGAATATGCACGACGCACTCTTTTACGTTTACGAATAGTTAATGGTTTAAGTGACGAGCTTATAACTTTAATAGTGATCCGCGGTATCGACAACCCTCAAATAAGAGCTGCCGCGGCTAATGCCAATTTGAATCCGGAAACAATAGTGTCGTTTTTATCAATCTATACCAAACCGGGTCGTGCAAAAACTGATACCCACACTTCAGTATTAAATAAACATTTTAATCAACTGAATCGTAACGAAAAGAAGTGTTTCTCGTGTGGTCGTAAAGGACATATCAGTCGTTATTGTCGCTCAAAGCCAAGCACAGATAATAAAACACCTTCCTCTAGCAACATCAGCAGCATTACTTGCACTTTTTGTAAAAAGCCAGGCCACAAGGAAGAAAATTGTTTTGCTAAAAATCGTTCTCAACCGCGAAACGAGAGAAATGTTAACCTTTGCGTGGACAATAATTCTAGAAACGCAGGTGCAAGTGATATTGTTGTTGTTGTGGTTGATGGCATTCCCATGGACGCTATTATTGATAGTGGTGCTCTTAACGTGTCGCTCATTTCATCGGATGTGCTGAGGTACCTTGCCTGCCAACCAAAGTCTACCCATTGTGTTTTAGAGGGTATAAGCGACAAAGAAATATTAGTCAAAGCTTACGTGACTGTTACTCTTGAGTTTAGTCAAATTTCAATTGAGGTGGATTTACTTATAGTCCCTTCATCGTGTATGAATGCGCCGATTATTGTAGGAACGGACGTACTAAATCGCGACGGTATCGTGTATATTCGCACTAAAGATAATCAATATTTGACTAGGTCTACCGATTCCCCGATTCAAATTAACGCGACGTACTGTCTTGAAGTAAACACGCCCCTTAAGGGAGATAGTTATGAATCGTTGTTTAAAATCATAAACGAGTTCTCTGAGTTTTTATTGCCGGTACAGCTACTACCACTGTTAACACCGGTGAAATGAATATTAAAATATCGAATACAACCCCAGTGGTTTACCGACCCTATAAGCTTTCCTACAATGAAAAGCTCCGAGTTCGCAAAATTATTGACGATCTTTTAGAAAAAGGAATTATCAGGGAGTCAAACTCAGAGTACGCGAGTCCGGTCATACTCGTTAAGAAAAAGGATGGTTCGGACCGCCTATGCGTTGACTTTAGGGCATTGAATCGATTGACTGTGAAGGATCGATACCCGTTACCATTGATCGATGACCATATCGATCGACTGGGGAACTACAAGTACTTCACTAGCCTTGATATGGCCACGGGGTTCCACCAGATCCCGATAAATGAACAGTCAATTCCACTCACTGGGTTCGTTACCCCAGAAGGCCATTATGAATATGTCAAAATGCCTTACGGACTAACGAACTCACCGATCGTATACCAACGCATCATCAATAAAACCCTCCAACGCTTTATAAAAGCAGGCCAGGTCCTGGTTTACGTTGATGACGTGCTCATCATGAGCTCCACAATTTTTGAGGGTATTTCCCTTTTAAGAGATGTCCTTCAAACGCTTACTAATGCTGGGTTCTCTATAATCCTACGCAAGTGCTCGTTTTTAACTACGGAGGTTGAACATCTTGGGCGAGTGGAAAGTCAGGGTCAGGTACGGCCGAGCCCACGTAAGGTCGAAGCTCTCGTAAATTCACCGATCCCTGAAAATGTAAGACAGGTGCGCCAGTTCTTAGGGCTTGCGGGGTACTTCCGGCGGTATGTTAAAAACTATGCTACCTTAACAGCGTGCATTGCTGATCTGACTAAAAAGGACGTTGAGTTTAACTGGGGCCCAAATCAGGAAAAGGTTCGCCAAACGCTTATTGACATCCTTACTCACAAACCGGTTCTGTCTGTCTTTGACCCTCAGCTCCCCACCGAAATCCATACGGACGCGAGTAGCGCTGGGTATGGTGCAGTCTTATTGCAAACGCATGGAGACAGTAGCAAACATGTGGTAGCATATTTCAGTAAGGCGACACAAGGAGCCGAATGTAAATATCACTCATATGAGTTAGAAACGCTGGCGGTCGTCAAGGCGTTGCAACACTTTCGGCATTACCTTGTGGGTCTGCAGTTCAGGGTGGTTACCGACTGCAATGCCTTGAAGGGCACCGAGCGCAAGAAGGACCTGCTGCCACGTGTTGCGCGATGGTGGATTTACCTCCAAGATTTCAACTTTACGATTGAGTACAGGAAAGGGGTCATGATGCCACACGCGGACTACCTTAGTCGAAATCCTTCGATGGTTGTGGCGAACCAAGTTTCAAGGCCACGCAACTGGGCACAGATAGCCCAGTCCGCAGATAATGAGACACAGGGGTTGCTGCAACAGCTGAGGGATGGAGCCTTAGACTCTACACGATATGTTGCCAAAAACGATATCCTGTATTACAAGTATTCGCTTGTTGGTGAAGAAGCTCGCTTGCTCTGTTATATCCCCAAAGGACACCGACTCAGCTTACTACGCATATTCCATGATGAACATGAGCATATCAGCGCCGACAAAACTATTGATTTAATTTTAAAGCATTTTTGGTTCCCGGGGCTTCGCCAATTCGTGAATAAATACATAGCTCACTGTTTAGTTTGCATTTCAAAAAAAAGAGTTCCGCGATCTCCGAACCAGAATATAACGTCTTGGGAAAAACCCGAAATCCCTTTCCATACAGTTCACGTAGACGCTCTGGGGCCTCTCCCTATGTCTGATGGATATAAGTTTGTTTTGGTAATTGTTGATGCCTCCACAAAGTTTTGCCTTTTATATCCAATTTACCGACAAGACGTAGGCGAGTTAAAACGGGCTTTTATGCAGGCAGTTTCTCTATTCGGGGTTCCTAAATTGATAGTTACCGATAGAGGACGAATGTTTGAGTCTGGAGATTTTGTGTCATGGGTAACAGAATTAGGTAGCGATTTGCATCATATCACACCGGAAATGCACCATGCGAACGGGCAGGTAGAGCGTTACATTCGCACTATCCTCAATATGCTGCGCATTGAGGTGAACCACAAAACTTCCTCCTGGTCAGAAGCCTTATGGAAATTGCAGTTGGTACTCAACATCACGGAGCAAAAGACCACCCAGGCTTTACCCCTTAACCTTATGATTGGTATAGACGCAAGTACTCCGGTGATTCAGAGTCTCATCCGAGACATAGCTATTGAAGGCACTAATCCTAATAGAGAAGCGCTGCGCGAGATGCATCGACACCGAGCTAGATAGTTGATGGCTACAAACCAACAACGACAGGACGACTACGCTAACCGATTGAGACGCCAGCCTCGCCAGTTCAAACTTGGCGACCTGGTCTTCGTCATTAAGTACTCACAGTCCACCGGAAAACTCGACCCAGGCGTACGTGGACCTTACCAAGTTGTGACAGCTCTACCGAACGGACGTTATAAGCTCAAATTACTCAGCGGCAGCTATGGGAAAACCACACAAGCAGCGGCACAATACATGGTGCCTTGGCGTGGCGAATGGTGTCCCGAGTCATGTGCAGCCTTCTTTGAGGGTATGTACGAGTTTTTGATGTAAAAACTACAGGCCTTCTTGGCCTTGACGTTCAGTGTTGAGACTTCAGGCTCAAGGCCTTGGCGTCTATTTCCGAACTTCAGGCGTAAGGCCTTGGCGTTCTTTTGTCGAACTTCGGGCAATTTGCCCTGGAGTTCGTCGAACTTCAGACGTATTGTCTTGGCGTTCGTTGAACTACAGACATACTGTCTTGGCGTTCACGGAACTTCAGGTATATTGCCTTGGCGTTCTAATTTTAGCACTACAGCTGGCGGGCAAGAGATCCGGCTTGATTGGAGTCTACTACCGTGAAGGAAAGCGCCTAAGCACAACTTGTTGTTTTAAGAGACGTCTCTGTTATTATTAAAAGAATACGTGAATTCTATGTGTGATGTGGATGTGTATGTAAATTGTGTGATAGATGATGTTTAAATTGATTGAATGATGATGTGTTGAATGTCTGTAAGATTGAAAGTGTCATATAGGCCAACTAAACTAAATTCCTAATAACGGTAACTGATTTATAGATGAGAATAATAACGAACACATGTCACCGGAAAGAACACCATCTTCGAGGAGAGGTCTTCCGATGCTTCGTTTGAATGAAGACCCAGACCCTGAACCTGTTGGCGTCGTTGGTCCCAGCGGTCTGGTATCGCAAGCTGAGGTCGGTCTTTCGATGACCTTGTTGGATGAGGACGTCGAAGAGGATGGCACTGAATCAAGTGGCGGCCGCTGAAGAGACTCGTGTCGAGGACGACACTATGTCAGGAGAGGCCGTATAAGCAGTCAGCTACTACCCTCACGAATACTTGCATCTTTCTCTATAAAAGGAGCAATCAGACCGCCGCGTGCCACTTAGCTCGTAGCGTTCGTAGTGTGCAAACCGGTCGTGTTATTTAGTGAGAGTGTTTAATTATGAAGATTTTGTTCCTTCTATTTAGTTGATTATTATTAAAATTACTTTTTAAGAAATAAATAAATTATTTAAGTGGTAAAATTGGTTTTTTAAATACATCTACTTCTGATTTCCAAAAATATATATATGTGTCTGTTACAATTAATACTATCATGTCCGGAAAATACAATAAAACTTTGTATTCGAAATAATATAAATACTTTTCTATTTAGATCCTTAATTCAATAAATATATATTAAATATCAATAAACTAAATAAGATTGTTATCGCAATCAAACACAATGCACAGCTGTTTGTATTGTAATGTACATTTCCGATCCCCGATCGCCCCGAGCGCACTCAGTACCGCCGTTTATATTTTACTTAGATAATAGTGTGCTTCAAGTTGTTTTTAGATATCTAAGCTAAACTATTTATTTTGTAGCTTAAATATTTTCAACATATTTGAAATTTACATTTATGTTACTCTCTTGTTATTGGGTATTATATTAACCATTCCATAATTAAAGTTGTTATTAGCTTAAACTTAAGTTGTATTAGTAATAGAGATGAGGTAGAAGTGGAATGTACAATATATAATAATTAATAATGAATAAGTCTAAGTACACATAATTCATTCCGCAACTCGTTGTGGGATCTGCAATTCAGTTGTTTCACGGTGATGGAGTATCGGAAAATTATACAACGAAAACACGCCACACGTCGCATTTCATAAATAATTAGGATGCACCGAGCTCTTTTGATGTTAAATGAAGAAAACGCGGGTTGTAATAATTCAACATATTAATGATAAAGAGACTTTGATATTACTCAGTGTCTTTATCTTATATAAACAACGTAGTTGACATTATGATAAACCCAAATATATGTTTAATTGCAACAGTTAAAACAAGATAGGTATAACAATCAATGTCCTTAATGTTTTCATGTTCTTATATACCCCAATATAGGTTCTGTACCCCAAGGTTGCCTGGCAGAGATCGCTGCTTTAGCGATAAGGCCGCCTCTTGTACATTAATTGAACATGTTATGTATAATTTCTACTTTTGTTATTGTTTTTGTTTTATTTTTATTTAATTTCTTTTGTTACTTTTTTTTTAGTGTACAATAAAGAGTATTATTATTATTATTATTATATAAACTTATTTTATAAAGCTAAATAAAATCCAATCTCTGTAGCGTAGTTTTCTCTCTAAGTTATCCAGCTTTAGCAGAGAATTTTTTTACAGTCGGAGAGAGAATTACAGTAGATATCGTGACGCACAGACCGACCGAACAAGCTTGCAAACTTGTATTTTTTTCATAAATACCGTGGTTTATTCATGTTTATATTTGTAGTATCATTTCATTTTGTTAAATTAATATTCTCTAAGATGTGACGTGTTTTATTTGATACCTTCTTAATTTTTTAAATCAACTTCTTTATAAGAGAATAATCGTCAGTCGAAACGACTACTACTAGTCAATAATAACAATATTAACATCTTTGGATTTGAAAAATATTATCCCGGTAGGAGTCGAGGCAGTAAGAATATGTTTACGATGAAAATGATACGATAGAAGACATTCTGAGATATAAAAAGCAATGTATAATGACTTTCGGGCATGTTGAGATAAAAAGGAGTAAAGGAGTATGTTGCATTTTCAGTATTACAATATGTATTGTTTTCAATCATAATACTTGGAATATTCACTAAATAAATTGACTTTGAACGTAAAAGTCTCACCGAGGTAATGAAAACAAATTATATGGAAGTTTCTGAATTTGCTTCTGTTTGGAATCTTTATTAACTTTGTATATTCAATTAGGTTTGAAAGCATTTTCTTCAGATATTATTTATTTTCTATTTACTTATAATGTTTACTTATCTAAAGTATTATAAAATATCAATTTTACATATAACAACAACATTATTTAGTGTTATTTTAAATACAATATTAATTATATATTAATTACTTTATAAGAGGTAATTAAATTGGATTATTCAGTTTCAACTCCTCTTTCTAGACTAAAACTCAACTTATAATAGGACACAGTTCGAGTCTTGCTTGTACTTTTTATTCTATATTTATTAAATATTTTAGATTAAATTATATTTTATAGACCAGGGTGCGTTTGGAAACCTCGTAGCCTTATTTTAAGTGGGAGAGTGTCTTTATAGAAGGGCTTATTTCTTCTATAACTTTGGTATCAGAATAGGCCCTCCTGGCACTCCCATATGACGAACACAAATGACCACTAGTATGGATTCAAAGTGGAAAAGATATAAAATATTAGGTTTATCTACAATTTTACATTTACAATACAATCTATATATTACCATTTTATTCTTTGAATTGAAGTGACATTACTTCAGAATGTTTTTATGAGGCTATTTTATTTCAAAACACTTTAGTGGCTTTCGTAGGATCACATTTAGATATATTAAATTCTAATAATAATATTACTATATAATTTTTCACAAAGTAACTGGCAACAAAACAAAATATGTTCAGTTCTTTTCATGCAAACTGTTTCCGCGTTGCCTTACCTACTATTATTTTTTATTTATTGTTACGGACTTGTATCGCATCATGATTGGCAGAATTCAATATGTAAATTATAATTGATAATTTTTAGTAGAACGGATTTCCTGGGCGCCCTTGGGCATTTCCATTTGTTGCCTGTCTGCTCCGGTGGGAGAATGTGGATATAATATATAGTTTTTTTTATGGTAGTAGAAATAATGACATTATAAAGTAAGAATCTCTTTAATATATTTTAGATAAATGGGAGATATATATAAGAAGATTCAAGGTTTAAGAATTCGAATTATAATTTCTATTAAGAATATATGAAAGACTTTACTATACTAATAGTACCTATATTATTTGTGTGTACATTGTAATTAGTGTGTGTCCAAAGGACGAGTGGTACGTACATGTGTACAATCGTGATCGCGAGGGGAACACATAGTGTTGAATTATTAAAGACGACAATCACTGTTGTAGTGGAACTGGAAGTGACTGAATGTTAATGTTTAGATCGACTATGCAGCTGTATATACTTATTTAGTGTTTCTTCACTTGAACATATTACTATATGTAACTAACACTACTGTGTATAATAGACTTAAGAGAATATTTGAACTAGAAAAGACATGCACACTTTTAGCTTTGAAATTATTTCATGTTGTAAAAGAGTAAGACAGGAATAAACTAAATTAAAGTTGTAATCAAAAAGAAAACGAATCCAAAATAAACAAAAGAAATAATATTACCGAGCTTTATAAAATATTATTTTAATTATGTTTTCTTCCAACGTCGCCGGATGTTCCATTGTCTGTTCTTCTTTGTTCTCTGTCGTGTTTCAAAGCGCGTTCAGCGTTTCCGATAAAACTCAACTCAAAGCTATAGTTTATGACTACTCATCTACAAATCTCTGTTTTATTAATTAAAATGTTTTTATAAATTTCCTTTTCCTATTAGTAACTGCACTTCAGCGTATGAATACTATAATATATACATAAACTAAAACTAGGAATGGTATGAATATTAATAATATGTCTAACCTTATAATCATTTTCATTTTAACAAGTGTCTGTTCACAACATGAGTGATATAACACACTCTATTCACCATGGACCATTCATGATGACGTTTGTGTTGGAGCACATAATGTTGTTCATTAAAAACGAGAAACTCACATGTGACAAAACTAGAAGTGTTTGGAAGATATTATTTATTATTAAAAAGTAATTATCAATTATTTTATATATTTTTGATTTGAACATATAATATTTAAATCTGTTATATGTCAGACATTCATATCAAACACGTTCTGCTTGAGAGTAGTCAACTTTCAAGAACAATAATAAAATATTTTAATATACATGAATTAAATCGGTTCTATAATTCAAGTTAATTAAAAATAAACAAAATCATCATACCACGCAAATTTGTAATAAAATATTTTAACCTCTTTATATTACCCGATGTTCCATTCTCTAAGTATCTTTGTTTTTCAAACCTCGTTCAGCGACGCTCCGATGAAACTCAAAGCAAGGGTTCATGACCACTCACTTACATTACTCTATTTAATTAATTAAATTGTTTTCTGGAATTCCATTTGTACATAAATAACTGCACCTTAGCTTGTAAAAATATGTGAATTTGAGAAGAGCTTTTTAATATTTATATCACTTCTTATCAACAAGGATCCCTAACAGAGTTTAAGAAAATATTTTTGTTTATATACCCTACTCGTATACGTGTTTGTTGTTGCTCTAAGATTACGAGAAAATAAATCTAACACTTATTTCCAAAAATAATAATAAATAATTGATTGATTGATTGATTCTTATTAAAATATGTTGTGTTATTGAGGTTACATTAATATAAACCTTGGTTAAGAGCTGTAACGGAGGCCGTAGAGAAATATCTTGGTCGTGTCGGTGGTGAGTTTCCTCTATGTACGATTATTATTCTGTTACCATTACTCGGAAAAATACTATTTCTCATAATTACTTTATATACTCTCTTTTATTTAAATTAAATATATATTTAGTGTCACTACGTTACGTTATGTTTTAAAATATATTTAATAGTAATAACAAATTATTTTATACAATTTCTACTAATAATAATTGTAAGTTTGTGAGTTTTGTATTTAAAAAGTAAATACAAAACTATCAGCAATAAAATATGGTTTATAAATATGGTGTTTTAGAATGATATCCTTGGATCGACGTAGGGGTTATGTTATATACGATAACATATGCCTTTTATACATATCCCCGATATGACCCCGGGCCTACCAAAATTGGTTTAGTAGTAGTTGTAGATTTATAGATAGTCGAAAGAAAGGTCTAGAATTTTAATTTCAGAATTCGAATGCTCTTTTCATAGAAACATTATGACGGATCAAATATGGTTGCCGAAACCAATTTTTTTGTACAAAATTCATTTTAAAACCAGGATCATGAACCCAAATTGAGGTCCTTAGTACCCATTATGAAAGGTATAAGGTAAGTCTACTTTCAAACCACTTGTAAAACTTTTTAAATCGAGTCAAATTCAGTAAGTGAGTTACTAGCCACTAACATCAACCGATTTTTATAAAATCTGGTAGACTTTAGTAGAACTGTTGTAAGAGAGATGCATTTGAAAATTCCAAAATTTTAAATTCATCACACTTGTATTTGTAAAATTCAAGATGGCGGATCTGATACAGTGAATTAATGTTGAATTTTACAAATTCAATTCAACTGTCAACTTTCCAGTTTTAAGAATCCTCCTAATAGTGCTTACAAATAAATAAAAGATTATTTTTATTCAAATAGTTGTTTTAATTGACATATTTTGCATGCGCCTAAGATCAGACTAGTAGCACTGTTTAGTGCTAAAGAAACCAACAAGAAATTCCATATTTATCTCTTACGATAACATTAAACTATGTAACATGAAAGAACAAAGTACGGTATAACAATAAGAAGGCTATATAATAATTTATTATAAAAAAGTATTTGCTATCTCTTAATAAATAATTGAAAATTGTCTGTCAATTAACAAAAAGAACTATCATTTCCTTTTCCGAAATGTTGTAATTCATTGTTCAGCGTAAAAAGCATGTCTATATTTGTCTTCTCTGTTCTTTGGAATGCAATTTAATACAAATAAATGACAATATTTGGATAGTTATGACCTATCACTATTTAGTTGATCCCATTTAATATCACCAAACCATAAGCGACTCGGCGATGATTTAACTCAAAATGCTACAAACATTCAAAAAGACTTAACCATTTAATGCTTTATCTGAACTCATCTTTACGTACGCGCTAATGAAACATCAGAAAGAATTTAATAATGAACAAGAGAAATTTAAATGATTAGTCATAAACTTGCTTTGAGTGTGACGAGAGAACGCGGCTTGAAGAATGAGACGGCTGTTAACAAAGATGCTAAAATAATGGAACACCCGGTAATGATAATAACAAAAATGTAATGAAGGTAATATTTTATAACGCACTTTAATAAAAAATTGCCTTGTTCTTTTAATTTGTTTGACACAGCTGTAATTTATTGCAGTGATTTACGACATGGCTACGTAACTGCAGCTATTCACGTTTGTTTACTGCCAAACAATTATGATGTGCTATAACGTGAAGCCTTACCTTACTGGTAAGGCTTAATTTTAATATTCTTGTATATATTATTATATATATATTTATATATAAATATAAATAAAATTAATTCAATTTAATATATGTTTACAAAAATATTATTAATCTAATAATATTTGTGATGTACACAAAATTAATATTAGAAACAAAAATAGCCTGGCTATACCCCTCACTAGACTCCATAAAACAGGTTAATCCTTTAGGGTTAATTTTATTCGTTTTTACAATAAATTCCCAGTTTACAAAGTTCCAGAGTTTCCAAAGACGTCAAAGGGTTCGAGTCCTGACCGAGTCTATAATTTTTCATTGCATGTTTATTTTTAATGCAGTCATATTTATATAATAGTATATAATTCTACTATCTTGTTGTTATTCCAACAACGTTCTTTGTGAACAAGAAAACGCATTCTATATGCAACGAGCGAAGATACTCTTCTAAGATATTGTAATAATATTTATCACATTTATGTCGTATCATATCTATCGCCTTATTCAAACGTGACCTGACATTGGCTATATGTCTGATAAGGTTATTTTATGTGGTTTGTTCTTTTAATACAATAATTATCTATTATATAAAAATGAATCGCAAAATGTGTTGGTAAGCGCACAACTCAACAACGCATGGACCAATCTTAACAATTCTTTTTTTTAAATATTCCTTGAAGCCCAAGGATGGTTCTTACGGCGAGAAAAATTCGAATAATTTCCAGGAAAACCCTAAAAAAGCCCTTTTCTTTTTCTTATACAAATATTTTAAATGTAGAATAAATAACTAAATGTAGAGTCAATTTGAACTGTATTGTTATTCAACAAAGTTCATATTAAATTACAAGCACTCATTGTTGTCTAAACAATGTAGCAACACGCTAACGTCGAAGAGTCAATTCGCGCTTTATTGTCGCTGCACAAAGCTCAAATTTGTGATAATACCGTGAACACGACCAAATTGAAAAGTTAAAAAATATAAGAGCTATATATTTGATTGGCCTTGCAATATTCTATCTTTTTTTTTAGTTGCGGAATGCGACATAATTTGTCATCAGTTTTCATGTCATTGCATCTGTCAAACAAACCGCGTTAAAAAGCCTTTATAATATTTAATAATTAATTTTGATTGTTTTATATCGTGTTTTGTGCAAAGTGTTTTAATACCTGTGATTAATAATTATTGCATGTGACATAATTTAGGTAAGTATATTCAATATGCCTCCTATAAGACGATGTAATTTAGGTAGAAAAAACCGAAATGCTACAAACCAAACTAATTATCGATCTTTTCATACTGCACAAGGACGTGACGACCGAAATGAACGCCAAAGAATTCGTATACCACGAACGCGGGAAGCGAGAGCGAGAGATTCAACTAATAATCGCGAAAGTTTGAATCAAGCTGCTTTCAATAACGATTTGTCAATTGACTACAGTAACCACCAATGTGTTACTATTGGATCTATGAACTTGGTTTGCTCTCATTGTAAGGCATTGAAATACAAAAATGAAGCCAATGGATTGTATTGCGCAAATGGGAAAGTGAAATTGATACCATTGGATCCACCACCAGAGCCATTGTACTCATTGGTTTCAGGAATAGAACCAGATTCCATACACTTTTTGTCAAATATCCAACAATATAACAATTGCTTTCAAATGACGTCATTTGGGGCAACAAACGTAGTTCGGGAAAATTTCATGCCAACTTTTAAGGTATGTATTATAGCAGTTAATCATTATTATTTTAGTGAACAAAATTTCCTGTTAACTAAGTAAATGTGTCATTAACCTTCAGTTCCCTAAACCCCAACACATATATTACTTAGTCATAATATTATTTGGTGATTCAGTATTAGCAACAATTTTATTATTTTGAAACACAATATAATTATTTGATGATGGATATTAGTTACAACTAATTATTACATATTGACATACCTAAGCATATCAATTATTATTTGGTGATTCAAATTAGGAGACAGATATACTTTTTAGGAACAAATATTATTTCTATTTGGCAAAAATCTTTTTTTTTAATTTACAGATACAAGGCCAAATATATCATAGAGCAGGTTCACTGTTGCCAGTGTCAGATAGCAATTACAAATTCCTGCAAATGGGCAATTTACCACAAGAAATTGATATGTGTTGTTTACATAACAATTCACTAAAGAGGTCTATTGTAGAACAATTACAAACTTTTTTTCATGAGCACAATCAATTGATTATGTTGTTTAAAACTGCACTGGATCTAATGCCATCTGATAATCACAAAATTATAATCAGAGCTGATAAAACACCTGTTGGCCAACATGCAAGACGTTTTAATGCACCAACTATTGATGAACTTGCCATCGTAGTAGTTGGAGAAAACTTGGAATCCCGTGATATTGTTTAACATCGTCGGAATGATCAATGATAACGTATAAAGGAAACACACCGCTCATGTGACGCACTGCAATATCCCATTATATTTTGGCAAGGTGAAGATGGCTATGATTTTTCAAACAAGATGATAAAACCCAGTACACGTAATAAAAAATATTTTTTAGCCATGGAGATATATTATCAGTCACTATATTATTATTATTTTTAATTTTCAATGTTATGAAAACAAAAGTCTATTTTCAGGTTCTGAAACCAACAAAAAAGTCAGTTCAATGAACTATTATTCCTACCGCCTAATGATTCGTGAAAATGAAGACAATCACATACTCAAATGTCGGCTATTAGATATAATGTTGTAGACATGTATGTTAAAATTGAAACGGAGAGATTAACATTCATCAGGTTGAATCAGACCAAACTCAGATCTGAAGAGTATATTCACCTTCGAGATGCGATTAATACTGATGGAAACACATTTTGATTTGGTTGAAAAGATAAGACCAAATGAAGTTGATACAGTAATATCAGCTGAAATTCCTAATGTAGAAGTAGATCCTTGATTGCATGAGGTAGTTATTAAAAACATGATACATGGTCCCTGTGGAACTCTTAATCAAAATTCACCATGTATGGTGGATGGTAAATGTTCAAAGCGATATCCACGGACATTAATATCTGAAACAATCACTGGTAATGACGGTTATCCTTTGTATAGTCGCCGATCGACAGCAGACAATGGAAGATCAACAATTGTCTAATTAAATCAACAAAATATTGAAATAGATAATCGCTGAATTGTTCCATATTCACCCATTTTATCAAAGACTTTCAAAGCGCACATCAACGTTGAATCTTGCCATTTAGTAAAATCTATTAAATACATTTGGCGTCTGGCGTTTGGCGCTCCATCGTCTCTGGCTACCCGGCAAGGGATATGGCGTGAAGGTAAATAAATAAATAAATATATTAAATACATTTGCAAATATGTAACAAAAGGGAGTGATATGGCTGTGATTGGTATTAATGCAGAGAATTCCAATGATGAAGTTACCCAATACCAAATGGGTCGCTATTTTAGTAGTAATGAAGCAGTTTGGCGAATATTTTCTTTTCCTATTCATGAGAGACATCCTACTGCTGTTCATTTAGCTGTGCATTTAGAAAATGGACAAAGAGTATATTTTACAGCACAAAACGCAGTAGAAAGAGCTGTACAGCCACAATCTACTAAATTAACCTGTTTTTTGAGACATGCCAAAACGATGCTTTTGCTCAAACATTATTATATTCTGAAATGCAAAAATATTATACTTTGAATAGATCCTCAAACAGATTTATACGACGGAAACAAGGAAAACCAGATACAGGATACCCAGATGTATATTCTACCGATGCGATTGGTCGAATTTATTCAGTACATCCAAGCAATTATGATTGTTTTTATTTACGACTGCTATTAGTCAATGTACGTGGCCCAACATCTTTCCAACATGTACGAATTGTTAATGGTGATTTGTGTGGATCATACAGAGAAGCTTGCCAACGTTTGCGATTGCTAGAAAATGATGCTCAATGGGATCAAACTCTCAATGATGCTGTAATATCATCACAAGCTCATCAAATACGAACATTGTTTTCTATAATCATATCTACATGCTTCCCATCAAACCCAAAGGATTTGTGGATCAAGTACAAAGATAATATGTGTGATGATATTTTGTATCAAATACGGATTAGAAGGGGAAATCCAAATATACAAATAAGCGAAGAAATTTACAATGAAGTATTGATTTCAATTGAGGACATATGCTTGATGATGTCAAACAAACTATTATTTCAATTAGGCCTGGCCGCGCCCAATCGTCCAATGCATGATGCTTTTAACCAAGAGTTGCACCGGGAAAAACTGTATGATCTCAACACTTTGAAAAAATTAATTCAAACAAACCTTCCACTATTGAATGAACAACAGAAGTATGTATTTGATACACTTATGAAAGTAATAAATGATAAAAGAGGAGGGATTTACTTCTTAGATGCACCTGGTGGTACAGGATTTTTTTTTTTATTTCATTGATATTAGCAACAATTCGCTCACAAAGTAAAATTGCACTTGCACTCGCTTCGTCGGGAATCGCAGCAACTTTGCTTGAAAGTGGTCGACCTGCTCATTCAGCACTAAAATTGCCATTAAACATGCAAAGCAACGAAACTCCAGCCTGCAACATTTCGAAGAACTCTGCAATGGCAAGGGTTTTGCAGCAATGTGAATTTATTGTTTGGGATGAATACACGATGGCACATAAAAAATCTTTGGACACTTTAGATAGAACCTTATAAGATCAGGAGATTTTCGTCAAACATTGCCATTGATTCCACGATCAACGCCAGCTGATGAACCTAATGTATGTTTAAAGTCCTCCAATTTGTAGAAGCATGTGAAGGTATTACATTTAGGCAAGAATATGCGTGTCAAGTTGCAAAATGACCAATATGGAGACATATTCTCTAAACAATTCATTGACATTGGTAATGTCAAATTTCCTATAGACACCTTGACTGGTTGCATTAACTTACCTCAATGTTTTTGTCAGTTAACTAGATCAAAAGATGAACTTATTCATAAGGTGTTTCCAGATGTTGCTCAAAATTACAGAAACCATAATTGGTTGAGCGAACGGGCTATATTAGCTGCAAAAAACATAGATGTGAATGAATTAAATTTCAAAATTCAAGAACAAATTACAGGCGAATTGAGGATATATACATCAGTTGATTCGGCTACTAACCAAGATGATGTCGTCAACTATCCGCCTGAATTTTTAATCTCGCTGGATGTACCAGGATTGCCACCGCACAATCTGCAATTAAAGGGTGGATCGGTAGTTATAATGTTGAGAAATATCAACCAATCGCGTCTTTACAACGGCACACGGTTAGGGATAAAAAAATTATTGAACAACGTGATAGAAGCAACTATACTGAAAGGAAAGTATAAAGGAGAAGACATTTTGATACCACGCATCCCAATGATTCCGACTGATGTACCATTTGAATTTAAACGACTACAGTTTCCAGTGCGGCTTGCTTTTGCTATGACCATAAATAAGTCCCAGGAGCAATCATTAGGTGTTTGTGGAAATCTAGAAAACCCATGTTTCTCACATGGTCAATTGTATGTTGCCTGTTCCCGTGTTGGAAAACCATCAGATTTGTTTGTATATTCACCAGGTAATCAAACAAAAAACATTGTGTATCATAAAGCACTAAAATAAAAATAACACAGATTTTTGTTAATAATTATGATTCACTTGATTTACAATAACGCGATTACTGAAAATACTTATATACGTTTTATTTCATTTTTCTTTATTTCATGGGTTATTAACCCTATGTTAATAATAATAGTAATAAATAATTAATTATCTCCATGTAATTATTGTCATTGAAGCACCCACTTTATAAATATTTGTCACCTTTAGGTTCCCACGATCCCTTTAGATTATTTTTCAATCAGGTTTGAACCTTATGTTCCCCTCTTAGTTTGAAGCTCTCTGGAAGACATCCCAGTCGGGGTTTTTAGTGCGTCTCAAAAGGGTGGCCAAAGTTCGTGGAAGCGAAGATACTTAGGTCATCCGAGCTGACCTTTTTCCTTAATTCTCCTGAACAGAACCGTCACCATAATGATAGGGCTATATGTGAGAGTCAGCAGAGTAAAAACGTCTTAAGGTCGAAATATAAACTGCCACATTCCAAATCTATTTTGACAGAACGAAGTCTGCCGAGTTGAATAAAAATTGTTGTATTTATTATAAAAATGTATTTTTTTCATTTTTCATTATTTTTCTTTTAAAATTTAAATGTTTTGAGTTTAACTTTTATTATATGCATTAGTAAAACCACCAAATATTTTGAATTATGAACATTTTATTAAATTGATAAAGTAACATATTAAAAAAAGGATAATTTTACGATTTATTTATCATATTATTTAAAATATTAAATGATAAAAAAAATCCACCAGAATGCTTAATATATATAAATCACGTGTCACGTTGTTTGTACTCCTAAACTAATTAACCGATTTTTAATAAATTTACACACCATGTACAGTTTGACCCAACTTAAAAGATAGAATAATTTTCAACTCAATTCATAGTCGCAATATTATTTTATTGCAAATTATTTGTTTATTATTTTGCAGTTAGCTCCTAACAATTCTAAAAGATGACGGTATCTGTTGACTGGATTGAGTAATTACGAATGAGGTATCTACCCTACCTACCTCATTCGTAAGTTTAGTGTTCCAAGTTATTTACTAAAAACTTTGTAATATACAAATAGTGTTATAAACTTGGATAAAATTTAAAAAATAATTATAATTATTTTGTTTTGATTTTTGCTTAATATTGGCTGTAAGAAAACAATATGGTTTTCATGACAGATGTACTCTGAACGTTACCCCTTAAATAGTTTACTACAATGTAATATATCAAAAACAATAGTCACAGCAACGCGTGACCGGGTCTGCTAGTAACCTAATAAATAAATTAAAGTTTTGTTTGTAGATATGTTATATTTTCATTTTGTTAGTGTTTATTCTCAATTTTATAACATCTTGTAATATTGACTATATTATTAATATGTTTTATCGTTCAAGGGTCGAGCTTTAAATAATCCTTATATTTTCAGTACACTAATATTAAAAATGAACGGAACTTGGGTAAGGAAAGGAAATGTGACTTATAAACGACATACTAGGTTTTAAGTTTCTACAAATATATTTTTTTTGTAATCATATAAGTTAAGGAATCAAATAAATAAATACCTATCGAATAAAATTGAGAATAAACCTCCGTTAGTAATTACGCAGCAGGCGAAGTTTAAGCAGTGTGCTCGAGGCCTAAGCAAACTAGAATTAGTTCGTTTACTTCGCAGGGAACATAAGTAGTCTCGCAATTAGTTTAAGAGTTCAGGACATAAATGCTTGCGAAATACCTTTACTGTCGTCATTTGTACTTACAGGTTTTTTGTTACAAGCAAAATGGGTTAGTGGAGAATGTCGTATTTTTGTGATAAATATTGACTTTAATAGATTATTATTTAAAATATAATAACTTTTATGATTATCATTGTGACTCAGAGTGTGACTTAAGCTAACAAAAAAAATAAGTTAACACACAATATAAGGCTATTAAAAATTCAAAATTCTAACAAGGCTATTAAAAATTAAAAATTCTAACAGATTTCATAATAACCTCTATTCAAACATGATAAGGATTTTAAGAAGCCTTTGTGACTCCAAGTTGTAATTTCCTGTGATATTATAATTAAAAGTCTGTAGAGCCGTTACTAAAATACGAAGGTTCCTGGTTTTTTTTGTCCAAGTAAATACTTATATTAATTATAATATAAATAACAGTGTTTGTTAATATTAATCTATAAATTATTTACATATTCTTTGCTACTTTCTTTTAGCAGTATTTTGCATTAGGTGGAATATGTATACAAATGTATAAAAATACAAAAATTAATTTCTCATCTTAACTTTATAAATAGACGAGACTACGAGAAATTCGACGTAAAACAACTTTTAATTGGAACCGCTCCAACACTTGGACGCACTGACTACGTTACGACCGTGTTTAGATTAAAACTTAAGTGTACTATTTACCTTTGTTACAAAGACTGTTCTGTTTCGTAGATAACGTTATCTTATTTCAATTAAATTACTTTTATTTGCAAATTCGGGCATTGAATAATACAAATATTTGGATGTATTTGAAATGTGCTTTTGATTCAAAGTCCGCTAGTTTTTTTAAAAGACTCGCAGTGTCGTGTGAACCAGATGATATACTTAATCGTATGTGTGCTCTTAAATGTTAGTAAGTAGTGGTGCGAACTTGGAGAGTTGCACTGTTTAGATAGATATTTGAATTTTAAATTGTAATATGAATTAAGGAAATTTCGCTTCGCGACCCAGTTAGGTGAATTAAATTAGTAAAACATAACAAATTACCTAAGTTTACTTTTATTTTTACGGTATTTAATACACAATATACTCTGATTAATCTTATTAAGAATCACATTCAATATACAATTTGCCTACAATAATAAATTTAAAGTTTCAGAACAATTTATATTATATGACTTTTATCCTCCAACACAGAAGCTTCTCTCCGTATTCATCTTTCTGTAATATTTGCGTAATATATGCGTTATTGTCTCGTTTCACACTATGTGAGTCTAAGTTGGCGGTATCTTATTTAAAAATTTATTACCTTTATATGACTAACAACTTTATAAATAATATCGATTATTATAATTTATTATTATAATGTAATTGAACACAAAATAATGCAACAAATCCATTTAAAACAAAAATTTAAAAAAAGATTATAAATAGAAAAATATTATAAACAAAATAATAAAACTCATAACTTAATTTTCCTTATTTGTAAAACCCTGGTGGTCAAATATATTCCACATGCAGCGAGCGAAGTCGGTAAAGTATGAGAAGATATCTCACATTCACACCATGCTCCTGTCTGCTGCACCGTGATACATGACATTAAGACAATATTGGTTCTATCTGTATTCACGTAACATTGTAGAGATCTTCAGGACATTCGTATTATTATTTATTGGAACAAAATAAAACGCAATGCAATAGGAAAATATTATTTCTTTTCATCTGTCACGAAATTAATTATACAAATGCTCGTAAAAGAATGTCTTTAATGCACATTAACATGCACATTAATATGCTTTAATTAACACACTCCACCCTACATACTTCAAGTTATCTATTTACAAATTATAATGTTTTAATTCGTAGATAAGAACCTAAGGCAAAATTTTTCTTACTATTTTACTCATGGTCATTGTCATTTTTAAATCAGCATTAACACATATTCATGTTATTAATGGTCAATTGTTTCAAATACTTAGATTAAATATAATAGTTTTGGTCTGGTTCCAACAACGTCCAACTGTGAAAAGGTAATGCTGTAACGTAATGATTCATTTATATTGTGTAACTAACGTAGAGGTACATAACTACAAACCAACCATTGTTCATACGAAGTATTTGCGTTTCGATGTCCTCCAGCTAAGCTCTGATCTTTTTATCATCTTCAATAACATGGTCCAAGAAAGATGTTATTATAATAAACATGACCAGCCTAAAGCTCCGTCGCGTAAAAGTTTTCGAAACTCCAATAGACGGGAATGATCTTCTCATTAAAAGAAATAAAATTTTAGGATCCCTTCTAACTACGTATTTAAACATTAAAAAATTGATATTAAGTAATTAATTAGAATATCATAATATAAAATAATTTATTAAGCAAAAATCTTAATAATATGGAAGTAAAATCGATGTTCTTAAGAATTCCCATAAAGGTTTGAATGTGTTTGGAAAGACATTAGACTTAGTCACCGCTGCATAAAACCATAAGAGACAAATATACGTCACCTTAATACAATTAGGTTTAATTTCAGGTAAACAAAGCATTTACACAGCTTTAGTTTACCTGAAGTTTGATCCTTTGATGTTATTCAGGGTATAACTAACTTAGTACAAAGTACTCCTAACTCTTCTTAAAGTATTATTTCAAAGTTCAACTTATGTTTAAGAGTATAGGAACACCGTTTGATCAAGGTTAATTATTTTTAGTTATAAAGTAACAATATGGTACCGTATTAATCTCCCTGACCGCTCGTAATTCGTAATTAGGGCTTAAGGGCCGACCTTAATGACTTATTGCACAAATATAATTAATGCAATCTGTGAAAGTTTAGCCCGCTTTAAATACAGTGTTTTCTCTAAATTTACTTGGGGTTTCTATTAAAAGATTCTCAACACTTTAATAGAAACCGTGTTAGTTGAAATATGTAATGATGATGTTTTTAATGGTTACCATTTTGTTGTCATTTTTAAACGAAATATTGAAATATTGAGACAAGAATTGGTATTCTGCATATATTATAGACAGAATATGTAGAATGTATATATATATATATATATATATATATACATATACATATATATATATGTATATATATATACAAATCAATTATGTCCTTCGTTTGTTCTGTATTCGATTTTATCACAAACGAACTAACCGATAAAATGTAATTTAAAACTATTATTATTTATTTATTGTATAACAATCGTTAAAATAATAAAATATTTTTCAATTAAAAAAAAGTTGATGTATTTCTTAGTATAATACTAAAACCTATTACGAGACATTCACTTAGCTCAATTTATTACTCGGTTTTAGAAAAGTACTACAATATATCCTCGATCCAAATCTGAATACGAAAAAATACGTTATAACATTTATACATAGTCATTAATCCTTTGTTTTAAAGTGAATTTTTATCTGAGAAACAAAGCATTTATTATAAAAAGGAAAAGATAAAATAAGCAATAACGTTTCTAAGATAAGTATCGTTTTCAGTCGATCTGAATTAACCGCACGAGTTAAACTTTATTCACATAACATGCTCTAAATTGTAAAAATGATTACAAAAATATTTTTTGTTTCGTTTTAGTTGGGATCATTTTATTTGAAACGTGGGGACATTAAAATAGTAAAAAAAATATTTTATTCATTTGTATCTCTTATTTAAAATTATTTTTTATCACAACTGTTGTTTTTAGAATATTCAAATGGACCGGTGGCATTAAACTATCAACTTTTTTTTGTACACTTTTTAGAATTGAAACACTTCTTATAAGTAGTTGTTTGTTGTTACTGTTGTTTTTAATATAATCCATCCTTCATATTGCGTTAAAGAGTCAAGAGAAAAGCGACAAACGATAAATATCCTTGCGATCGACTCACAGCGTACTTATATATATGTCTTTTTGAACAAAACAAGTTATCATAAAATCAAACCACGTATACATTAAAAGAGACTGCGATGTCTCAATAGTGAAGGAGAGAAGAAGAAGGGGAATTACCAAGTAAAGAGACGACTTCTGTTTCATTTATTTTACATTTATCTCTCGATATCAAAGCACATTGTGATGTTTCGTTGTGGCTATATTAGAAATTAGTCTTCTAAAGTCTATTGATAACAGACAGTCTTACAAATGATTACACTTTATTTTATTTGTTGGCAGAATAAAAAGAAGCAAAAGAAAGAATAATAATATATAATTATTTATTTATTTAGCTTCACGCCATATCCCTTGCGGGGTAGCCAGAGACGACGGAGCGCCAAACGCTACGGTCCCTGCATACCTCTTTCGCCTCGGCCACAGACATCAACCTCTTCATACATGCCCTCCGAGGGGTCCTCATGCTTTTTACGTGACCTTCCTCCAGTATCATAGATACTGTGTTTTCAAAGGTCACTCGAAGCCTCTTACCGCTCACTTTCCTATATAAATCTTTTTTACCATTCTTTCATCATTCATTCGTTCGACGTGCCCAAACCACCTGAGCACGTTTTTCTTCATTCTCACCGTGACATCTTCGCAAGTACCTGCCATTCTATGGATCTCTTCATTGCGGATTCGATCAGCTAGACTGACTCCGCAAATTCTGCGAAAAGATCGCATCTCCACAGCATTCATCTTTCTTACATTCTTCTTCTGTGTTACCCACGTTTGACTGCCGTATAACAGCGTCGGTAGCAAAACTGCGTTGTGTACAGCCAAAGGTACAGCTATGCTGACGTTTTGCCGTCTCAACAATGCAGTCAAAGCACTGTTGAAAGAAAAATTATTTATTAAAATATTAATTCAAAAGATAAATTAGTTTTTGAAGGAATCTTTATCAAAATTAATTATTAGAAAACAATATAATGTGTAACTCAATAATTGAGGATTTTATATTAGACTCGTTAAGGAGATGAAAATTTATCAAAATAATATTTTTGTTCCTTATTTCTGTAATTGTTAAAACCTTCGATATCCACAGGGAATATTATAAACAAGTTGCCTAAAACAGAGGAAAGCTTATTAATGACAAAAACAGTTGTTAGGTATACATTAAAAATAATTTTAATTAAAAAAAAACATCACAAATGAATTACCATTGAAAGAAATAAGTAAATATATCAATAATAAATATACAACACTATGTCGTTTGACCTTTAATATTACTTATAAAATGCAAACGCAATATGAAATAAATCTTTGATAATATACATAAGTAGGAACCAACATTTTATACATGTTTTGTTTGAATAAATAATAATAATATTTTCGTATTCAAATGAATATATTAAAATTCTGTTATAAGTATCAAGAATACATATTTAATTTAAGCAAAGACACGGTACAATGGACTAGATTCAGGAAAAAGTTAACAATTCTTTTTATAGCGGCCAAGAAAATTTATTATGTTGTCAACATAATTCCTGCCACAAATTACAACAAAAAACACCGAAAGCTAAGGCTCGTCAGAATTTATCATTGGGCTTATAATAAATCACCTCAAGGTTGTCTTCTTAGTCTGAGAACAAAATGAACATCTATTTTAAATTAGTAAAGTAGTGTTATTTTCTAATTTTTAAAAATTACGTTTTATAATTGTTTGTTTTTTATTTATTAAATATGTTGGAATGTATTACCGCGAATACAGGATTTGGTCAAAGGGAGCGGAGAAGGAAAGGTGGGAGGGGTTAATTTTATTCCAGGATCCTTTGTTACGCACGTTCTATAAAACGTAGCATCGCCTGCTCCCACCGCCTCTTCCCCCCGAATATGGGGTTGACTGCCTGATATCATTATCATCCACTTGCCCTCATTACAATTATTTGGGGTTCACGTAATATGTCACTTTTTCCAATGCTCTTCTCTTATATGTAAACTCAGTGGAGACGTATGCCTCTATGTCATATAATTTTTCCCCAGTTCACATATATCTAGACACAAACTTCTTTATTATCAGTAATAGAAAGCAATCATAGTATATTATTGATAATATATGGCTTTTTGTCTTAAAATATAATACAAAATTTAGTATATTCGGATAGAAGGATTTTAGCCATTTTGACAATAAATATTTTAATTTTACATTGAGATTTAAATAAATCGGTTTTTTAATTTTTATATTTTTTAATTAGATTTCTCTAATTATTAAAAATGAAGCTGTGAAACTCCGAAACATCCCAAAATTTATTTAATATCTTGCAGTTTTACTTTATGGATCTCTTATCTATTGGAAATTGTAATACATTAATTCATGTCTCGGAATGAGCTGAATGACAATATATTTGGCCATTTGGCATCTTTCCATGACTCGCAATACGAGTTTACATCTTGTGACTTGGTTTTATATAATAAAATATATAACATCTACTAAATTACTCTTAATGTACTTATTGTATCTTTAACATTTGTCATATTTCAAGAAAAAAACGTACAGATTGGTGTAACAATTTGTTTGCATGAATGTTTGCTTTTGATTTTACAAACTGGTTTAATTTGTTTATATTTTTTCCACTTTGAATCAATAGGTCAAATGGGAGTGGCTGGAGGGCCTATTTTAATAACATACTTATCAATATATGTTACTTTCGCCACAGTCGATCGGGTAGTGATCTTCTGTTACATCTTACGTATCATTAAGCAGCGGTTATTGAAGGCAAGGGAGAGGATCTGGCAGTTAGTCTGAATATGGCAAAAGCCTTAGATTGTGTATTACACAAGGGGGTTCTTTAAAATTTTATATACACTTCCTATATACTTCCCGAGAGTTTATGCAACTGGATTACCAGCTTTCCCACTGAGAGGAGCATACCGGGTTTTTGCCCGTATCCTATCCTAAGCCTGTAAATGCTGTCGTACGCCAAGGCTGCGTGCTATCCACAATTCTGTTTCTCCTGCACATCAATGATATGTTGGATATTTGCTCCAGATCATCCTAGTATCAGCTTCTATCGTTTGGCCGCGTATAATGGAGAGTCGTTCGGAAGGGCGGGGGTACCCAGTGCTATAAGCTAGAGAGGCTTCTCTGTGCGTTTTTTACCGTATTTACAATTGGTAGTATTCCGAAGAGCTATTGTATCTGATGCCTGCCGCTGATTTTCTTCACCGACGTCGCCTTCAATACAATCCGTAACTCCTGGATGCATTTCGATATTCGACTGTGCAGTTTTCAAGGACTTTTCTTCCACGTACTACTAAGATATGGTACGATCTCCCTTCCGCGGTATTTCCGGATTTCCGGATTTCAATACGACTTGGGTACCTTCAAAAGAGGCTTACGCTTTCACCGCCAAGGCTGGCAGCACTCATGTGAATCCTCAGATGTTGCATGAGTTCATGATCGGCGGTGATCACGTATCATCTATGACCCACAAGCTCGTTTGCCCTCCTCTGAAATAAAAAAAAATCATTATTTTTAATAAAACATAGCATATTACATGTAATTAATAAATAAATCACACACTGACTTTACTTACCGGTTTATGCAGTTTTCATTATCACAGCTAAAGTTCTTTAGTGCTAATTTTCATATCAATACCAGAGAAGCAAGTAATACCTTTAATTTCCGTTTTATCTTTGAGAATGCTTATGACAACCAAACCTTTCGTCTACCTCTATTCCTAATTACGATTTTTTTTAATGCATTTCAGTATTCATTTAAAGGTATCGTATTTAAATAATGCCTGTTTATTATATATAATTATAAAAGCTATAAATAACTTAAATATTAAACATTCAATTTTGTTATTTCAATAAACAATAAACAAATTTCGAGGTGGTAGAGCCTAGCTGTAGTTATCTGACTGCAGCTCGTATTGGGCTGGCTCGACCGGGGAAGGACCACCCTCTCACAGAAGACCGACGTGTAGTAACCAAATTAATTTGGTTATGTTTCGTCGGTGAGTGAGAGAATCCGGAAGCCCAACCCCCCCCCCCCACGCCAAACATGAAAGCGATGCCTACAAGAAAAATACCCCAGGAGGGTACCGGCTTTGATGAAGCCGGGGACCCCCTCCCCGAGCAAAATCGGGGAAATGATTCTCGGATTTTGCTCGGGCTGCCCGTCGTATCTGGGGCGGGCAAAGTATCGCCTTTTGTGTTTTATGAGGGCAAACGACGAGTCAACGCAGCGGCACCCCGACCCACTCTAAATGTGGACTTTTGCAACATCCGGGGACTTCATTCCAACTTGAACGCCGTCCATTACCATCTAGAGACGGCGCAGCCGGCCTTGTTGTTTCTGACGGAAACGCAGATATCTCGACCTAGCGACACAGCGTACCTGTCATACCCCGGGTATAAACTAGAACACCATTTTATACCACACGCCGGGGTATCTGTGTTCGTAAGGGAGGATATCTGCTACCGTCGCCTTCAGGTTTTTGAAGGTCGGGACCTGTCTATACTCTGGCTACGCGTGGACATGGACGACCATGTCAGAGTCTACGCGTGCCTCTACAGGTCCCATAGTGGTAATGCAGACACGGATCAACTCTTGGGCCATGTTCAGGCGAAGATTGACGATCTGCTTTCACAGACTCCCTCCGCCGAAGTCGTAGTCCTAGGGGACTTTAATGCGCACCATGCCGATTGGCTAGGGTCACGTGCCACCGACTACGCGGGGAGATCTGTGTTTGACTTTGCTCTGGCAAATGGTCTGTCCCAGCTGGTAAAGACGCACACTCGTCTACCGGACGTGGACAGCCACACGCCCTCTTTGTTGGATCTTCTGCTGACTACACATCCCGGAAAGTACCAAGTCACTGTCGAGGCTCCCTTAGGTTCCTCTGATCACTGTCTGGTACGGAGTGTAGTGCCCATTCAACGGTCGGCTCGCACAACACCTGTGACTCGACGCGTTTGGCATCACAAGTCAGCGGATTGGGATGGAATGCGGTCCTTTTTTGCATCCTACCCATGGGGGCCGATTTGTTTCCCTTCCGATGATCCTAGTGACTGCGCTGCGGCTGTAGCTGATGTGATACTACAGGGCATGGAACTATTTGTACCAAGCTCTGTGGTACCACTTGGTGGCAGATCGCGGCCTTGGTTTGATGCGTCTGTCAGGGCTGCAGCAGCTGGCAAACGGCAGGCTTATCAAGCTTGGGTCAATGCGTTAGTCACTAAGGATCCGAACTCTAGAGTTCTGAAGAGGAAATATAATCGTGCCTCCAGATTCTTCAAACGGCAAATCGCTAGAGCAAAGTTCAAGCATGTCGTCAAAATTGGGGATCAGCTGGCAAAGTACCCGCCTGGCACGCGCAAATTTTGGGCGCTTTCAAAGGCCACTCTGGGAAACTTTAACCAGCCGTCCCTACCGCCGTTGCACATGGGGAATGACTCTCTGGCCCACACGGCAAAAGAGAAAGCCGATCTCTTGGGCACTCTTTTCGCCTCCAACTCGACTTTGGACGACCAGGGGAAGACACCGCCTATCATCCCGCGGTGTCAGAGCTCAATGCCGGAAATAGTTTTTCGGCAGAAAACTATTAGGCAGTCTCTATTTTCCTTGGACGTTCATAAGTCGAGTGGGCCGGATGGCATTTCTCCATTGGTGCTACGAACGTGTGCCCCTGAGTTGACTCCAGTGCTAACGCGTCTATTTCGGTACTCCTACCTTAAAGGCGTAGTCCCGGTCACATGGAAGCGTGCCCTTGTCCATCCGATCCCTAAAAAAGGTGATAGCTCGGAACCAGCCAACTACAGACCTATCGCCATTACCTCTCTGCTCTCCAAAGTAATGGAGAGCATTATCAATAAACAGCTCCTAACCTACCTCGAGGATCACCAGTTGGTCAATGACCGGCAATATGGCTTTCGCCATGGTCGATCGGCTGGTGATCTTCTGTTGTATCTCACACACCGTTGGGCAGCTGTTATTGAAAGCAAGGGAGAGGGTCTGGCAGTTAGTTTGGATATGGCGAAAGCCTTCGATCGTGTATGGCACAAGGGGCTTCTTTCGAAGCTACCTTCCTATGGGCTTCCCGAGAGTTTATGCAAGTGGATCACCAGCTTCCTCACTGGGCGGAGCATACAGGTCGTTCTCGACGGTTTTTGCTCGGACCCTAAGCCCGTGAACGCTGGTGTACCCCAAGGCTGCGTGCTATCCCCAACTCTGTTCCTCCTGCACATCAATGATATGTTGGATATCTCCAACATACATTGTTATGCGGATGACAGCACTGGGGATGCGGTGTATTCCGGCCGTGCAGGTCTCTCTCGGGAAAACGTCGACGAGTGCCGAAAGAAACTTGTGTCTTCTATAGAGACTTCCTTGGGGATGGTCTCTGAGTGGGGTGAACTGAACCACGTTCAGTTCAATCCCCTAAAGACACAAGTTTGCGCGTTTACCACTAAGAAAACCCCATTTGTCGTATCACCGCTCTTCGAGAGCACCCCCCTCATTGCCTCGCCAAGTATCAGAATACTTGGTCTCAACATTTCGAGCGATTGTCAGTTTCGTGGTCATCTGGAGAGCAAGGCCAAGTTGGCCTCGAAGAAATTGGGAGTGATTAATAGAGCGAGGCAGTATTTCAAACCTGGCCAAAGACTTGCGCTCTATAAGGCGCAGGTCCGGCCACACATGGAGTACTGTTCTCATCTCTGGTCCGGATCACCCCAATATCAGCTTCTACCATTTGACCGCGTACAACGGAGAGCCGCTCGGATTGTCGGGGACCCGGTGCTCTGCGAACGGCTGGACCCTTTGGCATTGCGTAGAGACGTGGCTTCATTGTGCGTCTTCTACCGCATTTACAACGGGGAGTGTTCCGAAGAACTATTCGATCTGATGCCTGCCGCCGAATTTCATCACCGCACAGCGCGCCATCGACTTCTTTACCATCCCTACCACCTGGATGCGTGGCGATCTTCCACTGTGCGGTTCTCAAGGACTTTTTTTCCACGTTCCACTCGCTTGTGGAACGAACTCCCTTCGGCGGTATTTCCAGATCGGTACGACATGGGTACCTTCAAAAAAGGCGTCTACTTCTACCTACAAGGCCGGCAACACTCTTGTAAATCCTCGGATGTTGCAAGAGTTCATGGGCGGCGGTGATCACAAGTCATCTGTGACCCGCCAGCTCGTTTGCCCTCCTCTTCCATAAAAAAAAAAAAAAAAAAAAAAACAAATATTAAAGGTTTGATTCGTGTTTGGTTAACAATGTTTTTAAAATTTTCTGTAAACTTAACATTAGAGCCAATTAATTAATCAGAATTTTTTTGACTTGTTCGAATCCAGGGAGAGTCTTATTTATAACCTCAAAAAGTTCTGGAACCAAGTCATGAATTACTTTGAGCAGCTTAAGCTTAAGCAATGTTTTGTTGAAAGAAATAGAATGAGCTTTGGTTTCAACTAAGTCTTTCTTATTGAATGTTATTTTAAGTATTTTATGTTATCATCAACATCACTCGTCATCATTATCATCTATTATTCTTTTCATATGTATTACAGTAGATAAGAAAAGTTACTTTTATTAAATTTAACGTATATCGAGCGTTTTCTTTAGTATTTTTTAATATTATTCAAATTTTCTTTTAACCTATTATTTTTACATCAAATATAAATTTTACTTTTGACATTTTTTAAAAATGCGGAGAAGTACAATAATTATAATAATAATTATTTGTATAATAACTCGCGGAAATTAACGATATATGTTTATAACGTATTTTCAGCAAGGAGATAATATAGCTGTGTTACTTCCTATTATACAGGGTGGGCCATGAATTAGTTAACATTTGAAAAAATCGTATAAAAAAAAACATTTAACATATTTTAGAAATAGTTTATTTACGAGAAAGCTAATTAGTTGTAATTTATTTTTTAAAAATTATTTCGTCTAAATGACCACCGTTTCGGTTTTTGCACTCATCTAAGCGAGTCCTGAAGTTTTCGAATACTCTTCTGCAAAGAGAGCGCGAGATCGCCGACATCTCTTCGATGATTTTTTCTTTAAGTTGACGGAGTGTATTCGGTTTATCAATGTAGACACGACTCTTTAAATAACCCCATAAAAAGAAGTCTGCTGTTGATAGATCTGGACTTCTGGGCGGCCATGGGATGTCACCTCGTCTGGAAATCAGCTTTTCCGGAAACATTTCTTTGACCACCGGCAAGGACTCGTTCGATGTGTGACACGTGGCTCCATCTTGTTGAAACCATGTGTTACGATTATAGCCAGCAAATTCCAGTAGCATCGGTGCTAAAAACTCCCGTAGCATTTTCACATACTCGGCAGAATTAACAGTAATTGAACGGCCTCGAGAATCTTCAAAAAAGTAAGGTCCGATGATTCCTTTTGCTAAAATTGCAGCCCATACAGTTACCTTAGGAGAGTGAAATGGCCTTTTATGTTTAGCTTTGGGATTTTCGCTGCTCCAATACCTGCAAATCTGTTAGTTTACATGTCCATTTAGGTGGAAATGGGCAACATTCCACAAAAAAGTAATTGATGTACATTTAAACATAATATATTATGTAGCTAATATTAAAGCAATACACGCGACACACGACCCGTACGTGACTGAAGAGAGTAACACCGGTCCTGGTAGTTACTGTACTGATTAAACTTGTGCTAATTGCTCATTGACACTTACTAGTATTGTTGATAAGAGTAGTAGTGTTAGAGAAGTTTTTTGCAGAGGTTTTAAAATTGTAATTGTATTTTTTTTGTTGTTTTTTTATTTTATTCAGTGCAGTAAAGTAATTAAACAAATAAAAATAACATTGTATTGCTTATCCTATAAATATATGATAGTTGCTATGTTTAACTTGTTCCAGCTGTATGCACAAAAATAATATGTATATTGTTAACTACGCTATAGTAGGTCACATAAAATTAAAATGAATAAAGGGTATAAACAATTTTCAGATAATATTTTTCAAAGTACAATATTTAGCAATCGATCCAAGAAAATAGAATTTTAAGCCGTCTTATTATACAATTAATTAGAAATATACTATAAAATCTTTAATATTAATTTTCCACGAAGAAATATTATAAAAGCAGTGTACACATACCCTATTTTACGTAAGGTTATATATGGGAGGTAAGATAAGGTTGTATTAGGGGTGGCATGTGGTATTTATGAGCAATTATTATCGATTATAATTTGCAATTTGTATTCAATTATAACACCACGAGACACGTAATGTATTGGATAATTTATTATCTAAAGTATAGGACTGAATGATGTACTGAAGACTGTGGTAAAATGAATAAGTTGATTATACTAAATTATCTATTATAATCCCGCTAACATAGTTAAGTAACCTCTGGTTTACATTTGGCTCAGCGTTTTGTTTTATGTACATTATTATATTTACAGTTTTAAACGGTTACTTAAAACTATAAACGTTTAAAACCTTTCAGTCTATACGGTGTTGTGAGTCTACAATATAAATCATATATACTGTAGTATGTACTTGGAGTATGTTTTGGCTACATTTGCTATTAAATTGATTAATTCGAAGGAAATTTTATAATTTTACAAAACTTATCGTCATAGCTACCTTAGTCTGTGCGAGTCACAACGAGTACGTAACGTAACGTAGTCATAACTTATAACATTAAAATTATAAATAGTGAAACTTGAAATAGCCCGTAAGATACCAGCGCTATAAGGTTTAGTCTTTATATTGATATTATTGAGATGGTAACAAACCGGTGTTATCAGTGACGTGAGCGAGTCGCATGTACAGACAGCCATCAAATAAGGACAAATCCTTGGAATATGTCTAATGTTAGAGAACTATCGTTTCTTTTTATTCCCGCGCATAAAAAGGCGGAAGAAACGTTGTTCCTTCCTTTTTCCTCGGCGCTTTTATTTTCTATGCGTGAATGCGAACGTAGGGGCTGATGAGATATCACAGCATATAAAAATATACTTATAAAAATACATTTGCATAATAATATAACTCTCATGAAAATCTCTCATAACTTAAGTAATAGTTTATTAATGTATATGACATTTGCATCTATGAAGAGTTCTTTTAATTTTTTAATCATTAGTGCATCAAGGGAATTTTAAATTCATTAAAAATCGATAATATGAATAAATAAAAAAATATATTACTTTATGACATAAAATTTATTCATTAATAATTAGTTTTGAAGTTACCAACAATGTCAAAGCCAAAATTACATAGTCATGATTTGTACACACAGGGTGCATTTGTGAGGCGCTGCGTGATGTGATTGTGATGATACGTGATGTGTGATCTATATGAAACCTACGTCATGTTCTAACATGGACTGATATAATTATAGTATGAGTTCCAAAAGCTACGGAATTCGGTTAAGGTTTAATTGGATACATAGCGACCGGTATCTCCTTATTCAAAACTAGATAGTCATCCCGACCGACCATATAAACAAACACATTGCCAATACATAATCATATATTATTTACATAATGTTAAATATATTTTTTGTTTACTGTTTTCAGATCTTTTAGGATATAATACCTAATTTAAAAGAGTCATAAAATATCTTTTGCAATCTATTTTTAAAGCCAAAGGTGAAGTAAATATATTATTTATTGCGCACTGACAGTTGTAATAGTTCAGTTAGTTATGTACGTCTGTGGTCGTTGGACTGCAGCTCCCTATTTAGTATGTATTACAGGTCAAGGAGTTAATATACTTTTATAGAAGTGAATTTGATTTAAGTTTCTTTTCCGATCCCTGTTGAATTATAAAAAATATTATATTGCAGGTTTAAGTTACACAGAATTATAGTTACTTTGTACTCTTTATTTATCTGATATTAAAATATCTCACTCACATTACTCCCACGGTCTTATTAAACTTAACCTATTTTTAAATTGTTCATATATAAAGCTATTCTTAAATGATCGCTTCCTTAAATCAAGATATACATTATATATCTAACAGTGCCATACTTTACATCTTTTATTAATTTATACTTATCTAATTTATTATAATAAAATAAATAACTAAGTATAGTGTATGTTTTTCTCTAAATTAAAATATCTTGAACGTTATGGTACTTCCGTAGTGATTGTTACAACTTATCCCATTTAGTCGGCGGCTATTGCTTCGAGGATAGGAACTTTTATCTGTAGATTATTCACTTGAACTCTTTACGACTGTAATGTAAACCTTTACAGTGTTTCATTGCAGACAATTTGTTACAATAGTGTTTTATTAAGTATTTTATTAAAAACATATTCAAAAGAATGATAAGTTATAAATTGTATTTCAAGCGATAACACTCCACACTTACCTACATTTCGTTTAGTTGGTACTTTATTTTAGCATAACATGCGATATATGACATGACTTCCCTGTATAGATTTAGGCAAAATAAATCCTTTGTGGGCTGTTTACTGGACGTTTATATATATAGTAACATGTTGTGTAACGTAAATAATGTATAAATAGACCACGTTTTTTATTTATTTATTTATTTATATTTTTCCACTTTAAATCATTATCAGTGATCACATGTGTACGTCAAAATGGAAGTGTCAGGAGGGCCTATTTCGATAAAAGATTTATCGTAAAAAGCCCTTCTGTAAAAGCACTTTCCAACTTAATGTTAAAGCTATTAGGGTTCCAAACGCGTCCTGGTCTGAGAAGAACCACACAACAAACTCAGCTGGATATTTTTTTGTTTATATTGTGATCACTGTTTCACAAATGTCAATCTTAAAAGCCATTTTGGAATAACTAGAACCGTCGCAATAAAAAAATAAAAAAAATAAATAAAAAATAAAAATAATAATAGTAAAAAAATTTTTTTTATCTCATATCATGACTAACACATCCGCCAGGTAATAACGACCGGTAATGAACCATTAACTTAGTAAGGGGTTATGGTTGGTTATTTATTAATAGTAAATATTATCATATAAATAGCATTTAGTTATCATACTGATTCTATGATCCGTTTATATTATACCAGGTTCACAAACCGGTGGGTCACAATAAAATACAGTAATGTAAAATTTAAAAATATTTTTTTTTACTTATGAAATATAAGTAAAAAAAAAATTACCGGTACCAATAGAGCATATACCGTTAACAATAAAACGTTAAATGCCGGTTGCACGCGATAAGCCTAGAATTACAAAATGAATGGGTGATCATAGGAGATTTTTGTATTCTACTAGTTTTAAGATGGCGCACCCTGCTTCATGATTGGTCCCCAGCATTATTAAAATTTTATCTTAATGCAATCCAAATGGCTCTCCCAGATCAAAGTAACTTAGTAAGATGGAGCAAAGCCACCGAAAAATCTTGCAACATCTGTGGGGAGGCAGTAGGAACCGCAAAACACTTGCTAGTAGGATGTAGGGTACTTCTAAATAGAGGTAAATACTCGCATCGCCACGATAAAGTATTAGAAATCGTACGACAAACGGTTAGTCTTTCTGTAGCAAGAAGGGTATATATAACAACCATCAAAATATCGGTAGAGTTCGTAAAGGCAGGTTCGCCCAAAAAAATCTATAATAAATCTTATTCCATCTTGGACGTGTCTCATGATGAACACGTATGATAAGCAACACAAAATCCCCGGGGATGTTGGTGTTTCGTCATCTAGGCCGGACTTATTCCTGTACTCAAAACAACTGAGGTCCGTTATACTTGTGGAGCTTACTGTACCCTGGGAAACAAACATACCCAAAGATCATACATTTAAGCTTAACAAGTATTACGAACTATGTAACGAACTGATCAGGAATAAATTTATAGTTAATTTGTACGCTGTAGAAGTAGGAGCGAGAGGTATGTTAGCAAAATCTCTCTACAACTTATTTAAGGATCTCGGCCTATATAGATCGATCGAACGAACGATCATCAGTTAATTTCTGGAACGTATTTCAAAGGCATTGTTTGTGTTCCTCTTCTTGCAACGCGATGAGCTCGGCACCGGCACTGTGAATCCATGGAATGCTAAGAAGCTTCGTCTCTTATTTAGAAATACTTTAGTTATTTCACATTGGAGGCTAACAAAAAATATGAATGTTTATTATTATTTTAATATATTAATTTTTTTATTTACACAATATTTCTGTTACAGTAATATAAAGAATTTTTGCCAATCAAAGATGTACACAAAGATTACTTATATTTCAACTTAGTTTTAGTTGACTAGTAGTTAAATAATATTTTCACTTAAACCAAAAACATTTTTGAAATATTGATATATTGTAGTGAGCCCAAATAATAATTTCAAGGGCAGTCAGTCGACAGTACAATATTACAATTATTAATTAAATATCCAGGATAATTTATCAAAACGAACAATTAAAGGCATCTAATATTTTTTATTGAATTAAAATAATTCATTGATCTAGCCTTTCATTTTTAAATTTTTTCTATAAAATATATATTTTTTGTTTACATTAAGTACAGAAGCCTCGTTTTAGCCAGTTTAAGCCTTGCTATAAGCCTAACCGACGCGTTATTTGTGTTTGTACCACTGCCAAATACTTTCACAATAAAAAAACATTACTTAAGGAACTTGCCTTAACCGTAAAATAGCTCATATTTATGGACCCGAGGCCTAACGACTTTAACGGTCCAGCGACAGACAGTTCCCAGAGCGTTAGGAGTCTTCAGGTCAGCAAAAGATTTAATAACAAAATAATTAACATAGTGTCATAAAGTAAAGCAATGGTTTATTATATAGTTACAATATTTTTTTGCTATATTCGTCATACTTCAATGCTAAAAAGTGTCGTTCGTCCGAAGTAACGTGACATTTGTAAAACGATTACTTGTGTCAATTATATTTTCCGTAAGAGTTATTGAAACGTACTATTATATTTTTAAACATTATTTTCATAGACTAAATGTATTAATTTTAAAATACATTTGAGTTTTACGTTTATCTTTTTTTAATGGAGAAGAACTCAAAACATTTAATTGGATACTTCTAGAAATAAGAAATATGAAAGAATTAACTTAAAACATATTCTTACTGCTCTCCTGTGACTTGCACCAATACCTTAATGGACACTTTCTCCCGCCAAGAGGGTGAAAACTTTTGCTAGGGTTCTTCTTCTGATGCGATTTGAATTTAATTTTAGTACCGCCTTTATTAACTTTTCATGTTTATTCGCCAAATTTGTGACTCATACTATGGAAAATGAGACTTCATATTAATTTATATTAAAATTGTTTCAAATATTTCCTACAATTTTGACAAAGTACAGTTCCTAAGAAGAAGACGCTGCAGATACAATGTACATGCAACTTTGGTACAGTTAAGAATATTATAACGATGTGATATTCACACTTTGTTACAACTCGTTAACACGAAAATTCATACGTCTCAAAGAAAACTTGTAACTAAAAATCTCATATTAATATTTGAAACCTAATTTATATTAAAATTATAAAACCAGCATTTTCCCTCAGCTCGTTAGTGTCTATCCTTGGCTTGATTAATTATATTGATATTTATGAAGTTTTATGATACAAATATTTTTTATTTTGTTAAAGTTGAATAGATTAAAAGGTATCAAACTTTTAATACTATTTATTAAGTAATATCTAAAAATGTTTATAAAGATTTATCGACGTCTTCAAACTGTCTAACGCTTATTTTAGGTTTTGTTAGTTCATTCCTTAACGCGTTTTTAAACCTGCAGACTTGAGAGATGAGAGTTTAAGTGTAACTATTTTGTTCCCGCCGCTTAGCTTCCGTAACTATTCGGGTCGGAATTCCTTAACTTCGTTCAAAACTCCAAGTTATAAGAATTTGTAGTAAAAAGTGTCATATTAAGGTTTTCCTTTCTATTCTTGTTTTCATGTGAGATAATTTCTGTTCATTATAAAAGCATTTTTATATTAACTATATACTAATAAAAAATAACGCAGTAAAACTACTCGCGGATTTTTTAAATTTCGGTTCTATATTTCTTTTGTGTAACCTAAATCTGAATTTGTAATTCTTATTTAAAATAATAATCGAGTTATTAATATGGTAATCTGCTGCCATTAAATGGAATATGTATTATTAAAACTGTAAAATACTAATGTACTTGCTAATTTCATATCTCTATAAATTTAAAGAAACCCGCATGTATGTAAGAACATTACTTGACTTATTTTGTTTTTTGTGTTACATACCAAGACCAGATTTGACCATATTTGAAAAGAAAAATCTTGTTAACATTTGAATGGTCATTTTAAAGTTCTAATCTACCATGTCAGACATAAATATTCAAATACACACCTTACACTACTGGAGAAATGTTATATATTAAACATACTAATTATTCTTAAGAATGTAAGATCAACGTGAATGATAAGATAATAGAACAAGTGAATGTATATTTGGGAAGTATGTTTAGCAGAGACGGAAGATACGAAATGGATGTGGAAAGGCGTATTGCAGCCGGTAACAGAGGCAACGGTACTTTGGCTGCATTGTTGAGACGTCAAAACGTCAGCATAGCTGCACGTTTGGCTGTACACAATGCAGTTTTGCTACCGACGCTGTTATAAGGCAGCCAAACGTGGGTAACACAGAAGAAGAATGTAAGAAAGATGAATGCTGTGGAGATGCGATCTCTTCGCAGATATGCGGAGTCAGTCTAGCTGATCGAATCCGCAATGAAGAGATCCACAGAATGGCAGATACTAGCGAAGATGTCATGGTGAGAATGAAGAAGAACGTGCTCAGGTGGTTTGGGCACGTCGAACGAATGAGTGATGAAAGAATGGTAAAAAAGATTTATATAGGAAAAGTGAGCAGTAAGAGTGACAGCGGGAGGCCTCGAGTGACCTTCGAAAACACAGTATCAATGTTACTGGAGGAAAGTCACGTAAAAAGCATGAGGACCCCCCTTAGGGCATGTATGAAGAGGTTGATCTCTGTGGCCGAGGCGAAAGAGGTATGCAGAGACCGTAGCGTTTGGCGCTCCGTCGTCTCTGGCTACCCCGCAAGGGATATGGCGTGAAGCTAAATCAATAATAGATATAATTATTCTTAATGAAGTTAAAATAAAAAATGCATCCGTATGAGCTAGGATGGGTAATGGTGAGGTAGTGGCGAGTGTGAATGTGTCGTGATAGATTCGATGTGTTATTTTAATATAATGTTCGATAATCACATCTTCTGCTATTCGTAGCTGCCGAGCGTTTTTGAACGTTTTTATTGATATATATATATAAAATATATATAGTGTTTCGTATAAAAGTCTTTCTGTGGGTTTGTACGTTGAACGATTTGACTTACGACAACGCTAAATATTTTATTGTATGAAAAAAAAAAAATTTTGGGGGGCCATGTTGAAAACCTCCACGTGTGCCCGTCCGCTACTAATGTTGTCCGGATTCGTCCGGCGGGATTGGAAGCGGTACGGGCCGGTGCTCCCTGGGGGACGGTTAATGGGGTCTTTCGGGATCGCGTTAGCCGTCTGCTAATGTCCAGCGCGGGTTTGTCAGCCACGAGGTGCCCGAGTCTGGCTTATGGTTGACAAGGGGGGTTCACGCGGCGGTCTGCCCTTAGGGGTGGTCTGTCTGCGGCGGCGGGCTCAGGCCCCTTTCCTTCGGCCTCAGCCGTTGGAAAGTGGGTCTGGGCGTTTCGGTGGGAGGGCACAGGCCCTCTTTTCCGAGGGACAGCCGCGGGGTCATTCCGGGTACTTCTCTGATTGCAGAGTTGACCTTGGGGTGGCCTCGTGGTTGCGGGGTTTTAGGGGCGATTAGGGCTTGGGGTTCTTCCTGTCGAGTCCCTCTCTAAGGAGCGGTTCGGAAGGTCGTTTCTCTTAGCAAAAGATGGTGCCCGGATTAAACTTCGTGGAGCGTGACACCACGGTCTTGTTCGGCGATCGTTAGTCCCAGCTTGGTGGGTTCCCGACTTATGCCTCTTTCTTGCTGGACTCGGTTGACCACCGTGTGCGGTGGTAGAGGCCTGTCGGGTTCGAGGTCGGACTCCCTTTTTGAGTGGTGGTCTTGCGTGGCTGCGGTGCATTGGTAGTCTTCCCTGCCAGCCAGCCGAGTCGTGCTTGGCTGTCCGCTCACGTGGGGTCCGAACGGTGGTTTTCCTTCGGGAAGATCACCACCGAGGGCGCTGGGCCTGGACGAGGTCCACAGGCGTTTTGGGGTTGAGCCTAGACTCCCCCGGGCGTTTGGGTGCCCAACCGAGCCCGGCTAGAAGAGGACTTCGGCCTTCTTCTTAAGGTGAGCTTGGTTGGCCGGGAGGAGACCCCCCCGCCGTCTATCAAGCCTGCCGACTATGGAGGGGGCCTCTCGTTGCGGGGTGCTCTCTACGTGGTGTCCGTCGGGGCGCCGCGGTTGTATGCGTAAGCGTTCCCGCAGTGTCCCATCATGACGGCGACGGCAACCGTCTGGTTTAGTGAGTAAGAGTCTCACATACCCACCGCCTTCCTCCCCTGGAATGCGGTGGCACCCATGAGGGTTCCAGACGTTAAAAAAAATAAGAAAAAGGATGGGTAATTCTAAATTTAATTATAACTAAAATGTACATTACACTTTCGTTTCTTTCTCCTATTATGCCCTACTATCCTTAGAGATACCCTAATTCTCAAATACTTTAACTATTTGCAAACCTCCTTACGCTGTCGATTTTCATGGCTGGCTGGTTCATTATCGTTTACTATCCATGAGAACCGCTTACTGCCACACCGTAAAAAATAATGCTCTTCCAAATTATAAAACTTTATATTTACTTCGTCGTATATACTATAAATAAATATTATATAAATAGCACCGACACAAATTATATACATAAATATATAATTAATCATATACAGGTAGGATACCTTTATTACGCAAGAATATATAATTGAAAGAAAGGCTACAAAAAATGGTGAAGAGCTATCAATAAAATATAAGTAGGAGTGTTTGTAATGCTAATTGTAGAATAATAATTCATCAATACGACCTTTACTCAAACCTGCGAGCTGTCCCTCTGCCTGCTACCGTTTCTCTTCCGGTAACTCACTTAGCCAAGCGACTAAACTAGAGATCCCATATTGGTTTTAAATTATATAAACTTAACATGGTTAAACTTATTTAATACCATTTTAAACATATAACTTGTATTGATTTTATACTCACAAAAGTTTGTGTAAAGACCGATATCAAAAAACTGGTACTGACAGATGAAGTTGCAGGCAACAACTAGCATTCAATAACCATCTAAAGTAAAAGAGATTATTTTATAATAGTAAAAAGTTTTATTAAGATACTATCCATTATAATGTATTAAAAGCAAAGTTCCTGACTACGTTTTCAGCAATAAATGTAAATAATATGAAAATTTATATCCCATTGTTAAATTACGATGTGGTAAAACTTTACAGACAGCGTTTTGGTGTGAATAAAGAGAATTAAACTATTATGATTTTTATTGTGGCTTTATTTCAGACACTGATAGATTTATGTTCCATTTAAAGTATTATAATAAAAGTAAAGAGTTTATTTGTTTCAACACATCAAGCTCTGGAACTTATATTTGAATAAATCTTATCCTATTTATAAAAGAGATCGGATAGTTTTTTAATATTGCACTAAAACCCTTAGTAGTGTTACTATGATTAAATAGTGCTTTTGAAAAATTAAAAAAAAATATTGTGGAAAATAATACTCTCTGTTGGATCAGTTCTGAACTAAAATTCTGATTTCTGAATATGTTCCGAATACTGATTCAGTTCTGCATTTTATACAGAGCTGTGATCCCGCCTAAACCACTGATAATAATCACGCCCAATTTCATCGATGCTCCATTGTCTTTGTCTTTCTATCTAGATGAGTATCAAATTGATATACACAAACTTTGAGGCCCAATACTTTAACTGACAAAGTACTTAGGAGAGTGCATTTTAAGAGTGCTGATAAGACTAAAGGGATTTTCGTGATGCGCAAACTTCTGTCTCTCTGACTGGACTTATGCTTTTCTATATTTGATCATATCACGAGTGTGAAATTGTATCTACACAAATAAGTGTATTCGACTTTTTAAAGATACTTTATGTCGCAGTATACCGTTACATTTATTTAGGTCTAAACCGCACTAAGCGTTTGATCTAACTTAATTGAAATGTAAGCAATTAATATCTATAACGCTTTAATGTATACCAAGATGATTTTTATTATTTAAGAAATAATATTATATAAAGCACTTGTTGCTTATTAAGAATCGTAACATTTAGCAGAATAACCTAGTACTAAACATCAAAGAAAGAACAAGTATATTACTCAGGTCTACTTACTTTACGTCCCGACTGACCATTCTAAAGTACATCTTCATAAAAGCTTACTCTGCAATAGCAAAACTGTTATAATAATAAAGATTGTATGTATTTCCCGAGGGTGTATTATTGCGGACGTCTACATATTGCGTGAAATTAATAGGTAAAAACACTTTTGGCATAAACATATTATTATAATCAAGAATATGTTTTAGGAAGTCTTTGTGTAAGTGTTTAAAAAAGAGATTACGACGGTAATTAATTACCATCAGCCATTTATATGATAAAGAATCTTTGTGACAACTGAAATATCCCGGATATGTGAATAACTCTTGAGAACAATAATTTTGCATTAACTCTAGAAACGTTAAATACAAGAAAATGTGACTGCTTCCCCATACATCGTTAGTGTCTATTGTTGTCTTGATTAATTATCCCATCAAGCGGAGACTGATTAATCCGTACCTCATTATTTTATTGCTAAAACACTACATCTTAAGCGTTGTCATAAAAACATAGTAGCCATGCAAAAGATTTAATGAAATGATAAATTTTGGTTTTAAGTTATCATTAACCCTATTTCAATAAATTAGTATAAAAGTACATAAGTAGATACAGTAAATTGGAGTTAGAATAAGTATATTTATCTTTTATAATATGTACAGAGTGATCTAAACAATTTATGATATGATAAAGATATCAATCTCTATTCAGCTCGGTGTCGCAGTCGCTTTATGTAACCTGGCTTAACTCTACGTCACTTTGATCGTTTGTATTTAGCGGGATTACATCAGACCACGTGTGTATATTATGAGCTTTAGTAAATAAATCAAGTGTAGGCCATGAATAGCTATATGAGCCATGATTTGTGACGGTAATAAGTGTACAGAATAATTAATTTGTACCGGCGATTTTGGAATTATTATTCAAACAAATTTTAAGTAATATAGTGAACTGTAAAATTGAAATTTTAAGTAATAGAGCGTGTGTAATAATAATAATAGTAACCCAATACAAATATTATAATATTTACGTTTTTTTATATATCACATTTAATATATTTTTTACTATTTATAAAGATTATAATTAATAAAGAAATTTAAGTGTAATATGTTTTTTATCAAAATACTAAAACTTTAATATAGTTTACAATACAACAATCAAAACTGGTTTGTTTTGCTTCTCCACTGCAGCGGTCGATTTGTCTTTTCATAACATATTGTTTCACTCACTTTACACATCTAATAATTATATTTGTTACTGCGAATCTTTTGTCCTGTTTATTTAAAACTATCTCGTCGACAATATAAAAGTTGTTGTATTCTGAACATTACAGAAAGTTATCTTTTATTCCGTATTAATTTAAGTTCAAAATATTGATTGGTTTAGATTTCTTATTAACATTTATTGAAGGTACAATATCTAAATAGAAAAAAAACATGATAATTAATATTTAATAAACAGCGATCAAACTTTGGAAATAAAAAAAAAACTTGAATTTTTAAAGCAAAATACTTAAATGTTATTGGATTGTAGATTTGTATTAATAAGAACGTTTTCAAGTTAAAAATAAACTAAATATAAATAAAGTAGTTTTTTTTAAACGAATTACAATTTTTTTTCCAAAACTATAAATTAATTACTGTGTACAATTGTTACTGTCGCAAACCACATTACGTCCTACTATATATTTATCGCTTACACTTGATTTATGTACTAAAGCTGATAATATATACACATAATCTAGTGTAATCCCACCAGATACAAACGTTAGGTGCTAAGCCAGAGTTACAGCAACGTGCCTGCGACACCGAGCTATACGAGATACATATGACCCCTTTGTCATATCTTTATAGTTCGGATCTCCCTGTACATATAATGAATCTCAAATATAGCTTTTGCTGGAACTTTCAAAACAGTTCATGCATTTCCGAATAAAAAGACATGATTCTATAAAGTGAACGGCGTCCACGCGGCGCTGCAGCTATTCGTTCTCATAATATATTGAGGTGTGGATTCAGCAGCTTTGTGGACATCACCAATGTTCATCGGAAACAATAATTTATATACGTTTTAAATATATTTTTAGTTTTATTTCTGGTATATTATTTCAGGATGTACAATTTACTTATAGATAATTCTGGTAATTCATTTATGAACATTAATTTTCAACAAAGCTTCTTTTTTTTACCACTGATAACTATACAAAATTTAAAAGAATTAATGTTAAACCTGACATATATGAAGTTAAGTTTAACTATACCGAGTTAGCTAACCAGTAGAAGTAGGTCTTATATTAAAAGGTTTTTATAACTTTTTTTAGAAACTGTGAGAAGGTTTCTTGTTACAGTTTCTATTTAATATTTTTTTCTGTCCGCCTTCTAATTTTATTTGCATGCCTATCTTTGCAGTATGCTGAGTTATGTACTCGTTATGCTGAATATGATTTACATACACTGAAGTATTATTTATAATAAACAATTCTACCGACTATGTTATATTCTTCAATGTGGTTTATGTACTTTAATATTCTACATTTCGGCGTAAAAAAAATATTTTCAAGAACTATTATATTAGTTTACAGAGGTTTAATTATAGATATGTTAAAAACGGAAAATAATAATGAATTGTTTGTAACTGATTATAAACTTGTATGATGTTATTATCATAAATGAAATATCGAAACCAAAGAAGTAGTTAAAATTTAAAAAGAATATTGTATTTGTAGGTCTTGTTTTCTTTTAGCATTCTTTTGACCGCTACTATATATCCTTAGAATCATTTATAGTATGATTTAAAAACTTCATCTAACATGAATGAAGAAATAGGATCTTGCTAAGTAAAATTTGTAATCAAGTCTTATACAACTAGAGGCTGACCGCCCGGGACGCAACAATTTCATTACAGGATTGCTTGTTATACTTACCAACCACGCCTTTCCCCCTTGGCCTATTACTTATTTTACTTAAAGTACAGTTTTTAAGAGTAAAACGTAAAGAATACATGTAAATAACATTTTGTTTATTATTATAATAAGATTTGATTTCAAAGGTTTTTGATATATAATTGATGTTCGTCTTGGAGGTCAGCTCCACTCTAAACCCTTTATAAGTGTTTAGATCTTGGTCCTCCTTATCTTGTCTATTAATCTAGGATCCCGGTTCTCGTTAATAATAATGGGGAAATAGAACTTAACCCTTGGTTATTCCGAAAATAAAAAATAAACATACCATTTGACATTTTAAAGTCAAATGAAGTCTCTTCAATGTAATAAGACACAGAAATATAAAACCTCATATCCATATTTATTCGTGCATGATTTTAATAATTAAATTACCTTTATACTAAAAACGTAAATTTTAACACCTGTATTGACGTGTTACTAGCGTAATACGTATATATACGTATATATACGTAATACGTATATATACCAGCTAGAGGTCAACAAAGCCTAATTTATTAAATGGAGAACTCAATGACGTAGTTGACGACTACGTAGTTGAGTTTGTCGGTCGATGTACCGTCCAGACTGCTTTGAGATACATTGCCCTCGACAGTAACAATATTTGATATTAACCACCAGCGCCTACTTTATAAAATTAACCATTACAATTTATTTATTGCCTTTACTAGAATGTTTTCAAATGTCGAAACTTTCAACTAATATAATTTATACCGTTTTACAATTAAATGTTCACTTCGTAGCTTTAATAACATATCTACTTTGCTGTCACTTCATATGTTTCGCTGTTTAAATAAAAAATTAACTGTATTAAAAAGCAGTGTTTGTGTTTTTATAATTAAAAGCTGGAATAGGTTAATTATAATTATAACAAATCGACAGATTTTGCCGACTAAATTGATTTAGTTACAAAGAACTTTTTTCTGCTTACTTTAACTAATCTATAAATCTTACAAAGATATAGTTGCTATTGCAAAAAAAATCCTGGTCGTAAAACTAAAGCTAATATCAAAATAATTCAATTTAGTTAATTATAGTACGGTAATTAATTATAAATGATACATTGATTTTTCTTTTACATTATTTATTACATATTACATAAACTATTTTGTGACCTTAATATTTATAAGAAATCTTTAAAATAATGTACCCAGTAATCTCAGCTGTGAAATTGTTAGCAGTTTCAACTTTGCATTCCCAGAGATTTGCAATTACAGAGTTCTAATAGAGCGACGACAAATTATAAAATTAAGGCACCATACGCATAGGAAAATTCAGAAATAAATATGAGATTTTTGCAAGATATTCACTAAATGTGTATACAATTATAAAAAACACTTTTGGCACAACAACATAGAAGTTTGGAAATGGATTACCGAAAATAGTGTATTTTTTTGAAATTTCTATGAGATGTTATAATATCCGTTTTTATTTGGTCTTAATGGTTAAATATTCATCGAGCGAGTCTCCTGTTTTCTCATGCTTTAGCGGAACTAGGTTTATTATAAAAAGTCCTTACATGGTATTTGGGCCGAGCCTTTCTGTGAGCATCGCTAACTAATTTATTCCCTTTTCTATTATCTTCTTGTGTCATTTAGTCATTTTTATAAGTTATGGATGCAGGTGTATGATGTTTACAAATCAAGAAGTTATTGACGAGGGAATTGCTTTAGCATGGCATGAGAGATAAGTGAGATTATCAGCATCTTTGTACATAATCATTGAACCACGATAAAACTTTTTTAATTAACTATGTCACTGGAAATATTATTTCTTATGATGATTCAGTTGATAAAGAATAATAATTGATGTCATTTAATAAAAATCCCTACCTTATAATAACGTTTTTTAAACACACCGCCACACAATAATTCGTAGCAAATAAATAAGTAATAAGTAAGAGCAAGCAAAGTAAATAAGCGGAGGGACACAAACGTTCTTCATTGAGAAAAAACAAGCGTCCGGACCAGGTCTTTCAAAAGACCCTCCTCATTTTGAAATGGGGACATTATAAAGTATTTTTTCCATTTCTTTCACGTCACTTACCAGAGGTATGATATCGTAATTACGATCTGTGTCAGTGCTGTCAGTGAAAGACAACGGATTAAAGTGAACCACTACGATATTGTGACATCGTTTAATACAAGGAATAGTTTGGTTATTAAACATATAGATACCCCACCTTTTGTTCGATGAAGATGGTTTTAATTTGTTTGGACTATAGGGTTTGAACTTGTACCATAAAAACTGAATTAATTACTGTAGATAGGGTATGTATTTTTTTAACCTACTCGACTAAAAAAGTACTCTTAATCGTCAAAATAATTTGTATTTTATCTAACAGTTTTAGGAGTTTTATATTTGTTTTAAGTCTTTTAATGTTCAGAATAATATATAAATATATATTTTTTAAATACTTTTCTATTAAAATAATATTAAGGTAACACCAATAATAAAATATGGATGTTAAATTAATAAATATAGATTATAATATCAATAACAGGTTAGTTTGATTCTGGATGTTACAGGAAAGTGACTTATCTTATTTAAATTTATTCACATTACTTATATATCATTATTGTTATAAAAAAATAATCCTAATAAATTATTGAGGCATCATTACATAAATAGTTTAATTTTACAGGAGTACAAAAAGGATTAAAGTTTATGAATTTCTGAATTTTGAGTCAAATTTTTGTAGTTTTTGAAATTACATAAAATATTCCTTAACAAAATAATAATTATGACAAAGTTTAAATATACCTGTATTCTTAACTAGGATAATACCTACTTAATGTAAACAGCTCTCGAGCTCAACCCGCGTCCTTCTTAATTAGGTAAAACTGAACAAAATACATCCTACAGTTAAACCCTTTTATTCACATTAAATATTAAAACTTGATCGTTTGGAAAATTAAAACTATCTTTAGTGATAATTTTATCGGGAGAATAATAATAGTTTTATGGTTATATGTGGTTAAAATGGTTATTTGGTATTTGAAGATATGACATTTTGTGTATTATACACAAAATACACGAAATGTTTAAAGTTTAAATGTTATAAGATATTTCTTAAAACAATAATTTATTTTGAAACAGAATTCAAGGTCATAAACATTGCTATGTATTAGAGAGTAGTTAATTTTTAATATTGATTTTCCTTATTTTATTATATCTTTTTCATTTCTCATTAGTATATAAGCAGCACTTGCTGCTTATCCCTTATATACTAGCAGTTTATGTACTTCTCGCTTATTTACTAATCCTTTATATACTAACCGGTTATATACTAACCGGTTATATACTTACCGCTCATATACTTGCTGCTCATATACTTGGCGCTTATTTACTAGGCGCTTATATACTTGGCGCTTATATATTAATCCCTTATATACTAACTGCTTATATACAATCATTTTTATGTTATTATCATCCAACACGTCATTCGAAGAAACGGCGCGAAGCGGTGGCAGCGCGGTACAATTGAAATGGCATGGAAATTGATTGAGCGAAGCGAACGGAGCGCTTTACTCGAGACTTTTCCACGTTCTTTGTCACGTATAGGCTCGAAAACTACTTGACGGAAAATTAAGACATTTTGCAATCAAAAAGACACAAAGGTGAGGGTTTAAAAAAAAAATTAAAAATGTCATGTCGTTGAGAAATAATCGTCAAAAAACTGATATCCCATTGAAGTAAATGGAAAAAAAAATCGCGCAAAAAATTTGCTTTACAATGAAAAGCGCATGAAGAATTTTTTTAATGGAATTGTTTTGTCCCCCTGGTTAATTTTATATAAATACTAGCTGACTATGTGTAAAACCTAAATAAACATCGCAGTGTCGCAGTAACGATTTTTTATATTTATTGTAACTTCTAAATGAAATGTTCACAATGAAGTGATCTGCTCAAGGAAGTGACAAATTTTTATGAAACTATCTTGATGAGAAATACTCCAAATTCATAAGAATTCATATTATAATACGAAAAAATGCATCCAAAATACGCAGTGATTATTATTATTTTTTTAATATAGAAACGCTTCTTATAACTGAGCCGTTATATAAAGATACTTAGATAAACTTAGATACACCTCGTAGTGAACTTCTTTGCAGATCTTTTTCTGTTCGATAATTTCATCAGTACATCAGTTCGTCTTATCTTTAACCATTTAAGTAGTGTAGGCAAAGAAAGGAAAATTCTAAGACGATTTATTACACATTAGTTAACATAACCTGTTTTTATTTCACATGCACAAGTTTTCAAAATAAAATTTCTAAAATCGGTCCAGTTGTTTCGAACCCTATGCGATACAAACAAACAAGAAAATCTTTCCTCTTTTTACAGTGTAGAACTTGTGTATAAAAAATATATTTTAATATTTTTTCCGTATTTCAGTATTTTGAAGTTGAGCTTAATTTTTCTAAGAAAAACACAGACTAAAGTGATTTGCAAAGATTAACCTGAGTTGTTTGAATTGGAATAAAAACTTATAGAAATTATGCAAATTAATATTTTGCAAACATAATTTTTAAATAGCCTTATCGACAGAAATATATAAGAAGTGAATAACCAAAAAGGAAATAAAAACATTCTGTTAACCATTTTATAATATATTCCATTTTGTCATCTGTTAATATTAATAATATAAGTAACCTTGTAAGAATGTATGATTTATGAACGCACGGCGCAAAACATTGCAGTTGAACTCCAGAAATATTGATTGTAGGATCCTTTATGACGTACAAAATAATACTTTTTAAATGCCATTGTTATTTTATAAGTGTAGAGGATTGGTCAAATTCAGTCTTAAAAACAAATTAATCATGTAGGTACAATTTTATAAAATTTTGTTGTTATTTTAAATACCAAAAGATTATTATTAATTTCATTTGTCGTAGATACGAGAATGATAAAATATATAAAACAGATCATTATCAATGATAAGTACGATTATACAAATCCGCGAGTACTTAGATTGTAATATATGCTGTATTAACTGGTTCTGTGGTAATTGAGCTGTATTACTGGGATCGCGTGTGTGTGTTCTGTGCAAGCGATGTTCCTTATCGTGTGATGTGATTGTTTGCTTTATTTATTACACAAATTAAAATAACACGGTAAGAAAGTGTTCATTACAATTTATTCATAATTAAGAAGCTTTTAAATTGCATGTTCTTTATCTATAAAATATAATATATGTATGTGTAAATATAATATATCTGTAGTAAAGTAAAGTAAAGCATTTAACATTTTAATAAAATTTTTGTCATTTCATATTGTTGATAATTCAGTAAGATCGACTTAAATTTTAATTTAATTAACCTCCATCTGTTCAATGACAGCAGAAGAGTACTTTACCACGGATAGCCTTTTAATTAAGTGCTCGAAACCGTATTATAACTTTATAATTAAATTCAAAAATATTGTTTCACAGTTATTGATTATTGCTCCAATAATATTATTGCTATTGTGAAGTTTGATGCGACAGAGTCTTAACTAGTTATAGTCATTGGTACAACATGTTCATTCAAGGCAATTGATACATTAAATATTTTATACAAAAGACGCTTTTCTAATTGTTTAAAATCTTTTCAAAGTGTTTTTTGAAATAATGGAGACACGGTAAAGTTTGTTGCTGAAAAGTCGTACGCCGCTACTTAAATATTGTGTATAATTTGTACTCAACAAAAGCGGAGTTTTGGTAATTAAGTTTCTCTGTAACATCAAACTCATTAAAAGACAAACTTGTACCACTTGATACATCTCACCGAGATTATTCTTCTTAGACCAACTTACACAATGCTTTCATGATAATTTGTACAAATATATTTATGGGATATATAATACTTATACTTATACTCTGCTCTACTGAAATACGATAAGAGGCGTATAGTTTGGATTTAAGGCACAATTAATTAGTATTCAAGGTTAACAAGTTTGTACACAGACTTATGATCTGAAAATTTCATTACAGCAAATATTTTAACCTTAATGAAATTTAAAAATGAAAAAAGTTTTCAGACACTCGGCAAGTAATCTCTTTAGTAAAGCACTTCGCTCACTTGAAGAGGCGGACCTGTGGAAGGAGTTTATAAGAGATTTGATATATTTTATTAACCGAGTTCACTTTAACGCGTCCCAAGAACTATTTTAAGATTGTTTATAATAAAATGCTAAATCACGATACTCCGGTCCGACTCCGACTCTGGTTTCAAACCGAAAATCCGACTACGACTTCCGGTTTTAAACCAGAATGTTTAGCAGAAACACATTTTAGAAGAAAAGTCAGTCTACTAATATTAGTAAGTAAGTAGTTTATACTGATAAGTACGTTTTACTCTTTATATAAAATTTATTTATTATTTATTTATTTATTTATTTCATTCACAAACAATTATAACATCTTAACAGTTCATACTAATGCGATGTTACAAGTAAATAACAATGTTTTTACCATTCCTTAATCGGAATCTTCCATTATCCTCTGGACAACTTCCGTGATTTTGGACATACTATCCGAAGATATATCTATGTGCATTGATATTTTATTCAGGAGCCGCAAAGCTTGTGACATAGAGGATTTCTTGAGAAAATTAGACCTGGCTGATGGTAAACAGAATGCGTCAGTTCGACGCCGCGCGCTCAGTTTAGATATATTATGGGTCTAAAATGGGTTATGTATCCCGCCGCATAATACACTAACTACATACTTAACCATCTCCAGTTTGTTGCACCCGACCATAGCCATTACAAATAAACTCGGATACATCAGCAGAAAATACGGATATACACCAAACTCTTTCAAATATAAATATCTGTAAATTTGTTTTGTATTTTTTAAACATTTGTATATATTTATACTCCTGCGGACTCCAGATTCGTGTCTAGATGGCTCCTTACAAAAGTATTATTTAAAATTTTTATTAAATGTGTATTTTGGAAATCATTACATTGCCTTAAAATGAAACCTAGTTTTCTAAAAGAATGCTTACAGATCCCAACAATGTGCTTACGAAACAATAACTCTGGCATCATCTCGACTCCTCATGTATTTTATCTTCACGTGGTATGATTTTGTCATCCATCGTGTCCGTAAATTCGAGTGAAATCTAAGCACGAGTGAAGGTCATTACGTAGAAAAATGTTCTACGTTAGAGTATAATTTATTTATTTTTATTTACATATTACACACAATATAAAACACTACGAATATCTTGCTGCAATAGCTCACAATGGGAAGAATCAGTCAAGGACATGTACATCTTTAGATCATCCGCAAACAACATACACCTCGCACTGCTCACCACCTCCGGAAGATCATTAATCATGAGAAGACATTCCAATGCCCGAGATTACTGCCTTGACTTTCTCCAAAAAAAGTAAAATATTTTTTGGACTTGTATCCTGCGTACTCTACATACCACATACAAATCTCTAAATAACTTTTTCTAAGAGGTTTCTAAGCTGAACATTATGTGTTCCGTTATTATGCCCAGCCGAAGCTGTGTTTATAGAGATGCCAATAAAAGTAAAGAGCGTTCAGTCTATCCCACGAACCTCAGATAATATTACTAACTAATGTTTAATTGCCAGTAACAAACTGCGACTTTAATATTATTCGTTTTTTCCTATTTTAATATAAATATATATATTTTGTGTTTTATAAGTGAACGGCCACTTATACACCGATTCAGATAATAAGTCAACAACATCCAGAATTTAATTAAAATCCATCTAATACCTTTGCTCGCGTGAACAAACATGAAAATTAAAAACCTTTTCTTACATTATCAGCGTTATCTACTAAATACCCAGCAATCGTCATTAATACCATATATGTCGAATATACAGTTGTGTTTGTTACTTTTCAATTAGATATATATTTACATAGCAAGATTAGGTTATAAATGTACAAAAGCATATTTCTTTACTTGTATACTTTAAAAGATGAATCTGCTCTCAACATATATATCAATAGATTGGAATAATAAAGAAGAAATTTGATGCTAAGACGACTTGCACACAGTAAGTTATTTGCAACTATGAAAGGGCAATCAGGCAAGCATTGTTTTATATAAAGAATAATTGTTTGAGATCGGCTTGTGTATGCACTAGCACGAAATATACTTTGGAAAATAAAATAAAAAGGCTTTAGGCAATAACACAAAGAGTAGTTAGGTTCTGTATATAATTGTTTATTTTATATTATGTTACGTTATTTTGTCGTCTTTAATAATTCAACACTGTAAGTTCCGCTCGCGATGACGATTGCACACATGTACGTACCACTCTTCTTTTGGACACACACTAATTACAATGTACACATAAATAATATAGGTACTATTAGTACAGTATAGTCTTTCATATATTCTTAATAGAAAATAAAATTCCGAATTCTAAAACTCTGAATGTTCTCATATATCTCTCATTTCTCTAAAATTCATTCGAAAGATTTCTACTTTATGATGTACAAACTACAAATATTCAGACACTATTAACGATAGTTTAAAAACCAACAAGAACTACAACATTGTCCACATCCGGAGCAGACAGTCAACGATCTTATACTCGTATAAGACCCTCGCCTCCTAAAACTTCAGCTACAAAGAGTAGTTAGGTTCTGTATATAATTGGTTTTTAGTATTCGACCGAAACCACTCCCACTCAGTTAGTTTTTGCACATGTATTTAGAAATAATCATCAAATGTATCGTGAAATTTATAATATGTGGAATTTCTGCAAACAGTCACCCATTTTTTTCTTTTAATTTTCTGAGACTAAGTATCAAAGAAGTATACAAAGAAAATTGTTATTTATTTATTGTTTTCATTAAACACTAAAGTCGTCAAATATCAAGGAAAACATTAATCATCGTGTGTTCGAGAGAGTACTGTTTATTAGGAAATGCAAAATCAACATCAATCATAATAAAAGATAACGAAATAGGAGTTTAATAAGTTTTTCCTATCTATGAATAGTGCATTGCAATAAGATCATATTTATATGTTATGTGACATGACGTAAATCTATTCGTATTTCAAGACGTATAATGCTTTATATGTCTACTTGTGTTATGACAAATAATATATATTCATCTCCATCCTGAACTTTGCAAGTGAACCAAACTGCTTGCAATTAGTATCTCTGCGGAAAACAACTTTATATTGGATTACTCCAACACTTCGCTCTCAGCGATACTAATGTTTGGATTATAACTTAAGTGTTGCATATGTCTTTAGCACAATGGAATGTATATATATCAGCGTTTTGTCCTGATAGCTTAACATTAATAATAATACAGGTTAAAGATTGTTCAAGTTATATTATGTTTAAGTTTATTATTAAAATACTAACAACATTATACATATAATAAAAAAATAAAACAGTTAATGATTTAATTCTGAATTAATTACAATGAAACTATGTTTTTTCGTTATAATTGATCTTAATTTGTTTACATGCTTGTAGTTCAGTAATTTATCAAAACATAGTACTGTTTGCCAAAGATATAACAACAATATTTAATTATGTCAAAGAATAGTGAATAGTGAGCTATCTCGTCCTGCCTTAAAATGTATTGAAGCATAGGCTGCAGCCTCTGACGATGAAATTTATTATACTAATATTATTTTAGAGCATTAATTTTAGGTGTTTTTTCAATTTAATATTTATAACAATGGACCACAAAAAACTGAACCAAGTACAGGGTTCACATTTTTATATCCGACAGTGTTATAAATATTTAAAAGCTCTTCGAAAATTCACATCTCTTTTAGAAACTAAACTGCATGTAGTAATACGATAAAGAAGTTTTAAAATCTCATTAGTTCAACAGAGAATTGTAAATGAGTAGTCATAAACTGTATCTTTGAGTTTGCACTGAACGTGGTTTGGAACACGACACAGAACAAAAATGAACAAACAATGGAACATCCGACTTTAGAAGAAAAACATAATTAAAATAATATTTTATAAAGCTCGTTAATATTATTCCTTTTGTTTATTTTGGATTCCCTTGCTCTTGGATAACAACTTTAATTAAGTTTATTCCTGTGTTATTTTTTTTTATTAATGACATGAAATAATATCTCAAAGAAAAATCTGTGCAAGTCTATTCTAGTCAAAGTATTGTCTTTCATCAATAATATTGTTAGTTACATATAGTAATATGTTCGAGTGTAGAAAACACAATATAACTATATGCAGCTTCACAGTCGATCTAAACATTCAGTCACTTCCAGTTCCACTACACCAGTGATTGTCGTCTTTAATAATTCAACACTGTGAGTTCCGCTCGCGATGACGATTGCACACATGTACGTACCACTCGTCCTTTGGACACACACTAATTGAAATGTACACACAAATAATATAGGTACTATTAGTACAGCATAGTCTTTCATATATTCTTAATAGAAAATAAAAGTCGAAATCTAAAACTCTGAATGTTCTCATATATCTCTCATTTCTCTAAAATTCATTCGAAAGATTTCTACTTTATGATGTACAAACTACAAATATTCAGACACTATTAACGATAGTTTAAAAACCAAAAAGAACTACTACATTGTTCACATCCGGAGCAGACTGTCAATGATCTTATATTCGTATAAGAGACTCGCCTCTAATACTTCAGCTATTGTAATACAAGATATTTATTTCCATTTTCGTTCTTACTGGAATCAACGCACAGGCACTGGACGCTTACAATTTTTTACATAAATAAAATAAAATAAATTAATTTTCTATATGTATATTCGTAATTGGTAGTTTTGGTTCTTAAAGTAGCAATAATTAAAAGATCATACCACAATTTAAAGTCTTGTTTTACCGTACCTAAATAAAATTGTAAAGATTTTATAAGAAGGATAAGATTTACTTATTTTAAATTGTTGCTATAAAAATATAATGGTAAATTAATTCATCCACAATATAGAATAATTGTTACAATATTAAAGAAAAGTTCATTTTAAATTCTTCATAAGATGTCTTATCCTTATGTCATAAATGTGAGTTATTTTAATTATAAAAACGCATCTTCGCTCACCGCATACAGATTGGTATCCTCGCTCACAGCGGTTTGAAACAGACACTGAGAGAATTATAAACGTTTAATTTAAATTTTAGTTATTGCTTTCATAAAAGAATAGTTACTTTTATAAATACATTATATAAAATTTAAATAATTCTAAGACATTGTATTGTATGTCCTTATAATAATGGAAAAAGATTTACTTTTAAATTTAAAATGTATCAACCGGGTAGGATTCTAACCGACCACCAGTGGGACTCCACCACACTTCGCAAATTGGAACAGGGTGTATTGAACTGTACTGTTATCCTCTTTGTTATCAAGGAAGCGATGTTTGTTAGACTTAATTATAAAAATATAACAATTTTTTTTAACTTAAAGTTAAATTTGTCGTATAATAACTTTAAAAATGATATGACCGCTATTAAATATTATTAAAATTTCAGTATTATTTAAATTGTAAATATTTATTTAATTTGAAAGTAACAAAGTTTAAAAGTATATTATTTTAAGTATTATATTATATTCCTTTAAAACTACAGTTCGTAAGAATCAATAAATGTTTAATGACTTGAATATTGTGATAAAATTGATAAAATTTCCAGCGATTTTTTCCTGTATAATATTACAGAAATAATTTTAAAGCTATGTAAAGCGAAGTAAGATCTTAAGTCTCTCTGGTGCCGTCTCTTAACTTCGTTATGCATTCAAAGTTGCACGCTGTTCCGATAACAAATAATATTTCTCTATTCCAAAGGTACCGCGATATCTTTTTCCATTTAAAAACTGCATTTCTTCTTCGTTTATATATTTTTATTAGTTACCAGTTACGCAACTCCACAGCTCAAACTAGTTCATATTATTCTGTTCGAACGAACAGTTTTGCTCATCTCAGTGTTTCTGTGACGCTATATTTTAATACTATTGTTAAGGCGTACAATATAACTGATTTGGCCTCATCATAAGTTTATTATGTAGTAAAAGCTGTTTCATAGAATCGACAAATTAGAAATATTAATAGTCAGTGGAGATATTAATTATTGATTTAATATTTTTCATATTACTGTGCAAAAGGTTTTATAAATCTTTGCTATTTATATTTTTACTAATACCAAGTAATACTGCACCAGTAGCATGAAATGAGCAACATCTTTTTATTTAAGTTATTCAATATTTCACTATTTAGATGTGTTGGTTTATTCACCTTGAACTTTATTAAATCATATTATTGCATTGCTGTATCAATATAATGGTAAGTGACTCTGGCTGCTAGAACATAGGTGGTGGGTTCCATCTCCACACGGGATAATACTTTGTTAGATAGATGTTGTTGTTTTTATCTAGTTAATTAAATAACAGTATACCGTAGTATAGGAGTTTTAGTAGTGTAAAAAAGTACAACCAACTTTCACAAAAATAGAGACGCACAAATGTGTTCAGAGAACACGATTACTACAAAGTGGTCAAAACTGTTGTACCTACAAAATATAATGTTAAAATTTTAAACAAACATTGAAAGTAAAATTCAATGAATACACGCAATATTCGAGTCTGTGAGGTTTGGGAACTTGTCTACGACTCTTTTCCTTGTTAATGATTTTTTCATTATAATAAGATTATCATGATTAAGTTTTTCATGTCAAAACAAGCTACGCTATATCCAGGTATTAAAAAGTGTGCTCTAGTCCTAAGTAAAGTTAAATTAGTTAGTTTACTTTACACGTCTCTCAAGAGAGCTCGCAGTTAGTTCAAGAGTTCAGAATAAAGCCGCATTGAAAAGTTGTTATTCTAATGTCACGTATGAAGTGTTTCTAAAACATGAAACCTTTTCAGACATTTATTATTATTTATTATACTAATATTGCTTTTGCTGCTGCTTGCTGTTTATATAAGATAAAGATACTGAGTAATATCATAGTGTATTTATTATTAATATGTTTAATTATTACACCCCGTGTGTTCTCCATTTAACATCAAAGAGCTGCGTCCTAATTATGTCTAACGCGAGCTTTGCTACCGCCGGTTAATAAATAATTATCTGATAACCTAAACAACATACGAGTATAGGTTTAACAGGTATTTAAATATTTATATGTAGGTTAAAAACTTTCTCAAGTTGTTTAAGTCTTTGAAGTTTATAATATTTTTATTTATAAACTGTACAATATTCCATTCAACACAAAGTTTACCTTTAGTTTACCTTTAGTTTACCACAGCGTACCTTTTAAATATACCGGTATATTGTGTTTTGGTTGTGATTAATATAATAATGTATCAATATTATATTAATATATTTGTAATTATTGTCATGTCATCAATACTCCTTTATCACAGTTATTGTTTATTGGACAATATATCATCATTAAATATGAGTTTAACAAAGTAGCGAATACTTCAAATACCAACATGATTTTAGTAATTTAGATTTCTATTTGAATAATGTTATACGTATATATGCGTCGATACAACGAAAATGATATAATGGTATATTAGTAAATATAATATAAATTATAAGTCGAATTATAAAACTCTTAATGTTCTCATATCTCTCATTTATCTATATATTCAAGAGATTTATATGTTATGACGTCATTATTATTATAAGAAAATAATATATTTTGATTATGAAGAGCTACAAATATATAATCTACAATCTACAATACAAAACTTATGAAATTGCGGTATAAATTATCACGATAGTTTCCGTCACCGCTAGTTTGAGATGGGACGCAAACTACAACATTGTGCACATCCGGAGCAGACAGTCGGCGATCTTGTAATAGTGATAGTTCTATGACCTCTAAAACAGTTTATTTCAGTGTTGCTATATCAAATATTTATTTACATTTACGTTTTCATTGACATTAATACATACACACTAGACGCTTACAAATTTGTACCTAGAGCCGCGGTAAAATGAATTTTCCATATAAATTCATAATTCGTAGTTTAGCTGCTCTTAGACGTAGCTCGTAGCTCGTAGACGAAGACAATGTTGACGAAAACGGTATTTTAAATTTAAGATTTACTTATTTTTAATTTTGCTGTAAAATTATATTGTTGAATTGAGTTTGTTTGTTAATTTGAAAATCAATAATTATTAATCCAAAATATTGAACAATTATTACAAAAATAGACAATTGAAGATAATTTTCAACTCTATTTTAGAATTATGTCATAAATATTAGGAATTTTAATGTTAAAAGTTCATCTCTACTCACCACATACAAATTCGTTTCCTCGCTCACAGCGGTTTATAAAAGCCAATGAATGAATTATAAATTTTGAAATAACATTTTAGTTTCACATAATAAATGATTTTCTTAATCTAATATTTAAAAGCAGAAGAATTCTACGAACGGAGAAAGATATCACTTTTAAATTTTAAATAAATAAAAAATGAAAAATTACCTAACATGGACAGGACTCGAACCTCCGACTTCTGTGATAACATCCCGTCACTACACCTTGAGCTATCGTGCCGACACCAGCCATGATGAATTAAAAGCATTCATTATTTTATCCTATTTATCGACGCGGAGGGATATTTGTAAAGCTTCTTTAAAAAAATCTTACTGTTTTTTAACTTTATAGTATAATGTCTTTGAAAAATTAAATAAAATTTATAGACATTTTCAAACAGAAAATACTTACACATATGTACAATGTTTGTACATTAACTTTGAGCGCAATATTACACCCATTAAGGCTACAACCGTAAAGATATTATAATAATAAATTATACAATGATTTTTTCGAGCACAAAAATTTAAAACATATTTTAAAGCTATGAATAAAGCAAAGTACGATGTAATATCTTAATAGTTATCTTGTAAAGTTAGTTATGTATTCACGAGCTGCGCGGCGCTGGTAGAGTTATAAATAACATTCACCATTTCAAAGATAACGCGACATTTCTTTTTCTTGTTCTATTAAAATACTATTTTATATCTTCTACCACTATATGTTTTTTTAGCTAACAGTTTAACAGCGATATAAAAGGTTGAATAACGCTCTAAAAACAAAAAAAGATTACAAACTATTATTAAGAGGAATGTAAAGTGTACTTAACACTGAACAATTGTTTTTTAAACAAATATTTAATTTAATTTATTATCTTTACTACATCATTGTATGTTGAAAAATATCTTAATTAGCATATTAATAATTTACAAATATAATATATCTTACTAAAAACATCATCAAATCAAATCAAAGTTGTAATATTGAAATCTTTATTACGCTTCAAATAATCTACGTGAAGGATATTCACTGCTTCATTAATTACTAGAAACATGAGTAAAATAGTAACATCATATCTCAAAATAATTAATCATTACATTGTTTACCGGACCATCAGCCTGGACTTCTGGTTTAAAGTATGAAAACTGTCTGAAAACATAAGTATATCACATACAGTATCACTACATTTGGGGCACAAGCGGTCACGCTTATAATTTTTTACATAAATCCGCGGTAGAACTAATTTTCTATATATATTCGTAATTGGTAGTTTTGGTTCTTAAAGTAGCAATAATTAAAAGATCATACCACAATATAAAGTCTTGTTTTATCGTACCTAAATAGAATTGTAAAGATTTTATAAGAAGGATAAGATTTACTTATTTTTAATTGTTGCTATAAAAATATAATGGTAAATTAATTCATCCACAATATAGAATAATTGTTACAATATTAAAGAAAAGTTCATTTTAAATTCTTCATAAGATGTCTTATCCTTATGTCATAAATGTGAGTTATTTTAATTATAAAAACGCATCTTCGCTCACCGCATACAGATTGGTATCCTCGCTCACAGCGGTTTGAAACAGACACTGAGAGAATTATAAACGTTTAATTTAAATTTTAGTTATTGCTTTCATAAAAGAATAGTTACTTTTATAAATACATTATATAAAATTTAAATAATTGGAACACATTGTATTGTATGTCCTTATAATAATGGAAAAAGATTTACTTTTGAATTTAAAATGTATCAACCGGGTAGAATTTTAACCGGCCACCAGTGGGACTCCACCACGTCACTTTGCAAATTGGTACAGCGTGTTTTGAACTGTACTGTTATCCTCTTTGTTATCAAGGAAGCGATGTTTGTTAGACTTAATTATAAAAATATAACAATTTTTTTTAACTTAAAGTTAATTTTGTCGTATAATAACTTTAAAAAAGATGTGACCGCTATTAAATATTATTAAAATTTCAGTATTATTTTAATTGTAAATATTTATTTAATTTGAAAGTAACAAAGTTTAAAAGTATATTATTTTAAGTATTATATTATATTCCTTGAAAACTACAGTGCGTAAGAATCAATAAATGTTTAATGACTTGAATATTATGATAAAATTGATAAAATTTCCTGTGAATTTTTCCTGTTTAATATTACAGAAATAATTTTAAAGCTATGTAAAGCGAAGTAAGATCTTAAGTCTCTCTGGTGCCGTCTCTTAACTTCGTTATGCATTCAAAGCTGCACGCTGTTCCGATCACAAATAATATTTCTCTATTCCAAAGGTACCGCGATCTTTTTCCATTTAAAAACTGCATTTCTTCTTCGTTTATATATTTGTATTAGTTACCAGTTACGCAACTCCACAGCTCAAACTGGTTCATATTATTCTGTTCGAACGAACAGTTTTTGCTCATCTCAGTGTTTCTGTATCGCTATATTTTAATACTATTGTTAAGGCGTGCGTATCAATATAATATTTTTCAACACTTCTGATTTAGCCTCATTATAAGTTTATTATGTAGTAAAACTGTTTTATAGAATCGATAAATTAGAAATATTAATAATCCGTGCAGATATTAATTATTGATTTAATATTTTTCATATTACTCTGCGAAAGGTTTTATAAATCTTTGCTATTTATATTTTTACTAATACCAAGTAATACTGCACCAGTAGCATGAAATAAGCAACATCTTTTTATTTAAGTCATTCAATATTTCACTACTTAGATGTGTTGGTTTATTCACCTTCAACTTTATTATATCATATTATTGCATTGGTGTATCAATATAATGATAAGTGACTCTGGCTGCTAGAACATAGGTGGTGGGTTCCATCTCCATACGGGATAATACTTTGTTAGATAGATGTTGTTGTTTTTATCTAGTTAATTAAATTACAGTATAAATAGGAGTTTTGTGTAAAAAAGTACGACCAACTTTCACAAAGACAGAGACGCACAAATGTGTTCAGAGAACACGATTACTACAAAGTGGTCAAAACTGTTGTACCTACAAAATAATAACTATAAATATAGTAATAAGAACAAGTAAAATGTTTTAAAATAAATTAATTTTAATAAAATATTATTTCATTTTATTAAAAATAAAACTAGTTATCTAAAGATAACGTTTTATTATAATTAAAAAACAGAAAAATCTTTAAATAAACCTAATATAATGTTAAAATTTTAAACAAATATTGAAAGTAAAATTCAATGAATACACGCAATATTCGAGTCTGTGAGGTCTGGGAACTTGTCTACGACTCTTTTCCTTGTTAATGATTTTTTCATTATAATAAGATTATCATGATTAAGCTTTTCATGTCAAAATAAGCTACGCTATATCCAGGTATTAAACAGTGTGTTCTAGTCCTAAGTAAAGTTAATTAGTTAGTTTACTTTACACGTCTCTCAAGAGAACTCGCAGTTAGTTCAAGAGTTCAGAATAAAGCCGCATTGAAAAGTTTTTTTTTTTTTTTTTTTTATGCTAGAGGAGGGCAAACGAATTTGCGGGTCACTGTTGGTATATTATCACCGCCGCCCATGAACTCTTGCAACATCTGAGGATTCACAAGAGCGTTGCCGGCCTTGTAGAAAGGAATATATGCCTTTTTTGAAGGTACCCATGTAGTATCGATCTGGAAATACCGCCGAAGGAAGTTCGTTCCACATTTGAGTGGTACGTGGGAAAAAAGTCCTTGAAAACCGCACATTTGAAGATCGCCACGCGTCCAGGTGGTATGGATGATAAAGGAGGCGATGGCGAGCTGTGCGGTAGTAAAATTCGGCGGTAGGCATCAGATCGAATAGTTCTTCGGAACACTCCCCGTTGTAAATGCGGTAGAAGACGCACAAAGAAGCCACGTCTCTACGCAATGCCAAAGAGTCCAGCCGTTCGCAGAGCACTGGGTCCCCGACAATCCGAACGGCTCTCCGTTGTACGCGGTCAAATGGTAGAAGCTGATATTGGGGTGATCCGGACCAGAGATGAGAACAGTACTCCATGTGTGGCCGGACCTGCGCCTTATAGAGCGCAAGTCTTTGGCCAGGTTTGAAGTACTGCCTCGCTCTATTGATCACTCCCAATTTCTTCGAGGCCAACTTGGCCTTGCTCTCCAGATGACCACGAAACTGATAACCGCTCGAAATGTCGAGACCCAGTATTTTGATACTTGGCGAGGTAATAATAATAGGCAATGTCACGTATGAAGTGTTTCTAAAACACTGTATCCTTGCTCTATTTCAATAAAATAGTAGCCTTTTGAAAATGATATTAACGTATGTGTGATAGTATAAAATATTATTAATTTTTATTTCTTAGGTAATATTTATGTTGGTTTCATTATAAGTTATCAAAAACTACGTTGTTTGTTAGGAGGCGATCGCAGCCGCGGTTAAGCAATACTTAATTAATTATTATAAGAATTCATTCTAACCAAATAATAGATATTAATAAGATGATGTGATTATAATAATTGTACAGATATGCATATCGAAGACTGGACCACTAGTTCAAAAATGAGGAAAATATATATTTTTTTAAAGAAGATGATGAAAATAAATATCTTATTTAATTACCTTATATAAAGTATTCGCTGTATAACTAATACTGTATTTAAACATAACACTGAGCCTTCTTCTATTTTAAATCTAATTAAAATTTCGTAAAATTTTTAGATTAATAAACTTCATAAATAACTGAAAAAAATAACATCTAAAAACGCTTTGAAATCAAAGTAAAAATACAAGGGTATTAAAGATTTCAAACAGAAGCAAAATTTAGAAACTTCGATATAATTTGTTTTAACTTATTCGGTATTTTAAGTCTATTCATTCGATGGATATTTAAAGTAATGAAATTGAAAACTGGCCATTGTAATATTTAAAACATAACATATTTCTGTAAAATAATGTTTCAGAATAAATTTAAAACTTTAGTATTAATCGTAATGACTTGAGGGTATTTTAGAGTAGAATATCTTACACTTGCTTTGACCCTCGCGGGCGCTACACTCACGCGACAGGTATTCCACATTTAGAGTTACGTCTAAAGAGGTATCTTTTTCGTATTTTTATCATAGTTATATCTTAGAAGCTTTCACACCAGCAGAACTAACTATCTATACAATATTATACAATTAATTATAAACATACCAAGTATCGATTTCATGGGATCATTTCGAATGCTGAAATAAGCTAAAAGTCTGAAGTTGTTCGGTCGGCCTGTGTGTCACGATATCCTCTGTAATTCTTTGGAAGATTGTAAAAGGAAAATTCTCTGCCAAAGCTGGATAACTTAGAGAGAACAATACACTTGAAACATGGGATTTTATTGAGATTTATAAAATAAGTTTATATAAAAACATGAAACCTTTTCAGACATTTATTATTATTTATTATACCAATATTGCTTTTAACTGTTGCAATAAACTATATGTTCTGGTCGTCTTAATATCAACTATGCTGTTTATATGAGATAAAGATACTGAGTAATATCATAGTGTATTTATTATTAATATGTTTAATTATTACAACCCGTGTGTTCTCCATTTAACATCAAAGAGCTGCGGCCTAATTATGTCTCCAACGCGAGCTGTGATACTGCCGCTTAATAAATAGTTATCTGCTAACAAACTAAACAACATATACGTATAATAAGCATTTAAATATTTATATGTAGGTTAAAAACTTTCTCAAGTTGTTCAAGTCTTCGATGTTTTTGTTTATAAACTGTACAATATTCCATCCAACAAAAAATTTACCTTTAGTTTACTTTTAGTTTACCTTTAGTTTACCTCAGTGTACCTTTTAAATATACCGGTATATTGTGTTTTGGTTGTGATTAATATTATATTAATATATTTGTAATTATTGTCATTTCATAAATACTCCTTTATCACAGTTATTGTTTATTACACAATATATCATCATTAAATATGAGTTTAACAAAGTATCAAATACTTCAAATACCAACATGATTTTGGTAATTTAGATTTCTATTTGAATAATGTTATACGTATATATGCGTCGATACAACGAAAATGATATAATGGTATATTAGTAAATATAATATAAATTATAAGTCGAATTATAAAACTCTTAATATTCTCATATCTCTCATTTATCTACATATTCAAGAGATTTCTATGTTATGACGTCATTATTATTATAAGAAAACAATATATTTTGATTATCAAGAGCTACAAATATATAATCTACAAACTATAATACAAGACTTATAAAACTGCGGTATAAATTATTACGATAGTTTCCGTCACCGCTAGTTTGAAATGTGACTAAAACTACAACAATGTGCACATCCGGAGCAGACAGTCAGCGATCTTGTAATTGTGATAGTTCTATGACCTCTAAAACAGAGTTTATTTCAGCTGGTGCAATATAAAATATTTACATTTTCGTCTTCATTAACATTAACACATACACACTAGACGCTTACAAATTTGTTACTAAAGCCGCGGTAAAATGAATTTTCCATACAAATTCATAATTCGTAGTTTAGCTGCTCTTCGTAGACGAAGACAATGTTGACGAAAACGGTATTTTTATTTAAATTAAAGATTTATCTATTTTTAATTTTGCCGTAAAATTATTTTGTTGAATTGAGTTTGTTTGTATTAACAAAATATATTTTGGATGAATAATTATTGGTTTTAAAATTATTTAAAACCAATAATTATTCATCCAAAATATAGAACAATTACTACAAAAATAGACAATTGAAGATAATTTTCAACTCTATTTTAGAATTATGTCATAAATATTAGAAATTTTAATTTTAAAAGTTCATCTCTACTCACCGCATACAAATTCGTTTCCTCGCTCACAGCGGTTTATAAAAGATGTGAGAATTATAAATTTTGAAATTAAATTTTAGTTTACAATATAAATGATTTTCTTAATGTTATATTTAAAAGCAGAGTAAGTCTACGAACGGAGAAAGATAATTAAATTTAAAATAATTAAAGAATGATAAATTCGCTAACATGTACAGGACTCGAACCTCCGACTTCTGTGATGCCATCCCGTCACTACACCTTGAACTATCGTGTCGACACCAGCCATGATGAATTAAAAGCATTCATTATTTTATCCTATTTATCGACGCGGAGGGATATTTGTAAAGCTTCTTTAAAAAAATCTTACTGTTTTTTAACTTTATAGTATAATGTCTTTGAAAAATTAAATAAAATTTATAGACATTTTCAAACAGAAAATACTTACACATATGTACAATGTTTGTACATTAACTTTGAGCGCAATATTACACCCATTAAGGCTACAACCGTAAAGATATTATAATAATAAATTATACAATGATTTTTTCAAGCACAAAAATTTAAAACATATTTTAAAGCTATGAATAAAGCAAAATACGATGTAATATCTTAATAGTTATCTTGTAAAGCTAGTTATGTATCCACGAGCTGCGCGGCGCTGGTAGAGTTATAAATAACATTCACCATTTCAAAGATAACGCGACATATCTCTTTCTTGTTCTATTAAAATACTATTTTATATCTTCTACCACTATATATTTTTTTAGCTAACAGTTTTACAGCGATATAAAAGATTAAATAATGCCCTAAAAACAAAAAAAGATTACAAACTATTATTAAGAGGAATGTAAAGTGTACTTAACACTGAACAATTGTTTTTTAAACAAATATTTAATTTAATTTATTATCTTTACTACATCATTGTATGTTGAAAAATATCTTAATTAGCATATTAATAATTTACAAATATAATATGTCTTACTAAAGACATCATAAAATCAAATCAAAGTTGTAATATTGAAATCTTTATTACGCTTCAAGTAATCTACGTGAAGGATATTCACTGCTTCATTAATTACTAGAAACATGAGTAAAATAGAAACATCATATCTCAGAGTAATTAATCATTACATTGTTTACCGTACCATCAGCCAGGACCTCTGGTTTAAAGTATGAAAACTGTCTGAAAACATAAGTATATCACATACGGTATCACTACATTTGGGGCACAAGCGGTCATACGAGTAGTCCGTGAACACGATGGTAACATATTAATGAAAGGATATTTTGAAGAGATATTTATTATTCAGAGCACGAGATGGTTTAATTATAAATGGCTGACATTACTACACATGATAAAGGAAGAAATATCAGAATTATGTGACACAAAAATAAATGTATATAAATCTGCATGAAAGCATTGTGTAAGTTTGCTTAAGAAACACAAATCATAACTATAATAACTTGTCTGTATATATTATGACACATGTACTAAGTGTTACAAGTTTTGCATTTAAGGAGTTTCAGCTTCCTTGTATATTTTGTATATCTGAAACTTAAATGCCAAAACTCTGCTTTTGTTTGGTATAAATTATATAAAATATTTAAGTAGCATACTACGACTTTTAAGCAACACACTTTACCATGTGTTCATTATTTCAATTTTAATGTTCGTGTGACGTGAGCGTGAAATGATTTTATAAAACATTAGAAAAACAACTTTCGGTTAAATATTTAAGGTATAAATTAACTTGAAGGAACATGTTGTGTGCCGATAATTGTTTAAGGCTTTGCGAATACAATATCAATAATAATATTGGAGAAATAATCAATAACTATTCTTAATCAACACTTTTAAATGACTATAAAGTTATAAAGTCGTAACGAGCACTTAATTAAAAGGCTGCCAGTGGTAAAATACTCTGTGCTCTTATTAAACAGGTTTGAATTTCAAAAATTTTAAAAATCTTAAATTTTCAAAATTATAGAAAAATCTTGAATTTTCAAAACATGAAAATAACATGTTGTATATCTTTTTACAATAATATTATTAAAATTTATATATTCTTTGTAAACTATTTTGTAATAGAATGTAATAGTTAAGTACACGGTGTACTAATATTATCTAAAAACTTTAGTTACAACAATGACAAGTGAGAGATTAAGTTATTAAGTGGTTTCTACTAATTCTATTATCTTTATCTCATCAAATATTGAAGTCAATATAAATTCAATTGTCGCCATTGGTTAATTAATTATCAACATGTTCTGTTAAGTTACTTAATAAATAAGTTAACAGAAGTTAAGTTAAGTTAAGTTCTATCAACTCTGTAACTATCAGAGTCTAAGATTACATAATATTTAATGTGTTCAAAAGCTTGGTGTCTGTTATTAGATAGTAATTAATAATATAAATTTGCCAAACTTGATAATGATAATGATAATAAATAATATAAATTGCTATATTGTTTTGCGGTTTAATATTTCATATTCATGAATTCAGAATTCAACTTTTTAAGTTCAATTCAACTTTTAATTTATCAGATTTTATGTTTTATTTTATATCCAGGTACAGAAGATGTCAATATCCAAAATATTTCTCAAAACTATAAAACATGCGTCATCTCTCCACCAGCACATACGCGAATGATTCGTGAATATTTACTTCATTTGTATAATTAATGTACAAACTATCACAGCACACAAACACACACACACACACACACACACACAAATATCGATCGCACGGACCACACCGACGCGGTTCCTAGCTATACAACTCAGTTACTAACAAACCAGTTACACGTTTCATTATTAGTAAGTCTGAAAACACGCGGATTTGTGTAATCAAGTTTGAAATCTCTCTACACTGTAATAGAATATACTCTGTAAAGACTACTTCTATAAATAGCAATATACTTATTAAACTTAATGAATCAGTATTACTTTAGTGATTATAAATATATTTAGCAATAATATACAACATAATTAAAATTTTGGTCTTGTACTCTTTTATAAAAGCAGTATTAAATAACAGTAACAAAAACTTTGGTATCATGTGCTCATAGTTTTTGGAGTTTTTCCAATGTAAAGTTAGCAATCCGAAGCGTCGAAGTCCGCTGTTACACATCAGAATGAAAGATAAAACTTTGTTTTATGGAACCAATTTTGGTGAGAAATTCAATGTTCATAGATATCAACAACAATCCGCTTCGTATTTAATATATTCAACTACACTGATATTTATTTGTTATAACATTAATATATTATTTAACTTTCTTTATTTTTTTAAAATTTTATATGCATTGTTTTAATATACAAAATATTTTTAAATCGAAGATAATAAAATGATAAAGCTCTTTCGTAATCGTAAATTCGTAGTAACTGTTATGGGAAGGAAATTTTTATGTTACATATGTTATGTTTTATGTTATAAAAATTGATAGAAAACATGATTGTAAAATGTCGATAATTAACGGTTTCATTGATAAATTTATATTATGTTGTAACCATTTTATCACAAAATGAAATATATTAATAAATTATATGACTAAAATACTGTATACTTTATATACGATGAATAGATAAACGCCGACTGCACTCAGCGCAACGCAACGCAACGCCACGAACACATCACTTTGCATGTTAACTTTAAACTGAAATTGAACAAAATATAATATTATATATTTATCATCCTATTTTGGAATACCTACATACTTCAAATATACATATTTTAGGGTATAATTCATTCAAGTTTTTTAGAAATTATTTTTTTTAGAAAACGTTGCGAGAAAATTAACTTATTATTAGTATTTTGCCGTAGTGTCATTTAGAGGAGATACAAAAAATACAGATTATTAAACTAAAACGTGGCCAATAAACGCGGACATATACATCCTCCCACAGCATTGTATTTATTTATTTATATCTTTGATCTAATACCAGTGATCACTTGTGTACGTCAAATGGGAGTGACAGGAGGACCTATTTTGATACCATGCTTATAAAAGAAATAAGCCCTTCTTCAAAACCCAGCTGCAAATAAGGCTACGAGGGTTCCAAACGCTTCCTGGTCTGAGAAAAACCGCACAACAAATTTAACCCGGCTTTTTTCTTTGTTGTGATCCCTTTTTCAATACGTATTGATATTTATATATTTCTAATAAGGATTATGCTGGTTGATAAAATATGAAAACTCGAGCTCGACATGTTAATTTTACCCTAAAGTATTTCAGTTTATTTAACTCGAATATTTATATTTAATACTGCGGACCTTCTGTCCGTTTATTATAATATAACTTACGACGTCGGAAGTGTACTCTCTGCAGGGTGAAAGAAGAGATTACATTTATAGACATACTTTAAACACAGGCGAATGAACTCAACATATAAATGAAGAGCATCAAATTTGATGCAGAAGACTTGCACATAACAAGTTGTTTGCAAATCTTGAGAGGAAACAGGGAGGGATGACATTTTAAAATAATAAATATTCGTTTCAAATCTTATTTATTATTCAATTTTGTAAAGTAAATCAACCATATTCTCCACTTCTAGATCACAAAAATATTAATTCAATCAATCAATCAAAATCAATAAATAATTTTTGACAGCACGGTTCAGTGCAGTGATTGGATGTCACAATGTCACTTTCAGAAAGATCATTTCGGAATTAAGTATCATCCGAGAAACAAAATACTAATAACCATTGCCATAATTTGATAAAGTTTTGTCTAATTTACTGGTTAGTATAATGTAAGAGATTATAATTTGCCTATCATGAGAGGCGATATCTAAAGTCTATTTTGTTGTGTTTTATAGCAATATCTAAAATGCTGCTTTCCAACTTCAGTGTGTAATTACTGATCCATAGTCTCCTCTTATAACTTAGTTACAAACAAGATAAAGTGTAATAATAGCGTTGGTCGGAATCCAGCGCTGTCGGACTGGAAGAGGAAATCCTCTGCCAAAGATAATGTAAAGATAATGTTGAACGTATTGTCTTACAAATGAATAAGAGTTTCTAACATCCACCATTTCCACATGAACAAATAGTGATATCACTGAATGTATGTGTGTCATATTTTTTTTTTGATTGTTTATTTAGTACAGAGCTTAATCTATCACTCTGTCTTATTGCAGATTAGCATTCAGCAACAACAGACCTCTTAGAATATACAGGTTATCCAACGATTTTCTTTCGTTAGGTTCTTAAAATGTGAATATTTATTTTAAGAACCTAACGAAAGAAAATCGTCTATATATTTTTCAAGATAGGGGATTGAATCTGGAACCTTTTAATTCCAGTGCAACCAATAAACCATGACCTCGGAAATAAATAGACAAATTTGTTATTTGTTCATTTAATTCGTGTTGCATATTTTTTTTTAACTTCGATTTGAATACACGAACTAAATACTCTTTGAGTTCGCTCTTGAAGTTAAAAGAGAACATTATATTTGAGATATAAGTGATGGCAGTTTATTCATTATTAGATGTTAGGACGAAATCAATATTTTTAATATAATATTCATCTGCGGCTCCATAATTGATAATTAAACATTTTATTTAACCATTAATGTCCCAATTTTATAAAATAACTTTCATTATATTTTATAAAATATTATTACAATACAATTTGCTTTCTTGTCTATAACTATTAATAAGAGAGAAGATTTATAGACAAGAAAAGTTAATTTTTTTTATTATAAATAATTTTTCAAATAAATGAAATGTAATAACTAATCTTATATTCCAAAAAAAATACCCATCCTCTAATACCATTGTGTCTTAAACAAACCTCATAAAAACATAAACAGGAGCGAAAAAGCGGCAACTTAAAACGTACTTCATTGAGAAATAACAAGCGTCTGGACCAAATCTTTCAAAAGACCCTCATACTTTCGAAACGGGGACACTACAAAGTGTATTTTCCATTCCTTTCATGTCACTTACCAGAGGTATGTTATCATAATTACGATCTGTGTCAGTGCTGTCAGTGAAAGACAGCGGATAAAAGTGAACCACTACGGTACTGTGACTTCCTTTAATACAAGGAGTAGTTGAGTCATTAAACATACTCGTAGAAGATTGTTCAAAATATCTTTGAAGGATTTAACGTTACTATCTAAAACCATTTCATTTATAACTAATTTTATATAAATAACTATAAATCTTTAATAAGAGGATACACTATTACACTTTCAAGTGCCAAAATATATACTATATATATAATAGATACTCGTTCACAAACTCTTTTTTATGATTTGTTATTGTGTAGTAAATAAATATAACTAGATCTGTATCTAGTCATATTTATTCAACTGTACTGTTACAGTTGAATAGTAATATGTATTTTTAGTATTAGGTTTAGCTTTATATAATATGTACACAGAGCTCGGAATAATTAAAGATATGACAAAGGGGGTCATATTAATCTGGATTTAGCTCGGTGTCGCAGTCGCGTTGATGTCACCTGGCGTAGATCTACGTCACTTTGATCGTTCGTATGTCGTAGGATTACACCGGATCATGTGTATATATACTACGAGCTTTAGTACATATATCAAGTGTAAGCAATAAATAACTAGTAGGCAGTAATGTGTTTTGTTACACTTATATTTTTTTAAGAATATTTTATTTATAGTGTTGCGGGTGATTTTGGAATTGTTATTCATACTGATTATAAATAAATATGTGTATCTTTAAGCTTTAAAATAATTGTAATACAATACAATTTACAATTTACATTTACAATACAATTTACAGTACCTTAGTATTTATATATATACGAGTATATATGTTTTTAATTTGGAAGATTCAAAGAAAATAAAATAATTATTTTCTACATCATATTTAATATATTTTTTACTATTTATAAAGATTACATTTTTTTTATCAAAATAGTAAAACTTTAATATAGTTTACAACACAACAATCAAAACTGTTTTGTCTCGCTCCTCCCATAATGATTGCACATAATATTATTTTAATTAATTTCTGTTTTGAACCTACTGTCAATTACAAACATTGGACCTACGATACATATTATTTATTTATTTTGTTAATCTTTGAGAAACTGAGTACCGATATTATTAGATCTATTATTACTTTTCTTAGATTAGTGTTTATCATAATGTGTTTTTACTGTTTAAATTTTTTTTATTGTTTTTTAAAACATTATTTTTAAAATAAAATATTTTTTTATTAAATATTTATATTATATATATTACTTTAAACCATTTTTTTTATTTTCAAACCGCAGCTTAAACAAAATGCAAATAATGCCTTTTTTTATCAAAGAAATATTTATATTTTAATACAATAATAAAAAGTAGTACCAATAAATGACCGTGTGATAGTGATCAATAATCATATTTGTTTAAACATGTTTTAGTTTAAATCATTAATAATATAAGTATAGTATACATCTTAAATTGATTGTTTCTTTTTTTAAGTAAGCCAACATTGTAACTTTATAAGGTTTCTACAATGAAATATACATCTACTGACCGCAGTGCTTCTGCTTGAAGAAGCAATTAATGAAGCCAAGGATAAACACTAACGAGCCGTGGAAGACACTGCTCATGTCATTTTAGTTTGAGGACATTATGTTTCAAAGATTATAGACGACGGAACTGTTGATTTACATCAACCATTAACATTAAAATATTTAAGTATTACAACGATTTTACTTTACAGTAAATATTTCGCAGAAAACAAATAAAGTGATACATTTTGTGACATACCAATATACATCTATCAAAACAAAATAAAATTTTAATTTAAATTAATGATAATTTTACATTTTCTTGGCATTATCCCACAGCTTTAAGTTTGATCTAAACGTGAACATGTTTAAGATTTTTTACAGCACTCATATATGACAAATATATAAAAATATATTATACATACTTAATCTATGACGAATCATAAAGATACTCTGTATGTAAAGGGTCGTCACTTCATGAAGCCTCTCTTAGACGTATAATAGTAATTTTAATCATAGTTTATTTTAAATAAGAAGTATTTTCTTACTGATATGCCTTTTATAAATAGCCTTTAAAAAACTTATATTGTCGCTTTATATAAAATGTGAAATTATATTAGTTTGAAGATTAATATTATCTATAAACTAATATTAAGACTCTAGTAAGTAGTAGTAGTAGTAGTGAGATAAACGGTTTGAAGGTACGCTAAAACTAAAGTTTACAATAAATTAAGCAAGTGCCAACAATAATAAAAATTAACATCATTTTAAAAACAAAAGACTTTATAGAATATTATAAATAAAAGACATAACCAGAGCAAGTATTATTGTTGTGAGTGCGTGATGATGAAAAATCTTTTATGCTTGATATTTCAAGAAAGATTAATATATGATTTATAGTTAACAGTTTTATCATGATTTATTGAACTGTAATCTTAAAACAAACGGAATAAAAAAGGACACTAATTTGTTACACGATTTATTAATAAATAATATTAGTCTTTATAAAACCATTATCAAACCTCATCACATCAGTATTAGACTTTGACACTCATTATATCCATTGTTATATCACTACGTCATCTGATAGGAGGAGGGTTAATAATGTGAACCGTCCGTGGAAGTGAAAGAAGAATGAAGAATCATGAAGAAATAGTACGATAGAAGAGCGGCTTTGTGAGGCTTAGAACGTCAGTATGATAGATTAGGAATGGAATAAGCGCTGAGTGATTGGACTGTATCGTTCTCACACGGCAAAAAATGCAACTAGCTTTGAAAACGATATATTTGGTGTGTGGTTTATATCTATGATTATATTTTTGATGTAGGGACTTAATATTTGCGTGATCGAAGGTATTACTCGCAATGATGGTGATGAAATGAATCAGGAGGATGTGTTGTTTTGTTAAAGAGATATTTTGTTCTGCTTGCTTATTGAACTTGAAAATTAGGAATATATCAAGCGTTACTGCTATTTAGATGTAACTTATAACCAAAATACTATTTTCGTATCTAAGTTACATCTCAGAAAAGGTTACACTTTTAAATAAATCGGAGTGCATGTTTAAAAATCTGTCCGCATATTAAATGTTATTCAATCCTCGTTGACATTAATATTGCTATATTTATAAATTGTCACGCGTCAATATTACAGGTTCAAAGGAACATTACGTGCTTTGAATGTGGAGGAAAATTTACGTGGGAGGCTTTTATGATGCCAATAATTCATCTTCGAAACTTTAACCTTGGTACATAGTCTTCCTCTATGAATGCCCTAAACGAAATAATTCATAAAATATATTTACCAACAATTAATGCATCTTATATATTATCACTAAGAAACTCTTTCTTTCCTCCTTTCCAAACATTTTTTTCGTTTACGAATTGATAGTAAAGATGATAAAAGAACATGGATAATAGTAGTTATTAAGTGTAACATTTAACAAACTGAGAAAATGTACTTTAACTAAACATAATAGAAAGAACAAGTATATCACCCAGGTATTCTCAGTTTACTACTCTACTCTAAAGTACATCTTCATAAAAGTTTACTATGCTATCAAGTTTAATAATAAAGATTGAATGTACCTATCTTTTTTGCCTCTAAACTCTCGAGGGTATATTTTGGCTACATAAACAGATATTATTCAAATCAAAGAATAAAATTTAGGTAGTCTTTATATATTTGTAGGTCCTTAAAAAATAATTTATGACGATAATAAATTACCATCAGCCATATATTCGATAAAGATTTGTTGTTTGTCAGTTGTATTTTTAATAACTGAAATATTCCGGAATTGTTAAAAACTCTTTAGAACAACAATTTCGTATTAACTTTCGAAACATTGAATACAAGAAAATTTTACTGCTTCCCCATAGATCGTAAGTGTCTATCCTTGGCTTGATTTATTATCTTATCCAACAGAGACAGGTTAAGGGGTACCTCATTATTTTATTGCTCAAACATTACTTCGCAAAATTAACAGTAAAGTCATAAAAGATAGTAGCTATGCAGTAGGTATTTGGTGTCCAAAGTTGGTTTTAAAATAACATTAATCCTATTACAACAAATTAATTTGGTAAGTCGAAATCAATGCCACGTGATCATCAACGGGTGTACTAGATATATACTAATATATAGTTAACTTAACTTGGAAAGTTAGTTGATGTTGTTAGTTGTAAAAATGATTGCAATATTTATTGACAATCGGCGTGCATTGTTAGGTTTATTAACACTAAACCTACCAAGTACCGGTCAAATTGACCGTTCTTAAACTTTTGTAAAACTTACACATTTTCAAACGTTGTAATATCATTATCAAGCTACATGACAATTCTTAGAATATGCATATAATATTTTCTACACTCTACACTTTTAGTTATTTCCATTATTAAATGCGTTATATAATAAAATAACTTTTAATTACCGGTCAATTTGACGGCGTGCGGTAGGAACAGGTATACAAGAATTGTCGGTAGGTTTAGTGTTAATTAACTAAACTAACAACTTGCCTAAAGAGTGCTTTATCTAATATTATTTTTTACATAATAAGATTAATTTGATTATTATACATTAAAGCGTTATAGAAATGTGTTGCTTACATTTAACTGAAGGCAGATAGGTTAATGTATTTGCTGATGTAGGTAGTATATACGAGTACATATAAATAATCTGGTGCAATCCTATTAAGATCAACCGCTCAGTGCGGTGTAGACCTAAGCCGTTATTACATTAGCGCGAAAATAAATCGATCGGTGTACTGCTATATAGTCTTTTAGTAAAAAAACGAATATAGTTACTTATATAGGTACAATTACATTTATTTGATCTTTGCAATTATAATGAAGTGATTAACAAAGCGAGGCAGTAATTTACGCCGGATCACAAATTTGTATAAAATTCCGGACGGAAAGGGAATTTGGAACATATTCGGAATATTAGTTCATAACTGATCGGTCCCAGAGCACTATTACTCATATATTTTGTATATTTATTCAAAAGTACTGCTAGGTAATACTTCTAACGACTGTAGTGCAATATTATAAAACCATTAAATTTCTACTGACTGAGTTCCTGAGGTGTTCAAACCAACACTTTATTTAATTATAATACTTTAAATCAAACATGAAAATACATTTAATAGTGTCTGGAACACAGCCACGATAGGAATCATAATAGTTTTGTTCTCTTATTGCATACAAAAGCACTGTGCAAAGTTTTATCACATCGTAATTTCAAAAACAGTGGAATAACATTTAGATAATAATTAAAATTATTGCTTAAAACTGCGCTTTTAAAACATTTAAATGTACGGCATATTATCTTAAGAAAACTTTTTACTATTTAAATAATATAATTTACCTTAGGAGGTTATTGAATACTAAGGCGCTGACTCCAAGAGCGAGAGAATCGCAACGAGTCCGCGCTTCTATCGTCGGACAATCTCCACGAACGAGCGATAATTCCGCCGCATATCGTTGCGAGTCGTAACGGAATCGCAGAGTTTCCGCGGCGACTCGTAACGGTATCCCCGCGTTTCGTTGACGACGCGTTCCGAAAGAAAGAATTCAGTATGCCAGACGAGAGCGAAATAGTGTCTCAGTCGATAAAATAACTCTTTATTATGGATATAGTGTTATGGGGTGCTTCTGCAAGTACGCTAGTGAATATGCAGTTATTGTTATTGTTAAAAAGGGAAAAGAAGCGCCGTTGGTGGACACATCCCATGTTGCTACGTCGTGAAAGTCATGGACATTTCCATGTGAATTATGAAGAATATCGAAATCATCCAGAATGATTTGAAGATGAATATTTAATGCCAATTCCTATTTTCGATGAACTGTTAAGTTTACTATCAAGACACCTATCAAAACAAGATACTAATATGAGGAAAAGTATCGGGGCATGTGAAAGATTAGCAGTAACACTACAGTAAGTTTAAAGCAGATTTATTTTACTTACACGCTTACATCAAATTAAATTTAAAGTTAACATTCCATCAAAGTGTTCTAACATTTGAGCAATATCGTCCTCGCTTGTTGGTGTAGATGTACGAGAATAAGAGTCTAGGAATGTATGTGATGATGGTGTGTATTTCTTAATTACGGCCATAATCTCAGTTCGGGCATCAATTAAACAGTCTTCTTTTATTTTGTCCATAAGTGGTAGCAACGAACGGAAAAATTCCTCATTTCCACGTTCGTCGCGATACTGTGGTTGAACATTATTTCTTTGTATATCTATACTCTCGCGCATGACATTCGATATCTCTTTATTCGATTCCAGAAACATTTGGACTAATGTTTTCTTTTTATTAGACGTGGATGGTTCCGTAACACTAGGGTTGGTATTAACCGAACTGTCGTCATCATCAAAAACATCTTGACTGTCCTCATTGATCATGTTTGACGATGTTGAAGCGTGTTCTGTGTGTTTCTTTAAAAAAAGTAATGCATCATAATGAACATACTTTCGTCATTTTGAGGCAGCTTGACCGGATTTTGAACATTGCTGCAACTTTAACTCCTTACGAAATTGATCCCTTAAAGATTTCCATTTTGTCATTAACTCAAGTCCTGAAGCAAAGAGATAACTTTTAATTTAAATAATATAATAATACATAATTAATTATTATGTATTTTAATAAACATAACAACACTCGAGCCTATTTTATATTAAAAAAATATATGATAAAGTATAATTTTTTAATAATAATGTTATTTTTCAGATATCTCGCTTCTGGAACAAGTTATAAACGCCTTCAGAATAAGTACAAAATTTCGAAAAAAACGTTGGTTACATTAATAAAAGAAACATGTGGAATTATATGGAAAGTGCTAGCACCTAAAGAAATGGCAGCCCCGAACAAAGAATCGTGGAAAAGAATCTCAGAAGGATTTAAAGACAACGCGAATTTCCCACATTGCTTGGGAGCACTAGACGGCAAACACATTCGAATTCAGTGCCCTCGGAATTCCGGCTCTCTATACTTTAATTATAAAAAGTACAACTCAATCGTTTTATTGGCTTTGGTAGATTCGAATTGTTTATTTACTGTGATTGACGTAGGTTCTTATGGCCGTGAAAATGATTCTACCATTTTTCAATCTTCAATTCTAGGCCAGAAGCTAAATAAAGAAGCCCTTGATTTGCCGGAAGAAGAAGAACTGGTATTTGGCGGACCCAAAATGCCATATGTGATTGTAGCTGATGAGGCCTTTGGTATTCATCGAAATTTAATGCGACCGTATCCAGGTCGATGTCTTCCTACGGATAAAAAGATTTTCAACTACAGACTGTCTCGTGCGAGACGTTACGTAGAATGTGTCTTTGGGCAAATCACCTCAAAATTTCGCGTATTTCATAATACAATAAATCTTCAACCGGACATTTTAATCCTTGTAGTAAAAGCAGCTTGCGTTTTGCACAACTTCATAAAGCGTCGAGCATTAAATGCCACTGACGGGGAAAAGGAAGACATATCCAATCAACAAAATATGACACCTGTACTTCAAAGGACAAGGAATTCGGGGTTGCAAATTCGAAACTTATTTAAAGATTATTTTAACACATTGGGCGCGGTTCCTAGGCAAAATGACCAGATCGTTTAATGAAAATTATGTTATAATTATTGTTGAAACAACGATTTTGTACCGACGAATGTATATTATTTTGTTATACCATAGAAAATTACTTAAAAATTAAAAATATTAACCTTGTAATAATAATATTGTACGCTTACCTTTTTCTTTTTTTTCTTTAGAAGTTAGGTCATCCTACTCTGTGAACATAGGACTTCCCACATCGTACCAATACTTGGCCTTAATTTCTCTGTTTCGATACTCGGCCAACTGAACATCGTAAAGAGCAGGTCTCTCTTTCACTTCAAGTATAAACTTTTCAATATCAAACATTGTACTTTTGTTCAAAAAGCTTCTCGAAATTGACGTCCTTGTATAACGAGAGGCAACGCTGAAATGACGCTGCGTTTGACAGCGCGCCCGCTGCGCGCTCGTCGCGAGAGCGCGGCGGGCCCGCTGCTAGTCGCGGCCGGCTAGCAACGATGTAATGACGTTTCGCGCGCTCGTTGCCACTCGTCGCATCGCGGCGATAATATCGCCGTGTGGAGACGGTTCCATATAGAGAATGTATAGAAATACGTGGCACGACGATAATATCGCCGCGATTCTCTCGCTCGTGGAGTCAGCGCCTAAATGTTACCTCTTTTTTGAAATCGGTCTTTATATAAACTATTCATATAATTCATCAATACAGTTTATATATTCAAAATTGTATTAGATAAGTTTAGATAATCATGTTAAGTTTATATAATTTAAAATCAATATGGGATATCTAGTCTAGTCGCTCTGCTAAGTGAGTTACTGGAAGAGAAACGGTAGCAGGCAGAGTAACGGGACTGTTTCTAAAACAGCTGAACCACATCTGTAAAGACCGCTGAGTCGGCATTTATCAACATTCGCACGCTCGTCTTCTAAGGATGGGAACAATAACATTTTTGGGTGGCCGACTCAGTAATAATTAAGACATTGTATTAATATTATGTTAATCTGTTTAAGGTAGTCTAAGTGATTGGTTATTAATTAAAGTCAATTATATTTAAAATATATTTATTTTGCCGCGCATAATACTTAACTATTTAATTGATTTAGAAATATATTTATTAAAACAATATTTGCAATTAATATTTTTAGTCATAGTCTTGAACGTCATGACATGTTACAGAATTAAAGTTATTGTAAATAAAACGTATGTGTGCGTGAGGAGTCGACTCGTCCCAGGATCAATTTCCGTTACCAAAGTAAGTTCACTCCATACGAAGGTTCAGTGAGGGAATTGACTAAAATTTAAGTGACGAAACTTTGTGGAGTTACGTGCTTTGTGCAGTTCAAAAAGACATCTTTTATTTCAATAAGCGAAAATTAGTCTTAATATATTTAACTTTTTTTATATTAAATTGTGAATAACGTCTTATCATTAAAAATATAAAGCATATTCTATGAGTATTAGAATATAATTTGCGGGCTTGTTTAATATATTATATGAATATTAGTCAACAAATCCGATTCATTATAATATAGAAAGTGTAAATTATATCTGTCATGTAATTATTAATAAAATAAACAGAAACTTCTACACACATGAGTTGATTGTGTCTTTGTGATAACACAACTTATTAATAATTTTTCAGCATCAAAAAATATTAAGAGCTTATGTAATAAACACTTTCTTCATCTTTGTGTTATTTATTGTCTTATTAAATATTTTGCTGACCTGAAGACTCCTAACGCTCTGGGAACTGTCTGTCGCTGGACCGTTAAAGTCGTTAGGCATCGGGTCCGTAAATATGAGTTAGTTTACGGTTAAGGCAAGTTCCTTAAGTAATATTTCTTTATTGTGATACCATTTGGCAGCGATACAAACACAACTGATGTATCCGTTAGGCTTTTTGCAAGTAAAGTATACCATTATGTAAAAGGAATGAAACTGGCTCACTGGATTTCGTGATTATGTGAACAAAAATATTTATTTTAAAGGAATGACAAAAAAATGGAACACTGTTTCAATGAATTCTTTTAATTCAATGATAGATATGGATGCTATTACTTGTTGCTTTTGATAAATTGCCCTGGAAATATAATTAATAATTTTAATATTATACTTACATCCACCCTTCCTTATCTTAAATATTTGTGATCATCCCAATATATATTTTTTAATGATATTACTATACGTCATCTCTTTTCACCATCACTTTTCACCCACTCCATCCATGTCTTCATCGGTCACTTTCTTCTTATATCCGTACACATTCATAATTAAAACTTTTAGTTTTACACAACTCATAAAAAACATAATTTGACTACTGCATATATTAACAATAAAATATATACGTTTGTATATAATTCTTAAGAGTAACCTTTGTTGGTATCTTTGATTGGCAAAACCTTTTTACACGCAAAAATATGTACATGAAGAGTCAAATAAAAATATAAAAAATATGTATATGAAAAGATGTAATTATTAAAATATTGAAACAATAACAGAATCGTATATTTATTATTAATATTCAATGCGAAATACCTCAAACATTTCTAACTATAAGATATTTCTTGCTAATTGCTCGGAAAATACGTAAATCTAATTATTTTGAAGTTGTACTCCAATATCTCTTATTCTAACCAACCGTTTTGATAACCTGATGTAATATAATCGGATCATCGACACAATGTGTGTCAGAATTATAACAAAACACTATTTATATGATAATATTTACTTTAAACTAACCAACCACAAAATCTTAGAAAGTTAACTGTCCATTACTGGTCATCATTACCTGGCGGGTGTGTTCCTCATAATATAATCGTGGCCTATTTGTATGTTATTTATTCGCCACACTTAATATATACACACTTACTTAATATATAAACGACCAGCAAACTGCCCATAAAGGATTTATTTTTCCTAAATCCATTTACGGAGGTCATTTTGGTTACTATTAATAGCTTTAAAGATAAGTCATGTCATATTTCTCATGTTATGCTAAAATAAAGTACCAACTAAACAAAATGCAGGTAAGTGTTGAGTGTTGTCACTTGAAATACAATTTATACCTTACTATTCCAAATAGAAATGATATTTTTTTAATATAACGTGTTAAAACACTCTTATTACATACAATTGTCTCCAATGAAACACTGTAAAGGTTCACATTACAGTCATAAAGAGTTCAAGTTATCTACAGATAAAAGTTCCTATCCTCGGAGCAATAGCCGACTGAATGGGATAAGTTGTAACAATCACTACGGAACTGTCATAATGTTAAGATATAATTTACAGCAAAACTTGCACTATACTTAGTTTGTAAGCGTCATTAATACACTAGAGAACTATAAATGAATATAAGAGTTGTTGTAAAGTTAACAACCATTACTTCTAAAAAGATATAATAGTATGGAACTGTTGAGATATATAGTGTATATCTTGATTTAAGGAAGCGATCTTTAAAAAAAGCTTTATACATGAGTAAAATCAAATTGGTTAAGTTTAATCAGTAATGTGGGTGTGCTATATTAAGACGAGATAAATAACTAAATAACGAGTACAAAGTAAATATAATACCAGTATAATGTGTACATCAACTTACCAAGAAGAACTGCATAAGTCGTTCTATAATATTTTTAATGAATAAAAAATATTTTATAAATTATTTCACCATTTTAAAGCAAATGGAAAAGTACCATGTAATTTATTTGTAAAATATCAAATAGAACTCGAAACATGCAAAAAATATAAATAATATACGAATACATATAGAGTGCGATCACTGTACGCCTCTGATTGCAGTATTTATGGTTTTGTGTTATTTAAACGGATATCGTAACCGGACCGATCCCACAAATGACGAATAAAAAACAATCTTTAAATTAAGGTAATGGTTTATTTAGCAAAGTACCAAAGTATAATCAACTTTATATTTACTTTTTAATTTACCAACGTATTTTTAATTATTTCTCGTTAGATTAAATCGACTCGAATCGAATCGACGTTACTATTCTCATGCTTAGTCATTATTAAAATGTATTTTTTTACATTAAGTACTACTCGTATAGCATACTTCAATACACGTATAAACTGTTTTAAAAATAAACTGAGAACAAAACAACACTTTTAGGTGGAAATTATTGCAGTTGTTTAGACATGGAAAACTACAACAAACAAAGACTTCGATTCAGAAATTTTAAGTCTATGTCATTACAAATGCTTTGAAATATTCAGTCTACCCTTTTACATAATAATGTAATAATATTATTTATTTAGGAACCATAACCGTTAATAATTTAACAATTAGTAACCAAACATGTGCTTTAAATGTTCACATTAACTCATATTAATTTAATTACACTTTAACGTACAATTATTGGCTATTTTATGAAATAAATGAGACATGAAAATGACAATTTAGCTTTTCCTGAAATATCATAACAGACGGCAAACACTAGCGTCACAAATACATTTAATCATTTCCCAACTGTAATATAATTTAAACCTTTATAATGTTATTTACAATTCTACAGGGATCGGAACATACATTTAAATCAGACTCGATTAACTCTTCGAACTGTAATACATACTAAATAGGGAGCTGCAGTCCAGCAGCCACCGGAGTACATAACAAACTGAACTACTACAACTGTCAAATAATATATGTACTTTAACACTTTCTTTATGTCTTTATGGTAAATAACAAAAGTACATCAAATTATGTTATTTACGAAATATTTACTATTTATCAATTTTTTATTGGTTCTGAAAACACATATTAGTATACTCTGCGAAATCTGAAAGAAAGTAAAACAAAAAATATATTTCACATTACGTGAATAATATTATTATGTAGTAGCGATCTGTATGATACTTTAATATTATAATATTATATAAGATCGGTCGGGATGATTAGTTTTGAATAAGGAAATACGGGTCGCTACGTATCCTTTTAAACTTTAACCCTTAATTACGTAGCTTCTGTGATTATAATAATATCAGTCCATGTCAGAACATGACGTAGGTATCATATAGATTCACATCACAAATGCACCCTGTGGGTACAAAGCCTTCATCAGGACTATGTAATAGGATTTGACTTTGTTGGTAACTTTAAAACAAATTATTAATGAATAAATTTTATAAGTTTATGTTCCAATGTTATATGTTCTATTAAAATAATGTTGAAATTTTTATTTATTCACATTATCGATTATTAATGAATTAACAATTCTCTTGATTTAAAAAAAAATCATCTCTTCATAAATGAAATTGTATCCTATATTGAGAACTTAATACGCTATTACTTATGTTATGATATCTATTTCATCAGAGTTATATTATTATGTAAATATATTTTAGAAGTATAGTGCTTTGATATCTCATCAACCCTTACGTTCACATTCACGTGAAGAAATAAAAGCGCCGAGGAAAAAGGAAGGAGCAACGTTTCTTCCAATTTTTTATGCACGGGAATAAAAAGAAAAACGATAGTTCTTTAACATTATACATATTCCAAGGATTTGTCCTTAATTTAATGTTATTAGTATAAGCTATCATATTATTCTAGTTAATTAATTGAACCTACATTAAAGTCTATTACATAAATTTTGTGCTGTAACTTAATGTACGGGGACTGTGTCGATACAAATGTTACTTATGACTTTATTGTATACTTTGGGTGTTTTTAAATTAATTTATTACCTGCAATACTAGTTTTATCTTAAAGCAGGTAATCTAATAATGTTTGCTGAAAAATTATCTTGTACCCTACTATTTAATACTTTATGTTATTATTAGCTTGTTATGGAATTAAAATAAAATTTATTATTTGATGGCTGTCTGTACACGCGACTTGCTCACGTCACTTCTAACGCCGGTCTGTTACCATCCAGATAATATCAACGTAAAACCTAAAACTTAAAGCGAGGATATCCTACAGGGTTTTTCAAGCTTTCTTTATTTATTATTTTAATGTTTTAAGTGTATCTTTACCCAGTTCTCAGACTTATGGGAATTTTCCAAGGTCGTGTTAGCTTTGACGATTAAAAAGTTTTGTAAAAATTAAAGATTTAATAGAAAATGTAGTTAAAACATACTCCGAGTACATGGTAGAGTGTATGTGAATTATGTTATAGATTCATAATACTATGTCGACGTGTGTAAAGATAGGAGAGGTTTTAAATATGTTCATAGATTATAAATAAACGTTTAAATCTATAAATATAAATAATGCATACGGAACAAAGCACTGAGCCAAAATATTAAATGTAAACCAGAAGTTAATTGATTATGTAAGCGAGATAATAATAGATAATTTAATATAATCAAGAAATTCAATACACCACAGTCTTCATTATATAATACAGTCCTATACTTTACATAATGAATTATCCAATATAAAACGTGTCTCGTGGTGTTATAAGTGAATACAAATTGTAAATTATAATCAATAATGTGTGTCCATAAATACCACATGTCACCTTATATATATATAATATTGTATATATATACTGCTTTTATTATATTTCTAGACCTATAATTTATTTTAAAGATTTTCTCAGTATATTTCTAATTAATTTTATAAGCAGAAGGCTTAAAATCCTATTTTCTTGGATCTGTTGCTAAGTATTTTACTTACGTTATATTAACTGAAAATTGTCTACATTGTTTATACATTTTATTTTTAAGTACCTAGAAACTACTTTGTAGCGTAGTAAGTGTCAATAAGCAATTAGCACAAGTTTAATCGGTCCATTAATTACCAGGACCGGTGTTACTCTCTCCAGTCACGTGTGGGTCGTGTGTCGCGTGTATTGCTTTTACATTAGCTACATAATATATTATGTCTAAATATATAAGGTACACATTAATTACTTTTTGACGGTTTTGTGGATTATTCACCGGTTTGCGGTTACCTGGAGCGTTGTTACCGTTTGTTAATTAACCGTTACGAATCATTATATATGATATAAACATCTAAAAAATATATTTGCGCTAATCATTGGTACTAATAGATTGTATTTAGTAATATAGGCTATCTGAAGTAATTGGAGTGCAGCTCATACTGGTTCAATCATGGGAGTACCACTGTTACTTAGAAGAATAATCCGAAGTAACTATCACATCTTTTATTTTATTTATTTATTTATTTATATCTTTTCCACTTTGAATCATTATCAGTGATCACTTGTGTACGTCAAAATGGAAGGGTTTATTTCGATACCAGATTTATCGTAATAAGCCCTTCTGTAAAAGCACTTTCCAACTTAATGTTAAAGCTATGAGGGTTCCAAACGCATCCTGGTCTGAGAAGACCCACACAACAAACTCAGCCGGATATTTTTTTTTAATATTGTGATCACTGTTTCACAAACGTCAATCTTAAAAGCTATTTTGGAACAACTAGAATTGTCATAATAAATCGGAAATGAAGCCCAAAGATTTCAGGCAACGAACATGAAAAAAAATAATAGTAAAAAAAATAATAATAATAAAAAAATAAAAATCTAAAAATCGGCCTGCTACACAAGCAATCACGGCAAGCAGCACCCGTTCACGAGCATAACGCAAGAGCTAGCCATCACCTCCTTCGCCATATTTGAGGGAGGAGCGCCACCCGACTCCCAACGCTAGCGCAAGTAATGACTTTTAAGGAATCGGTGTGATGCAACAGGTCGATAAAACGATATTAATCTACACCAAAAAACAAACTGCGGAGATTACTAGTTATTCGCAATACAATACAATTCATTCCCAGGCCATACCGTCGTTGATGTAATCCTGTACACTATAGTGGGATTTTTTTATCAAATTAAGTTTTATATATAATTTAAATTTATTTAACGATAAAGTTAAGGCTTCATTTGGGAGCTTATTATAAAAACGTATACAATTAACCTTAAAAATTTACCTATTTTTTGGAGCCTTGTACTGGGCATAGGGAGTTTATTTTTATTTCTTGTATTAATTTTATGAAAATCACAATTTTTTTTTGAACTAAGAAATATTTTTATGCACGTAAATTAAATTTTCATAAATATATTGATCATAAACAGTCATTATTTTAAATTCTTTAAATTTGTTTCTTAGGGATTCTCTTGGTCTCATATTATATATTGCTCGAACAGCCCTCTTCTGCAGTATGGTATCGATGTCGGCTGCATTACCCCATAAGTGTATACCGTATGACATTATACTTAGAAAGTAACTAAAGTAACTCATCGAGCAGTTTCCATATTTGTTAATCGACATTTTTTTTTAACCTCGTATATAGCAGAAATAAGTCTACTTGATAAATCAAATATAAAAAGGGATACTTTTTTTATATTTAATTATATATATAATTTAAAGTTTAAAAGGCTCAAAAACGCGGAATTAAGTTCGTGTACAATGTTCACATCTTTTCATTTTCATAGACTTACTTACACTTCCCACTATTTAATATAATAAAGATATTTTTCCTACTCATTCTCTTATTACTAAATCCAACTACTTATTTAAAACTTAATACCAAGTACACGTGATCTCACACAAATATGTCACGTTTATGATGACACAAGTTATCGCATAAAGTTATATAAAAATACACAATACGTATAGAGCCGGAAATAAAAGACATCTGTACCAAACAGGATTGTAATGTACAAATATATGACAATAATTGCGAGTAAAGATTACACACATGTGATATCTGAATTGATACATATTTTATTTCTTTGCAATTATTTATAGATATTCAAGAAGCTACGACGGATACACTTAATTTTTACAAGTTAGTAAAATAAACTAAAATATTTTGATTTGATAAGATAATATTTTAATGAGGGAATTCAAACTATACATGTAAATGGAAATTGTTCCTCTCTCAAAATGGGCGTGCCACAAGGCTCTATATACCTTTCTTATACATCATTTGAACAAATGACTTGCCTTCATTTCATTGTGAGGGAAAAACATGAGATAGTGTTGTTTTCCAATGACACTTTTCTTACTTTTAAAACTAATAGACAGCAATAATTGTTGGATGATGTAAACAGTGCTCTGTCTGCTGCTGTTGCACAATATTTTAACGCCAATAATCTGTTAATAAACGAAAAAAAAACATAATATATTACATTTACCTTACCCAACGTCTAAAAAGTCAAAACCAATGTACAATTAAATAATTATGAATTAGATTTAGGGAATTCTATCGTGTTTTTGGGCACCCTGGATACAAAATTGTAATGGGGCCCTCATATATATGATTTGTCGAAAAGACTTAGTTCTGCCACATTTGCGATTCAAAGAATACGCCGATTGACAAACTTTGAAATAGCTAGAATAGTTTACATTATTTGTTTTCACAGTATTATGTTATTCAGCATAATATTATTGGCCTAATACATCAGATTTGGACACTATCTTTTTACAGAAGTGGGGTGTTGGAGCAATCTAGAACAATTCAAAATTATGACTGTGTTCAATGAACATATTTTTGAAAATTTTATTTATGTTCACAAATAAATTAACAAATGCAATAAAAGTTATGACGTACCTAAAATTTATACTTCAAATAAAAATAAACTTGCTATGCCCATCAGTAGACTCTATAAAGTAGGTAGTTGTATACGTTTTTCCATTAAACTTCCCAGTAAAGCCTTAAATTTGTTACTAAATAAATTCAAATTACTCATTAAAAGAAATTTTATTAAAAAAAGTTATTATTTTCTGCAGGATTATAATTGCATTTTAGCTATTAACTAGTAACCTATATTATTTTTTTCGGTTACTGTTTATTACTCTTGTTAGATCTACTGTCTGCATCACAGCGCTCCTTTAGAAAACATTACTTGCATTAGCGGTGGGGACTGGGTTACCCCCTTCACCATATTTGATGGCTGACAGTTATGTTACGCTCTTGAACGGATGTCACTTGCCGTTACTAGTCTTTTTGCTAGCCATTATTAGACCGGCAAACCAAATTGATTACGATGGATCTAGTTGTTCGTAATTTGCTTACTATATTGAAGTTTTTTAAACAGTGAGTTTGTTGTGTTGTATAGTATTGTGTTGTGTTGTATTTCGGTAAGTACGTTATTAAAATAGGTCTACCACCCCCATTTGACGTATTGATCCAAAGTCAAAAAAATATAAATAAATTAAACCAATTTGTAAAATGATATGCAAACATGTTACAAACACAATAATTATATTAAGAGTAATTTAGTAGATGTTATATATTTTGTTATATTAATTAAAATCACAAGATGTATATTCATATTACGATTGTCAGGGGAAGATGCCAACTGGCCAAGTACATTGTCATTCAGCAGTCGCTCTGGAACATGAATTAATATATTCCAATGGATAAAAGGTCCATAAAATAAAACTGCATGACATTAAACAAGTGTTAATAATATCACTTTAATTTTTCTACGCAAGTCAATATGATAGCCTTCTATTACAGATAATAAAAAAGTTTACGTCTGTCTAGATGAAAGTGATGTAGTGAAAAACTATATGACAAAGGGGCATGCTTCTCCACTGTGTTTACATATAAGAGAAGAGCATTGGAGAAAGTGACATTACGTGGACCCTAAATAATTGTAATAAGGACAAGTGGATGACAATGATATCAGGCAGTCGGTGTATTCAAGCCCGTATTCAGGAGAAGGAGGGAGGGAGCAAGAGATGTAACTCGTATGTTCCCTTCTGATTCAAAAAACACTTGATATGTATATATTATCAACAAAATAATGTTAATTTAATTCAATTCGAATATTAAGAATGAGTATGTAACACAGTCACGGTTTCTTTTTTAAATTGCGTAACAAAGAATCCTGGTATAAAGTAACCCCTCCAACCTTTTCCCCCCCGCTTCCTTTTTCCTTTGACCAAATCCTGTATCCGTGTTTGTAATAAATTGTAACATATTTAATAAATAAACACAAACAATTATGAAAGGTAATTTCTTAAATTAAAAAAGAACACTACTTTACTAATTTAAAATAGATGTTCCTTTCGTTCCCAGACTATGAAGACCTTGAAGTGATTGATTATAAGCCCAGTGATAAATTCTAAGTCTCGTCAGAAGGCGGCTTTAGGCGTTTTTTGTTGTAATTTGTGGCAGGAATTATGTTGACAACATAATAAATTTTCTTGGCCGCTACAAAAAGAATTGTTAACTTTTTCCTGAATCTAGTCCATTCTCCCGTTTCTTTGCTTAAATTAAATATGTATTCTTGATATTTGTAACAGAATTTTAATATAATCATTTGAATACGAAAATATTATTATTATTTATTGAATCAAAATATTTATAAAATGTTGTTTTCTACTTATGTATATTATTAAAGATTTTTTTCATATTGCGTTTGCATTTTATAAGCACCTAATATTAAAGTTCAAACGACATAGTGTTGTATATTTATTATTGATATATTTACTTATTTCTTTCAAAGGTAATTAATTTGTGATGTTTTTTTAATTAAAATTATTTTTAATGTATACCTAACAACTGGTTTTGTCCTTAATAAGCTTTTCTCTGTTTTAGGCAACTTGTTTATAATATTCCCTGTGGATGTCGAAGGTTTTAACAATTACAGAAATAAGGAACAAAAATATTATTTTGATAAATTTTCATCTTTTTAACGAGTCTAACATAAAATCCTCAATTATGGAGTTACACATTATATTGTTTTCTAATAATTAATTTTGATAAAGATTCCTTCAAAAACTAATTTATCTTTCGAATTAATATTTTAATAAATATTTTTTCTTTCTTTTGCTTCTTTTTATTCTGCCAACAAATAAAACAAAGTGTAATCATTTGTAAGACTAATGTAGAAGTTATCAATAGACTTTTGAAGACTAATTTCTAATATAGCCACAACAAAACATCACAATGTGCTTTGATATCGAGAGATAAATGTAAAATAAATGAACCAGAAGTCGTCTGTTTACTTGGTAATTCCCCTTCTTCTTGTCTCCTTCACTATTGAGACATCACAGTCTCTTTTAATGTATATGTGGTTTAATTTTATGACTAATTGTTTTGTTTATGAAGACATATATATATATATATATATATATATAAGTACGCTGTGAGCCGATCGCAAGGATATTTATCGTTTGTCGCTTTTCTCTCGACTCTTTAACGCAATATGAAGGATGGATTATATTAAAAACAACAGTAACAACAAACAACTACTTATAAGAAGTGTTTCAATTCTACAAAGTGTAACATAGCAAGCTGATAATTTTATGCCACCATTCCGTTTGAACATTCTTAAAGCAACATGTGAAGGCCACAGACTTTTACAGAATATAAATAAGACACAATCAAAGACGGACTCACTTTATTATTTATCTGTGATCAATAATCGCTTTCTTCTTGATGGTTTTTGTCAATTCATTGAGAAAACCTATTACATTTTAATAGATGATTTATGGTTTTTAAACTAACTGCACTGCGACAGTAATGCAATACTATATAATAATACTTACTAGCAATTTAAATCACACAACACTTACTATATTATGGATGAAACGACTGTAACTGTATTGACTTGTAACGCTAGTGTACATACAACGTGACGTACCGACATAATGACATTGACATATCAGTCGCTTTGTTCTACAATGTTCTATTCACTTAATGTTCTTATTTATAGATAAGACATGGTACGATATGTAACAAGTAAGGAAATAAGCTCAATTAGCTAACTTACTCGTAGATAGCATTATCAAATATTTTGTTTTCAAAAAAAATTTTACAAGACAATTATACGAGTTTTAAGAAAATACTTTTTTACAAATAATGGACAAGAGACAGTAAAAAATTATGTTATAATCTTTTTATCTCTGTATGATACGATGTAACATGTAATAAAATTCGTTTTGAATAAGTAGAATTAAATGAATAAAATTATTACTTTAATGTCCCCACGTTTTAAATAAAATGATTCCAACTAAAACAGGACAAAAAAAAAATATAATCATTTTTAAAATTTAGAGTACGTGAATTGAACAAATTTTAACTCATGCGGTTAATTCAGATCGACTGAAAACGATACTTATCTTAGAAACGTTTATTGTTTATTTTATCTTTTTCTTTATATAATAAAAACTTGGTATGCCAGATAATATAGGACGTTAAAACAAAAGATTAATGACTGTAAATAAATGTTATAAAGAATATTTACGTATTATATATTGGCTCGAGGGTATATATGTAATAAGGTACTTATATATAACCGAGTAAGAAATGGAGGTAAGTGAAGGTCTAATAATATGTTTCATGTATAATAGTAGGAACATAATCGACCTGCGAGTCGATACTAACACCATTAAGGTTTCCATATGTTTATCGATGAAGTGTAATATGAGCAAAATAATGTAATATTTATTGCATTACCAGTATTTTTATTGAATGGAAAATTGTGTGAGAAACTTTGAAACTCCGACAAGCGTTTAGTGTAACTCAGTGTATAAAGAAATATTATTTGATAATTTCTTCCAAAAATGTGTATCAACTCCCAATCCTTATTTTTGCGATATAAGCATTTAAGTAAATTCAAGCTTTCAATAGCTTGCGTGGCTAGCGTGGAGAGATTCAACCACAGAACACTACATTTAACATTGAGTAATAGTTATAAAACGTAAGCATTACAATGTTATGTTCATCGTGATACTACGTGCACTGTGGATGTGTATTAAATAATATATTAAGAAACTTACCTCTTACTTCTAAAAGATAATTTTTATGACCAAACCACACTCACTAATACCCCAATTAATTTTTGTTTCATATTCGAACGTTTTAAGCATATATATTATTTTTTTGTTATGAATGTTTTGATTTTTGGTCTACATTTATTTTGATATTAACCATTTTTATACAATAAATAAGTAATAATAATAGTTATAAAGTATAAGAAGCTTGAAGCAGCAAACTTGTTGTATTTTATTGTAAATTATATATCAAGATTCAATTCAACAGTGAGCTTAGACCTCACAAAAGAAGGATATGCTCCCTAAAGCTTAATTGATGAATATCCCCGTTTGTAGTTGGGAACTCTTCCAAATATTTATAGTTCTTCAATGTAAGCTGTTTCAAGTAATGGGGCTCGTTAATCAGTTGTCTATTTTTTTATAACTTTTAAAACAGTTAAATATAGTTACGATTACTGTCGTTTATGATGAAATCGAATACAAAACAAACGAAGGCCATGATTAATTTGTATAAGAATATATATATACCATTATATATTATATATATTTATGTCTCAATATTCCAATATTTCGTTTAAAAAAATACATAAAAAATAGTAACAATTAAAAACAACTTTACGTATTTCAAGTAATATGGTTTCTATTAAAATGTTAAAAACGATTTAATAGAAACCACAAGTAAATTTAATATTATATTTGTGCAATAAATCATTAAGGTTCGCCCTCAAGCCCTATCACGAGCGTTCAAGGAGATTAATGTGGCGCCATATTGTCATTTTATAACTAAAAATAATTAACCTCCAATAAACGGTATTCCTGCACAACACAAACATTCATAGCATAAGTTGAACTTTGAAATAGTATTTTTAAAATAGTTAGGAGAACTTTGTACTAAGTTTCTTATACCTTGAATAACTTCAAAGGATCAAATTTCAGGTAAACTGAAGCCATGTAAATACTTTGCTTAACTGCAATTAAATCTAATAGTGTTAAGGTATTTGTCCCTTATGATTTTTATGCAGGGATTACTAAGTGCTAATGTCTTTCCAAATACATTCCAACCTTTATGGGAATTATTAAGAACATCTATTTTAGTCCCATATTATTAAGATTTTTGTTTAAAAAATAATTTGTATTATGATGTTCTAATTAATGATTTAGTATCAAATTCTGTAATGTTTAAATACGTCTTCATTCCCAGTAGTATACTCTACTTTTGTAAAACGAGAATATACATTGCCTTCTTATTTTGTTTGTCCACGATTTTTGTTTTCAACTTCTCAATCGCCAGAAAATAATAATAATCAGGAGCTTTAGGCTGGTCATGTATATTATAATAACATCTTTCTTGGACCATGTTGTTGAAGATGATAAAAAGATCAGAGCTTAGTTGGAGGAAATCGAAACGCAAATTCCTTGTATGAACAATTAATATGTTTCAATGCTTATTTGATTATTTTGGATCTGTTTTTTTTTGTACATCAAAAGATGTATACAATCGTACTTAATTTCTTCAATGTTTAACACTCGTGCCTCTTTAGTTTTATTATTGTAGCATTTTCCAAATATAACACGAGGATATTAATTTATTGTATTGAACATTGTCGACAAAATAATTGAAATACAACACTGAAACCATCAAAATAATAAATTTTAACAATTGTCAAGTTGTATTTAGTTTTTAATTAGAAACCGAAATGAACTTTGTATTCAATTTAAATTAACCCTTTCATTAAATTTGTTTTCTGTTGATTGTTTTCAATAAATCTTATACTGGAAGTACTTATTAATAATGTTTTGAAATTTCAAAACAGTAAATCGTTGAATCGTTATTCATAACAATCAAATGCTGTCATTTTGACGGAAAACTAATTTCTCAAGCTGTGTTAAATTTATTATAATCATTTATATTTTGTTACAATCAAGTACCGTCTCCTCGTCTAAATTGTTTAAGATGACATTTGAAATTGTCAATAAACGTATTAGCGATCTTGTATTTTTTTTGTTATAAAGACTATGTTATTTTATACAAAGACGTGAAACTTGTACTCACAAGTTTAACGTCTTTGTATAAAAGAGCAATCTTGAACACCAGATTAAGAAGTTCTTTCTGTAAATATTTAGAATAAATCTTCAGGATGGCCGGAGGCTGTACTGCTACTTATATATAGATATATTAATTATTATACATAAGTAAAAACAATTAGTTTTTAATAATAATTTAATAAAGAATTCGTCATCAGACGGGACTGGTTAGCACCCGCGACGTCTGAGATACGAGGCATTGAAATTATATAAAAATATACTATCACTATTTTAATTATTGAAATTTATTTTTCTTAAATTAACATTGAAGTATAAAAACAATATCATAAATATAATCCAAAAGTTTAAAGTATATTATTACAATACCAATATACACACAAGTACAGCCAACGTGTTACCGACTTTACGTATTAATCATAAAAACTTATATAAAATCATTCAAATACATTGTAGACGGTATTATAAAAATGTTTAATTATATTAATTAAGTATTTCACTTGGAAATAAAATGTACTGTAATAAATGTATTCCTAAATTGTTGGATATTTTAAGAATATGGATTTTGTTTTGACTCCAACACAACTTCACAATAAAGTCGGTAGTTTATATAAATATCGGCCATTCGTTTGGAAGCTACAGTCTGAAGTGTTTGAAATTGGAAATAAAGTGAATATTCTGTGAAAGTGTCTTTATTTCTTAATAATTGTTGAAGACAATTTCCTATAAAGAAAAGTATCAGTATTGAGTGAAGTGAATTATTTGGATTGGCTGTCTTGGACGCTAGTTTAATAAACGGTATAAAGAGAAGAGCAAAAATAACCACGACAATCTAAGAATGTTTTCCTAAAGCAGTTTACTGAACAATAAATCACGGTTACATCGGGAATTGAAGGAATCAATATAAGGGTTAAAACCAACTTCAAGCTGAGTTTGCGTAAACAGAAAATGTTACCGCGACGTTGCTCAAATAAATGTGGATCTATTAGTCTCCGGACTTATCCTGTTGGAGACTGTGTACATTGAATATGATAGTATTCATACAACGTAATTTATTGTGTATATGTTTAATTTATGATAGTATTTTAGTTATTAATAAATGATATGTTTGTTATATGTTAGATATTTATCAAATACTATTCCTATATTTCATATTATGTAGGCTCTTAGCACAGTAAGTCATTTATAATTGCAATTAATCCAAAAATAGAGCACAATAAAAAATTTAAATTTAATATAACCGACTGTTTTGTCGTTTTCAATTTACGTCGACTTCGTCAACTGAAAACGATATTCAATTATCTGTTTCTCTTCAACACATACCAATAGTAGATATTCATTAATATATTGTTTGATTTTAAGATTATAAAGTGCATAGTGCTGTATACACTAGACAATATAAGCAATATAATAATTTCTTTTATTAATATTCACATTAATTTCCTTTACATTTTACATAAATATAAGTATTAATGTTGTCTTGTTCCATAAAACAAAAACTTAATGATTTTAATTAAAATGGATGTAAAATGCTTTAAATATATAAGGATATAAGAAAGTGTTATTCTTCATTCGTTATCATCTGAGTGGTGCACGTGATATCATTAAATAATTGTATATTTTCAGGAGCACTACTCATAGTTAAATGTAACATCCTGTGATTTATATTAGTCGGAATTACTCAAAGTCTTAATAGTAAAAAAAAATATTAAGGATTTATGTCCTTATACATTTAATTAGTGTTTATAATAATAATATAGTAGGACTTTACTACTAACGGACAAGAAACTACACTACTAATATTGAGCAATGCAATGGATAAATAATTAGATTTATTAAGTGACCTACGTATTAAATATGAAAAAGTAATTTTAAATTTCCTACTTCATTCTCCACGTTAAGTGCAGTTATATTTATGGAATAATGGAATGTAGGTTAATGACACCCAGGTTAAAAATAAATACATCTATTTATCCTTAAAAAAAGAAACCATATATGACATCAACCAATTTCGGTTACAATCTATTTATAAAATTTTTTTTTTTTTGAAAACATAAAAAAGTCAATGACCATGAGTAAAATAATAGGAAATATTTTGCCTACATTTGATTGGTTGGATTTATCTGTGAATTGAAACATCACAAGGAAATGATAATTTCTAAATAGGTAACTTAAGGTATGTAGGGTATTATTGTACATTACTTACTGCATTAAAGACATTCTTTTACGAGCATTTGTATAATTAATTTCGTGACAGATGAAAAGAAATAATATTTTTCTAAAGCATTGCGTTTTATTTTATTCCAATAAGTAATAATACGAATGTCTTGAAGATCTCTACAATGTTACGTTGACTACAGACAGAACCGATATTGTCTTAATATCATGTATCACGTTGCAGCAGACAGGAGCATGATGTGAATGTGAGATATTTTCTCATACTTTACCGACTTCGCTCGCTGCATGTGGAATACTTTTGGCCACCAGGGACTTGCAAATAAGGACAAGGAAAAATAAAATATGAGTTTTATTATTTTGTTTATAAAAACAAATTCAATGATATTAATTTTATTTTTTTAATTGATGTTTTAAATTGTTTGTTTTTCGTATAATTTTAGAGTTAAATTACATTATAATTATCCTTTTGTGTTCAATCACATTATACTGATAAATTATAATATTCGATATTATTTATAAAAAAAACTGTTAGCCACGTTACGGTAATTAATTTTTAAATAAGATACTGCCAACTTAAGCTCACATAGTGTGAAACGAGAACATTGTGCATAGTACCTACAGAGCGAATGTTACAGAAATATTTAGACGGAGATAAGCTCATCTGTTGGAAGATAAAAGTCATGTAATATAAATTTTTCTCAAACTTTAAACTTTGAGGTTTTTGTTGTTTTAAAAATATTAATCAAAGTGTATTGTGAATGAAATATCGTAAAAATAAGAATAATCTTGGGTAATTTGTTGTGTTTTACTAATTATATCATCTAACTGGGTCACGACACAAGATTTCCTTAATTTATATTACAATTAAAAATCCAGATATCTATCTAAACAGTTCACACGACACTTCGAGTCTTTCGAAAAAACGAACAGACTTTGAAACAAAACGCATTTTTAATACATCCAAATATTTGAATTATTCAATGCCCTAATTTGCAATAAAACGTAATTTAATTGACATAAAGTAACGTAATTCACTTTTCAGAATACAGTCTTTGTAACAAAGGTACATAGTACACTTGAGTTTTAATCTAAGCACGGTCCTAACGTAGTCAGTGCGTCCAAGTGTTGGAGCGGTTCCAATTAAAAGTTTTTTTACATCGAATTTAACGTAGTTTCGACCATTTATTTATAAAGTTAAGATGAGAAATGAATTTTCCTTTTTTGATACATTTGTTTTCATATTATTACGAGGCTACATATTCCACCTAATGCTAAATATTTCTTAAAGATAGTGGCAAAGAATATGTACATAACTGATAGATCTGTAGGTACATATAACAACAGTAAAGGTATTTCTCAAGCATTAAACTTCTGAACTCTTAAACTAATTGTGAGACTACTTATGCTCCTGCAAAGTAAACGAACTAATTCTAGTATGCTTAGGCCTCGAGCGCACTGCTTAAACTTTCCATGTTGCCTAATTACTAACGGAGATTTATTCTCAATTTTATTCGATCGGTATCTATTTATTGGTTCCTTATCTCGTTATGATTACTGCGTCTGTTAAGATAGCTGTTCTCAACACTCCCAGTTGTAAATACGATGGAAGTCTTACAAAAAGAATACGTCTTTACGCAATGCCAAATAGTCCAGCCGCGCACAGAGTAATAGGTCTGCGACAATCTGAATAGCTTTCCGTTGTACGACGTCAAAAATAGAATCAGATATCGAAGTTGAGAGATGAGAACAATACTTCATCTGTGGCCGGACTTACGCCTTATAAGGCCAAGTCTTTGGCCAGGTTTGAAATACTGCCTTGCTCTATTGATTGCTCCCAATAACATCGAGGCCAACTTGGCCTTGTTCTTCAGATGAGCACGAATCCGACAGCCGCTCGATATGTCGAGGCCCAGTATTCTAATACTTGGAGAGGCATTGAGAATTTTTCTGTGCTAAAAGCGCAAACTTGTATCTTTTGGGGATTAAATTGAACAAGGTTAAGTTCAGCCCGTCTCAGCCCAGCCCATTATACTCTCAACTTTTGTATAATTACAATTGACTTTCCTTTCTCAAGCACCGTGCATTTTTAATACAAGTGTACTGACGATATAAAAATTATTTAAAGCTCGATCTTGAATGATAAAACATATTAATAATATAATCCATATTATAAGATGGTATGTTTCAAATAAACACTTACAAAGAAAATCTAACATATCTTCAAACAAAATATACTTAAAAAAGTAGAACCACATAAAGTAACTTTATTAGACCAATAGTCAATATTAGGTTACATTTGTATAACGCGATAGATACGAGTATGATACGACATAAACGTGAGAAATGTTATTGCAGTATTTTAGAAGAGTATCTTCGCTCGCTGCATGTAGAATGCGTTTTCTTCACATAGAACGTTGTTGGAATAACAACATGATAGTAAAATTATATAATATTTTATTAATATAACTGCATTTAAAATAAACATACAATGGAAAATTAAAGACTCGGTAAGGACTCGAACCTGCGACGTCTGAAAAACACAAACACACCTTCTTCTTCTTTAGAAGATCTTTAGCAATATTCCAAAGTTTGGAAACTTTAAGTTTATTGTAAAAGCATATACAATTAACCTTTAATATACCTGTTTTATGGAGTCTAGGGATGGCCATAACAACTTTGTTTTTATTTCTAATATTAATTATGTGTATATCACAAATATTATTAAATTAATAATATTTTAGTAAACATCAATTAAAGTGAATTAATTTTATTTATATATAAATATATAATATTTACAAGAATATTAAAATTAAGCCTTACCAGTAAGGTAAGCGTCACGTTGTAGCACATCATAATTGTTTGGCAGTAAAGAAACGTGAAAAGCAAAAATTACGTAGCCATGCAGTAAATTACTGCTATAAATTAAAGCTGTGTCAAACAAATTGAAGTGAACAAAGCTAAATTTTATTAGAGCATATTATGAAATATCGCCTTAGTTACATTTTTGTTATTATCATTACCGGGTGTTCCATCGTCTAAGCATCTTTGTTAACAGCCGTCCCATTCTTCAAGCCGCGTTCTTTCGTCACACTCAAAGCAAGTTTATGACCACTCATTTACATTTCTCTGTGTACTTGATTAAATTCTTTCTAGAATTTCATTTGCGCGTAAATAAAGATGAGTTTAGATAAAGTGTATATGAATGTTTAATTATTTTTTGTGAATATTTGTAGCATTGTTAGTTATATGAATGAAGAAATCATCACCGGGTCGCTGATGGTATGGTGATCTTAAATGGGGTCAAATAAATAGTAATAGGTCGTAACTATCCAAATATTATTTATTTTTATTAAATATTTTAGTAGATATTTATAGATATATAAACCAGCCTTCCAAGCAATAGGAAATGCAAATGGAGCTATATCAGACATGCTTTTTGAGCTAACCAATGAATTACAACGTTTCGGCAAAAGGAAACGATCGTGAAAGCAACGTTACTTTAATTCAATCGAAGCATATTAAATTTGAAAACTCATTTAAACTACAAATTAATCAAAAACCGAGGATTTCCGAACAAACTTTTTGCAATTATCTGAACATAAGGCGGACGGGAGGCCGTCATTGTCGACTAATAGATTACATTCAACAATGTGTGTGTGTGTGTGTGTGTGTGTGTGTGTGTGTGTCAAATTGTTATTTTGTTAATTGACAGACAAGTATTAACCAATTATTTAGTAAAAGATAGAAAATATTTTTTATAATACACTATTTTACAGCCTTCTTATCATTGTACTGTGTTCTGTTCTTTCATGGTAATTTCATTTTATGTGTGATATTTCTTGTTGGTTTTTTAACACACATATGAAACAGTGGCACTATGTCTGACGTATGTTAGGTGTTATACATGCCTATTTCCAAATAAAACACCTACTTCCATAAAAAAAAACCTCTTATTTGCAAGCACTATTAGATTGATTTTTAAAACTGAAGAGAGTCGGATTGAATTTTTAAAATTCAAGATTAATTAATTCATTGTATTTGATCCGCCATCTTGAATTTTACAAATCTATCTCTGATGAATTTTCTATTCTTGAATTTTCAAATACAACTTTCTCTCATACAACAAATCTACCAAAGTTTATCAAATTTTATGGAAATCGGTTGATGTTTGAATAGTCACTTTGGCAGTCATACTGGATTTTACTCGATTCAAAAGTTTTACGACAAGTGGTTTGAAGGTACACTTCAATAACCTTTATTATAGGTACTAAGGTCCGTAGTTAAGTTCATGATGCTGGTTTTTAAATGAATTTAGTATAAACAAATTTGGTGTCACGTGGTTTCAGCAGTCATATTTGATCAGTTTTTATGAAAAGAGCACTCAAATTCCGAAAGTAGACTTTAAGACCTATCCGTCGACTATCTATAAGTCTACAACCAATTTTGGTAGGCCCGGGGTCATATCGGGTATATGTATAAAAGGCATATGTTATCCTATATAACATAACCCCTACGTCGATCCAAGGATATCGTTCTAAAACACCATATTTATAAACCATATTTTATTGCTGATAGTTTTGTATTTTACTTTTTAAATACAAAACTCACAAACTTACAATTATTAGTAAAAAAATTATATAATAATTTGTTATTACTATTAAATATATTTTAAAACAGTAACACTAAACATGTATTTAATTTATATAAAAGGATATATATATTGAATTATGAGAAATAGTATTTATCGGAGCAATGGTAGCATGATAATTATCGCACATAGAAGAATCTAATCAAAAACACGACCAAAATATTTGTTTAAGGCCTCCGTTATAGCTCTGAACTATTTGCTAAATCAATTATTCATCCTTTTTTTGAAAATAAAATAAGTAATAGGATTATTTTCTCGTTATGTTATTCAATATATCAACTAAAGTATTATCCTAAACTCTGTTCAGGATCCTTATCCTGATCCTTAAGACAAAGTGAGATAGATATTAAAAAGCTCTTCTCAAATTCACATCTTTTTTACAAGCTAAAGTGCAGTTATTTATGTGCAAATGAAATTCAAGAAAACAATTTAATTCATTAAATAGAGTAATGGGTCATGAACTCTTGATTGAGTTTCATCAGAGCGTCGCTGAACGCGGTTTGAAAAACGACACTACTGCAAACAAAGATACTTAGAGAATGAAACACCTGGAAATGTTAAGGAGAAAGGTGGATTTAAATATTGTTTAACAAAGCTGTGTAGTATAATTATGCTTTTGTTTATTTTTAATTCGCTTAAATCACAGAACCGATTTAATTCATAAAATATTTATTAATACTTATTAATATGAAAGTTGACTTTACTCTAAAGCAGAATGTGTAAACTGCTAGTCTTTGACATAAATCTATTATACGATTTAATAATCATATGTTAAAATCAAGAATCTATAAAATAACTGACAATTACTTCTTAATAATAAATAATGTCTTTCAGACACTTCTTGTTTTGTCACACGTGAGTTTATCGTTTTTAAAAATCAACATTACCAGTTCCAACACAAACGTTATCATGAATGGTCCATGGTAAGTAGTGTGAATTATATCATTGATGTTTTGAACAGACACTAATTAAAATGACAATGATAACAAGGTTAGACATATTATTAGCTTTATTTTTTATCAATGTATTCATGTATCGTACGTTTTAAATTCTTTCGATAATACAAACTTGATAATTTGTAAATTAATTATAAGTTAAAACAGTATCAAAGGAAGTTCTTCTCCGCTGTTTCTTCAGGGACATGTTTTTTTGGAACCGTGCAACTAAAGGCTGAAGTGTCATGAATAATATGTATACTTAACTTATTTCAACTTTTCTCTGTAAGAATACACGACATTTGAAATATACCAATAATGTAAAGAAAAAGCTTAGACAAGGGTTTTCTTATTCATATTATTTCACTGTCATCAGTCCTTGATATTATATGAATAATATATATAATAATATGCAGAAACAATAATATAATAGTTATAAGAATGAGCAACAAAAATCTTCACCAACTCATTCATTCAGGTATTTAAATCTGGAAGTGCTATAAATATTTAAAAGCTTTTCCAAAATTCACAACTATTTTGGAAGCTAAAGTGCAGTGACTAATAGGAAAAGAAAATTTATAAAAACTTTTTATGAATTAAACAGAGCATTGTAGATGAGTAGTCATAAACTGTAGCTTTGAGTTTCATCAGAGTCGCTGAACGCGGTTTGAAACACGACAGAGAACAAAGATAATTAGATACTGGAACATCTCGCGACGTTGGAAGACAGACAGCCATAATAAAAATAATATTTTATAATGCTCGTTAATATTACTTCTTTTGGTTATTTTGGATTCATATACTTTAATTAAGTTTATTCCTGTGTTATTTTTTTTAAATGAAAGATATAACATAAAATATATCGCAAAGAAAAATCTTTGCAAGTCTTTTCTAGTTAAAGTATTGTCTGTAATCAATAATACACAGTATTGTTAGTATATATATTCGTAGTAATATGTTCGAGTGTAAAAAACACAAAATAACTGTGTACAGCTTCACAGTCGATCTAAACATTCACTCACCTCCAGTTCCACTACACCAGAGATTGTCGTCTTTAATAATTCAACACTGTGAGTTCCGCTCGCGATGACGATTGTACACATGTACGTACCACTCGTCCTTTGTACACACACTAATTACAATGTACACAGAAATAATATAGCTCATACTATTATAGTACTTCATATATTGTAAATAGAAAATAACTTTGTAGTATAAAAACTTATAAAAATAACATGTCCCTAATAAAATATGATTAAAATGTACCTGAGCACAAACTTGTAGACTATTTCAAACGGTATTATTTTTAATTGTAAGTCCTTAACATTTATTTGATAGTAACAAAGAGAATACATACACATACTCGTATGTACAATGTATGTACATTATCACAAAAATATTATAATAAAAAGTATAACACTTTTAAGAATCATATTTTAAAACAGGTATTATGAAAAAATATTTTTAAAGCTATCAATAAAGCAAAGTCTTCTAAAGCTAGTTGTGTATTCCCGAGCTGCACGGCGCCGGTACGATCACTAGTAATATTAACTATTTCAAAGATACCGCGATATCTCTATTTCTTGTTTTATTAAAATACTATTTTATATCTTCTACCGCTATATATTTTTCTCCGCTAACCGGAACTAAACGCTTAAGGAACAACAGAAAACGATTACAAACTATTATTAAGAAGAACATAAGATGTACTAAACACTGAGTAATTATTTCTCAAACAAATATTTAATTTGGCATTATTACTTATCGTTGTATGTTTAAGGAATAACATATCCTAATTAACATATTCAATAATTTACAAATATATGCCTTCCTAGTAACATTACAAAATCAAATCAAATACTTGTAATATTGAAATCGTTATCACGCTTCAAACAATCTTCGTGAAGGATATTAACAAACATCTCGTAAAGATATTAAATGTTTCTTTGGTACAAGTTCTAATAATTAATATTCAGTTGAGACACATACCGTTCCCGCTCTTTGACGGCTTAGCAATATACATATATCTAATACATGTATTAAGAACATATATTGACAACGTATATAGTAGACGTACTTATAGTACTAATTATTATGACACCAATTTTATATCATTGTAAGAGATATGTTTTAAATCGGAGAAATATATATTTTTATTTTATCAAGCAGTACTGCATCAGTAACATAAAAGAAATAATATCTCTTGACTATTTAAAGTCGTGTAAAATTGTTGAAGTATTACGAGTATTTCATAACTATAGATATGTTTCTCCATGCATTATAGGGTACAATTATTTTTTAAATTCACATACTGTTATGAGTGTTTATGAGTCTGGGTGTGTTTTGTCTGTTGTTTATATGTTTGTAAGCCGCCGCCCCCGGGTGACAAAGGGTGCACTCAGCACTTCATCTCTAACGCGTTTGATTTTAAAGATATATAATTATATGTGTACTCTAAGTCAATGCAACACATTTGTAAATTTTTTAACATACACACCAATAATTCTGTAGGACACGAATTCTACACGGAAATTAAACTAAAGTAGTATTTTGTAATGTATTTACAACACATAGTGTGTTGACGTGAATGAGATTGCTACAAAGTATTCAAAATAAGTACGAATTTAAAATATCTAAATGTAATCCTACGAAAGACACTAAAATGTTTTGAAATAAAATAGCTTCCTAAAAACATTCTAAAGTAATGTCATTTAAATTCTTTATGTCATGATATTGAAAATCTTTAAACAAACCTAATACATGATTTTTATTCATTATTTTTGTATAGGTATATTTTCCACTTTGAATCCATACCAGTGATTACTTGTGTGTAATACCATACTTATAGAAGAAATAAGCCCTTCTGTAAAGACACTCTACAACTTAAAATTTTTATAAAATTTAATTAAAAATCAATGTTTAATAAATATAGAATGAAAAATACAGATAAGACTCGATCTGAGTCTTCTTAGAAGTCGAGTTCGAGTCCTGTCCGTGTTGATGTATTATTTATATAGATATATTTATTTATTCAATATTTAAATAAAGTTAACATGTTTATATCACACACATATGACACGGTATATCCAGGTATTAAACAATGTGCTCTCGTCCTAAGTAACTTAGTTACGAGTAGTTTACTTTAGACGTCTCTAAAGAGAGCTCGCAATTAATTACCAAAACACTGTATCCCTCCTAGTTCTATGTGAGTAAAATAGTACACTTTTAAATATAAGTGCTCAAAAATCATCGTTTATTAGCAGGTGAATTACCCATCGAAATCAGTACAACCGTTTTGAAGATGAAGAGGGAGAAAGGTATGGAAAGAGCCTCCTCTTTAAACTAAATAATTATATTTAATTATCTCTTATAAAGTAATTAATATATAATTAATATTGTATTTAAAATTACACTGATCCTATTTTTATTTGGTGTAAAATTCCTACTTTATAAAACTTTCAGACAAGTAACCATAAAATAGAAAATAATTATTATCTAAAGAAAATGCTTTCAAAACTTATTGAAAATACAAAGTTAATAAAGATTTCAAACAACAGCAAAATTCAAAAACTTCCATATTATTTGTTTTCAGTTCCTCGGTAGAATAAATACATAGACTTTGGTTTTCAAAGTCTATTTATTCAGTGAATATTAAAAGTATTATGATTGAAAACAATACAAATTGTAATATTGAAAATATAACATACTCTTTTACTTCTTTTTCACACTACTATAGATCACACAGAATATACAAAACAGATTTCTAGTAATTTAACTCAATTACAAACCATCATATACGTGTTTAATTACAACTGTTACTTCCTAATGACGAGATTCATATTAAATTTCGATACTAATATTATTAATATACTATTAGTCATGTTAGGTCTATACGACGTCTGGGTATTACTTGATTGTTCATAAAACAGAAGAAGAAATATTGAGTAATAAGTAATACTAGTTAGTTTATCTTTTCTTACCAAGTTTTTTTTCTAGTAATTAAAAGAACAGGATAAAAAATAATTAAGAAAAATCTGAGTCGGTAAAATCTTGTCAAATTATTTATTATCTTGAGTTTGAACTATAATTCAAAATGACCGAAACGTTGACATCGATGCAAGATTTTCATGCAAAGATGATTTTTACTTAATTGCAACAGTTATAAAATAAAATATATTTTCATATTATAATTGCATTTCCTCATCCATTCAAAACTATAAAGAAAGTTATCTTGACTGGGAGATCAATGAACACACTGCGTAAATAGATAAGGTCCTTTTATGACATAAAAAAAAAATAGTTTTTTTAGTACCAACTTCACAACAAAAGTGGATTGGAATGGTTTTTACTTAACCAAATGAATGGGTTAAGTACATTCATACTAAGAAAACGGGAATAATAAAAAAAATTTTTGAAGTGTTAATGCCAAACACGTTGATATTTTTTAATTTTATTTATTTGTAAGAACAAGTGTTGCAATATATAAAAAGAACATTAATAATTTCAAGCACCATTACACAAAACCGCATGGTTTCAGATTGTAATATGCCAACCACGTCACTAGTTCTTTTGTAATTATTTGTATTACAAGAATCGCATTTCTGTGGTCTGTAGGTCTGTACAGGCAATGTTCATATCATCTTGGAAAAACTATTTAATGTTTACTTTTTAATTATAGGCAAGAGAAATTATTTCTAAAGTTTATAATGTTATGAAAAAAGAATCAAGTAAAAATAAAAAAAAAAACATAACCCTTTCCTTTCAGTTGGGTAAAAAATATAAAATTGAAGTAGAGCATCTTTCACTTTGACCATGACGCTCACTCCTGATTAGTCTATTCATTGTAGTGTACATGTGCACTCATAGGTAATTAATGTATAACACTCGACATTGACAAAAGATAGCACACTTATACTATAAACGGTTAGGAGGAATAGTGGGGCGCGTCGTCGTGGATTGCTCTGTCTATAAGTGTAATAAATACAATATACCAAAGGTACTCCTTCTGGTCACACCTGGACACAGTCCACAGTCCAGGATTCGATGCTAAAATTAGGAAGAGATATTTTAAAGATATATTTATTATTCACAGCACGACTTGGGTCAGTTATAAATGGGTTACATTACTTCATATGAGAGAAAAATAAGTTTCAGTATTACGTGTGATATAAATAAGTTTCTGTAAATCCGAACGAAATCATTGTTTAAGTCCGCTAAAGAAACACAAATCAATACTGTAATAATGTGTATCTTTGTCTCTAACAGATGTACCAAGTTACAAGTTTTGCATTTAAGGAGTTTCAGTTTCATTGTATACTCGTATCTAAAACTTAATTCCCAAAACTGCTTTTGTTGAGTTTAAATTATATACAATATTTAAGTAACATCCTACGTACTACATATTTTTCATCAATACTCACATTCACTTTACCGTGCTTTTATTGTTTCAACCAAATTATCAAACAAATTTAATGGTCTTGTGAGGTGAGCGAGAAATAATTTTTGTAACATTGGAATAGCAACTATATTGTAAAACATTTAGGATATAATTTAATTTTAATGATAATATTGTACTAATTTCGAGAATAAGTGATCGCTTTGTTGATTGCAACGTCACAATATATACCAATGAAAAATAGATTTCTGAAGAAAATGTTAGAAATTCTACTACAGGGTGGGCCAAAAATTTTTGCACTTTTGAAACATGTCTAGAAATAAAAGTACAAATGTTATTTTGTTTATGATTTATTTAACGTAATTATCATTTATTAAAATTTATTTTTTAAAAATGACATCGTCGAGATGTGCTCCGTCTCGTCGTTGGCACTCCTGCAATCGACTACGTAAAGTTTGGAAAACTCGTTGGCACATGCTGCGAGGAATCGCGGCTATCTTCTCTTGGATGTTTTCTTTTAATTGGAATTTGGTCGTCGGTTTATTAAGGTATACTCGACTCTTCAGATATCCCCACAAGAAAAAATCGCAAGGTGTAAGGTCCGGGCTTCTGGGAGGCCATGGGATATCACCTCTGCGAGAAATCAATTTGTTAGGAAACATTTCTTTGACCACCGGTAAAGTCACGTTTGATGTATGACATGTTGCTCCATCTTGTTGCATCCAAGGCCGGCTATTGTATCCTTTAAACTCATGCAACTGTGGTGTCAAAAACTCTCGCAACATTTTCACGTATTCCACTGAGTTCACAGTTACGTTATTTCCTTGATTATTTTCAAAGAAGTATGGACCTTTGCGGATATGGCAGCCCACACTGTCGTTTTTGGTGAATGAAGAGGCTTTTGGTGTTTATAGTTGAGTTTTCCGTGCTCAGTTATCGACAATTATGTTTATTTATGTGACCATTAATGTGAAAATGGGCCTCGTCCGTAAACAATACATTCTCGAGGCTAGAGAATCGCTCCAGTATAGTGTCAGCAAATAACTTGCGTTGAATGTAATCGTTAGGTTTCATCTCCTGTACAATTTGAAGCTTATATGAGTGCAGTTTAAGGTCCAAATGCAAGATTCGCCGCAGACTAGTTCTTGGTACAGCAAGAGCCGCCGACCGCTTACGCGTAGATGATTCTGGATCGTCCCTTACAGAAATTTCAACATCTCGAATGTTCTCTTCGCTTCTTCTTGAAGGTGGTCGCCCAGTTTGTTTAATATTCGTTGTCGATCCCGTTTGCTCAAACTTTTTAACCCAAGCTTTAATTAAATTAACACTTGGACACTCACTTACACGTTGTAATCCGTATTCAACTCTAAAGAGGCGTCGTACAGTAACGTAGGAATCGTTGTTTTTGTTGCCCTCAATTATTAATCTCTGGTAAAGTACACATCTGTTTTCACTCAAGAGGTCCATTTATAGACACAGTTTAATTACATTTTTAATTAATTCTGTCTAGTTGGATTTCCGGAATTATATAATGATAAATATTTAATTAAATTCTATATGTCTTATTACTTACTAAGAAATTGTAAGAAAGTGTTACAGTGTTATTTTAATATGTTTAATAAAACAAACAAACACAAATACGAACATTGCCTGTACAGACCTACAGACCACAGAAATGCGATTCTTGTAATACAAATAATTACAAAAGAACTAGTGACGTGGTTGGCATATTACAATCTGAAACCATGCGGTTTTGTGTAATGGTGCTTGAAATTATTAACGTTCTTTTTATATATTGCAACACTTGTACTTATAAATAAATAAAATAAAAAATATCAACGTGTTTGGCATTAACACTTCAAATTTTTTTTTATTATTCCCGTTTTCTTAGTATGAATGTACTTAACCCATTCGTTTGGTTAAGTAAAAACCATTCCAATCCACTTTTGTTGTGAAGTTGGTACTAAAAAAACTAATTTTTTTTATGTCATAAAAGGACCTTATCTATTTACGCAGTGTGTTCATTGATCTCCCAGTCAAGATAAGTCTCTTTATAGTTTTGAATGGATGAGGAAATGCAATTATAATATGAAAATATATTTTATTTTATAACTGTTGCAATTAAGTAAAAATCATCTTTGCATGAAAATCTTGCATCGATGTCAACGTTTCGGTCATTTTGAATTAGAGTTCAAACTCAAGATAATAAATAATTTGACAAGGTTTTACCGACTCAGGTTTTTCTTAATTTTTTTTTATCCTGTTCTTTTAATTACTAGAAAAAAACTTGGTAAGAAAAGATAAACTAACTAGTATTACTTTTTACTCAATATTTCTTCTTCTGTTTTATGAACAATCAAGTAATACCCAGACGTCGTATAGACCTAACATGACTAATAGTATATTAATAATATTAGTATCGAAATTTAATATGAATCTCGACATTAGTAAGTAACAGTTGTAATTAAACACGTATATGATGGTTTGTAATTGAGTTAAATTACTAGAAATCTGATTTGTATATTCTGTGTGATCTATAGTAGTGTGTGTGTGTGTGTGTTCGTTGTTTGTGTGTTTTTTAATACAATGACGTGAAACGAACGCTTGGACCGCTCGACGTCATGGTGTTCCATTTTATAGTCATCACTGTTATATTATATGTGAAGATTTTAAAAAGTATGTTGGTAGTGTTAAATTTAATATATTATTGTATTATTTGTTTTGTTTTTTCTAGTAGTTACTAAGTATGGTAGAAATTGATATGATTTTGTATACATAGCACAAGGTAATGAATGAGCAGACGATCCACCTGATAATAATTTGCCATTACCTGTGGATATATGGTATATAAAAATAAAATTTTGCAGATGCGTTGCTCCCTACGAAGAATGGGGAAAGATGCGGGGACTTGAGCAGTATTGGTCTCATTTATCATACTAAAAGCAATTGTAATATTCACTAAAAGATCATTTTATATTTACTTGTCAAAATAATATTTTTATTGTGTTGTGTAGTATTACATATGAATTTGTATACTATCGAACAAATTATAACAGAACAAAAACACAAATAGCAATCGCACAGACCTCACAGACGCGGTTCGTAGTAATACAACTCAATTACTGACAAATTAGTTACGTGTTTCATTACAGTCCCAGGTTTGTGTAATCATGTTAAATTTTAACGCTCTCTCCATGTTATATTTCAACAATTTTGTAAGCTGTAAACCAATACTCAATGTAATATAGGTAAAGTATATATTATTAAAAGACTACTATAAACAAAACATAAAAAATCTTATTACAATTAATGAATTCGATTTTTTTATGAAAGATTTAATTAGTTCTGTGGACATAGTATAGAAGAGGTATCTTAATATGTCTGGAAATATAATGATTTATCATGTTTAGAAACGTGTAAATATTTTAGTTAATTAAGCGAACGTTGCTATGCAAACTTGACCATCATGGTGTACCTAGCGCTGCGCTTGATCTTATTGCCTCTTACCTGAATCAAAAAGTCCAGATAGTTAGCGTAAATAATTCTAAATCACCTAAAGATGGGATTCCACTAGGATCTATTCTGGACCCCTTTTTGTTTTTACTTTATATTAATGACTTGCCCTTTTTAGTTGAGGGTCTGTGTGACATTGTACTTTTTGCTCATGATACCTCGCTTATTTTTAAAGTTCAGCGTGATAGGATTAATTATGACGAAGTAAACAGTGCTTTATCACAAGTCCTTCATTGGTTCGAAATTAATAATTTAGTCTTAAATGCTAAGAAAACTAAATGCATAGAGTTTATCCTTCCTAATGTAAAAAGTAAAAATGACCTCCTCCTCCTGCTCCTTGACAATGAAGTGTTAGGAGTGATTGACTCTACAAATTTCTTAGGTATAACTTTAGATAAAAAGCTCTAGTGAAACCCCCATCTGTCAACACTTGCAGCCAAACTCGGCTCCGCCATCTTTACAATTGAAAAAGTTAGACAATTAACGGACGTTAATACGGTTCGACTTGTTTATTTTAGTTATTTTCATAGTATTTTATCTTACGGTATTTTATTATGGGGCAGTGCTGCCGATATTAATTCTATATTTATTTTACAAAAAAGAGCTGTGCGGGCTATTTATAAGTTAAAAGCTAGAGATTCTCTGAGAGATATTTTTAAAGAAATAGGTATTCTTACAGTCGCTTCGTAATACATATTTAATAACGCCATAACTATAATAGTTATATAGAATCCAGTGACAGACACGCGATAAATACGAGAAATAAAAACAAACTCGTAACACCAAAATTTCGTCTTCAAAAATTTAATTAATCCTTCATGGGTTTGAGTATACGCATGTATAATAAAGTTCCACAAGATCTCTTAGACCTTACTTTTCTTAGATCTTAAATCTAAAATCAAAAGTTTATTATTAAATAAATAACGTTCAAGTTTCGTTTCGTTCGTTAAAGTTTTTAGTGGTACGAAATATGTGGAACTTAAGTTGCTGATTCATTTGCAGTATTTATATTATAATGTACATCACCTAAGATTGTTATATTTCTTTTACTGTTGAGTTTCTGACCTTGCTCTTCTTGACGAGCAGCATTCCGAGCCGGTGATAGCTTACTCACGGACTGACTACACTGACCTTTTTCTATTGTAGTTATTGACCATATTGAAATACCAACTTGAGTAAAGATATTTTGAATTTGAATTTGAATTCCTCTTCCAACAGTCAGTACTATTTTGTTGTTACGTTGTTGCTGAAGATATTTCTGATAGCTCCATCTTATCTTATTATAACATTTTAAAAAAATTATCAAATACTGTAAGTTAAAACGATTGCTTAACTGATTTTGTTAAAGCTTTTTAATTCTGTAATTCAAATTTGGATGATCTCTAATCCAACTAAAAATAATTATAACAATTATAATAATATTTTAAAGTTCTAATATTTCCATCAGACAGATCAAATAGATAAGGTACATTTCTTCAAATGAGTTAGTAAATAATATTATAGTTAAAGTCTTAACAAACTAATCATGGTTGTTCCAGCATCACCTACTGATCCACTTTTACACCATTCCAACTGTTACACATTTACAGAGCAACGCCTGCGTGGTGAGGTGATTAAAATTTACTTGAGTCATATATAAGCAAAAACCTTTCCTTGTCATATATTATCAACATGAAGGACAAAATGGACAACTAAATCTGTAACTGTAATAAAATACATTAATTAATTACAGTATTCCTCCTGTCACTCTCCAGGTCTTCATATTTTTTTACTGAAAAATAGCAATGTGGATACGAGACTGTAATTGTAACATTATTTTTCGAAGGCCTCATTTTAAATACAAAATATATACTGGATTTATTTATATGCCTTATCACTTCACTAGAGATTCATTTTATGTAATAAGTTTAGTAAAAATAAGTTGTATGTAAATACTCACACTAAACTTGTATTACAATATGAAGTAGGAATACTAACTCGAGGAAGCACAGATGGTACTACATACAGCTCAGTTTCTTCTTCATTGTGGCAGCATAACTCCAACAGACCAGATATATATTTATTAAATTACTTGTAAAATATTTTATAGAAGCTACTGCTCATAACATGAAATATAATAATTGTAGGTTTGTAGGATTGAACACCAAAGCCCTGGGTGGAAACATTAAGTTTCTAGTTGCAACTATTGATTGATGATTTTTAAAGTAAATAAATATTTTGTCTTATTAGAGTAAAGCTTTAATACTTAATGTCATTATAATTAACTTATTACGTTTAATGAGAATAATTAATTACTAATATTGAAGAGTTAAATTATTATTATTATAAATAAAAAAAACAAAACCTTAATATGAATACAAAATATTTTAAATTTAGATTTTACACCTTTTTTACTTTTATTCTGCTCACATTTTTTATCGACGAATGAAATGCATAAAGCTAAAATAAATTAAAAAAATGTGGTTCTCATTTATATTCTCTTAAGATAAGATAAGATTTATCAAATATTTTTAGTACACGACGTTCAAACATTAGCTATCAATATTAGCTGGAAAGATTTCCAACAAGATAAAGTTGTTTCGTCTCAATTTAATTTTAATTATCTGATCAAATATGAAGCTTAATACTAATTCAATTATCATTTGTGACTACAGTAACAGTTAATGAATTATCAGGCTTGTTCTTATAAGTCATTTAAATTATTCCTTATTACGAAAAATATTTATAGTTAAGCGGGTATGTTAGTAAATAGTTATTGTCTTAAGGTTCAAAATATTTTATATTTACATTACTAAACAATATTAAAGAAATTAAAGTTCAGTACAACACCATAAGTAAATGTAAGCACTATCACAAATATCATTCAGTGTATATAATACGTATACACCGACTGCTCACAGCGCAATGCGACAAGTCGGGACATGAACAAATCGCTTTGCATCTCAACTTTCAACTACACCTGCACAAAATACAATATATAATATCTTAGAATTTAAATTATTTTAGTTCAAAGTTTGGAATTGTAATTTCAGTACTGTTATTTTTTTTGTGGAATTCATTAATTTAGTTATTGTATGTCTATTGCGAATACGATATTCGTGATTGCTAGGACTTCCATATTTAAGGTCCCAGTAGAAACAAAAGAAACTTTACATCTTTTAGGGTCATAATTGTTGGAAAGTTTTGGGAATTTTGTATTCGATTTGGTTTGGAATAAAATATCAATATAATAAATGATTTAGACATGCGTTTTCTTGAAAATGCAATATTCTATCTGCACTAAATAATTGCAGGTTCCAACTATTTTTTCTATTACAAGTCATTACTTGTAAACATTTTTCCATTAGACAGGTAAGTATAATTTTTTGGTTTCCTTTATTATTTTTGGTAAAACTGAACAAAGCTGTAAAGAATTGTTCAATCCAATTCTTGTACCTTTATTTTCAAAATAATTTAGTTTTTTGTTGGTAAATGAGTTAAGTTTTGTTTCAAGCATTTTTAAATAATCATATTGTTTTTTGTTTGTTACACTTGGGTTCATGTTAAATGCTTTATCTTCATAATTCTTATGGCAAATAATATTTAAAACAATTTCTTTAGATTTTAATAAGTCTATTTTAATCCTTACTTTTGTTTTGCTGATTTGTTTAAAATAAACTATTAATATATGTTTTGTTTTTTTAGATTTGCCGCTCTTTTTATTTTTTCATTTTTACAATTATTACGGCCATCTTTTGATACTTTTACTATTTTTAATTTTGGCGTCTCTAAATTTGTAGTCTTTGTAAGAAATTTTTAGGATCTATTATAAAGCTATTGCTACTTTATAATTTTTTATTACCGAGAGTATTAACACGCCATGTTCTGAACGGCGGGATTTGGAGGACGGAGCAACAAATAGCTATATGAAATGTAAGGAGGAATGGAACAGAAGACGAATGAATTATTAGATGTGATGGATGACAAAGATCTGAATGTTATTTGTGTGTCTGAGACCAAGCGAAAAGGCAATGATCCAAACGATTTGCTTGGTAACCAGGTCGCTTTCTGGGCTGGGATTACAGAGGGTGAGCGAGGTTGCCAAGGTGTAGGCGTGTTGTTATCCTCTCAAATGGTTAATGCAATAGTAGAATACAAGGCTATCAACCTGAGGCTTCTTTGGGTACGCTTTAAGCTGGGAACAACAAGAGTATTCTTGTTAGCCATTTACGCGTCAGTATCCTCAGCTCCACTAAGCGAACTCGAGGAGTTTTGAGAGAGCGTCAGGGATATTCTAAGTAGTGTCAGAAGTAATGAAAAGTTGATAGTATGTGAAGATATGAATGGATGGGTTGGAACCGCGCGAAGTAGTTACGAAAGCGTGCTAGGCAAGTACGGTGATAAGAGAGCAAATGAGGCTTTTTTTGGAATTTTGTAAGGAGAGAAATTTATTTGTTTTGTCTGTTAGCAGGTTGACGCAGCCACACGACGTGTCCAAGCTTACAGTCGAATTATCACATAAGAAGCTGGAAGCTTCAAGATCCACCGATCAGAGAGGAATATCAAGAAAGGGTTTCCAAGTAGCTTGAAAGCTGTGATTTTGGAAATGAAAGTGCTGAAGTATGCTGGCAGAACCTTAGGAATGGTATGGTGAAAGTAGCGACAGAGGTATGTGGTAAAAGGAAAAGAATTTTTAGTAAAAAACGCGATGAATGGTGGGGTGATGAAGTGAAAGAGGCTGTGGAGTTAAAGAAGAAAGCATGGCTGGATTATAAAGCCTCGGGTAAGGATAAAAGTATGAGAGAGATAAGAAAAAGAGAGTACAAGCTGCAAAAGCACAAAATGAAAGCACTTATAAAGATGAGGCGTGAAAATTCTGAGAGAGAGAGGGAAGAAAGATTGAGGAACAACTTCCGGGAAAACACGAAGCTTTTCTGGCAAGAAGTTAGTGATTCCCGGGGTTGTTCGGTAACCTGTAGAATAAAAGGGGTACTTTCGAAGAGCGGTGAAATTTTAACAGAGCAAACACACGTTTTGCAGCGGTGGGCGGAATTCTACAAGGAGACTTATGAATATGAGGACGTCTCGGCCTTGAGTACCAACAAAATGCTGAGCCCGGATGTAGGCAATGGTGAAATCAGTTTGAAAGAAGTGGAGAGCGTGATTCGAAGTCTGAAATGTGGTAAGGCTGCGGGAGCAGATGAAGTTACCAAATATGGTTATAGTTATCAAATATAGTGGGCCACGCGTCTTGAACTTGTTCTGGTTTTTGTGAAATTTATGCTGGAAATCAGAAGAGGTGCCAGACGATTAGCAAGGTGCAGTCATCGTACCTTTGTATAAAGGAAAAGGTTCACAGATAGACTGTGCAAGCTATAGGGCTATTAGCTTAGGCAGTAATGTTTATGCTAAAATATTAGCGAGAAGAATGCAAGAGAGATCTGAAAGTTGCTGTTGTGGGAGGCCCAAGGAGGTTTTAGAGGTGAAAGAGGGTGCATAGATCAGATCTTTTCCCTGAGCATGATTACGGAAATATTTTTGGCCCTAAACCAAAAGGTTTTCTGTGCTTTTGTGGATACGGAAAGGGCGTTTGACAGGGTTGTGAGAAGGAAATTATGGGAGATACTGCCCCGATACAATGTAAGCGGACCCTTGCTAAAGGGTTGTAAAGTCTCTTTACAGAGAGCACTCACCCTATGTGCAAGTAGGAGCTGGCATATCGTTCTGGTTGAGACGGCGAAACGTCAGCATAGCTGCATGTTTGGCTATACAATGCGGTTTTGCTACCGACTTTTATACAGCAGCCAAACGTGGGTAACACAGAAGAAGAATGTAAGAAAGATGAATGCTATGGAGATGCGATCTCTTCGTAGAATATGCGGAGTCGGTCTAGTTGACCGAATCCGCAATGAAGAGATCCACAGAATGGCAGGTACTAGCGAAGATGTCACGGTGAGAATGAAGAAGAACGTGCTCAAGTGGTTTGGGCACGTCGAACGAATGAGTTATAAAAGAATGGTAAAAAAGATTTACACAGGAAAAGTGAGCGGTAAGAGAGATAGGGGAGGCCTCGAGTGACCTTCGAAAACACAGTATCTATGATACTTCCAGTAAAGTAAGAGGAAGGTCACGTATAAAGCATGAGAATCTCCCGGAGGGCATGTATGAAGAGGTTGATGTCTGTGGCCGAGGCGAAAGACGTATGCAGGGACCGTAACGTTTGGCATTCCGTCATCTCTGGCTCCCCCGCAAGGGATGTGGCGTCTAGCTAAATAAATAAATAAATACTATTTCTTGTATTAAAGGATGTCACAGTACCGTAGTGGTTCACGTTTATACGCTCTTTCACTGACAGCACTGCGACAGATCGTGACGTAAAAGGAATGGAAAATATACTTTGTAATGTCCTCGTTTCAAAATGAGTAGGGTCTTTTGAAAGACCTGGTCCGGACGCTTGTTTTTTCTCAATCAATTATGTTTGAAGCTGCCGCTTTTTTGTTCCAAAATATTTTAAATTAAAAAAATAATAATAAACATCTTTTTACAATTTTTGTAGTATTTGTACTATTGTATTCTTTAACTTGTTTCACTGGTTTTTAAATTTATTAAAGAATAAAATCTGAAGGTTTTACGAGTAACAGGTAAAGATTGTGTTTGTTTCTCGTATTTACATGACGTACATCACTGAGCTTAATCAAATTATCCTTATTTTTATGTACATGTAAGTAATTTTTTTTAAGTACTGATGGTATTATACAGTAGATCTTTTTTTTATATATTAAACAAATTGTTTATTTGTTGAAATTTATTACTCCTTGTTTATTTGTAGAAATTTATTATGATCTAATGTATTCTGTTACTTTTCATATCCAGTAAAACTTCAAACTAATATAACAATTAAAACTTCCATTAATATAGTTCTTCAAGTTTGTTGTGTCTTCTTTCCATGCTTATATTATACAAAGATACTGATAATATCACTCATCTCTCATACCGTGCAGCAGCTCTCTCGACAATAACTTTGATTGATTTAAAAACACCGAGTGCCCCTCATTCATAATTGATTTAGTAGTGATTTTATATTATTTTTCGAACATCAAAAGTCATGTAGTCATTCAAAATAAAACGTGTTTTGCGTCTGTTTAAGATTTCTTTGATCTCTTCTATTTTTAAAAGACCTTTTTTTCAATCCTTCATGTACATTGTTTGAAGCGTAATAACTATTTTAAAATAAAAGCTATTTCATTTGATATCGATGAGCTTTAAAAGACGTTATTTATTTTGTTAATTAAGATGTATAATTTGTTTAGACATTCTCCGATATATTAATGAGACCAAAATAAATATTTGTTCTTAAACAAATAATTGGTGTGTGTTAGGCGAATTTTACACAGCCTTTAACAATAGTTTTGTAATATTTTTCTGTTTTTGTTAGATTACTGAATTTTTCCAAAAACTGTTTGAAGAAGATATAAAATAGTATTTTAATAGAACAAGAAATGGTGATATCGCGGTATCTTTGAAATAGTGAATATTGCTAGTGATTGGAACATCGCCGCGCAGCTCGTGAATACATAACTAGCTTTACAAGACGAAATCTAGAAATGTTTTATCTTACTTTGCTTTATTTATAACTTTAAAAATATCTGTTTTAAAGTATTTTACTTCGAAATTTTCATTCCTTTTATCAATGCTATCATAATATTCAACGCATTATATATTTTATATTTTATAGCCATTGCAACCTTAACGAGTACGATACATCTCTATGAACTTTAGCTGTAATGAAATAAGTTATGCTTAAAAGTAGATTAACTAATAAGAAATATACACATACATTACCGTCCAAAACTTTGGAAGCCCATATAGAAAAAGAGAGAGAAAGAGACGGATATATATATATATATATATATATATATATATATATATATATATATATATATATATATATATATATATATATATATATATATATATATATATATATATATATATATAAAATAATTTGATAATCTAAGCAACATATATATAATAAACATAAAATTTTTCTATGTAGATAAAAAACTTTCTCAAATTGTTTAAATTTTCAAAAATTTATAATAGTTTTGTTTATAAGTTGTATAATATTTCATCAAACACATAGTTTAACTCGATGTAAGTCTAACTTATAAGTACTTAACCCTCGCGTATCTTTGTTCAGTGTATCTTTAAAATATACCGGTATGTTGTGATTCGGTTGTGAGTGCTTTCTGATAATATATTTATAATTGTTTTAACAAATAAAGGACTTATATGTCGGTGAGAAAAATATTAAGGATTCCACAATCGAACCTAATGTTTTAAATTGTCTATAAGTTATTTATATACCGGTTAAAGAGCAAATATTATGAAAATATTAGGATATATTGTTCATACATGCACGAGATCATTATTTGTTTTTCATAATATTTATGTTAAATATAATCCGGCGAGACATACATTACTATATTAAAAGATAAAATAATTGTTGTAAATTAAATATGAAATATGATTATTTAAGTTTAAGTCACTTACTCTATTAACTTATCAAGAATCACAATATGTGAGTTTATAAGTATTCAAGTATATTTTCCTAGAAACCTCATTTGTATTCTGTAGACCGGACACGCCCTCTCGCTCTGGTGATGTTACGAGTATTTCCTGGGTTTTAAAACCAAACTGGTGTGTAAATGTATTACTTGATAATCATCTAACTACTTCTCTACAAACAGACATACATCATATCATATGCACAATAAATATATACAACGTTAAAACTGTACATCATACAATAATCACAGGTGTTAAGCTGAGCTCAGTAATAAGATCTCTAACCAATAAACTAGCAGACGTGACAATATATTTATATACTAGCTTTTGGCCGCGCCTTTCCTTATCCTTAATTCTACATTGGGTGGTATGTCCGAAAATTGTATTATTTATGTTATTCAAATATAGCCATATTACTGAAAAGATTCATCGAAATCTATTTATTTAATGCTTTAAAGTTAACTGGCTTTACGGTCAACAGTAGCTTGACGAGATACTCGTAAAAGTATTCAAACACTCAAGATATAATTCAATATATATAGTTTAATATTTTGAGTACATAATACAATACATATACAATTAAAAACAGGAAACTATTTATATAAATACCATTTGTACTATAATAACCGTTCTATTAAAAGATTAGAGAATTAAAATATCCTACAATAGACGTAATATATTTCTTGATAAAACTTATATATCTTTTACTTTGTTTAAAACTCAAGATTTTAACATAATCCGACTTTAATATTAAAAAGTCAGTGTCGGGGAGAAAAGTTAACAAAGCTCACTTAAATCCAAGCAATTTGTATTAACCAGAACATTGAAGTTCCATCAAATTTTGTATTTTTTGAGAATTATATTAAATAACCACAGAAATTATACTTCTAATAGAGTTTAAGATAATCAAGATAAAACAAAACATACGAGGCACAATCTGTACATTGAATATTATTAATAATAGTTTAAATTGCTAGCAACAGTAAGATGTAGGATAATTTTATTTATCTTTCTATCCATAAATAACAAAGATGTTACACTACTAAAGATAAATGTTTTGTATTGAGATTAATTAATGATATAAGAATATAATAAAGTTAACATATACACGGTACATGTTGTTGTGTTGCAAAAGTTCTCATATAAAGTATTATTATTACTTAATTAATGTATTTTTAATATTTCATTTACATATTTGTTTCCATCACTATTTTATTCTAATATAAAAAACTTATATTTTATGTCAACTGTATACATATATAAAATTAAATCAAGACACAGTAAAAAACATAATTATGAATATATTTTCCCACTTTAAACCATTCAACTGTTAATATTAGCTGCAGTAAAAAATGTTACCGTTGACCAAAATCCGTTTGACTTAAATAAGATAAAAGTTTCGTGGTGTCAAAGTCCGATGAAGCTCATTAAATGCATAAAGTCCAGTTCAGATTGTACTCAACAGTTGTGTTTAAAAGATTTTCTTTTACAAAGCAATTTTCGGACAGAACAAGTCGAATAATTTTATTTACCAAATAATAATATAAAAGGCTAAAGGACCACCAGCAGTGATGCCATTACTATAGTTTTGGAAATCAGAAGTAGATGTATTTAAAAAACCAATTTTACCACTTAAATAATTTATTTATTTCTTAAAAAGTAATTTTAATAATAATCAACTAAATAGAAGGAACAAAATCTTCATAATTAAACACTCTCACTAAACAACACGACCGGTTTGCACACTACGAACGCTACGAGCTAAGTGGCACGCGGCGGTCTGATTGCTCCTTTTATAGAGAAAGATACAAGTATTCGTGAGGGTAGTAGCTGACTGCTTATACGGCCTCTCCTGACATAGTGTCGTCCTCGACACGAGCCTCTTCAGCGGCCGCCACTTGATTCAGTGCCATCCTCTTCGACGTCCTCATCTAACAAGGTCATCGAAAGACCGCACTCAGCTTGCGGTACCAGACCGCTGGGACCAACGACGCCAACAGGTTCGGGGTCTGGGTCTTCATTCAAAGGAAGCATCGGAAGACCTGTCCTCGAAGATGGTGTTCTTTCCGGTGACATGTGTTCGTTATTATTCTCATCTATAAATCAGTTACCGTTATTAGGAATTTAGTTTAGTTAGCCTAGATGACATTTTCAATCTTACAGACATTCAACACATCATCATTCAATCAATTTAAACATCATCTATCACACAATTTACACACATCACACATAGAATTCACGTATTCTTTTAATAATAACAGAGACGTCTCTTAAAACAACAAGCTGAGCCTAGACGCTTTTCTTCACGGTAGTAGACTTCAATCAAGCCGGATCTCTTGCCCGCCAGCTGTGGTACTAAAACTAGAACGCCAAGGCAATATACTTGAAGTTCCGTGAACGCCAAGACAGTATGTCTGTAGTTCAACGAACGCCAAGACAATACGTCTGAAGTTCGACGAACGCCAGGGCACATTGCCCGAAGTTCGACAATAGAACGCCAAGGCCTTACGCCTGAAGTTCGGGAATAGACGCCAAGGCCTAGAGCCTGAAGTCTCAACACTGAACGCCAAGACAGTATGTCTGTAGTTCAACGAACGCCTGCCGCCGACAGTATGTCTGTAGACCAAGAAGGCCTGTAGTTCTCACATCAAAAACTCGTACATATCCTCAAAGAAGGCTGCACATGACTCAGGACACCATTCGCCACGCCAAGGCACCATGTATTGTGCCGCTGTTTGTGTGGTTTTCCCATAGCTGCCGCTGAGTAATTTGAGCTTATAGCGTCCGATCGGTAGAGCTTTCACAACTTGGTAAGATCCACGTATTCCTGGGTCGAGTTTTCCGGTGGACTGTGAGTAATTAATGACGAAGACCAGGTCGCCAAGTTTGAACTGGCGAGGCTGGCGTCTCAATCGGTTAGCGTAGTCGTCCTGTCGTTGTCGGTTTGTATCCATCAACTGTCTAGCTCGGTGTCGATGCATCTCGTGCAGCGCTTCTCTATAAGGATTAGTGCCTTCAACATCTATATCTTGGATGAGACTCTGAATCACCGGAGTATTTGCCTCCATCCCAATCATCAGGTTATAGTGATATTTACATTCGGCTCCTTGTGTCGCCTTACTGAAATAAGCTACCACATGTTTACTCCTGTTTCCATGCGTTTGCAATAAGACTGCACCATACCCAGCGCTACTCGCGTCCGTATGGATTTCGGTGGGAGCTGAGGGTCAAAGACAGACAGAATCGGTTTGTGAGTAAGGATGTCAATAAGCGTTTGGCGAACCTTATCCTGATTTGGGCCCCAGTTAAACTCAACGTCTTTTTTAGTCAGATTAGCAATGCACGCTGTTAAGGTAGCATAGTTTTTAACATACCGCCGGAAGTACCACGCAAGCCCTAAGAACTGGCGCACCTGTCGTACATTTTCAGGGATCGGTGAATTTACGAGAGCTTCGACCTTACGTGGGCTCGGCCGTACCTGACCCTGACTTACCACTCGCCCAAGATATTCAACCTCCGTAGTTAAAAACGAGCACTTACGTAGGTTTATAGAGAACCCAGCGTTAGTAAGCGTTTGAAGGACATCTCTTAAAAGGGAAATACCCTCAAAAATTGTGGAGCTCATGATGAGCACGTTATCGACGTAAATCAGGACCTGGCCTGCTTTTATAAAGCGTTGAAGGGTTTTATTGATGATGCGTTGGTATACGATCGGTGAGTTCGTTAGTCCGTAAGGCATTTTGACATATTCACAATGGTCTTCTGGGGTAACGAACCCAGTGAGTGGAATTGACTGTTCATTTATCGGGATCTGGTGGAACCCCGTGTTAATTTGAATCGGGAAATCAGTAGACCTAGTCAAATATTGATTATCTTTAGTGCGAATCTACACGATACCGTCGCGATTTAGTACGTCCGTTCCTACAATTATCAGCGCATTCATACACGATGAAGGGACTATAAGTAGATCCACCTCAATTGAAATTTGACTAAACTCAAGAGTAACGGTCACGTATGCTTTGACTAATATTTCTTTGTCGCTTATACCCTTTAAAACACAATGGGTAGACTTTGGTCGGCAGGCAAGGTACCTCAGCACATCCGATGAAATGAGCGACATGTTAAGAGCATCACTATCGATAATAGCGACCATGGGAATGCCAACTACAACAACAATATCACTTGCATCTGCGTTTCTAGAATTATTCTCCACGCAAAGGTTAACATTTCTCTCGTTTCGCGGTTGAGAACGATTTTTAGCAAAACAATTTTCTTCCTTGTGGCCTGGCTTTTTACAAAAAGTGCAAGTAATGCTGCTCGTTGCTAGAGGAAGATATGTATGTTGATATGTATATGTATGTTGATATGTCCTTTACAACCACACGAGAAACACTTCTGTTCGTTACGATTCGGTTGATTAAAATGTTTATTTAATACTGAAGTGTGGGTACTAGTTTTTGCACGACCCGGTTTGGTATAGATTGATAAAAACGAATCTATTGTTTCCGGATTCAAATTGGCATTAGCCGCGGCAGCTCTTATTTGAGGGTTGTAGATACCGCGGATCACTATTAAAGTTATAAGCTGGTCACTTAAACCATTAACTATTCGTAAACGTAAAAGAGTGCGTCGTGCATATTCCGCAAATGTAACATACTTATCGGATGTGGTATTCATGGTTTCAAAAAGAATGTTGGCGTAATCCAACTTGCGCGGACACAGTGATTTGAATTCGCGTTTGAAATTTGTCCACGTGCGGTCTGTCGTAACCCATTCGTTTAGCCAAATTTTTGCGTCACCCTTGAGACACGAACCAATACGCGATAAGCACTCACAATCAGTCCAACCATTAGTCACTTGAGCACGATCAACCTCTTCACACCATGAGTCTATGTTATGAATAGAAGGATCAGAGTTTGAGACAAAATAATAGTGTGCCTAATCGGTTGCAATAATTTAAGAGCGTCTACCAGGGCCCTAGTTGAGTCGGACGTATCTATCTCTAAATTATTTACTTGTGGTGTGAATGTGCGGGTATTCGATAAATGATTTGAAGTTCGTGTGTCATGGGTACCCGAACGAGGTTCCGGCGTGCAACATCTGGACACGTTTGATTGTGATGTGTTCAACTCGCCTTCAACGGTATTACACGAGGCACTGGGATCACAACGCGCTATTGTTTTATTCGGCACACTTGTTACGCAACTATTTTCGATCGATGTTAAACGATTCATGATCGAATTCAGTGTATTCTGAATAGACACATCCGTGGTATTCTGCATGCGCGAGGATCGAGACCTATCATCGTGGCGATAACGATGGCGTACACGATCACGACGCGACGTGTTACGAGACTGGGCACGACTTTTACTTCGTATTCTGCTACGTGAACGACACCGCGACTGGCGGCTATGGTTTGATACATTAGAGCAATCTACTACTCGTACGGCTGCCAGAACGATGTCGCAACCTACGCTTGTTATGGTTAGATCCGCCAGCCATGTCAAAATAAACACGAGAACGAAAAAATGTGGACGAGACTTTGTTCCTCCTTTTTGTGGGCAAAAAGTTACTTATCCCACTTCTGATTTTGGAAATCAGAAGTAGATGTATTTAAAAAACCAATTTTACCACTTAAATAATTTATTTATTTCTTAAAAAGTAATTTTAATAATAATCAACTAAATAGAAGGAACAAAATCTTCATAATTAAACACTCTCACTAAACAACACGACCGGTTTGCACACTACGAACGCTACGAGCTAAGTGGCACGCGGCGGTCTGATTGCTCTTTTTATAGAGAAAGATACAAGTATTCGTGAGGGTAGTAGCTGACTGCTTATAATAGGGATTCAATTATTTCACAACCGGAATTTAAGTGGCTATTAAAATTATTACTATAAGATATATATATGTACGAAGTTAATATACAAGGAACATAACAAGGAACTCTACGTACTTACTCCTCTTACATCACCAACTAATCGTTATGCTAAACATTGATATGACAACAAGAGAACTCAGATGTATAATTAACATCACACATACACAAGATACCTTAAGATATACAAAATAAAGCTTAAAATAATTTAACTGGCTTTAATATCAGAGATTCCAGTAACATTACTAACAGATGCAGTTAACAAGACTTTACCAATTTGACTTCATTGTCTCAAGACATCGAGATGGTGGCAGTACTAGATGTGGATAATATTCAACATGAGATAGCGACAGGTGCAGTCTTTGAACTGTCGTGTGAATGGCGGACGAACAAATATGAATCTAAGCATTTAACAATTTACTTATTAACTGATTATATTCATAAACACTATATTATATGATTGTCATTTATTTGATGTTCTGTTAATTAAGTAGGTACGTCTCTTCGTCACCAAATGTTTACGTAGTTTCGTAGTTCAGATACAAGCACAGACGAGATTATGCTTTTATTGAGAACAAATTATATACAATGATTAAATAGCGGCCTACACCTTTAAAGCAACAAATTTTACCGTCTTTTCATTATTTTAATTTTCGTGTAATGTGAGTTTGAAATTGTTTTACATAACATTTGAAAAGCGATTTTGAAATAAACATTAAAGGTATAAATTAATTAAAATGAACACGTTGTACCGATGCCGATTACTAGTTAAGACTTTATTGAATGCAACGCCGCGATAGCAATTATTATATTGGAAAAATAATCAATAACAATTCTCAAACAATATTTATAAATTTGACTACCCTTACTTTGTAATCTACAGTGGCTCTGTTACTTCATAGCTACTTAAATACTACTCAAATGTATAAGAAAAAAAAGAATACATAATATTCTATGCCTGTTTTATAAAAGTAAGTAATGTTTAAACCTCATACCTTTTTTATTATTTCCAGTAGTTGTTGATTTATGGCTTATTTAAATTACACTTTTACAAATATTGTCTATGGCATACGGTGCCATATGAGCATCCGATTCATCCTCGGAGACGGCATAAATATTGCGCCGTCTCCATGAACTTGAGTTTTAAAAATGTTTACATTTATATTAATAATCTTCAATATCTATTCAAAAATCAATTTTGTAAGCTGTGAATCAATAATTAATATAATATAGGTAAATTAAATACTACTATTAACAATCAAACATTAAACTTTCTTATTACAACTAATAAATGCGCATGCTTGATTCTAGTTGGAGAAAACATTTTACAAATATATTTAGTGTTAATATACATATAATGTAATGAAATATTTAGATCTTTTATATTTTTTAATAGTAGCAGTATTATATAACAGAAACTTTGACATCCATGTGTTCATAATTTTTGGAGTTTTTCCAATGTAAGGTTGGTTTAAAACAAAGTTACTAATTGCATGCATCGAAGTTCTCTATCAAAGTTCCAAATGAAAGGCAATACATTCATACATATATACATACATATACATATTTTCGTTACTTCCTCTTTTAACAGTTAGTACTGATATGTTGCTGTAGAAGATATGTCCGATGACTCCTTCTTATTTTATTATGACATTGTCTAAAATTTATCAAAAACTATACTTGAAAACGATTACTAACCTGATTTTGCTATAACTTTCTTTAATTCTGTAGTTCAAATTTGAGTGATCTCTAATCTAATTAAAAAGAAATATCACAACCATAATAATATTTTTAAACTCTAATATTATATTATAACGGGTGAAATAGACAAGTTCTTTTCTTAAAATTACTTAAAAATTATATCAACACAATTAAAGTCTTAATAAACTATCCACGGATTTCATTTACTACATTATTTTTACAACCTTTGGAAGGTTAGGCTTTGAAAATTATTATATATTTTTCAAAACAATGCTTGCAGAGTGATGCCATCAAAATATATCATGAATTGACTTGACTTGACTTAAGTAATTTGTCAATCAAATTTTTTCTATAAAATATTAACAAAATAGGGGAAAAAATTACGTATAAATCTGTGTGACAGATGACGTGGTAAAGAATAATAAAAGACATTGCATAAAATGGGTATTTCCAATAAAAAAAAATTCCCCTCAGGTCCTCATATATTGTAAACTACGAAATAGAAACGTGGGTATTTCTATAACACTATAACATATTCTAACACTATTAAACTATAAATATAAAAAAAATATCATAAATATATAAAGAAATCTAGATAAATAAATACATCATTGATTTATCTAGATTCCTTAATATTACTAGAGATAATTATATGAAAGCACACACTAACTTTGTCTTATAACATGATAAGTCGCTCAAGGAAGCACAGATGGTACTCGAGTTTACGATTCCATAGAGCACAGCTTCCTCGTTATGGGAGCACAACTCCAACACATATATATTTGGAGTGTTTATAGAAAGAGATTTTAAAAATAAAAATTTTGTAGTATGGTAAACCAAAGCCGTGGTGGATACATTAAGTATCTACTTGCAACTATCAACAGGCAGTTTGAAACTAAATAACTAATATTTTGTCACATTAAAGTAAAGCTTAAATAATAAATGTCATCATAATATTAACTAATATACAAGAGTTACGTTATTTAAAGGATTTAATATACATACAAAAATATTTCAAATAACATTTTTCCACTTATTAGTTTCATTCTGCGCACAATTTTTATCGATGAAATGCCTAAAGATTAAATTTAGAAAAAATTGCGAGTCAGTCTGTCCAAAGCGTACAGACTGCTTGCGCTCTCGAAGATAGGAAGAAAACCATTGTAGGGCAGAATCTGAGATATTAATTCCGGAGAGAAGAGCGAGGAGATCATGATCGATAGTATTAAAAGCATTACTAAAGTCAATGAGAATTAGTATTATTATTATTATTATCATGTTTATTATCCCTGGCTTCGCTTATGACTTCGGTAACTTTAAGTAGGGCAGTTGTCGTACTATGACTAGCTCTAAACCCTGAGTGGTATGTATTAAAAATATTGTGTTTAGTGAAGTGAGAGGAGATCTGGTGATAAACAATAGATTCGATAACTTTAGAAAAGAATGGAAGTATAGAAATAGGACGGAAATGAGATAGCAGGTGAGGATTTGATGTTTTAGGAAGTGGAATGATAAATGCCTTGCGCCAAATATCGGGAAATGTGTTATAGGATATAGAAAAATAATATGAGTACATACATATACACCTATACACACATACGCATTTACACACACGTGTGCAAGAAGTACTCATGAATAAAAAAGTCAAACACAAACACACACAGAGACACACCGCAACACCACAGTTTAGAATACATTGTGGATTTGTTGAAGCATTATCTATGGTACTCGTAGTTACGCTGTAGAGAATCAAACTAAGGTAAGAGAAATGTCGAGCAGCACCACCTTTATATATTACGAAATATATGTATATTGAAAGTTGTTGTGATATTTATTTTATACCTTAAGGTTTAGGATAATGTATCTATATATATATATATATATATATATATATATATATATATATACATTATCCTAAACCTTGTATTTTCATAACGAAAGCGATATAATATGTTTTAACAGACAATACCTCGAGTCCACACCACAGCACCACGCCGAAGACGAGATACATTGAAAAATTATAATCCATAACAAATGTGTTTTTACGGATTTTAAGATTTCTAAATTCACGAACTTTTATTTTATAAATAAATTCAAGACTTAGTTTTAGGTGAAAACAGATTTCAAAAAATCTGTTTCACAAACTAGTAGTTGAGCAACAGATCACCAAAACCATCTATAAACGATATATTGTCATATTTATAAATTTTACATATATTTTTTATAAATCGCTCTATTCTACTTTTTATCTCTTATAATAATGAATGCTATCATCCTATATACACCTTATGTTTAAGTTTAAGTTAAGTTTAAGGTTTAATAACAACTTTAATTATAAAACTGTTACTGCAGCGCCACTTAACAAAAGAGTATAGTATAGAAAATAAATTTCAAATATATTGAAGATATTTAACAACAAACTTAACTATATCTCAAAACAATTTGAACTGTTCTACTAACTAACTAACTCTAAAGTATAAATTTCAGTACTGAGTACGCTCGCGGCGGTCGGGAATGTTCATTAAAATAGACCAGCTATACATTGTGTTAGATTGCGATTAAAATATTATATATTTATTAAATGTAAAAATTAAATAGCGTAGTATTTATTACATTATAAGGTTTTTTCTGTCGTGTGTTATATTAAATAAATCTATTAAATGTATAATGGAGATAAACAATATAAATATATATTTTTTTAATATTAGAGCAAACGAGCTTGTGGGTCACCGTTGATGTGTGATCACCGCCGCCCATGAACTCTAAAACTAAACTTTATTGAGATTTTGATTCATTTATAACAAGATAATGTTTCTTCATTGTTAATTTGAATATGTCTAACATAATAAAATAATATGAATATTAAAAAAGCATTTATAAACATGTTCTTAATATATAAGGGTCTGAGCGATTCCCGTGTTATTGACCTCAAACAGGATCCTAGGCGCTGTCACTTGCAATATTTATTTTCAAAATGATATTTGTGAATCACAATGAAATAAATCCTTAGTGATAGTGGGACGAACTTGAAAACGTTTTGAAAGAAATGTTTTTATTATGACAGATATATTATGTATATTGGAGATATGTTTTATATATGTTTAATAAATAGATTCGTTTTTGTTGTGAAATTCGTATGTAGTAAGAAAATCGTTTCAGACGTAAATATAATTTATTCATTTATTCGTTTTCTAAATCTTTAGTTATTTTCAACCACTGAAAAAACATATTCTATAGAAACTCCTTGGTTAAATCTTATTCTAGGACTATCTCTGCCCACGACTTCGTTCAGAATATGTTTTTTAAAAGAAAAGTTGCCTAAGTTATAACATCAGCTATAAGCCTGTGAAAGTTCTGTTAAAATCGTTTGAGCCGTTTCGGACATTAGCCGGAACAATCAAACAAACAGAGATTTTTTTAATGTTTTTTTTTATGTAAGTACCGTATACACTTTCATAAGCATTTAGGGTCAAAGTTGTTATTTTGAAATGAGAGAATTACTTGTGTACGTCAAATCAGAGTGTTAGTTGAACTTATTTTGATACCATACTAAGCCCTTCTCTAAAGACACTCTTTAACTCAAAATTAAGGCTGCAAGGGTTTCAAACGCGCCCTGCTTTGAGAAGAACCACACAATACACTCGGATATTGGTATATTGTGATCACCGTGACACAAAAGTCAATATTTAGTGAGTAATTTACGAATAATTGAAATAAAAAAAAAAAGAAAGTTCCTCTTTATAAATATAACATATAGAGTAGTTAAACTTGACATTATATTGATAAAATCATTTCAGATATAAAAAAGCAAAGATTCCATTATCACTTATTAGTGTTCTGTGTTCGAAAACACTCCGTTCCTTTGATTCTTACACATTAATCTGAAAGTAAAATCATTATTTGTCGTGAAATTTACAATATGTTAGACTTGTGCAAACAATCGTTTAATGTTGTTTGCTGTTTTAAAGAAGGTTTAGTAAGACTAATCACTGAAAAGACACTCCAACACCAAGAAAATATTAATTATCGTGAGTCTGACAAACTGACATTTAGTTGAATCGTAATAAAGGACAATGAAATAGAGATTAAATGAAACTTTTTATATACTATAAAACTTGTATATTGCAATGAGAACCATGTAAGTTATATATCTATGTAAACTAACTGACGATTTCAAATAAATATCTTGTCAATAAATGTTACTTGTTCTATGTGTGTACAAATGTATTTATGAGTTTTAATTAATAATAGTATTATATCAATAGTACTGGTTTCAAAACTACATGCAGTACAAATAATAGATTATAAAATAAGGGATAATAATATCCTTTCGATACGCAACGGAAATATTTGTCAGAATATGGTAAATAAACACTGTTGAACTTTCTCATTACCCACAGAAGAACATTATTGGGATATAAGATTTTTACATTTAAGGAGTTAATTTTACATTTAAGGAGTTTCAGCTTCCTTGTTCTGTACATCTAAAATTTAATTGCCAAAACTCTGCTTTTGTTGGGTGCAAATTACAATAACAATTGTGTACAATACAACATTTAAGTACAGTTCTACGAATTTTTAGCAACAAATTTTAACGTGTTTTCATTATTTCAACGAAATTTGTTAAAAAGGTTGGATAAAAATATTAAAAAAACGACTTTGGTGAAGAAAATTTAAGGTAATAATTATTTTCAATTACCATGTGGTACTGATGCCGATGACGTATTTACAAATTACGCTACGTTATATAATATAAAATTATAAAATAATAGAGAAACGCTTTCACCTGTTTAATTAAAAAGTTGTTTCCGTTAAAGTATTCGTCCATTCTTAAAGCTGAATTTATAAACATAGCTTAATTAAATTTAAAATCATTCGCATCTTACTGAATTTCTAAAATTTTGTTGTATATAATTATCTAAATAAAAATAAAGTTATTTTAAAGCTTCTTAATTGTGAAGATAATGTAAGATACCGTCTTTAATTTGTGTAATAAATAAAGAAAATATAACATTACACGATAAGGAACATCGCCTGCACAGAACACACACACGATCCCAGTAATACAACTCAATTACACACAACAAGTTAATACAGCACATATTACAATATCAGTACTCGCGGATTTCTATAATCGTACTTATCATTGATAATGATCTGTTTTATACATTTTATCATTTTCGTATCTACATTTACGACAAATAAAATTAATACAAATCTTTTGGTATTTATAAAATTCTACATGATTAATTTGTTTTTTAAGACTGAAATTGACCATCCTCTACACTTATACAATAACAATGGAATTGAAAAAGGATTATTTACTACGTGATAAAGGATCTTACAATCAATATTTATAGAGTTCAACTTCAATGTTTGCTTAGGTTACTTATATTATTAATATTAACAGATGACAAAATGGAATATATCATAAAATGGTTAACAGAATGTTTTTTATTTCCTATTTGGTTAGGTTAGGTTAGGTTGGTCGATAAGGCTATTTAAAAATTATGTTTGCAAAATAGTAATTTGCATAATTTAATTTAATCCAATTCAAACTACTCAGTTTAATTTTCTCAAATCTCTTTGGTCTGTATTAAACTACTTAAGTATACCGAAAAAAAAAAGAAAAAAAATATATATATATATATATATATATATATATAAATCTATATTAAACTACTCAAGAAAACTGAAAAAAAAAGAAAAAAAGAATATATATATATATATATATATATATATATATTATTATATTTTATATTATATTTTATATATATATATATATATATATATATTTACTCGACAAAGCTAAAGAAACACTAATTTTTATTGAATTCAATGTGAATCTCGTCAGTAGGAAGTAACACTTTAAAGTATGTCAGTAATATGTAACCACGTGACACTCAGAGGGGCGGGGGAAGAAGAGATACCAAAAAATAAAGAAACATCTAAGGAAGAAGGCGGTTGTGTAATATCATGTAAATATATTTATTAATCGAATGAACGCTTTGTTATTTAAGACTACTCTGAAACAATAATTAACCTTAAAGACTCAACGTATTATGTTTAATCCTACGTTAAATAATAATAAATAAATTATTTACAATTTATTTCAATAACATATATAACGATTTCTGTTAAAGAATTGGTATTATTTTCAAGGTTCTTCAAAATTGATGTTGCAATGAAGAATCAAAGACATGTGTGGAACTTTATTATATATGCGTATACTCAAATCCATGAAGGATTTATTAACTTTTACAGATAACAGATATATTTAAAGTAGTACATCGCCAGATTACTTCTTATATTTTAACGGGAATCAAGCATTTAAAGGCAGACCTCACATGCAGCTACAGTAACAGCAACAGTTCAGAAGCAGGACAACAACCCGAAATTAGACGCCTGCATGTGGTAAAGATTTTTTATAAAAATAAACCTCCTCTAATGAACAATATACAGGTTAAACTCTAATCGCCGTAATCTTTTCAAATGATAACAAATTATAATACCTTATGGAGGAAAGAGGCCTATGTCGACTCCAATTGTCAAGACATGACAAATACTGAAATCATGCAACGTTAAGCATTAAAGAAAGTTATGAAACTAAAGAACACCTCCTAATTACTTAACACATGTCCCTCAAATAAACTTTTAAACTGATCGGGAAATGCTTTCAATACGAATTATGATTATTTCATAACATTGAACCAACACTGCAATAATACATATTTATAATTAAAAGGATCAACATCTTATAAGCGTTATTAAGAATACTGATTTCAAGCACACTCACCGGAGGATAATTAAAAAAGAAATATCGGAAATGGTTCCGATACAAAGGTCGTGACGTTGAATTCTACAGAACAAATATGCGAATAGTGATACTACCCCACGCAGAACGTCAAATTAAGCGTGGGTAGATTACTAATTATTAGAAAAAATAATTTAGTAATATTTAAAAATAATCTAAATATATCAATATTACAAAGTAGACACCATCCAAATATCTAAAACGAATGAAAGCTAATTTAAATAATATACCGCAGTTTGCTATCAATTATTATAATTTATGACATAAGAATAACATTGAATCTAAATAATTAAATAGTATGATATTTGGAGGAATCCAAAGCATCCCTAAGCTGGCAACATCTAATTTTTCAAATAGTACTTACTGTCACAGACTATTAAAGTGTTATGAATTTCCTGTCAACAGATAATTAATGAACGTATCACAGTCAAACATAAAAACAGCATGTGTGATTAAGTATTAACATTAATGGCAGGTACGAAATTTCTACGTAACAGTAGGTATATGGTATTCAAACATTAGTTTATGACTTTAGTTCCAACAACCCCAATTGAGTTTGAGTTGTTTCTACTAATTCAATTACCTTTACCTCGTCAAATATGAAATTCAATATTAATTCAATTATCGCTTCTGGTTCATTGAATCTCAAACTTGTTCTTTTAAGTTACTTTAAGTTCTCTCGACTTGGAAAGAGTTTTGAGTTGCGACGAAATAATTAAATCGAACTTTATGTAATCTTAGCTTCGTGACTCTTAATCAACATTCATTAATGAATTATATTTTTTAAACTAAATAAATTAGTTTTAATATTTTGTTAATATATACTACTTTATTTGTACATTAGTAATATATATTTTGGAAAAATATTTTTCATCTTATATAAATAATCATAATTTTAATTATTTAAAGGCTCTAAAAACATTATATTAATTATGATTTTTAACTTTGTTTATTCATAAAGATGAAGCGAATTGTCAAAAAACTCTAATATATAGTGTATAAATTTCATAACAACTTTATTTAAAAATAACAATAACCGTATGAAATGTTCGAACAATAGCTAAAATATTAGTTTGACAAATTCCCAAAAAGATAAAGAATAAATTCGATTTCGTTTATCCGTTCAGAGATATTCAATATTAATACAATTATAACCTGTGGTTATTGTAACAGACAATCAATTATCAAACTTTTTGTAATAAATTATTTAAGTACATTCCATTTCCATATAGTTTCGAAAAATTAAATATTATTGATTGTAATTTCCATAACCTTTTTCTCCTCTACTCTTCATAGCTTTCTGACATTTGTCATTCCAAATTAATTGCTAACTGCAGGAGTTATTAAGGAGGCAGACATTCTAAAATAAAGACAGAAGTAGTATAATAACATCGTATTTCATTTTTTTAAATTTATTCCTCAGTACGATAAATGTTGTTAGTTAAGCGGGTATGTTGGTAAATAATTATTTTCTTAAGATTAAATATTTATTTTACTAAAACACAATTACCGAAATTAAAGTTCAGTAAAACTTCAAAAGTACTAATACTATTTATTTACTTTATGTGTATAACGGATCGCTTTGCATTTTACCTTTTAATTACATTTGCACATAACGTTTAATAATTTAAATTATCTGCATATAAACAGACTTAAAAATAACTTTTTTTCCTCTGCGAACCACGGTGACATATATTAACAGCTTAAGTTCTCATATTTTACTAATCTACAAAATCCTTATTAAAGGCACAGTAATGTCATAGTATTTATAAATTGGACAGACTTTGAGATTATTGACCAGGTTTTTGTTATAACGAAGTGGGCTTTTTGTAACTTTTAGAGATCTTCATCTCTAAAAGTTACAAAAAGCCAAAAGTGTAAAGTATTACATGCAAATTAATATGATATTAATAAATTAAACGATATTTCACCATTTGATCAATCCAATTAGATAATAAATATGTGTATTTATAAAGTGTTGGTACTATTTTTGGTAATTCAGTCTGGAAGTCTTAGGTTTTTCAGCTTATATCCTTTGTCACAAAAAGATTTCAAAAACACCACCCAAACAAAGTCAGCTCATCAGATCAATTAGTCTTACGTAAAACTATGTTCAAAATATATTTATTCCGGTTTATTGACCGCTTGATAGAAAATACTCCAAATAATAGAAATAGATAATAACTGATCAGCTGCAACTTTGTCCCTGATAAACCACAGGAGATGAAAATAAAGAAACATCTCTCTTTTTTAAGGAAATTATTGTTAGTAATTAACATAGCTTATTAATGAAAATAAGTTAATTAATCTTTTAAAAACGATAAATTATAAAGTAACGTAAAGTAAAGTAAAGATTTTTTTAGAAAACTTTATTGATAACAACTTAATAAACAGAATATGATTTTCTACATGTATTGAATAAATATGGAATGAAAAGTACATCAACATGGTGATCAAATATGCCATTTATCGGATATTATCCCGTCGTTCTGTTAATTGAACTACCGGGTCTCGAAGCTGCAACCTTTGGGACACCATCTTGTCGTTCTGAGAAATGTGCTATAATGTTGATATTTTTATATTAAATTTTAAAATGTCAATAGAAAATTTCAAACAAGTTCTTGTAAGAGCAGCTTTTAGATGCTCATTTGAGTCGCGTTGTGGATGTTCTGAACTGTATGATTCACAAGATGTTTGTACTTAAAATTATTTTGTCATTATAGTATTTAGTTTTATTTTAGATTCTTGAAGGTGTTCTCTCTAAGGATTAAAATGAATATTAGTTTCTATCGAAGCCCGTGTCTCTATAATAACAATGTGTCTCTTATTATAACAATACTTACTCGTAGTTTGTTTCGTTGGTGACATCATTGAAACAACACACAATAAATGAATGAAAATAATAATTGGCTTACTATTTTAATTTTTTGAAATTAAGAATATAAATACAATAAGAATATTGTGTTGCACACTAGGACTTCTATTCATTACATAAGTTAACGACAAAACAAACTTTATCAAGTGGCGAGTGAGAATCAGAGATTTTTTTTCTGGTCAGGAGTTCAACATCATTTAATTATGGTACTGGATGTTTAAACTGCTACCATGACGTAAAAATTTATTATGAAAATTATAACCTGATAAGCTACAGTTTCAAAGAAAAAGATATCGCGTTCGTTCTTCTTCTAATTGTACAGCAATGTCCATACTACGGCGCTTAAAAACTGGATTCGCATGTCCCGACCTCTTCGATTATTTCATCATTAAGAAATAATTTAGAAGTAACTGGAAATAGGTTTTTAGGGCAATTTCCATAAAAGTCTGGAATGGCCATTTCAAAATATTTTTTCTTATGAAATTAATTAATTTTACCTATTGTCTTTTTATTACGTATAATAATTCATGATTGCTTTGACCTTTATTTGGGTTCGGTATTTGCGCTACTTTCAGTCCCATATTTAAGTTCTCAGTAGAATCAAAAGAATCTTCAAGTATTTTAGGATCACAATTGTAATTAGCGTCTTTTATAAGTTTTTGGGTGTTTTGTTTTTGGTTTGGTTTGGGTTAAATTATTTGAATGATTTACAGAGGCATTTTCGTGACAATGTGGTATTATTCTGTCTGCACTAAATAATTGTTTATCACATACATTATTTTTACAAGAACTAATGTTTCCATTAGGCGGGGAAGTATAACTTTTTGTTTCATTTATTATTTTTGGTAAAACAGAACAAGGCTGTAAAGGACTGTTCGATCCAATTCTTTTACCTTTATTATCAAAATAATTATGTTTTTTGTTGGTAAATGAGTTATGTTTTGTTTTAAGCATTTTTAAACAATCATATTGTTTTTTGTTTGTTACACTTGGGTTTATGTTAAATACTCTATCTTCATAATTCTTGTGGTCATTTATATTTGAAATAATTGCTTTAGATTTTAATGAGTCTATTTTAATCCTTATTTTTGTTTTGGTGATTTGTTCAGATGTATAAATATTTTTAATATTATTAGATTTTTTACCCTTTTTTTTTCTATTGTGGTAATTTGTACCATAATAATTGTCATCGTTTGATATCTTACTTTTTAATTTTGGAGTCACAAAATTTGTGGTGTTTTGTGCCAAATATTCAGGATTTATAATATAACTGTTGCTACGTAACAATAATTTATTATCTAGAGTATGATTTTTATTATTTGGGCAAGATTCTATTTTAGTTTTTATCTTTTGGATCGCTTTATCTATTATTTTAGTGTATGTGCTAATTATTAGATCAGAAGCTTGTTCCACTCCACCATTCTGAACGTGTGATGTTTCGTCTATTTGTTTTGTTACTTTTCTACCGACCGAATTTTCAATACTTGTGACATCATTGCCATCGTCTTTATCTTTTCCTCTTCTGTTCTTGTTTACATTTCTTCCTCTATTGTCGTACAGCTTGTTACACTGTACGTGTTCTTTTTCTAATAGATCAACAATAATGACTTCATCTTCTTTTTCTTCTTCTATTTCTATAACGTTGTATTCTCTATTAGAATTCTGGATTTTATTCGAAGATCCAAATTTATTTTGGTAATACCATGGGAATTTATGAAAGTCAACAACTCTAATGCTACAGGAGCGACATTTACTCAAAAGATTAGAATATTTCTTAGCATATATATTTATAGGTTATTACCTTTCCTCGGTTTTCTCATGTCCTTTATTTTTAACAGAGATTCTTTTATTCTTACTTCATAATCTTCTAATGAAGTATTTACCACGTAACCTGGATCTTTTATTGTTACATCTGAAAATAATTAATCAAAAATAATATCACATTTTTTATAAATTTTATATTTTATATAATTAAAGGTTTTTACTTCTTAAACAATTTTCAGGATCATAAAAAGCGGTGTGTGCTTCATCACCATCTAATGAAGTGTTTACAAGATAACCCGGATCTTCAATCGTAATATCTATAAATAATAGTGTGAATTTATATAATGTATATATTTATTATAAATTATGTAATTTGGATGTGGAAAGACCGTTACTTCTTAAGTCCACTAGAGGTAGTGTGTCATCCAAATCTTCCTCGTCTCCTTGAAATAACATGTTGCAATCTGAAAGATATCGTTTACACCGAGTGTGATAAAAGAAAGAGATATATTAAAGTAAGGAAATGCAATATAAAAATTTGAACTACCCTCTGCAATGTGTAGCAATATATATGACAATAAATCATGCTTTTAAAAATGAAATAATAGTTTAAAATATTCAAAAGTATTTAAAGTATGAACTTAAGCATATATAAGCATACATAAAAATGAAACTATTATTTTTCTTCTCTACAATTATAGTTAGATATAGTTTTCATTTTAGAAATCATCATGTTTTAATGTTTAATGTGAATAAAAGGGTTTAACTGTAGGATGGAGTTTAGTTTTACTTAATTAAGAAGGAATATCCCGCTCGAGAGCTGTTTACATTAAGAATTATCCTAGTTAAGTATATATGAAAACAACCTTAATACTTTACTTCCTCAAATGATGCATATTAACAATTAATATCTTCAACAACGAAATCATTTTTAGAGTATTGTAAATACTTTTAAACTACCCACATTTTTTAATTTTGGTCCATGTTTTTTATTCTTTCAAATACAAGAAATAAAACACGACACACTGTGTGGGATCACTAAGATACCCAATATTTTGTTCCGATTTTTTATTTTATTTCAGAAACTTCAAAATTTAATACTTTAACTCATTTTACCTTTTATGTAGGTTAATATCATTAACAATTTACACATCAAAGTTACTTTGTAAAATTAAGCTATTTATGTAATGATACCTAAATAATTTACTAACATTACATTTTCATAAGAATATAGATATATAATTAATGTGAATAAATTTAAATACGATAAGTCACTTTCCTGTAACATCCAGAATCAAACTAACCTGTTATAGATATTATAATCTATATTTATTAATTTAACATCCATATTTTATTATTGGTGTTCATTTAATGAACTTAATATTTAGTAATATTATTGTATTCTTACCACTGGTTTCCATCGTGATACAAACTGATCACTCGTGTCACATGTAATGTAAACACCCAACTAATGAAGTCTCTGAGTCGACAATGAAATACGATCCTTAAATGTATTTGTAAGTTCTGTAGTAAATGTGCGATCTCAGCTTTAGAGTATAAAATATGCTTTGACTATTTTTTGGTAATATATAATTTATTTTTTGGTAATATATAATAATATCTATTTGATATAGAAGGCTTAAAACAGATATAAAATTTCTATAACTGTCAGATAAAACGCAAATTATTTTGATGACTGAGCGTAATTTTTAGTCGGGTAGGTTTAAAAAAACTTATTTACAGCAATTAAATGAGTTTTTTAAGAATACTAATTTTAAATCCTTTAGTACAAACATATTTAAAAGAATTTTGTTCGATCAAAGGCGGGCTAACTATATCTTAGTCCCCAACTTTACTTAACTCTAAATACATGTTTAAAGTATCGGTTGTATTATCTTCGAATATTAGTTTAGGTTCAATTTTGTTGCAATATCCACTGCAAATGTTTGTCTTTATATTTTGTTTTAAAAGTCATCGGTAATTTGAATATCTGCTCGATCTCGTTGGACTGTTCTAAAATTTCCACTACGTTAGTGAAAGTAAACAAAATAAGTATAATTATCTTTAAATAATAAATATAATTTTAACAACTAAAAACAAATATGATATCATAAGAGCATCAAATAAATGATCTAAATTGTTTAATCTTTTACAAGTTTATAAAAATATATTTTTTTTTGTCTAAAATTTTTAATTGATTTTTTAATTAAGCCTTACAAAATAAACAAAGAAAGCCAACTTTTTGATCATATACGAAATATTATTATAATTTAAATAAATAAAGCACTTACACAAAGAAGTAACTTAATTAAAAATTTGAAAAAATATTTTGTTTTACTTTCAGTAGCTATTATTGTCTTCAGAATCATTTTATTCGACAGCGAGTCATGTATGTCGTTTAACTCGTTGAACATTATCAACATGCAGTTTATAAATATAGTAGTTAGTGTTTGTTTTTTATTTACATTAACACAGTAAATAGGCATTCTATGTCGTCAGTGGTTAGACAGATTAAGGCATTTGTAAAGTGTTTTCCAAAATGTTCTCTTCTTCTATGAAAGAAAAAAATAATGGATCTGTATTATTATATTTTTTGTCTTTAAAATGTCACGGTATCTTAAGAAAAGTGAGACCGATGAGACCTAGCAGATAATCAAATTACGCTGACCCATCCTTCAATTATAAATTAGTTACTATAAAACCCAGCGTAGTCAAATCAATTTAATTTCTTTATAAGTTGGACCCAACCTCGCATAAAATGAACTAAAGAGTTCTCTCTCTTGAGACAAATAATTCTTAAAGTTTGAACGAAATATCCAATATTACTTTCCATTTCTTTACTAATATTTAAATAAGCCTTAAACTAATATAATCGTTGCTTGAAAATAAAATAGATTTTTTTGTTTGTCTCGATTGTATAAATTTTAAATTAAATTACTACATTTTTCGTTCTTTTTAATATTACATTTAAATAATGTTTATCTCTTTTAAACACATACTACAGTAAGTAATAACATCCCATATTTTGTATTACTTAACCAGTAGTAAATTATTATTGAATGCAATTTTACCTATCGCATTAATTCTGTTTGATTTGGTTAAATTATCTTTAATATATAAGTATTAAAGTTTGCTGAGGGTTCTGGCGAAGTGCCAGAGATAATGTAATTAGTTTGATATTGGGTTAAGTATTTTATGATAGGGAAAGTTTTTTTGGCAACAGTACCGCCTTCTTTGTCATTCTTAACGTACACACAGACTAATAGTGTTGACGAAAGACGTTTGCTACAACCCCAATTTGTCTAAATAATCTGCTAATTTGCTATTATTTCCTAACTTTGCTGTATAAATACAATATTTTTTCTTATGCTCTGTTAGGGTTTTTCTGACGTGACATTTATATTACATGTAACAATATTATTTCATTGTTTAAGTAAAGAATGTCTAATAAAGAAAAAAACGGACAGAAAGTTTTTCGTTTTATTTATGTATTTGAAGCAAATTTGATGTCTTCATTAACCACTGTGCCTTTGAGACAGTTTGTTCTTTTCGCTCTTTGCAGCAGTAGTCTCCATTTTATTTCATTTTTTTTGTGGTACTCCTACATTTTGATCTGAAATAAATTTTCCTGTTTCTTTTTATATATTAACAAAATGAATTCAATTGATTCACTTGAAATAAATTAAGACTCGTGACAATATGTGTAATAAATAACATGGAAAAAATATTTTATAAAATTTAAAAGTACTTAATGACTTAAGACTCAACTCAACGACCAAAATAATAACTTTATTTAGAGAAACATTCAAACAAACATTGTGCCACGGAACTCAGCAGTGTGGAACCACTTATAACTACGGAATACTCGTATACCTGTATCTGCGGAAAACAGGAACATACAGTTCTACAGTCAAAGTGCCTTTACTGGCAAAAGTGTTAGCATTATTCATGATGTTTAAATTACTTTGTATTTATTAAGTGAGAAATATTGTAACTGCTGTAAATTTTACTCATTTTACAAATGTGTAATAGCTAAATTGTTTTAGATTAAAAATATTTTGTTTTGAATGTACAATATAGCCATTAATATTTTCGAAGTATCCTTGTATGGCGTTGAAAGCAAATGGGAGCAAAGACGGTATATTTATAAGCGGGTTTTGAATTTGTAATGATTGTTTAAGTATATTTAAGATATTTTCGTTTAAATTATTTTGTGATTTCAACATTAAACAGAGCCTTAAGATCTTTAGAATTAATTACACAATATTCAATCTTCAGAATGAATTAGGTAACTTAGACGTATTTAACCTTATATTATATATATTACATTATACAAGTACATAAACCAAAGTTAATTAAGAATATAATATAATCTAGACAATTGTTTATTATACACAATACCTCAGGGTATGTAAATTATGTTCAACGCAAAGACTACACAATGTATTGTGGAGATAGAAATGTCAATAAACAAAGCTTCATCATCGGAATTATATTATAAGGACGCCAAAAAAAAGGACATTATTTAGAACATATTGGGTATAAACTGAGACAAGTCATGATATATGAAATGATTGTTATAAGAAAACTAAAAATTCAAGAAAAGCAAGCAAGACGAATCTTGAGTGATGCATGACTTTTTATGCTTCTTTTTATTAATGATACTATTGAGCTAAAAACTATTTAATTAAATTGTATTTATTAATTTCGTTCCATTTAATGTTATCTCTATGTTTATAAATTCATGTAACAAAAACACAGTATTCTGACGTGGCGAAGTGCCAAAATACAATGTAATTATTTTGATATCGGGGTAACGCTGGTGGTAGATAAAGTTTTTCACTAATGTTATACCAAAAGCTAATCACAGATAATTAAATAAGAGAAAACCTTTCGTCAATTCTCTTTATTTGGATAATCTGCTAATATCTTCTAATATGTAAGTTGTTATATAATTATCTAACGACTATTGTGTTAGTTGAAAGTCTTTATTACTTGAGTAAGTGCAAACGCCTTTTATTATCCCTAATAGTATTTAAAATAAATAAAACGGTACTTCTTACTTACTTGTCTTGACTGTGTTATGTTGGATTCATAATAAATCATTGTTTCCGATGAACATTGGTGATGTCCAAGAAACTGCTGAGTCCATACCTCAGTATATTATGAGCTTGAATAGCTGCGTCGTCGCGTTGACGCCGTTCGCTTTTATGATATCATGTTCCTGCATTGTCACTATTGTGACGATTTTTATTGATACGGTTATTTTATTCAGAAATGCATGTTTTAAAACTCTTTTGAAAGTTCAAGCTAATGCTTTGCTATATTTGAGATTACTCGTATTATTAAAGGGGTCATATGTATCTCGGTACAGCTTGCTATAGTCTCGTTACTGTAACTCTGGTTTAGACACGATCTTATCGTTTGTATCTAGGATTACACCAGATTATGTGTATATATTATCAGCTCTAGTGCATAATTCAAGTGTAAGCGATATATACATATATAGTACGACATAATAAAAGAGTAACTAATTTACAATTTTGCGATCAATTTAGAAATTTCTTATGGTTATATGGATATATAAATTGCAACTATAGTATAGAATATAGTTTATTTTGTAACTTGAAAACCAGATTGTAAATAACATCCTAGTGTTTTCTTTTAATAAATGCATTTTTTTAAATTCTAAGGTGCTTTTGTTTTATTACTCTTTTTTAAAAATCAACCCTTATCTTTTTTGTGTATTAATGATGTGACACCTTATATTAATATATTATTTTTTACTTTCTTGTATATAGATTATAATTAAAAACAAAAACATAAACTAAGGCAATGTAATATTTTCAACTCAAAGTGATATGTAATAAAAAAAATACTTTCTGTAATCTTATGTTATAGAAAATAAAGTAAAAACGAAACAAAAGACAACAGAGCTGTTGAAAGCATTTTTTCCTCTTGAAAGAACAATTATAATATATCTTAACATTAAAAATATATGTTATTATGTAAAGTAGTTCAGTCTAATTATCTTTTGATAAGACATCGCAGCACTTGTTGAATAACTCTAATATTTATATTTAATACTTTTGTCCCGTTCACTGTAATCTAACTCACGACGTCAGAATGAATCAAGTGTTCTCTTGGAAGTAGAAAAGCAAAACTAAACAGTTTTGTTTCTTGTTTTACAAATTATACTAAAGTTGTTGTAAACAATATTAGTGAATAAAATCATCCTATTAAATATCAATTTAAGTAGAAACTTAGTCACTTTAATTTTTTGATTAATTATAAACGTTTTTAAATGTATTAAATACTATGTATTTCATGTAGAAAATAATGATTTTATTATTTATAAAAAAAATATATTCCAATAAATTATAAAATAAAATACTAAGATATTTATTGTAATTTTTGTATAGAATTACTATTATTTCCAAGTTTACAGATAAATTTTGTTATTTGTAATTAGTATGAATAACACTTTTAAAATCACTCGCAAAACTGTTAATTAACTATTCTGTCCAATGATTACTGTCCGAACCGCATTGAGGCTGCTCGCTATTGACTGATACATGTGATTTATGATGATGATACATGATCTGGTGTAATGCTATTAGATACAAACGATGATAGCAACGCTGATTTTATAATTTTCTGAGGAATCAATTATTTTTCAATAAAATGTATGTAATTGAAAATATTAGCTAACACCGCATTTTATCAGTGTGAATTTTTTTATAATAAAAACTATACTAAAAAAAAAGAAAGACGGAGAAAAACAGTACAGAAATAAAAAGACAAGATTAAGTGAGAAGATAGGCTGAAGAAACTGACGACTGATTGAATAATAGAATGAAGTGAATATGTAATGAAAATTGTATCAACATGGACAGGGCTGGAACCTAAGACTAACTACCGACTGAGTACTGAACTATCGCGTCACTACTCGTCATCATGTATTTACTATTGTATATAAAGTTATGAATTTTTTTATATAGAAAAAAATAATTCCCAGTTTGCATTCAATCAATTTCAGTCACGGATTTGACTAAACCTTTCAAAAAACAGAAAAACTTTCCCCGACACGATTTGTGTTTCAGCTAAAGCATGAAAAACGATGAAAGGAATTTATGATATTGTTTTTTATTGATCAAATGTCGAAATATTGGGATAAATTGTTATTTATAGACGGATGATAGCTGTCACTTTTAACAATTAATTATCTTTATATGTAGAATATCGAAAATTATTACGTATTTTTATTATTTTATTTAAAGTTTCAACCTAATTATATTAAACAATAAACTGTGTAATATATAGATATAGATATATAGATAATATCGTTACTAGTCAATAATGAGAATAGTAAATAACTTAAAGTATTGCTAAAAAAACTATTTGTATTTTCTTCCGTTGGCATTGTTGTGTTGTATTAAAATAAATTACTATACATATCATGTTTTATTCGATGTCAATCTGTAGAATGACACAGATGGTGACTTGAGTGGGATATGTGAAGAGAGTCAAGATTAAATAGATAACTTTTTATTTTTATACAGACAATAACTCAATGACAGCCATCAATTTAAACTTTTTTAATAGAATTATTTTCTAGGTAAGATTTTTTTCTCAGATCTCCTAATAATAGCTTAAAATGAATGTAAGCTGTGATAATAATTACATTCACATCTTGATGCTGTGTAAATAATAAATAATCTTAGATATTACGCAAATCGTAAGCCAATATGCATGTGCAACAAGGAAAAACAGTAAGTAAGTGCAGTAAGACATTTTGGGTATTTTTTTTTTGCAAAGTTATGTCTTGTGTAAAGCTACTTAGAACCAATAATTTTTTTTTTAAACCGCCAATGAATCGAAACGCGATTTCTCTCTCTTTTGATACCAAACAAATCTATATTTTAATAAAATCATATATTCATATTTCATTTAATATATATATATATATATATATATATAATATAACTTATTGTTGAGGATTTTCGTAAGTAAACCACAATTTGTTTCACTGAAAATACAAGAAACGACAATTAAAGTTTACTAATATCGCTTCCTCAATCACCTCTGTAACAATTACTAATTTTTATAATGATTCTTTCTTTCTTCATAAAATATCCACCATTTAACTAAACGTCATTCCGACCGATGCGCCTTCTAGAACTATCCAGAGACTATCCATAGACTATTCATAGACAAGCACGAAGCGCTATAGATTTCAATTAATGAAATGTTATTGCATTACATATATATATATATATATTTAAATTTTTCATTTATATTTCAATTAAATCATAAAATATACTACCTATTAAGAACTGTGTGTTGATAATAAATAATTATATTATTTTAAAATTATATGAGTTTAAGTGAAAAATAATTAATAACACAGGCACACAAAAAAAAAAAAAAAGTCATGAACCAGAGGGGAGACCCCATTATTCTTAGGTTTTTGGGATCGCTGAAACCGAATATAACAATAAAAACTAATTTTAAATGCCAGTTTTCCCGCTAGCACCCCCTTACTACCTCTTAAGGGGTGAAAATTGAAATTTGTGTATAAAATCAAGATAGATGTGTATTTCTAGGTTTTTTGGGATGCTGAAACCGAAAATGATAATTAAAAATAAATTCATGACCACTATCACCCCCTACCACCCCTTACGGGGGGTGAAAATTTAAATTTTTCTATAAAGTCAAGATATATGTGTATTTCTACGTTTTTTGGGATGCTGAAACCGAAAATGATAACTAAAAATAAATTCATGACCACTATCTCCCCCTACCATCCCTTACAGGGGGTGAAAATTTCAATTTTTCTATAAAATCAAGACAGATGTGTATTTCTACGTGTTTTGGGATGCTGGAACCGATAATGATAACTAAAAATAAATTCATGACCACTATTACCCCCTTACCACCCCTTACAGGGGGTGAAAATTTAAATTTTTCTATAAAATCAAGATAGATGTGTATTTCTACGTTTTTTAGGATGCTGGAACCGAAAATGACAATCAAAAGTGAATTTGATACCTCTTTTACTCAATACCACCCCCTAACCATCCCTAATGGGGGGTTTCAATTTTGTATAAAATCAAGATGTATGAAGAAATTTTAACGATTTACAGTAAGTGACATGTTTATCAAACTAGTTTGAGGTTACTCTCTCTCTCGCTCTTATATTAGAAATTCAAATGCTTTATCGATCAGAAGTATCTGATATATATTCATGATTTAATTCTACTCTAATCCTGATGGAACCTTGCATCTTGCTCCTCGCTGTAGTCTCCTAAATTGTCAGGAAAATAGTCCCTTCTACTTTGGAGGCATAGAATTAGGTTCAGCATCTTTTAGTCTCCTAAATTTTCAGGAAAATAGTAACAATTCTATTTCGGAGGCATAGAATTAGGTTCAGCATCTTTTAAGCGTTTTACAACACTGCCGGATGGATAACAGTATAAGTAGTATTAAATAGAAAGCAAAAAGAAAAAACAAAAAGTGAAAAAACTTGTGAAGAATAGGACAAAAATCATGATTCAGTCTTAAGGGTTGGTGAGGGGTGTTAAAGGGTGATAGAGGTCTTAAATTTTATTTCTAGTAATCATTTTCGGTTCCAGCATGCTAAAAAACGTAGAAATACACATCTATCTTGATTTTATAGAAAAATTTAAATTTTCACCCCCTGTAAGGGATGGTAAGGGGGTAATAGTGGTCATGAATTTATTTTTAGTTATCATTTTCGGTTCCAGCATCCCAAAAAACGTAGAAATATACATCTGTCTTGATTTTATAGAAAAATTGAAATTTTCACCCCCTGTAAGGGATGGTAGGGGGAGATAGTGGTCATGAATTTATTTTTAGTTATCATTTTCGGTTTCAGTATCCCAAAAAACGTAGAAATACACATCTATCTTGACTTTATAGAAAAATTTTAATTTTCACCCCCCGTAAGGGGTGGTAGGGGGTGATAGTGGTCATAAATTTATTTTTAATTATCATTTTCGGTTTCAGCATCCCAAAAAACGTAGAAATACACATCTATCTTGATTTTATAAACAAATTTAAATTTTCACCCCTTAAGAGGTAGTAAGGGGGTGCTAGCGGGAAAACTGGCATTTAAAATTAGTTTTTATTGTCATATTCGGTTTCAGCGATCCCAAAAACCTAAGAATAATGGGGTCTCCCCTCTGGTTCATGACATTTTTTTTTTTTTGTGTGCCTGTGTAATCTATGTATTATGTAGGAGCTATTCAATAAGTACTTTGTGATCGACCTTGGATAATATTACTTTGGCAATGCGGGATCAATGCCACGTGATCATTAACGGGTATACTATATACTACTATATAGTTAACTTAACTTGGAAAGGCAGGTGATGTCACTTCGGTGACAAAGATTATTGGAATATATTTAAAAAAACGGCGCTGTGCTCAAAAGAATGGTACTTATATCCTGTGAGGAAGATTTTCTATAATCATTTTATATTATTTTATTTAATTAAATTTATTAATAAATATATTTCATAAACCATTGCGACAATATAAATAGTTACAACATATTAAAAATATATATTATTAATATGTATTAAGAATATAGTAATGTTAATGTAAGTAAAGAGGATTGAATAATATCTTGTATAGGCCCGTGCCTAGATCTGTGTCTATAAACATACGTTCCGACTTTTTAAGATATCAAAAATATTATTTGATATCTACGTTACGTCTAAGTAGTAGTGACGCCTTATACATTTCTAATTCCACATTAGGGTCATGGCAAGTCACCTAAATGTCATGTCAAATCTCATTTGTCACTTATATACTTATATTGGTACACTTTAGTTTTAGCGTAACTTCAAACCTTTTTTTCTCATCTACTTAAGCTTAAATTAATATAATTTCATATTTCACATAGTAATCTTTATTGCTTATAAAGTAAGTATGGAGAAGTCGTAGACCGCCACGATCTCTAAATATTTACGAGTATTTGATAGTTGTTGTCTGTTTTATACGAGTATGTACAAAACATTCTAAAAAAATAGCTTAATCAACATTTATATTCTAATACATTGTGATAAATTTTGTATATATCAGTGCTGTAATAAATCCTTAACAAGTTGACGTTTAGCTCTGTTGAGTTTAGTATAATGCTAATAAAATGTAAATCTATCTTTCATTTTACTAAGAAATTTTATTCTAACAAGTGTATGTATGTAACAAAAAGTACTACCTTATAACTTGTTTCGAAAGATTTATTGTAGAGAAATATCGTTGCATTTCTTAACTGTTTCAATATTAATGGTTGATGAAGATCAACAGTTCCGTCGTCTATAATCTTTGAAACTTAATGTTCTCATACTAAAATGACCGCCCATTGTCTTCCACAGCTCGTTAGTCTTTATCCTTGGCTTGATTAATTGCTTCTTCAAGTAGAAGCACTGGAGTCAGTAGCTGTCTATTTTTGCAACATAAAATTTTTGGTGATTTTATTTAAGTTATATTAATTTATAGTATATCTTATAAGGATCCATTTTATTGAGCGAAGCGAACGAAGTGAGCGGAGCGTTTTACTGGACACTTTTTACATTCTTTGTCACGAATTGGCTGGAAAACTACTTGACGGAAAATTATGAAACTTAGCAATCAAAAAGACACACATTAGATGATGTTTTTTTAAAAAAAAATTTTGAGGAAAGTCCTCAAAAAAAAAAAATTTGTTTTTATATCATGTAAAAAAACTAATATCCCATTGAAGTCAATGGAAAACGATGAGTTAATACAATGGGCTCGCTTTGTTTGCGCCCCTAGTTGAGCGAAACGAACGAAGTGAGCGGAGCGTTTTACTGGAGACTTTTTCAGATTCTTTATCACGAATAGGCTCGAAAACTACTTGACGGAAAATTATGAAATTTTGCAAATAAAAAGACACACGTTAGGTGACCGTTTAAAACAAAAATTTAGTAATGTCGTCGTTGAGGAATAATCGTCAAAAAACTGATAGCCCATTGAAGTCAATGGGAAACGATGGGTGATTACACTGGGCTCGCTTCGCTCAATATGCAAACGGTATCTAAGATTTCGCGAGCGCAGCGAGTCGAAATTGAGGATCTGTTGGCGCCCCTAGTTAAGTTATCTCTTTTTAAATTACTAATTAATAATTAGTATGTTTAACTTATAACATTTGTCCGTGATATATAGTTATGTCTGACATGTTACATCAGAATTTTTAAATATAACCATAATTTTTTTTGGGTAGACCTCGAAGAATTCGGTCTGCCCATTCATTTGTCCCCTACTTTCGAATTTTGGAAAAATTTCTTCACAGGAGATCTTCTTATGACCCCTTGAGTCCGAAATGACCATTGGTCAAAAAGTTTATATATATATATATATATATATATATATATGCGTGCGTGCGTCCAGATTCGACTTTTGTCAGCACGATAGCGGCCGCAGTTTCGCTCGGATCGCTTTCAAACTTTGCACAAAAATCAACCATCCAAAAATGAAGGTCAAGTTCGTTAACCAGAGAAATCCGGCCACAGGGGGCGCTAGGGCCTCACTTTTTCTGATTTCAGTTTTTCGACCATAACTTTTTCCCTATACAAAGAAGATCAATCGCGTTCATATTATATGATGTCTTTGATGAATACCTATAACTAATGTAAATAAACCGAAAACCTAACTTCAATAACTTAGGGGTGGGGGTCAAAAAACTGAAAATTTTTGGAAAAAAAATCATAACTTTTTTTCTGGTAAACATTCTTGCATCACAAGTATTTTTAATAGAAAGGTTATTTTATACTTTAAATTTAAGTATAAGAAGTTTTGCCCGTAAAAGGTACCGTTTCTGAGAAAAAAAATAAAAACCACTTTTAGCTTGAAAATTTAAGGTAGGTAAAACCACATCAACTTTTTTCTGGTAACATTCCTTCCTCGCAAATATTTTTAATAGAAAGGTTATTTTTTACTCTAAATTTAAGTACCAAAAGTTTTTCAAAAAAAGATACATTTTCCGAGAAAAAAAATTAAAACCGCTTTTTGCTTGAAATGTTTGATGTAAACAACGGCATCATGTATTATTCTTAGGTAGTGAGTTATATTTTAAACGAGTTACACACGAGGTCTACCCACGCGTGCCCCCCTGCGGGCACGGATTTTTTAAATAATTTTCATTTCTCAAATCTAGCCCTAACTCTTACGAATACAATAAAAAATAGAATAGCTCAAGTTATATTCTTATATGTGCAGGAATTTATTAAAATTTATGGAAATGTCCAATTGCCAAATGCATTATAGTTTTGATATATTTAATTATTATCAACAGTTGCTATGTTATTAACTCGCTTAATATTTTAGGTAACAATTACAAATTTAGGTTAAGACTTCACAAAAGAAATACTAAAAAAATATTCGCCAATAGTTTAATTGCGCTATTTTTTTTTGCTTTTGTAATGCACAGATATTATTTTACAAGAAAAATTACATCTTAAACTTGACCAGCATATTCCAACGGGATGGAAAGGAAAACCTTAATACGAAACTTTTTGCTACAACTTGTTATAACTTGAAACTTTGAATGAGGTAAAGGAATTGCGCCTCGAACACCTACGGAAGCTAAGCGGCGGGAACAAACTAGTTACATTTAAACTCTCATCTCTCAAGTCTGCAGGTTCAAAGACACGTTAAGGAATGCACTAACAAAACCTAAAATAAGCGTTAGATAGTATTAAAACGTCAATAAATCCTAGAAACTTTCAGATGTTACTTGCAAATCATTAAATAGGAAGAAAAATTCGATACCTTGTCAACCTAATAAAAATTTAAAATATTTTTATCATAAAACTTTATAAATATATGAGTAAACTAAGTTACATTGTAAGCTCTAAATAATGAAATTAAGAGGTACTGACTACCGTGTTTCTGCTTAATGAGATAATTAATCAAGCCAAGTATAGACACTAACGAGCTGTGGGAAAACGCTGTCTTCGTAACTTTAGTATCTATTAAGTTTCAAAAATGAATATGAGTGTGAATTTTATCGTATAACAAATTGTTACAAGGAGTTTTTCGAGATGTATGAATTTGAATTTTAACAAGTGTGAATTACCAAGTTATATTGTTAACTGTATCAGAGTTACATGTTCAACACATCTGTAGCGAGTTCTTCTTAAAAACAGTATTTTCTCAAATTTATAGAAGATATTTCAAGTAACTTAGTGTTAAATTAAAAAGAAATCTCATTTTGTAAAATATGGGTAACAAATTTGGCCAATAAACTGGAAAAGGTAATACAGGCAATAGAAAAATCAAATTCAAATCACAATAAAATACCAAACAAACTCGGAGAAGAACCCTGGCCAAAGTTTTCACCCTCTTGGCAAGAGAAAGCGTCCAATAAGCTATTGGTCCAAGACACAGGAGAGCAGTAAGACATTTAAGTTATGTTACTTCTTTCATATTTCTAATTTGTATAAGTGTCTAAGAATTCTAGTTTTGAGTTCTTCTTTTTAAATAAAAGACGTCTCATGTATGACTTAAATATTTATTAAAGTTATTTTATTTAGTTTATAATAAATTAACTTTAAAAAAATAATAGTACATTTGAAAAAGAGTTTCTATAAGTCACATTAAACTATTTTTACAAATATCAAGTTACTTGGAACAAATGGTTTTGCAGTTTTCTTGGAGTCGCTCCAACATTGACCGATTATAAAAATCTGTTAAACGTGTCCAAGTGTGGTTACTAGATTTTTGAGCGACCTCAGCATCCATTTTGACAAAATGAATAAAATAAAGATCTTCTGAGATTTATAAAATTAATTATTTTTGACCCTAAAGTTTTTGTCATTAACATATTGTTGCAAAGTAACTTTACAATATATAATGAAAATTCAGAACAAAGATAATTTAGAATTTAACAGTAAATAAGCTGCTGTAAAAGTAAAATATATATTTGATTATATATAAAACATATTTATTATAATGATAGAAATATTGGAAACGTTTCTAGTTTTTATTTTTAGTATAAATAACAAATTATTGTAGGCTGTCACTTCTTTTATTTTTTTTAATATAATATTATATTAGTAAATAATAGTAAGAAAATATTTAGAAATAATAAAGACTGCTAAATGTTATCAATTGGAACTTATTGAAAAAAGTAAAAAAATACAGCCGTTAAAAACCCAACCGAACATATGTGTAATACAGTTTTATTGTATTTTACAAAATACTAAACAGTTGAGCAACTCTTTTAAAAAGCCCGTCTAGTAATCTAGAAGCAGATACAGTCCTAACAGTAGCAGCTTCCGTCTGAATAGATAAGGTCTAAAAAACGATACTGCTGATTGCAGCATAACAATTGTGTTACCAGTATTTTTTCTGAAATTTTAATTTAGTTTTCTACGTATTGATGTTTCTTAAACAAATTTCATACTGTGACTGTATACATAACATTTACTATTTATAATTTAATTACGTCGTTCCAAACAGCTGAGTCACACCTGCAAAAATCGCTGAGTCAGCAATTAGCTACGTTCGCACACTTGTACTCTAAGGAAGGGAACAATACCCTTCTGGGTGACCGACTCACTAGTATTTAAAGTTAAGTTAATCTGTTTAAGGTAGCCTAAGTGACTGGTTATTAATTAAAATAAATAATATTTAAAATAAAATATTTAATTTTTAAGTCGTTTGCCGTGCATAATACTTAACTGTTTAATTGATTTAGAAATATTAATTAAAAAATGTCTGCCCTCAATCTTTTAGGCATAGCTTTGAACGTCATAATATGTTACATAAAACGTATGTGTGCGTGCGAAGTCGACTCGTACCAGGATCAATTTCCATTACCAAAGTAAGTTCACTCCATACGAAGGTTAAGTGAGGGAATTGCCTTCAATTGAAGTGACAAAACTTTGTGGAGTTACGTGCTATGAATACTAAAATGGTGAATGAAAACAATTTAAAAATACGTCTTTTCTTTCAGTAAACTAAAATGAATATTAATTACATTATTTTCACGAACGAACTTTGTTCGTTCTGTATTGTTTTCACTTTTCTCAAATGGATGGATGGATGTATGGATGGATGTCTGTGGACAGGAAAAAATTTCATATTTAATCATATTACTATTTTGTATTATTATTAATCACACTTTTTTGTGATTACAAAAAAGCATGTATTTAAAATTTCATTTTCTTCAATAAATAATAATCATTTTACATAAAAATAAATTGTTTTTTTATTAACATTTATAATTTCGTCAAAGTTCGTTCGGGAAATAACCTGGGTATTTGCATTTTCACTGGTTTATATTAAATTATGAGTAACATTCATATTAATATAAAAAAAATCCGTGCCCGCAGGGGGACACGCGTGGGTAGACCTCGTGTGTAACTCGTTTAAAATATAACTCACTACCTAAGAATAAGACATGATGCCGTTTCTTACATCAAAAATTTTCAAGCAAAAAGCGGTTTTTATTTTTTTTCTCGGAAAAGGTATCTTTTTTGGAAATACTTTTGATACTTAAATTTAGAGTAAAAAATAACCTTTCTATTAAAAATATTTGCGAGGAGGGAATGTTTACCAGAAAAAAGTTGCCGTGGTTTTACCTACCTTAAATTTTCAAGCTAAAAGTTGTTTTTATTTTTTTTCTCGGAAACGGTATCCTCTATGGAAAAACTTTTGGTACCTAAATTTAGAGTAAAAAATATCCTTTCTATTAAAAATACTTGTGATGTAAGAATGTTTACCAGAAAAAAGTTATGAATTTTTTTCCAAAAATTTTCGGTTTTTTTACCCCCACCCCTAAATTATTGAAGTGAGGTTTTCGGTTTATTTACATTAGTTATAGGTATTCATCAATGACATCATATAATATGAACGCGATTGATCTTCTCTATATAGGGAAAAAGTTATGGTCGAAAAACTGAAATCAGAAAAAGTGAAGCCCTAGTGCCCTCTGTGTCCGGATCTCTCTGGTTAACGAACTTGACCTTCATTTTTGGATGGTCGATTTTTGTGCAAAGTTTGAAAGCGATCCGAGCGAAACTGCGGCCGCTATCGTGCTGACAAAAGTCGAATCTGGACGCACGCACGCATATATATATATATATATATATATAAACTTTTTGACCAATGGTCGTTTCGGACTCAGGGGGTCATAAGAAGACCTCCTGTGAAGAAATTTTTCCAAAATTCGAAAGTCGGGTACAAATGAATGGGTAGACCGAATTCTTCGAAGTCTACCCAATATAAAGTATGTTCTATAAATATTAGGATAAAATTTGCGGGCTTGTTTAATATATTTAATAAATACTCATCTAAAATCTGATTCATAACAAAATGGAAATGGTTAACAGAAAGTGTAAATTTTATCTGTTATGTAGTTATTAACAAAGTAAGCAATAGCTTGCATATGATTTGATTGTATCTCTTTGATAACACAACTTATATATAACGACATTTTTAGCATCAAAATATGACTAGGGGCGCCAACAGACCCTCAATTTCGACTCGCTGTCGAAACCCGCTCGCGAAACTCATCGTTGTGGAATATGTCGGTAATGTAGGAGATTTCAGTTTTTTGACGATTAGTTCTCAACGACATAACATTATTCAAAATTATTTTTTAAAACCATCACCCAATGTGTGTCTTTTTGATGGCAAAATTTTATAATTTTCCGTCAAGTAGTTTTCGAGCCCATTCGTGACAAAGAATGTGAAAAAGGCTCCAGTAGAGCGCTCCGCTCGTGTCGCTTCGCTCAACAAATCTAGCAAAACAACAATAAAAACTATATAATATACTAGTTTTTTTTATCTTCATGAAACTATGTTATTTATTTTTTTATTAAATCTTTTGCAGATTTAAAGACTCCTAACACTCCGGGAACTGTTTGTCGCTAGACCGTTAAAGTCATTAGGACTCGGGTTCATAAATATGAGTTATTTTACGGTTAAAGCAACGTTCTGTTAAGTTATATTTATTTATTGTGAAAGCATGTGGCCGTGGTGCAAAAACAAGTAAATTATACCGTTATATATAACGAACGATATTTGCTAAAACGTTATGCGCTTTATGTGAACAAAAAAATATATTTTACAGGAAAAATTTAAAGAAGAAAGGCTAATTCAATGAATTATTTTAATTCATATTGTTAACGTTTTAATATTACTCGTATTATCATACATCTCAGTGCAGACTCAGTTTTCACACAATACATGTCTTTTTCGGTCGCTTTCTTCTTACATCCATACACTTTCACAGTTAAAACACTTCTCGTTTCACTCGATTTATATAAAAAATATTATTCGACTACTATATATACTAGTCGACTAAAAATATACTCCTACATAGGTAATCTTTGTGTACATCTTTGATTGGCAAAACGTCTTAATATTATTAATAAGAAATACAATCAATATCAAAACATGTAAATATGCAAATATTAAAACTATAAATTCACACATTTATTGTTAACCTTTATTGCGAAATACCTCAAATTTGACTTACTATACCTATACCGTACTATATATAAGACATCAATAGCTAATAAGTAAAAGAGATTATTTCTAAATTTTACTCAAGTATGTTCTAATCTAACCCAGTATTATTCAAAATATGACGGTATTATAACCACATACTATTTATATGAAAAAATACTTTAAATAGCTAATCCACCATAAATCCTTACTAAGTCGTTACCTGGCGGATGTGTTAGTCATGATATGAGATAAACGTGGCCTATTTGTACATAAAATATTCGCCACACGTTACTAAATATATAAAAGTCCAGCAAATAGCCCATAAAGAACTTATTTTTCCTAAATCCATACAGGGAAGTCGTTTTGGCTATTCTGAATGTCTTTAAAGATAAGTTAAGATTCCGCATGTTATGCAAAACAAAGTATCAAATAAACGAAAACTAAGTAAGTGTTGAGTGCTGTCACTTAAAATACAATTTATATCTCATTATTCTTTCAAATATATTCTTATATGAACCGTAATAAAAGACTATTATAACAAATTGTCTCCAATAAAACAATGTAAAGGTTCACATTACAGTCGTAAAGAGTTCAAGTGAATAATCTGCAGATAAAAGTTCCTATCCTCAGAGCAATAGCCGCCGACTAAATGGAATAAGTTGTAACAATCCTTACGGAAGTACCATAACGTTCAAGATATTTTAATTTAGAGCAAAAATTGCACTTTACTTAGTTTGTATGCGTTATTAATATTCATATAACTATATATGAATATAAATATAGTTTTAAAGTAAACAACTATTACTTCTCAAAGGATATAAGACTACGGCACTGTGTAGATACATAATGTATATCTTGATTAAAGGAAGCGGTCTTCCGGAGAAGCTTTATGCATGATACATTTGAACTTGGTTAAAAACCTATCTTTAAATTACTTTACGACGTAATAGTTTACTATTTATTTATTGGACGAAATATTTACTATTTATTTATTGGTTCTGAAAACACATATCAGTATCCTTGATTAGTATTCACATATTAGTATAATCTGCGAAATCTGAAAGAAAGTAAAAAATATATATATATTTAACATTATGTAAATAATATGATTATATAGTGGCAATGTGTTTGGTACTTTGATATTATATAAGGTCGATCGGGATGATTATCCAGTTTTAAATAAGGAAATACGGGTCGCTACGTATCCTTTTAAACTTTAACCCTTAATTACGTAGCTTCTGGGACTATAATAATATCAGTCCATGTCAGAACATGACGTAGGTTTCATATAGATTCACATCACGTAGCGCCTCACAGATGCACCCTGTGGGTACAAAGCCTTAATCAGGACTATGTAATAGGATTTGACATTTGAGATACATTGTTGGTAAATTCAAAATGAAATATTAATGAGTAATTATTATGTTGTAATGTTACATAAGCTGATATTAAAAATATATTTTTATTGAATATTTTGACGATTAAAACATTAATAAAAGAAATTTAACAATTCTTTATAGATGCAATTGTATACTATACTGTAAACTTATTAATACCTATTAGCTTATTAGCTTCTGATATATTTCATGAGAGTTATATTATTGTAAATGTATTTTTATAAGTATAGTTTTATATGCTGTGATATCTCATCAGCCCCTACGTTCGCATTCACGCATAGAAAATAAAAGTGCCGAGGAAAAAGGAAGGAACAACGTTTCTTCCGCCTTTTTATGCGCGGGAATAAAAAGAAACGATAGTTCTTTAACATTAGACATATTCCAAGGATCTGTCTTTATTTGATGGCTGTCTGTACACGCGACTCGCTCACGTCACTGCTAACACCGGTTTGTTACTATCTCAATAATATCAATATAAAGACTAAACCTTATAGCGAGGGTATCCTACGGGTTATTTCAAGTTTCACTATTTATACTTTTAATGTTATAAGTTATGACTACGTTACGTTACGTACTCGTTGTGACTCCCACAGATTGAGATAGCTATGACGATAAGTTTTGTAAAATTATAAATTTCCTTAGAATTAATCAATTTAATAGGAAATATAGCCAAAACATACTCCAAGTAAATACAACAGTATATATGATTTAAATTGTAGACTCGCAACACCGTTTAGCCTTAGCGTTTAGAAAGGTGTTAAAAATGTTTATAGTTTTAAGAAACCGTTTAAAACTATTAATATAATAATGCACATCAAAATAAACACAAAGACAAGCCACTGAATATAAACCACGTCTTATTTAACTGTGTAAACAAGATAGATAATAGGTAATTTAATATAATCTACTAATTCAAACTACCACAATCTCCATTATATGAATCACTCCTATACTTCGGATAATGAATTATACAATACCATACGCGTTTCGTGGTGTTATAATTGAATACAAATTGTAATTATAATCAATAACGTGTGTCCATAAATACCACATGTCACCTTATTATGAACTAAAATAGGATATGTATACAATGCTTTTATAATATTTCTTAGCATAAAATTTATGTTAAATATTTTCTCAGTATATATATAATTAATCGTATAAGCAGATGGCTTAAAATCCAATTTTCTTGGATGTGTTGCTAAATATTGTACTTACTTTGTGTTAACTCAAAATTGTTAAAACCCTTTATATATTTTATGTGACCTACTGTAGCGTAGTTAACAATGTACATATTGTTTTTATGTATATAGCTGCAGCGAACTTCACATAAGGATTTATAGGATAAATCATAAAACATTTTTTTACTTATTTATCTATTTAAATACTTTACTTCACTATATAAAATAAAATGGTAACAAAAATATAATTACTCTATTAGAAAGAATAATTTTCTCTGTCACACTTACTACTCTTATCAACAATATTAGTAAGTGTCAATGAGCAATTAGTACAAGTTTAATCGGTACAGTAGTTACCAGGACCGGTGTTACTCTCTCGAGGCACGTACGGGTCGTGTGTCGCGTGTATTGCTTTAATACTACCTATATAATATATTATGTTTAAGTACATGAGGTTACATTAATTACTTTGTGACGGTTTTGTGGAATGTTCTCCGGTTTGTGGTTATCGTTTATCTGGTCGAGTGTTATCGTTTGTTAATTAACCATCAATTACCATATGTAATAAAACTCGTCCCGGTAATAGTTATATATAAATTGATTAAACACCGAAAATATAAAAGATATGTTTGATCTAATCTTCGGAAGTAATTGAATTAAATTATCTTTAAAAATGACTTTAAAATTATTCCATTAAGAATGTCTGAAGTCTTTGAATGCAGCTCGTGTATGGACTGATAGAACGTAACAAAACCACGATTTTTTTATAAGAATAAACTGAAGTAACTATTATACTTTTGTTTTCTCTTAGCTTCTGTAAGTAATCTTACTTATTTTTGTGTAAGTGTAGTAGTGTAAAAATAAGTATTAAACATTTAGTTTTTCTTGTCTAGAACTGTTATAAAAAATAAATAATAATTACTGGTTTCATGCGGTAGTTGTTGTATGAAAAATGCAGATTGTACTATTCTTTAAAATTTAAATTTATATTTGTTGAAAAAGTAATTGCTTTAAAATATAAAATACAATTTTGTAAAATTAAGAAATGATGTCGCACAATATAATGTATATTAACTTAATAGAAGTAACTACTTGTTACCTCCTACTAAAGGCTACTTATTACCTCCTACTTTGAAAAGGATAGTAATAATAAAATAAGTATAATAATATTCAAAGAAACATTTAATTGAAGTCAAAACTTATTTCATTTCTCTGAAGAAAACATCTGTAGAAGTCACAAGAAATCTGTTTTGCTTATAAAAGAGTGATATTATTTTGTGTGACTTTCAATAGAGAAGTAACCGACCGCGACACTTCAATAAGATATTACTTATTTATTATAAGTGATGAAGATTTAATAACGAAGTTATAGCAGCTGCTGAGATAATTGTTAAATCCAAAGATATTATTTTATCTTTGGGTTTAGGTAAGGTATTTAATATTTAACAAGAAATCAAATTAAAAATTAAAAATTTTGTATAAATTTACTCTTTATTTTTTTATATTTTTAAGCATTGTATTAGTTTAATACTACTTAAAAATAAGAGCTCGCCCAAGAGCAATTGTCAAATATTGGACGGAAAAATTGAGTTGAATAATTTTTAAATCATATATCTAGTTTCGTTCACTAAGATAGAAAAAGAGTAGGCAAGTAATAACTTTAACTAATTGAGTTAGTAATGGCTGTTCCTAAAAGTTATTTTTGGTTATAAGATGAAGTGTGGATGAGGAGAAAGAAGTCTGATTTCAGAATAAGATTACCAGGTACGTATTACCAATAATTATTATTGTTCCTATTACTTTCACGTTATGAGAACCACTTTGTTCAATTTCGTTGTGATAATTATACTCGCAGTATCTAGTCCAATAAATTATAAAAGTTACCAAAGATTTACCGAAGACTGAAAATATAATAAAAAGTTTATAAAAAGTGTTCAAGTTTATAAAAAATTATTAGAATAAACATGCAACAAATGTGTTTTTCCGAATTTTTTTTCTATTTGACCTCTATATTATTCACAGATTTTTGTTTTTTTCCGTTTATACATAGATGTAGTTATATTATACAGTACAGTAAAAGTAAGTCAAAATATAATAGTCGAATTTAATTTTTTATTGACAATCTTTTTAAATTTATTATACCAACTATACTTGATCTTTCATAAGTATGCATATATCATACGTTTATGATGACCAAGTTATATTAAGTTATCCCATAAAACCCTTGACACAACCCATAAACTTATATCAAAAATACACAATAAGTAGAAAGCCGGCCATAAAAGACATCTGTGCCGAATAACATTGTAATGTACATAAAAATATTGCATAAAATACCATCTTACATTCATGGCCTTAAGATTTGTGGGAATTTGGAGATACAAAACAATTATACACGTCAGAACTTTTTTAAATAATAAATAATTTTACCTGATTTTAATAACTTATTCCAACCTAAAAAAAGAAACCAAACCAGCTCACTGAGTTTCTGTCGCCAGCTCTTCCAGGTCTCTGGTATGTAATAATTAGAATAATTGGATATTTATATATTTTATAATACGGAAATTAAATATTGGTTATATTTCATTAACATTATTATTTTTATAAACAAGTCATCACTGGTATTAATTGAAAATAGAAAAGATATAAATAAATAAATGTCAAAATCATGATAATTAAAAGGCAAATGTAAATGAAGAATATATTGATACTAAATATGAACTACAATACACTATATGGACCTCCAATTAATGTGATCTGCCGCCATCAGAGCTCCACTCGGAAACGTCATATTACATATCATATATTTCTTCAAGATATGTAGGTTTCCTCACTTCATTTTCGTTTACTGATTGACAAAAATAAATAACAAGTGATCAAAATTATAAAGAGTTAAATCAAAAGAAAACATTGACATCAGTCTGTGGCTTTATATTTTAATTAATAAAAACATTAAAGACAATAAATACGATAACAGTAGCTTATTAGATGTATTTTGTTATATTCACATCCACATCCACAAGGTCACAAAATGTCAACTCATATTTCGATTGTCACAGGAAGATGTCAAATGGTCAAGTATATTGTCATTCAGCAGCGGGACATGAATTAATGTGTTACAATTTCGAATAAATAAGAGGTTTATAAAGTAAAACTGCTTAATATTAAATAAGTTTAGGGATGGTTCGGCTTCCTCTACACATGCTGCATAACGTGGAGATACGTTAAGAATTTAAATTATAAGAAACTTTTTCTATTTGAGGTATAGTGTTACGTAGAAATTTTATTTCCGTAGTAATTTAAGTACTTAGTCACATATTCTAATTTTAATAAAAAGTTTCTTATAATTCTAATAAGAATTATGAGAATTATAAGAAACTTTTTATTAAAATTTTAATATGTGACTAAGTACTTAAATTACTACGGAAATAAAATTTCTACGTAACACTATACCTCAAATAGAAAAAGTTTTTAGTAAAAAGTGCAGAATATGATCCAACAAAGAAAGTTATTTTGAAATACGTTTAAACAAATAACGAGATTATTATTGAACAGAAGTGAAGTACTTTTAAGACAAGACTGGACCTGAAACCAAATTACGACAATTTCTGTTGACAATAAAAAACATTTTAAAAAATATATAAAGGAATCAGTGCAAATAGTACGATAATCAAAGACATTGAACTAACAAATGACAAGATATAATTAGTAGTTAAATAATAGTGAAGTGCGTGGACAAAAAAACATTACCCGGTCGTTCTATTTATTTATTTTTTCATTAAAAAAATAATAAATAAATAACTTAAAATCACAAAAGCTAAGTGTCAAGTGTAGAACTTATCACATTTTTTAATGCAATATGTCAGAGTGCCATCTTCTGGAAGGTGTATTAACTCCAACATCTCCAAACATTTAGTTACGCCATGATCTACAATCTATCGGCAGTTAGCGACAACACCTAACATGCTTCCATGGACTGATCAATAAAAATGCTAAATAGCGTCCATACATGGCACTAAAAGTCTCATGGCGAAATAAAATATGAGGGATTAAAGAATATTAAATTTAGCATGCAGCAAGATATAAAACAATACAGTCCAGATGTTTTAGAGAAGTCATTAAAATTTAAATTACAATTACAATAAATAATACACTAAAGGAAAAATTTAATATTATATTTATTATAATTTCCTAAACATTAGATATTATATGTAAATAACATTTACTATTGCTCTATAAATAAAAATGCAATTGTTATTTTTGTCAAATACTTGTGTATATGCGGCGGTCATGTACCAATGTTTCCTATTTATTGGTATGGGGTATAGGTACATATAACATAAATTACACATAGTGGCTTTTATATATCAACATATTATATACTTACATACTAATATACATAAATAGAAATATACATATATATACATACACTTACATACACAACTATCCACACAATACATATAACTAATGGATATATTATAAGTAAATAAATGATGTTGATTAATACGAGGAAAGAGAAAGTAGGTGCTTCTTCAGTCTAAATTTGTCAGTCTTGAGGTACCCCAGCAGATAGATTCATCTAGTCAGAGAAATGCTCATTAGATTTCACAATCTGCACAATAACGGATTGAGATATCAAGTAATTTACGAGAATATTAAGCATATCATCAAAATCCACTGAATTAAAAGCGTTACTGAAATCAAGAAGGACAAGTATGGAGAGTTCTTTATTATCCATAGCATAACGGATATCATGGGTTACTTTTAGTAACGCAGTACTGGTGCTATGGTGAGGTTGAAAACCGGATTGGAAAGGACTTAATAGATTATTACTGTAAAGGAAGTCGGAAAGTTGCTTGAAAACTAAGTCTTCAAGAACCTTGGAGAGGATAGCGGGTATCGATATAGGTCGATAGTGAGAAGGAGTGGTAGGGTTAGATATTTTTGGTAAGGGAATAACATGTGTATTTTTCCAGGCCTTAGGGAAGGTATTAGTGTGTAAGGAAAAGTTTATGATATGAGTTATCATGGGCAGAAGGATATCAATTAAGGGGGTAAGCATATCTCTACTAATATTATCATACCCTATTGCTCTAGTAGAAATGGATAAAAGAGACTTCTTAACATCTTCCTCCGTTACTTTCTGGAACAATAAGAAAGAATCACAGATAGGTGGGGTGGCATCTTTTAGTTTTTGAATTGTCTTAGACTTGCGTTGTTTAGAAAATTCTATAGGAGGAGTAGAGAAATGTTTATTCAATGAGATTTAATTAATAGAATTATTTGAGCTGTTCCGATTTTTGCCCACACCTAGTGACACTAAAGAAATTCCACATCTGTGTAGTGGATAAATTATAAATTTAAGAAAAAATGTGACGGCGTTTGGCACCTCTACACATACGATTGCAGAGATTTCGCATTTTTTTATAAACAACTATATTATCTTGCGATGGCAACCTTTTGCGTATATTCTTAGCTTCGTCCCATTTGGCCATGAGTTTTTTGATTGTTGGAGAAAGCCAAGGCGTGGGAAGATATTGAACTCTTATCCGTTTGGACGGAGCATGGACATCATAAAGCTTTAGAATTTCTGCATTAAAAATGCTTACTGTTTTATCAACAGACTGAGATTCTAACCATAAAGACCAATTTATTAATAATGCATCAGAGACAAATTCATTAATGTTTATGTTTTTCAAGCAGTGGCGATTAATAGTTTTTTTTTTTTTTTTTTTTTTTTTTTTTATGTTATAGGAGGGCAAACGAGCGTGCGGGTCACCGTTAATATGTGATCACCGCCGCCCATGGACTCTTGCAACATCCGAGGATACACAAGAGCGTTGCCGACCTTGGAGAAAGGAATATATGCCTTTTTTGAAGGTACCCATGTCGTATCGATCTGGAAATACCGCCGAAGGAAGTTCGTTCCACATTTGAGTGGTACGTGGGAAGAAAGTCCTTGAAAACCGCACAGTTGAAGATCGCCACGCATCCAGGTGGTATGGATGGTAAAGGAGGCGATGGCGAGCTGTGCGGTGGTGAAATTCGGCGGTAGGCATCAGATCGAATAGTTCTTCGGAACACTCCCCGTTGTAAATGCGGTAGAAGACGCACAAAGAAGCCACGTCTCTACGCAATGCCAAAGAGTCCAGCCGTTCGCAGAGCACCGGGTCCCCGACAATCCGAACGGCTCTCCGTTGTACGCGGTCAAATGGTAGAAGCTGATATTGGGGTGATCCGGACCAGAGTTGAGAACAGTACTCCATGTGTGGCCGGACCTGCGCCTTGTAGAGCGCAAGTCTTTGGCCAGGTTTGAAATACTGTCTCGCTCTATTGATCACTCCCAATTTCGTCGAGGCCAACTTGGCCTTGCTCTCCAGATGACCACGAAACTGACAGTCGCTCGAAATGTCGAGACCCAGTATTCTGATACTTGGCGAGGCACTAAGAGGAGTGCTCTCGAAGAGCGGTGATACGACAAATGGGGTTTTCTTAGTGGTAAACGCGCAAACCTGTGTCTTGTTGGGATTGAACTGAACGTGGTTCAGTTCACCCCACTCAGAGATCATCCCCAGGGAAGTCTCTATTGAAGACACAAGTTTCTTTCGGCACTCATCGACGTTTTCCCAAGAGAGACCTGCACGACCGGAATATACCGCATCCCCAGTGCTGTCATCCGCATAACAATGTATGTTGGAAATATCCAACATATCATTAATGTGCAGGAGGAACAGAGTTGGGGATAGCACGCAGCCTTGGGGTACACCAGCGTTCACGGGCTTGGGGTCCGAGCAAAAACCGTCGAGAACGACCTGTATGCTCCGCCCAGTGAGGAAGCTGGTTATCCACTTGCATAAACTCTCGGGAAGCCCATAGGAAGGTAGCTTCGAAAGAAGCCCCTTGTGCCATACACGATCGAAGGCTTTTGCCATATCCAGACTAACTGCCAGACCCTCTCCCTTGCTTTCAATAACCGTTGCCCAACGGTGAGTGAGGTATAACAGAAGATCACCAGCTGATCGACCATGGCGAAAGCCATACTGCCGGTCATTGATCAACTGGTGATCCTCGAGGTACGTTAGGACCTGTCGGTTTATGATAATCTCCATTATTTTGGAGAGATGGGAGGTAATGGCGATAGGTCTGTAGTTAGCTGGGTCCGAGCTATCACCTTTTTTAGGGATCGGATGGACAAGGGCACACTTCCATGAGACCGGGACTACGCCTTTAAGGTAGGAGTGCCGAAATAGACGCGTTAGCACTGGAGTCAACTCAGGGGCACACGTTCGTAGCACCAGTGGAGAAATGCCATCCGGCCCACTCGACTTATGAACGTCCAAGGAAAATAGAGTCTGCCTGATAGTTTTTTGCCGAAAAACTATTTCCGGCATTGAGCTCTGACACCGCGGGATGATAGGCGGTGTCTTCCCTTGGTCGTCCAAAGTCGAGTTGGAGGCGAAAAGAGTGCCCAAGAGATCGGCTTTCTCTTTTGCCGTGTGGGCCAGAGAGTCATTCCCCATGTGCAACGGCGGTAGGGACGGCTGGCTAAAGTTGCCCAGACTGGCCTTTGAAAGCGCCCAGAATTTACGCGTGCCAGGCGGGTACTTTGCCAGCTGATCCCCAATTTTGACGACATGCTTGAACTTTGCTCTAGCGATTTGCCGTTTGAAGAATCTGGAGGCACGGTTGTATTTCCTCTTCAGAACTCTAGAGTTCGGATCCTTAGTGACTAACGCATTGGCCCAAGCTTGATAAGCCTGCCGTTTGCCAGCTGATGCAGCCCTGACAGACGCATCAAATCAAGGCCGCGAGCTGCCACCAAGTGGTACCACAGAGCTTGGTACAAAAAGTTCCATGCCCTGAAGTATCACATCAGCTACAGCCGCAGCGCAGTCACTAGGATCGTTGGAAGGGAAACAAATCGGCCCCCATGGGTAGGATGCAAAAAAAGACCGCATTCCATCCCAATCCGCTGACTTGTAGTGCCAAACGCGTCGAGTCGCAGGTCTTGTGCGAGTTGGACGTTGAATGGGCACTACACTCCGTACCAGACAGTGATCAGAGGACCCTAAAGGAGCCTCGACAGCGACCTGGTACTTTTCTGGATGTGTAGTCAGCAGAAGATCCAACAAAGAGGGCGTGTGGCTGTCCACATCCGGTAGACGTGTGTGCGTCTTTACCAGCTGGGACAGACCATTTGCCAGAGCAAAGTTAAACACAGATCTCCCCGCGTAGTCGGTTGCACGTGACCCTAACCATTCGGTATTGTGCGCGTTAAAGTCCCCGAGGACTACGACTTCGGCGGAGGGAGTCTGAGAAAGCAGGTCGTCAATCTTCGCTTGAACGTGGCCCAACAGTTGATCTGTTTGTGCATTACCACTATGGGACCTGTAGAGGCACGCGTAGAATCTGACGTGATCGTCCATGTCCACGCGCAGCCAGAGCACGGACAGGTCCCGACCTTCAAAAATCTGAAGGCGACGGTAGCAGATATCCTCCCTTACGAACACAGATACCCCGGCGTGTGGTATAAAATGATGTTCTAGTTTATACCCGGGGTATGATAGGTACGCTGTGTCGCTAGGTTGAGATATCTGCGTCTCCGTCAAAAACAACAAGGCCGGCTGCGCCGTCTCAAGGTGGTAGTGGACGGCGTTTAGGTTCGAATGAAACCCCCGGATGTTACAAAAGTCCACATCTAGAGTGGAGCGGGGTGCCGCTGTTTGCCGTCGTTTGCCCTCAGGAAACACAAAGTGCGATACTTTGCCCGCCCCAGATACGATACGATACGATAGTTAGTAGTAATATATTAAGACGAATATTATCTACCTCTTACTTCTTATGCTTATGACTAAATCATACAAACTCTTATTTAAACTTATATTTATTTTTTATTTAGACGTATTAAATTATATATTTTTTCTATTTTGGATATGTTTCTTTTTGGCCTTCAACATACATACATACATTCATTTTTTAAATTGAAAAATATTTTATTATACCATCCATTTTTATACAATATATAAACTACACTAAAATTAAGATTAAAATTATGAAGTATAAAAAGCTTGAAGCAGCAAAGTTGTTCTGTTTTAATTATATATCAAGATTCAACAATGAGCTTAGAAAAGTAGGAAAAAGTCCCTAAAGCTTAATTGATGAATATCCCCGTTTGTAGTTTGGAACTCTTCACCTAATAATAACAATTATTAAAAATATATTACATATCTTGTTAACAGATTCATCTAAGACGGTCTCTAAGCTCATTTTGCATATTCCTGTCTATAAGATATGCAGAGTAGCAGTTGTCATCTCTCACTATTTTACAATAGTGATAGATATGTTCTTAATGTAAATTTAGTGAAAACACGGTTTTTAGGGCAGGCTGAATCTTTCAAAGATTAAATTAATTGTTATTATGCAATAAATCATTAAGGTGGGCCTCAAGCCCTATTACGAGCGGTCAGAGTGATTAATACGTTACTTTATAAGCAAAAATAATTAACCTCGATCAAACGGCTTTCCTGCACTCTATAATAAAACAAACATTTAAAGTATAAGTTGAACTTTGAAATAGTACTTTAAGAAAAGTTAGGAGAACTTTGTACTAATAACTTATATATATACCCTGAATAACTTCAAAGGAGCGAAGTTCAGGTGAACTGAAGCTATGTAAATGCTTTGTTTACTTGAAATTAAATCTAATAGTGTTAAGGTGACGTATATTTGTCTCTTGATTTTTATGCAGCGGTCACTAAATGATAACGTTTTTAAGACTTCACGTCTTCCAAATACATCCCAGTCTTTATTGCAATACTTAAGAACATAGATGTTGCAACCGCATTATTAAGTTATTAAATTAAATTAATAATTGACAATATTTTTGTTTAAAATAGTTAATATTTATAATTTAAGGCCATATTATGAAATCTTTAAATACGTTTGGGAATTTAGAATGTTACATTCTTTATTATTTTGTTTCACCACAATATTTATTTTAAATTCTGTGTTGGCAGAATCAATTTGGTGTTACTATACAATAACCGGATCTAGTGTTGCAATTATATTCAAATGATTTTATGAACCGAAATTGAGGTAATCAAAAGAGATCCCCAAACTGGAACTCTAGTAACGAGGAGATCGTTAAGCTTATCTGGAGTTTTAAAACTTTGACGCAGCTTTTGGCTGGTCATATATATTATACACATAATCAGTGCTATATATACCAGTAATAATATGAACCGATTAGTAAGTGGATCCCTCGTCACTAAATTTATTTTTTATAGTTGGACGGCGTTGGAATCACCACCACCAATCATCACCAAATCTTTTGTTAATATTTAACATGATAAAATAGGGTAAACATAAAATAATAAATTATATCAATATTGCAGAACTTTGATTTCATTCTAAATTATAAACCTTAATAGATTTTGCATTTCAATAACTTTTAATCCTTTAATTGAATTTGTTTGCTTTTAATTGTTTTTTTTTTTAACTAAAAGTTCTTATTAATAATAGTTTTAACATTTGATTAATTTTTTATGACAATAAAATGCTGTCATTTTGACGTAAAACTGATTTCAAAAGCTGTGTTTAATTTATTATAATCATTTATATCTTGTGACAATCAAATACCGTCCCCTCGTCTAAATTGTTTAAGATGACTTTTTAAATTATCTATAAGCATGTTATCTATGTTTTCTTTTTTATGTTATTAAGACGTAACGCTTGAAAGCGAGTTTGTATGTAGGATAATCTTCAAACCAAATTTAAAAGTTCGTTTTCAAATTTTAAGAATAGATCTTAGACAAATAAAAAAAACTAAACTTTTTGTAATGCATCTTGAAAATAATAAAAAAATAAGTTAAGCACTGTGTCATAAAGTTAAAGTTAATAAAAAATGTCCAAGTGCATAATAGCATATTATTAAAGTCAGAGATTATTTAATTAAACAGCATCACGTTCCAATTGGTTCATAGTTTACTGTTTCATGTCCATTGTATTGATTGATAACTACTCGTACCAACGTACGCAGACGAGATCTCCGCCCACGACGAGTCCGCTCACAACACGATATCACGTAATTTAAAATCTTTTAAGATAAATGTTGATTTTAAGTGTATTGTTTTTGTTAAAATAAAAATATCTATTTGTGATGTGGGTTGTGCATCACTGATGATGTCCATTACAATTAAAGTATTATCAAATATAACTCCATATTGGTTAACCATATATTGTAATTGTCTCATTTAGATACATTTTGCATGATAGCTAATGTGGTTTATATTATTTAAAAGTAATGTAATAATAACAATTATAATGCAAAAATTACGAATTTAGCACTTTAATTATATAATGTTTAAAGTTAGTTTTATAATTTATTACAAGAGAATTGATTGTAACTTGAACAATAATTTCTAACAGACTTCGTATTTTAATTTTAAATATATTGACTTTAATTAAAAACATCAAAGGAAGTAGCATCTTGATTATACCGAGGCTTCAGAAAAAAATATCGTTGAACTTACAAATATGTACTTATTAATTGTTTATTATATCTGCTGTAACTTGTTCTAATAAAAAATCACCATCGAAATCGAACGCAATTATGGAGAAAAATTATAAAAATAATGAATCTTATGACCAATCATTGGTTATTTAATATATAAAAGATTTAAGCAAACAATTTCACCTGAGTGAAGTGCCGCTCGAATTTTAGAAGCTGTTCTGAACGACATCATATATTGACTTTGTACGTCTGTATCGTTGTGCGTCATGGATCGTATTTATAATAGTTAGGGTTTTAATGAGCTAGTTGAGCTGATTCTTGGTGTAAATTGCAATTATAACATAGCATGTTGTATCCTAATATGCCATCCAAGCTGCATGAGGTTTTTAGTCATGCCAATCTTAAGGGATTTTTATCTATAAACAAACAAGATGTAGACTGAGCTGGATGTAAATCTGTTTAGAAATGTACATACAGATACAAACATGTTTGAAAAGCAATACCCTCCTTCTGAGGCAGTCGGGTAAACATAATTGTAACAAACGATATAATGAAAAGAGCAAAAATAATCACAAAAACCTAAGAAAGTTTTCTTAAAGCAGTTTACTGAACAATAAATCACGGTTACATCGGGAATTGAAGGAATCAATATACCGGTTAAAATCAACTTAAAGCTGAGTTTGCGTAAACAGAAAATATTACCGCGACGTTGCTCAAATAAAGGTGGATCTATTAGTCTCCGGGCTTATCATGTGGGAGACCATTTACATTAAATATTTAAAACTATACTTTGTTTCCAAATATACAAATATATCTGTCGAAGTATTTTACGAATATTTTATAACTTTGCTCCTGACAGTACTTATACTTATTACTTCTAAGTAAAAAGGTGATTAAATTTACTTTAACAGTAAACAAACACAGATATCTTATCTATCCTCGTTTCGAACAAATAACACTTTATGAGTAAACTACTAGTATTAAAATGCGTGCGGAGCGTGCTGTGACTCTGTGATTGTTGTATGTACGCTCAACAGAGAAACCATGGACAATTATGGTAGTTAAAAACTAATACACCTTGAAACGATTGTACTGATAATAACGCTAATTATATCGACATAATACGTATTATATGAATAATTAAAGTATATGTATAATATATTTATTTATCTGTATATGTTTGTCTATTATAGAACATTTAATATATGTTAGTACTCAGATACTAATATGTGAAAGAGTCAATATTATTTATTACTCATAATTAATATATGATAAAAAAAATATCGGAAAAAGATTATCATTTGTTTTATTTAAGTCGAAAATAATTTATTTATTCATTATATAATATAATAAAATTTGTTAAAGCTTATTGTTGGTACGATGGTTAGCTCGAAGCCCACCAGTTTACAGTGGTATTGGGGGCCCTCACCGTATTCTCGGGTGGTATTCATATCACCACCAATGATGTCCACCAAAGTTGGAATGCTGACGATATTTTTTATGATATAGTGATGATAAACAATTCTTTTGTAACGTACAATGGTAAGTATGTTTTTAATATTTTTTAAATATTTAATATTTGAAATATGTATTAGCTTTTTATTCTACTTAAACTTCTTATAGTTTAAATTTTTTTAAACCTTTTTTTTATTATACAAAAGAATTGCCATGAAAAGTCCATGTTTGAATCCTATAATTCCGGGAGACAGACTATACAAGATTATTAATATACTTTTTTGTTCCGAAGTTAAAACGAGCAATTACAAATACTCCAGCTAATCCAACAAATAAAAATAAAGATTATATTTTAATAGTTTGTTTACTTCTGTTACTATGACATTAAACTATAAAATATGGGCCTCCGATTGTTTAATTCATATTACGTAAGTAAGTATAAGTGCGATGTAAACATCATAATTCTTATTGTTGTGTTTAATAGACGTTATTTTTACTTCACATAACAATCAAGCAATATCGATGCCGTGTGCATCAATTGGACATCGGACAGACTTTAGCGGGATTTTTCGCTACCACAATAGATTTTAGTAAAACTAGCGACTTGCAATTATCAAAACTTGATTATTATCTGCAATTTTAATAAATGTATGCAATATATTGAGTATTTTCTTGCTATAAAAAAATATATTTTCAATATGTATTACTGCTTAGGTTGAAATAATCTCCTTCGGCTGTGCTACTGGCTAGCTTTCACTGTACACAGGAGATACTTCCTTCCTAATATGATATCTATTTAAAACTAGGGGCGCCAACAGACCCTCAATTTCGACTCGCTGCGTTTGCGTAAATCTCAGTAGCCATTTGCATATTGCGCGAAGCGAGCCCAGTGCAATAACTCATCCTTGTGAACAATGTCGGATATCAGTTTTTTGACGATTATTCCTCAACGACATGATATTTTTCATTTTTTTAAAAACCATTAACTAATGTGAGTCTTTTTGATTGCAGAATTTCATAATTTTCCGTCAAGTAGTTTTCGAGCCTATTCGTGAAAAACTCTCCAGTAGAACGCTCCGCTCAATGAGTTTTAATAGGATAACATTGTCCTTTATGAGATCAAGAAAACATAAGTTATTATAGATTCAATAATATTGTATTTCTCTTTAAGGTTTCTAAAGCTGTATTACGGTTGAATTCGGTCACTTGGTGATACCAAATTTGACCGTAATTCCAACCTTGAATATTCATGAAAGTTTTGAAAATACTTCATTACTATATTCAAAATAATACATACACGTAGTAATCTGTTTTAAATTTAATATTCTGTAACGTCAGGCGACATTTTATTCCGTGTCAATTGGTATATTTGACTTTGACAATATTGTATAAATACTATATTACTATTTTAATGCTAATTAGTAATTTATAAAAATATTAACGTGAGTCTTTAAAACCTTACAATTAAAGTAAGTTACACATTGTTGTATGAGGACTTATAATTTACAACTTCCTTACAACAGTATTCAAGTGAACGATCGTTAACACCGATTGTGTTGTTGGTCATCAAATAGAATGGAAATATTATAAATACGATACAAATAATAATACAGGTATATTTTGTCTGTTTACAAATAATACACTTGATATTAAATAGGGTCAAGTCGGTTGGTCCATACATAGTACATTTCTAATAAATAGCGCTAGGAATATTCAGATGTACTTCTCTATGATTAAACGCCCAAGCTATCCGTGGAGATATGGTAGGGATACACCCGCTACAGATTTTTTTTTAATTGAGTAAAGTTTGTTCGCAAATGCAATTATTCTCGATTCTTGATGTATTTGTCGTTTAAATGAGTTTTTAGAACAGTTCGAATGAATACTGTAATTTTAAACGTGTTTTTTTTTAATAATCATTTAAAATCTTTTATTTAAATTGTGATAATTTCTTCCCTTTTACATTATTGGTATTTCAAAAATAAAATTTTCTTAAAATTAATGACGACAACATTTAAAACTAAACAAAATTTTGACAAGAATTAGTGTTTAAGAAAATATCAATAATATATAGTTCCTACTTGTAATAAGAAAATAAATTTGATAATTTTAATCTAACGTGTTAACTTAATATTTGATCCAAAACAAATATATATATATATATAAAACATTATTATCTATTATGAAACGTATTGAAAGTTTTTAGGGACTTTGTCCTTACACTTAGAACATATTTCTAGTGAATTAAAGCGAAAGCAAGTGATTAAACTATTTTTTTTTGTAAATAAGTAAATATAATATCCTCAATTATAATTCTCAGTTAAAACGGTATTTTTATCGGTCAATTCCAGAATCGGAAGTGAGTGTTTTACAACGATCTGTGACGCACTGAGTAGGTATCATAAACTACTGCTGTACCAAAGACGTTTATGTTACTTGATATGAGTCGTATCGAAAATTAATGCTTGATATTTCAAGTTAATATTTTTTACTCTATTAGTAATTTATTTTAATTTTACAATTTGTACACATTTCATTAAAACAAATATTAAAGATCTTTAACAATACTGTAATTTTACGAAGTATAATATTTTAAAATAGTTTCATTACTAGGTGTCTTTCATACTTATATATTCACAAAAAAAAATTAAGATAAATATAAGGTGGTAATGTTACACATAATTAAAATAACTTTTATTGTATATTTCAAATAGTTTCAAAACATTAAGTAACTGAAAAGTACGCGTAAGAAAACCCATCATTTATTTATTCTTTAATTATGGTTTTATATTCTTACTAAGACATAATACATATTATTATCTTCATCACCTTCATATAACATTAACTTGACAGCAGTTATATTACATATGTAAATAACGGTCGTTATGTCACATCTTAACCAATTAAGATAATAACTAGATTGCAGTTTACATGTATGGACTGCACTATTAAACTGCACATTAATCAAGAAGCAGAGGTAATTGCATTGACGAACAAACTTTTTGAAATTAAAGTAACTTTAGCAGTGATAGAGGACGTCCGTATGGACTAATAGAATACATTTAACAATGTGTATTAGTCAAATTGTTCTTTTGTTAATTGACAGACAATTATTAACCAATTATTAAAAAAGAGATAACAAATATTTTTGCACAATAAATTATTTTATAGTCTTCTTATTTATTCCTTTCTGTGGACCTACCCTTTAAAACATTGCTACTAGTCTGAAGTAATATTTGTGGGAGTTGGTAACATAATAATTATCGCAGATAGAGGAAACTAACCTCCACACCACTAAGATGTAAGAGTATCTTGACGGCCCTCGCCGTAAGCCGTAATTAAGGCTTTAATTTGCAGTTCATATTTTTGTAACCTCAATAACTCAATCTATTTTAATATTATCTATTAATAATAATCATTGATAAATTGCTTTTTTGGAAATGAAATAAGTAATAGATTTATTTTCTCGTTATCATAAACTTTGTTACATTAAACATTCTTTAGGATCCATGTTGATTCTTATCAAGTCTTCTGAAAGTGATATAAATTTTAAAAAGCTCTTGTCAAATTCACATCTTTTACAAGCTAAGGTGCAATTATTTAATTAATGAAATAGAGAAATGTATGTGCGTGGTCAGGAGAAGGAGGAGGAGTTCTTGCTTTGATAGAATAAAGATCCTTAGAGAACATCCGGTAATGCTCAGGAGAAAGTCGGAATAAAAATATTGTTTTACAAAGCTGTATAGTATAATTATGTTTTTGTTTATTTTAATTGACCTAACTCACAGAACCGATTTAATTCATGTATATAAAAAATATTCACTTATTGCTTATGAAAGTTGAGTTTACCTTTAAAACAGAATGTGTAAGCTTGTAAGGTCTTTGATATACATGTCTGGTGTGAAATAGATTTAAATACCATTTTTTCAAATCAAAAATGTGTAAAATAATTGACAATTACTTCTTAATAATAAATAAATTCTTTCAGACATTTCTAGTTTCATCACATGTGAGTTTCTCGTTTTTAATATACAACATTATGATTTTTGGATTGTCTCAGTAGTACAAACTTGGAAATAGTAAATTAATAATAAGCTGAAAGAGTGAAAGAGTAAAGCTTTTGCTCTCTGGGCCGTGCAACTAGAGGCTGAAGTATCATAAGTAAAAAGTAAAAAAAGCTTAGATGATGAAAATCCTTTACTCATGTTATAGCATTGTCACCAGTTCTTTATAAGTACTTAATATGCAAATATTCTAATTAATCTGATATCTTGAAGGACGTCAACATCGTGTTAAAAGTTTCTATTACATACAAACATACGACCGAAGATAAAACAAACGGGTAAAGCGCGTTAAAAAGTAGTCTCTGATGATACTTAGCATGTATATTTTGTATTATATATTATGTTACAGACAATAAATCATTATTATATACCGTAACACACGAACAATAGTGAAACTGTTCTTAAAAAATATACAATTCATACCGGCATAGTAATGCGAAAGTAAACTCTTAGAAAATCCTACTGTATTTGTTATCTTGGTAATAATTCCTACCATTTTATTAACATTGTGAGATTAGTCGATATTAGATAAAATTATTCGACATCCATGTTCGTTTCATATTGCTGTAACTTATATTAATGTTAATGATTGTAATACAATATCTAAATAGGAAAATAAAACAAATAATCTCACTATGAGACTTTAAAAACATTTCGACATTTGCTACCAACGGTTGTTTAAAATGAAACAACAATTGCATTGTCCACATCCGTAGCAGACAGTCGACGATCTTGTTATAGTGATAGTTCTATGACCCTCTAAAACAGAGTTTACTATTGCAATATAAAATATTTATTTACGTTTTAGTTCTCATTATCTTCAACGCGTATACATTAGAACTTACAATGGTACACTACAACGGTAGAACGAACTTTTTTTATAAATTTGTAGTTGGCAGTTTAGTTATTAAAATAGTAATCATAAAAATATCACAACCATAACTTAAAGTGTTTTTTGTTAAATGAAAATAATATCGATTAAAATGCTTTGGTAACAACGATGACATTTATTTAGGTGGTAGAGCCTAGCTGTAGTTATTTGACTGCAGCTCGTATTGGGTTGGCTCGACCGGGGAAGGACCACCCTCTCACAGAAGATCGACGTGTAGTAACCAAATTCATTCGGTTATGTTCCGTTGTTAAGTGAGAGAATCCGGAAGCCCCCCTCCCCTTCCTGCCAAACATTATAACAATACCTCCAAAAAATATACCCCGGGAAGGTACCGGAAGCCGGGGAACCCCTCCCCGTGCGAAATCGGGGAAACGACGTTCGGATTTTGCTCGGGCTGCCCGTCGTCTCTGGGGCGGGCAAAGTAGCACCTATTGTGTTTTTTGAGGGCAGACGACGAGTCAACGCGGCACCCCGACCCACTGTAAATGTGTACTTTTGCAAACTAGAACATCATTTTACACCACACGTCGGGGTATCTGTGGTCGTAAGGGAGGATATCTGCTACCATCGCCTACAGATTTTTGAAGGTCGGGACTTGTCCGTGATCTGGCTGCACGTGGACATGGACGATCACGTCAGAGTCTACGCGTGCCTCTACAGGTCCCATAGTGGTAATGCAGACACAGTTCAACTGTTGGGCCACGTTCAAGCAAGATTGACGATCTGCATTCACAGACTCCCTTCGCCGAAGTAGTAGTCCTCGGTGACTTCCATGCGCACAATACCGAATGGTTAGGGTCACGTGCAACCGACTACGCGGGGAGATTTGGTTTTAAATTTGCCCATTGCCCTAGTACCCATTTAAAGTACAGCTCGCACAAGACCTGCGACTCGACGCGTTTGGCACTAAAAGTCAGCGGATTGGGATGGAATGCGGTTATTTTTGCATCCTACCCAAAGAGGCCGATTTGTTTCCCTTCCAATGGTCCTAGTGACTGCCCTGCGGCTTCTACAGGGCATGGAACTATTTGTACCAAGATCTGTGGTACCACTTGGTGGCAGATCTCGGCATTGTTTTGATGCGTCTAAAAACTATTTATAGGCAATCTCTATTTTCCTTGGAGGTTTATTAGTCGAGTGGGCCGGATGGCATTTCTCCATTGCTATGAACGTGTGTCCCTGAGTTGACTCCAGTGCTAACGTGTCTAATACGGCACTCCTCCCTTAAAGGCGTAGTGCCGGTCTCAATGAAGTGTGCCCTTGTCCATCCGATCCCTTAAAAAGGTAATAGCTCGGACCCAGCTAACTACAGACCTATCGCTATTACCTCTCTGCTCTCCAAAATAATGGAGATTATTATCTACTGACAGCTCCTAACGTACCTCCAGGATCACCAGTTGATCAATGACCGGCACTATGGCTTTCATCATAGTCGATCGCCTGGTGATTTTCTTTTTTACCTTACGCTTTGTTGGGAAACGGTTATTGAAAGCAAGGGAGAGGGTCTGGCAGTTAGTCTGGATATGGCAAAAGCCTTTGATCGTGTAAGGCACAAGGGGCTGCTTTCGAAGCTACCTTCCTATGGGCTTCCCGAGAGTTTATGCAAGTGGATTACCAGTTTTCTCACCGGGCGAAGCATACAGGTCGTTCTCGGCGGTTTTTGCTCGGACCCCAAGCCCGTGAACGCTGGTGTACCCTAAGGCTGCGTATCCCCAACTCTGTTCCTCCTGCACATCAATGATATGTTGGATATCTCCAACATACATTGTTATGCGGATAACAGTACTGGGGATGCGGTATATTCCGGCCGTGCAGGTCTCACTCGGGAAAACGTCGACGAGTGCAGAAAGAAACTTGTGTCTTCAATAGAGACCTCCCTGGGGATGGTCTCTGAGTGGGGTGAACTGAACCACGTTCAGTTCAATCCCCTAAAGACACAGGTTTGCGCGTTCACCACTAAGAAAACCCCATTTATCGTATCACCGCTCTTCGAGAGCACTCCCCTCATTGCCTCGCCAAGTATCAGAATACTGGGGCTCGATATTTCGAGCGACTGTCAGTTTCGTGGTCATCTGGAGAGCAAGGCCAAGTTGGCCTTGATGAAATTGGGAGTGATCAATAGAGCGAGGCAGTACTTCAAACCTGGCCAAAGACTTGCGCTCTATAAGGCGCAGGTCCGGCCACACATGGAGTACTGTTCTCATCTCTGGTCCGGATCACCCCAATATCAGCTTCTACCATTTGACCGCGTACAACGGAGAGCCGTTCGAATTGTCGGGGACCCAGTATTCTGCGAATGGCTAGACTCTTTGGCATTGCGTAGAGACGTGGCTTCTTTGTGCGTATTCTACTGCATTTACAACGGGGAGTGTTCCGAAGAACTATTCGATGTGATGCTCGGTTGTGTGGTCACCACATTACAAAGTTCACGTCGATAGAATTGAAAGGATCCAAAAGCGATTTACAAAATTCCTTTCGTACCGCTTCGACGGTATTTCTTGTGGTAGGGACTACTTCAATAGGTTAAGGGAGTACCAAATGTTGCCATTGTCCGGCCGCAGACAACTCATGGACATGACGTTTTTGCACAAGCTTTTAAACAATACAATCGATTGTTCCCAGCTTCTCTGTTTGATTGGTCTTAACGTTCCATCTAGAATACCAAGAAAACAAATCTCATTATTTGTTATTCCCCAAACTAGGACCCAGCTGGGAAGATATTCTCCTATTAATAGAATAAAACGTACATATAATGATTTGTCTCAAACCTGTAAAGACTTGGACATCTTGCATATCAGTCACAATAGTTTTAAAGGTTGTATTTTCAAAATATTACTCTTTTTATATTAAATATAAACATAAATGTAGATTGAGATCTTTGAATATTTATTATTTTTAATTTTAATTTGATTTTTTTTTTATTTTGGTACAATATCGCTTTCGGTATTGCATTTTGTCACTAATTTCTTAGTTAATTAATTATTGGATTTATTTTTGATTTAAACATTTACTTTTATTTTTTGTGAAAATTGCATCAGATATTATTATTGCTTTTATTATTATTATTATTATTATTATTATTATTGCTATTATTATTATTATTACTTTTTTTTTTTTTTCAATTTTGGCATTGCACTTATCATTGCATTGCATTGCAACAATGCATTGATCTTTGTTAATTTTAATCATTGGCGGGTAGTGATGGTAGTGATCAACAATCACTATCACTCTATCTTTTTTAATTCCATCTCATAATTACTGACTAAATTGTATTTTAATTCTGTGTTACTTAATCATATTAATGTTGTATAAAATTGTATTGAATTTCGTGTGTAACTTGACATAATTAATATTGCATGTTGTGATAACCTATAATTGAGAGAACATTCAGATACTATTGTAAACTCGTATATAGAAGGTCATTAATAATGTATCTTTTGTTGGTTGTCCTTTATAAATAAATAAATAAATAAATAAATAAATAAATGCTTGCCGCCGAATTTCACCACCACACAGCTCGTCATCGTGTCCTTTACCATCCATACCACCTGGATGCGTGGCGATCTTCCACTGTGCGGTTTTCAATGACTTTTTTCCCACGTACCACTCGAATGTGAAACGAACTTCCTTCGGCGGTAATTCCAGATCGATACAACATGGGTACCTTCAAAAAAGGCATATATTCCCTTTTTCCAAGGCCGGCAATGCTCTTATGAATCCTCGGATGTTGAAAGAGTTCATACGCGGCGGTGATCACATATCAACGGTGACCGTTTGCGACAAGCTCGTTTGCCCTCCTCAAACATAAAAAAATATATATATTTGAATCTGTTGCCGAAGAATTGTAATCAAGTATAATAATATTTATCTACAGTATAGAACAATTTGTACAAAAAAGACTATTTAAGTTTATTTTTAACTGTGTGATGGAAATTTCCATCATAATATTAAGAATTAAAAATTACCCAAAACCTCAGTTTTCTGTTAGTTGGTTGTTGCTGACAACATTTTATACGATCATAGCATAAATACAATGTAGTTGTCAAAAAAAAAAAATCAAACGCCACTGTCTTTTATTAGGTGTTGTACCTATCATTCAGATTTTTTTTGTGGTTGGAAATTCCAAAAATCATGCAAAGAATGGTTAAATCAACTTTTAACTATTTTAATTAAAAAAGTGCATCTCGCTCGCCGCATACAGATCCGTTTCCTCGCTCACAGCGGTTTGCAAAAAACAATGTGAGAATTATACACTTGAAATTATATTTTAGTTATTACTTTTTCACAAAAGAATAAAAGACTTTATTAATGTAATATTTTAAAGTCAAACAATTGTAGCAAATAATATTGTATATCCTTTCTTTAGTATTAATGGAGATAAATATTTTAAGAAAATATAAATACATTATAAAGTAAATATAAAACTTTGAACCTGCGACCTCTAGGCCACCATCCCATCGCTCTGCGAATTGAACTACCGTGCCGCTATACACGACGCAGATTCTGGAATTCTATATATGTTAATAATACAAAGCTTAATACAAAGCTGATATCTGTTAGGCTTCTTTAGAAAGTTCTAACCAATGTTCCTAACTATACAGCATTGAACATCATTGAACATTGGACTTTAATTAAATAAGTTCTTTCAAATTTGACAGTAGCAACGTTAACGCAAATGTACAAAGCAAAAAAAATCTAATATCTTTATAGTTTTCTTCTTCTAAAGCTAGTTATGTATTCACGAGCCGCACGGTGCTAGTACAATCGCAAATAATATTCACTATTTCAAAGATACTGCGACATTTCTTTTTCTTGTTCTATTTAGATACTATTTTATATCTTCTATTACTATATTTTTATTTTCCGCTAACCGGAACTAAACGCTAAAGGAACAGAAAAAGATTACAAAACTATTATTAAGAGGAATATAAAATATACTTAACACTGAACAATTATTTCTTAAACAAATATTTAATTTAGCATCATTACTATATCGTTGTATGTTTACAACAACATATCAATGTAAATTATTTAATATGTTAAAATATGTTTAAACACATCTTAACATATTAAATAATTTACAAATATAATGCCTTCCTAGTAACATCACAAAATCAAATCAAATCAAAGTTGTAATATTAAAATCTTTATCATGCTTCAAATAATCTACGTGAAGGATATTCATAAATAAAATGTTCACTTTGCATTATTTATTTCTATAACTCTGCCACTTGTGTTTATAATCATTTTTTCTAAGACCTTACTTAAGGTTGGTAATACCGAGATAGGCCTATGATTTCCGGGTTCAAGTCTATCGCCAGTTTTAACCGAAGGAACTACTTTACAGTTTTTCATCAAATCTGCCAATGTAATGTCAACAATTAATTAATTATATAAAATCTAAATCACTAAATAAGTACACGTTAGCTGCTTAAATATACAATTAGGTTTTTCTTATATCGGAGAAGTCGTGGTACAAATTTAATAATAATATTACTATTAAAGACGATTATAATGATATAATCAATTACATTTTAGAGAATTAATTTCTTTTTTAAACGTAACATTTTATAATATTAAATAAAAGTATTTAATATTATAAAATGTTACGTTTTTGTAGTTTATAAACAGTTACAAACATTCAGATAAAAAACAATACGTAACAAGGGAATTTTAACTATACTTTGTCCTTTATTAGTCTTTTGACAGGTCGACGATTGACATTCTCGAATGCGATACCATTCCGATTATAGTACTATCATTAATCTAATTACTATTTTTTTTATTATTTAATGAGAATTATTTAAACCGAAAGGACGTGTATTGAAAGGACAATCGAGACAATTATTGTTATAACTTCATGAACACATTGAGCAAGAAAATCAAAATGGCGGACCGCTTATATCTTTCTCGCAAGTGCGAAACCGTATTACGGCTGCGTTGGGAATCAGTCTTTCAACAGTGACTAAAATCACTACCGATACCTAGTCCAGTGCCTAGTGCCTAGGGCAGGGGCGGCTTGCAAGCAAAACAAACCTTCTAAACCAAAAATAAAACGCCGGTCTCATAAGGTGACAGCTGTTGATGATTTTGTCGCTGCCGCTGTTCATCATGTACATGATTACTATTGGAAAAAAGAAATCCCAACTGTCAAAAGACTAAGATTATAATGGATAAAGTGTACGTGAATTATAAAATGCATTATAATGTCTATTAATTGTAATTGTTATTAATTTACTTGATTTAATTACAAAATACTTCGTTAACAGAATTGTTTTGTAATTAAGAATATATAGAATATTAAGCATTAAAATTTTTCTATGTAGGTTAGAAACTTTCTCAAGTTATTGAAGTCTTCAAAGTGTAAATATTTTTGTTTATAAACTGTACAGTATTCCAACAAACACAAAGTAAACCTCGAAGTAAGTCCAACTTATAAACACTTAACAAACAGGTCGTATTCTTCTTCAGTGTAACTTTTAAATATACCGGGTATATTTAAGTTTGGTTGTGGCGCTGCTATTTACCAATAATGTGTTTGTGATTATTTTACATTTTAGCAATAGTCACAATTATTGATAATTATAGTCAATACCATCATCACAGATTTATTTATTTTTTGTACAACAAATACGAATATGATTTTGATAATTTAGTTTTTTATTTGACTAATATTATACAGCGGTAGAACTGAAATGGTAATGTTGTTGTGTATATTTCATTAATTTTGTTTTTTTTTAATTTTGTAGAGTTATGTTTATGCTATCACATTTGTTCTTAATACTTTTAAGTAATGGTGTACAAAACTCATTTACACGAGCAGGACTCGAACCTGCAATCCCTGATGTACCATCGCTTTACCGTGGCTTTACCTGTTAATATTATGTTACCCGTTAATATTTATATTACAGATAATCCTGTAAATTACTTTATTAAGATTAAATATTTTCGATCAATTTTGTAATATTAATCTGAATTTAGTAACTAAAAATAAAGTATTATAGTACCTATACTTTTTAGTTAGTTTAGTAATCTGTAAAGAATAACAATCTGTTAGTTTGTAAGCAGTCACGCACATTTCCCAGAAACTTCATTTGTATTCAACAGACGTCCGAACTCACCCTCTCGTCCCGGTGATGTTATTTCCTGGATTTTAAACGGGTTTGGTGTTAAGTTTATTCTCATTGCAGTGGTTTCTCTACCAACTCAACTCAACCAACACATTTGTAATTAGTTTTTTAATCATTGACATAAAAATACATAAATTTTCCAGCAACCTAAATTGGTAATTGTCAACCAAATAACCGGAAGACTGTGTATGATAGATACATTGAATAATTCCATGTAGGAATTAAGCCAAGACCAGCAACAGGATCTCCAACCACTAAATCAACAAATCAACGTGAGAATTTATATATAGTAGTTTGCACGCGGCTTTGCTAATCCTTAATTCATCATTGGATTGTATGTTCCAAAATTGTATGATATGTGTATTTCATGTCCTTTTATAAGATTAGTTGGTTATATACATTGATTGTAATACTATGAAAGGGACATAACAATGCTTTAAAGCTGACTTTACTGTCACTTGACGTCGTAAAAATTTTCAACAAACCAAAATTCAATATATCATTTGGTATTTTTTAACATATAATATAATACTTATATTTTAATAAAACTAAATTAGTTGTACTACAATAATTGATTTATTGAATTATTACGTAATTTTGAAAATATATATTTTTTAATAGACGAAAGATAATTCTGGATTTAATGTACTTATATAATTCTTGCTTTATTTAAAACTTTATGTTTAATATAATCCGAAATTCATATTAGCAAGATCAATGTCGGTCTAAAGGGAGTAAACAAAGTACTTAAATCCAAGCACTTTGTATTATTTAAAACTTTGAAGTTTTATGAAATTGTACATATTTTTTTAACTATGTTATTGTAACCAACCTCAGAAATTAGACTTCTAAATAGTGTATAAGATAATTAAGTTATGAAATGGAATAGTCACGAGAAACAATCTGTACAGTAAATATTAGTAATAATACGACTAGTTGAAATCATCAGCAACAGTAAGGTGTAGGATAATTTAAAATTATATCTTTGTTATTTCGAAAACAAAAATACGAAGAGTTGTATCAAGGTTTGTGGTAATGTATGATAATAGATTAAAATAAACGCTTAAATGGTAATAATGTTACCATCATTTTGAAACCAAAAAAATCCCATATAAAGTATTATTATTATAGTTGATGTCTTTTTAATCTATTTACAGATTCGGTTCCATTACTATTTTATTATAAATATATATGGATAAATTAAATGTAAATGAAATTTTAATTTAAATACAAGTCATTATACATAAAATAAAATGTTAGGTACAATTAATGTACTTTTAAACTGTAAACCTTGTTATAAAGAAGGTAATTGTAGTAAAAGAATTTTAATTTTGATAAAGTCTGTTTAACTAAGGTAAAGTTTCGTCTCAAAAGCCCATTAAGCTTATTTAAAGGACACAGAGTTCAGGCCTGATTGCACTTATCAATTTAGATTTTCTTTAACAAAACAATTTTCAGACACAACAAGTCTAACAATTTTATAATAGACAAAAAAACCACCAGTGGCAATGTCTTTCCTATAAAAATTCAATAAATTTGACTTTGAAAAAAGCAGTCATTATTTAATCTATCAGACTGGAGTTCATATATATATCTTTATCTTCTATTGATTAATCAATATGTTTTATAGTGCGTATTAGAAAGGTTATATATATTTTTAGGGCGCGACTTTAAGGCGCTAATTTGGGAAAGAAAAGATAAAGAAAACAATATTTTAAAACAATGTCCGGAGTTATATACTATATTATATAAGAAGTTAACGTTAAATATACTTCTTATACAAGAAATTGTATTCACTTGCTCGTATGATATCATCAACTACTACGTCAACGCTCACTCAGTAGTGAGTGATCACATCAGTATGCGATATGAAAATTACTTAAATATATAAGTAACAACACATTGTACAAGATCTTAAGATTATCTTAAGATATATACAAAAAGCATATATAGTATGTATGTGTATTCTAACAAATGTAGTTAATAAATCCTTTCAAATTTCACTTCGTTGTCTTAATCGAGAGATAGTTTTAGGGTGAGGTGACGTAATATGGTATTATCAAAGTCGAATGGCTCTAAAGGTTATTCATTTATAAAATTAACAACTTACTTATTAACTATTTCATATTTTTTACGATTATAATATATGAAATTTATAAATCTGTCGTTATATTAATTATAGATATCAAGTTTTAATGTCTGTCTGTCTGTTCCAGAGCACAGGTTCTAATGTTTCAGAACATTCAACATGATAAGTTTAAAAACAATTTTCATTCTAATTATAATAATAATAAACAGTAGTTTTACTATATACTTATAGCTCTATAAATATCAAATTTAACTGAAAAAGTTTTGTTAATAAATAAAATAAAAATAAACTTGTCATGAAATAGTAGATACTTTACAAAATTACATTTTAAATACGTGCATTATTGTACTATATTAATATAATAAGTTATATTCATTTACTATATATAATAATCCTTATATCGAGAAATGTCAAGTCAACTGTAGATAAAGAAGTGTTACTTACTTGCGTAATACCAATATATAATCTGTATTATTCTAGTTAGTCTGCCTTCAGATCTAAACAGCTTATAAGAATATACAAACTTTTATGTTCCATAACTTGTTTTTGTGAACTCATAAATTATAATAAATGTATATTACATTTAATATTCAAAATTATACTTGTTATATTTATGAAGTAATAGTATTTGTTTATTTCCTCAAGACATCATCCTTGTGAGACGTTCACGAGTCATCAAGCAATTATGTACACGAGTTAGTTCAGTTGAAACAAAGGAATGCGTCGGTAGATCAAACATAACACTCATAATACTCGCGAGTTAACGAGCGATCAGAGATAACAGTTTAGTTACTGATTATTATTTACTGAAGCCGCGAGTGACGTCGAGATGTGTTGTGTTACGACTTCACCTAAACGCTAAGATAACGATTACAAGATCTAAAAACTATGGTACAATTAGTTTTTAATTTTAATACAGTTTCTAAGGGGCAATAAAATAAATGTATTGGGGTATACATCTCGCATTAACCATCCTTATATGTTAATAGTTTTAGACACCGGCAGTGCCGTCAAAATCAATCACATAGTGCATAAGATAATTCAGTTAACATTTAACATTATCTGTGGAGGGAGATAGAGGATTTCCTTTTCACAGTTCGAAGGCGTTGGATTCTGACCAAAACTATTGTTACACTTTGTTATCTTATTTGTTACTTACTTGTATGTAACTAAGTTTTAGGAGAAGACTACGGATGAGTAATTGTACGTTAAAGTTTGAATCAGCACGAGCTCTTGATATACAGCTATGAAATACAAAAGCAAAATATACCTAAAAGTATCACCTTTTATAATAGGAATAATGCACATTATTTTGAATTATAGAATTAATTTGTAAACTCTAATAATTTATTTATAATTTATTTAATAAAGTATCATGAATCTTACATACTAATCGATACATTTTAATAAAGTAAGATTACAGTAGTATTATAATCTATATATTTATACTTACAGTACTTTCAATAAGTTATATTTATAGTCTTCTACGAACATCTGCAAAACTTCAGTTTTAGTATATCTGTACGCTTTCATGAAGGGTATTACTTAATATATTATACGAATTGACGTCAACCGCGCTAGAGTTCTGAAGAGGAAATATAATCGTGCCTCCAGATTCTTCAAACGGAAAATTGCTAGAGCAAAGTTCAAGCATGACGTCAAAATTGGGGATCAGCTGGCAAAGTACCCGCCTGGCACGCGCAAGTTCTGGGCGCTGTCTAAAGCCACGCTGGGAAACTTTTGTCAGCCATCCCTACCGCCATTGCACACTGGGAACGACTCTCTGGCCTACACGGCAAAAGAGAAAGCCGATCTCTTGGGCACTCTTTTTGCCTCAAACTCGACTTTGGACGACCAGGTGAAGACACCGCCTATCATTCCGTAGTGTCCGAGCTTAATGCCGGAAATAGTTTTTCGGCAAAAACTCATCCGAAAAGCCCTCCTTTCCTTGGAAGTTCATAAGTCGATTGGGCCAGATGGTATCTCTCCAGTTGTGCTACGAACATGTGCCCCTGAATTGACACCAGTGCTAACGCGTCTATTTCGGTACTCCTATCTTAAAGGCGTAGTCCCGGTCTCATGGAAGCGTGCCCTTGTCCATCCGATCCCTAAAAAAGGTGATAGCTCGGACCCAGCTAACTACAGACCTATCGCCATTACCTCTCTTCTCTCCAAAGTAATGGAGAGTATCATCAATAAGCAGCTCCTAACCTTCCTCGAGGATCACCAGTTGGTCAATTACCGGCAATATGGCTTTCGCCATGGTCGATCGGCTGGTGATCTTCTGTTATATCTTACGCATCGTTGGGCAGCTGTTATTGAAAGCAAGGGAGAGGATCTGGCAGTTAGTCTGGATATGGCGAAAGCCTTCGATCGTGTATGGCACAAGGGGCTTCTTTCGAAGCTACCTTCCTATGGGCTTCCCGAGAGTTTATGCAAGTGGATCACTAGCTTCCTCACTGGGCGGAGCATACAGGTCGTTCTCGACGGTTTTTGCTCGGACCCCAAGCCCGTGAACGCTGGTGTACCCCAAGGCTGCGTGCTATCCCCAACTCTGTTCCTCCTGCACATCAATGATATGTTGGATATCTCCAACATACATTGTTATGCGGATGACAGTACTGGGGATGCGGTATATTCCGGCCGTGCAGGTCTCTCTCGGGAAAACGTCGACGAGTGCCGAAAGAAACTTGTGTCTTCTATAGAAACTTCCTTAGGGATAGTTTCTGAGTGGGGTGAACTGAACCACGTTCAGTTCAATCCCCAGAAGACACAGGTTTGCGCGTTTACCACTAAGAAAAACCCATTTGTCGTATCACCGCTCTTCGAGAGCACTCCCCTTATTGCCTCGCCAAGTATCAGAATACTGGGTCTCGACATTTCGAGTGACTGTCGGTTTCGTGGTCATCTAGAGAGCAAGGCCAAGCTGGCCTCGATGAAATTGGGCGTGATCAATAGAGCGAGGCAGTACTTCAATCCTGGCCAAAGACTTGCGCTCTACAAAGCGCAAGTCCGGCCACACATGGAGTACTGTTCTCATCTCTGGTCCGGATCACCTCAATATCAGCTTCTACCATTTGACCGCGTACAACGGAGAGCCGTTCGGATTGTCGGGGACCCGGTGCTCTGTGAACGGCTGGACTCTTTGGCATTGCGTAGAGACGTTGCATCTCTGTGCATCTTCTACCGCATTTACCACGGGGAATGTTCCGAAGAGCTATTCGATCTGATGCCTACCGCCAAATTCCATCACCGCACAGCGCGCCATCGCCTCCAATACCATCCCTACCACCTGGATGCGTGGCGATCCACCACTGTGCGGTTCTCAAGCACATTTTTTCCTCGTACCACTCGAATGTGGAACGAACTCCCTTCGGCGGTATTTCCAGATCGGTACGACATGGGTACCTTCAAAAAAGGCGTTTACTCCCACCTTCAAGGCCGGCAAAGCTCCTGTAAATCCTGATGGATGTTGCAAGAGTTCATGGGCGGCGGTGATCACAAATCATCTGTGACCCGCCAGCTCGTTTGCCCTCCTGTTCCATATAAAAAAAAAAAAAAAAAAAGACTAGAGATGTGATCACGTCACAGCTATTAGTGATTGTTTACAAATTTTAAATACAATATGCAATTGTATAAAACAATATATTTCAATGTATTGTATTAAAAGGTAAACAAGTAGGATGCTAAGTTCACAGAAGCAACTCTTTTCTTTGAGTTGAAAGATCCTTGAGAGCAGAGATTTTAATTAAGTACCCTGAAGACGATTTCAAATGTGAATTATAAATATTTTGTCTTACTGTAAGGCTGGAAAAAAGATTAATTGTTTACGAATATTGAAAAATTTACTGAAAGGCTTTAAGATTAAAAGGTACATAAACAAATATTTCAATTTAGATTTTTACATTTATCACCATATTTTTTTATTGATAAACTAAATACATAAAGATTAAATTACTATTCAGAAACATGTGTTTCTGATTTATTATGTATCAGTCTTAATTAAACAACTATATGTTAACAATATTAATTATAAAGATTTATAAACATACTTGTAATGTTATTTATTATTCATGGGAACCGAGAATCTAAACTAACAGACAAGTTAAAGTGAACCAAGATCTCAATACTTATAAAGGCATCATAGTGAAGCTGACTTCCGAGACGGACATCAACTATATATCAAGAATCTTTTTACGCAATCATTTACCATTTCATCAATGATTAATTAGATCAAGTCTTCATAATTAGTATTTCAATATATTACACTTTGGAACTTTTTGACAATGTTATATTTGATGACCAGGATCTCTTAACTGGGATTTTGAAAACCGCTGTGATGAAATTGAGTGTAATTTTATTTACATTAAAAATATTTTAATCTTAAGAACTGTATTTTAAGCAAAATAAGTAAAAGGTCACTGGGGAAAAGCGTGGTTATATATATAGTATAAGAAGTAATCCTGTAATGAAATTGTTGAGTCTTGAGCGGTCAGCCTCTAGTTGTATAAGACTTGATTACAAATTTTGCTCAGCAACATCCTATTTCTTTAGCCATTTTAGATAACATCTTTAAGATTGTATTAATAATGATATTAAACACATACTATAGTAAGAAATAATATCCCACACTTTGGATTACTTAACAAATATTAGCTTAATTTTGTATTTTTTTATATTTAACATTGTTTTCTGTAGTAATCATTTTGTTTGATTTGGTTAAATTATCTTTAATATATCTTAATATATAAAGCACAAAGACACTCACTCACTGACTCATTCAGCGCTCTACAGCCCAAACCGTAAAACCTAGAAAGCTGAAATTTGGACACAAGACTTCTGACATATTGAATAGGTGCAATAAGAAAGGATTTTGCAAAGGTTCAAACCGTTCCAAAAATGCAGCTAAAAAACAGCAAAAAATATAACGCGCCTGTTTGATCCCTCCTAGGCGGTGTGGAAATTCAAACAAAATGTTTGATCACTTTCGCCGTCGTCGCGAAGCACGTCTATCTTAATATATAAAGCACAAAGACACTCGCTCACTGACTCATTCATCGCTCTACAGCCCAAACCGTAATACCTTGAAAGCTGAAATTTGTACACAAGACTCCTGACATATTGAATAGGTGCAATAAGAAAGGATGTGGCAAAGGTCCAAAGTTACAGCTAAAAAACTGCAAAGTTTACACCCCGCTCCCTCTGTTCTCACATTGTATTGCAGTAGAAATTAAAATTATTTGGCCAGTCACTATGTTTATTCTCAACACGCTGCGATGTGAGAAACAAGAGTGTACCTATAACTCGATAGGAATGAAACTCTGTAGTTATCAAACTCAAGGCTATGTCGCACTGATAGCGAGTCATGATGGGTTGAAGGATAGAGCGTGTATGTGTGAAGGGTAGAGTCATGGGTTCAATACTCACGAAAGTCAGTTTTTTTTTGTTTATTGCCGTCGCAAAGCATGGGTAATCTGCTAGTAAGTAACAAAGTTCGCTGAGGGTTCTGGCGAAGTGCCAGAGATAATGTAATTAGTTTGATATTGGGTTAAGTATTTTATGATAGGGAAAGTTTTTTTGGCAACACTACCGCCTTCTTGTCATTGTAAACGTACACACAGAATAGTGTTGACGAAAGACGTTTGCTACAACCCCAATTTTTCTAAATAATCTGCTAATTTTGCTATTATTTCCTAACTTTGCTGTATAAATACAATGTTTTGTTTCTTATTCTCTATTAGGGTATTTGTGACGTGACATTTATGTTACATGTAACAATACTATTTCATTGTTTAAGTAAAGAATGTCTTAAAAAGAAATAAGGGGAAGAGTTCTGTGTTTTCTTTGTGTATGTGATGCAGGTATGAAGTTTGAATGAATCTCCATTTTGTTATATTTTTATAGCAGATATTTCTGCTTTCTGATCTGTTAAATCTTCTTGTTTTTTACATATTAATATAATGAAAGCCAAATTTAAGTTAAATTCAGAGATGTTACAATAATTGTAATATTATTGAAAAAGTAATTTATAACATCGCTTCAACATATAAAAATTACATGATAAAATACAATTACTCAACAAAACTACAAAAATACTAACTTTATTTAGAGAAACCTTTGTACCATAGATTGTGAACTCAACACTGTGGAACGACATAAAACTACGGAATATATTTACTGAAAACAGGAATATGCAGCTCTCTAGTCGAAGTGCCTTTACTGGTAAAAAAGATTTAACAATAATTCATCATGTTTAAATTGTTCTGCATTTATTAAATGAGAAATATTGTTAGAGCTGTAATTATTTTTTCATTTTAACATTTATTTAATATTAAAATTGTTTCTGATATTGAAATCGTGTATAGTTTATATTCCGTGAAATAAATAACTACAAGTTATATTTTTCTTAAATATCAAACACAATATATTTGAATATTAATACTAAATACATGTTTCATAATTATAATTAGTATCTGTTAATTTCGTTCCGTTTGATGTTATTTCCATGTTTATAAACTCATGTAACAAAATACCAAAAAATTGGTGAAGTACCAAAGTACAATGTAGTTGTTTTGGTGTTGGGATAACTCTGATGCTAAATGAAGTTTTTCACTACCTACTGATGGTCCCTTTTTTTTCCAAATGTTAATGAACAGATAATTAAATAAGAGAAAAGCGGTTTCGTCAGTCTAGTCTATATATTTGGATAATAGGGTAATAACTTCTAATATCCAGATTGCTAAATAATTGGTTAATTACTATTGTGTTAAGTGAAAGTCTTTATTGCTTGAGAAAATACAAACATTACTTGCTATAATTATCCCTAATAGTATTTAAAATAAATAAAACAGTGCTTGTGCTTCTTTCTGACTTCCTTGTTATATTGGATTCATTGTAAATCTTTGTTACTGATGAAAATTGCAGATGTTCGAAGTTTTTGAATCTAAACCTTAGCATATTCTGAGTAAGATTTTTTATTCGACATAGATATTATATTTCAATCTTATTCTGAAATGCATGCTCCTTTTGGAAAGTTAAGCAAATGTTACATTTAAGATTTATTATGTTCAGAACAATAAAAATATGACAAAAAGGTCATATATAGATACCGAGATCAGTATAGTTTGGTGTCACTACGCTGCTGTAACATTGGCTTAGACACTTATCGTTTGTATTAAGTAGAAAAAAACTACGTTATGTATTTATAAATCTGTCCTATAGTTAACAATAATATATTGGTCATATATGTAACAACTATGCACAAAAATATAAAGGTGACAGTGTAATTTAGTAAAAAGTGCAAAATATGATCCAACAAAAAAAGTAATTTTAAAATACGTTAAACAAATAACAAGATTATTATCATGTTAAACAGAAATGAAGTGCGTATGAGATAAGACTGGATCTGAAAATTACAATAATTTATGATCACAATAAAAACCATTTTAAAGAGTTATAAAGGAATCAGTGTACCATATACCCAGTAAGTAAATAACCAACGACAAGATATTTTAGATTTGGTAATTAGATAATAGTGAAGTGCGTGTACGAAGAAATAGTATTCTATCTTTTATTTCCTTTTTTTTAAAATTAAATAAAAGTAAAATAAAAATAACTTAAAATCAAAAAAACGTTAAAAGTGTCAAGTTAACTCATCACATGTTCGAATGAAATGTGAAACAGTGCCACCTACCGGAAGCTGTATTAACTATCTCCAAACATTCATTTATGCCGTGATCTGCCATCTATCGACAATTAGCAACAACATCTAACACGCTTTCATAGACCGATCAATAAAAACGCCATGAAACGCCTATAGATGGCACCACGAGTCTCATAGCAAAATAAAATATGAATAAAAAAATATGAAATTTAGCATGCAACAACATATAAAACAACACAGTCCAGATATATTAAAGATGAAAGAAGACATTAAAATTATAATAATTAACAGACTTAAGGAAAAAATTATTATGATAATTAATTTCCTAAACATTGGATGTGTGTAAATAACATTTGATATTGTGTTCTATAAATAAGCATGAAATTGTTATTTTTGTCAAATAATTGTATACATGTGTAGGCTATGTACCAATGTTTCATGCCCAATGTTAAATCTTTACTCGTCAGGATTTTAAACACCTTTTCAATTATATTATATTAATTACTGTTGATATAAATATCAATTTATAATGTATATTTCTGTACAACTATTATAAAAGTACTAGTAATAATAAACTTTATTAAAATTAAAATTTTAACAAATCAAAAATTCCCATGAAGGGTAGGCGTCAGGCTGTCGGCCGGCCGTATGGTGGGCTTTGAAAGAGAAAGGAAAATAACTGGGAAGTATGTAGAGTTGGTTCGTGCAATGTACAGTCGATCTAGTACACAAGTCCGGTCGGCTGCTGGAAACACCGACAAGTTCAATGTGGCAGTAGGTTTGCATCAAGGGTCAGCTCTGAGTCCCTACCTCTTCTTGTTGATGCATGTACAAGAAGAGGCACCCTGGTGCATGCTATTCGCTGATGACATTGTTCCTGTTGGGAAGCATCGACTTGAGGTGCAGAGTAAACTGGAAAAATGGCAACAAAAGCTGGAGAGTCTTGGCCTGAAAATAGTTTGGAGTGACAAGAAAGGATAGAATAATAAATGAGTATATTATGAAAAGCTTAGAAGTAACGCCAGTGACAGAAAAAATTAGAGGTAGAGATGAAAGGCATGTGACCAAAAGAGGGCTGGGTATAGTAGTGGAGGGATGGACAGGTAGAGGACGGCCGAAGAAAAGATAGATGGATTGCCTGAAAGATGATATGAAGAAAAGGGGAATGTGTACAGAGATGACGAGTAACGGGATAGTATGGAAGGAAAAAATATATTGTGCCGACTCCAAAATTGGGACAAGGGCAAGAAGATGATTATATACATGTAACATATGTACTTAAGAAATAAAAAAAAAATTAATCTATTAAAATAAAAACTCTAAAAATTTTATTTTAAAACTTGAACGTTTTAACTTAAAAAATTAAATAAAATATGTCTTTATTTTTTTCCTTTAAAAAACTACAGTAAGTCCTACTATTATTTATTGCTTACACTCGATTTACATTTATATATGTGCATATATAAATCTAAAATCTAATAAAATATAAAGTAAAGTAACTGTAAATAAAAGAAGCAAAACTGTTTGTTTTGTCGTTCTCCTCCCGAGGGAATACTTGCATCCGACGTCTCGAGGTAGTTTTAAATAAACAGAATAAAAGATCCGTAACAAATACAATTATTAGAGTTAAGTGAAACAATATCTTATACAAAGATATATAGACTAAACTGTTCAGTGAACTGTTTTAAAATATTATTAATAAAGAAAAAAATATAAAAAGCATAACATTTTTGTTCTTGTCTTAAAAAATATATTAAAGTTGTTATAAAAAATATTACTGAATAATAACATCCTATAACATACCAATTTAACTAGAAATGTTGAGGTTAAATTTCACCTATATAACTTCCATATAGAAAGTAATGATTAAATTATTTATGTTTAAAAAACAATTCCAATTATTTGAAAATTTTAATTTATTAAGAGAAAACACTTACTAATTTTAAAACTTATTATAATATTTGTATTGTATTGGTATTATCAAGTTTGAAGACACTTTATAATTTGTTATTAGTGTGAATAACAATTTCAAAATCTCTCACAAAACAATTATTCTGTACAGTTATTATTGTCGCAAACCACATTAAAACCTCCTAGCTATATACTAATTACATTTAATTTATGTGCTAAAGCTGATATTATATACACATTATTTGGGGTAATCCTACTAGATACAAACGATGAAAGAGACGTAGATCTAAGCCAGGTCACATCAACGCGACTGCGACACCGAGTTAAACCGAGATTGATATGACCTCCTTTGTCATGTCTTAAATTGTTCTGATCTCTCTGTACATATTATGAAAGCTAAACCTATTACTTGATAAATAAATCGGTATTCAACTGCACTGTACTTAGTTATAAACAATTGTTATACAATATCAAATCATAAACAGGAGACTGTGAACGAGTATCTTTCATCAGCTTTTACCATTAAGCACAGCCTTAATAGATAAATAAATTAACAGCCCATTTCTGAACAGATGATTAAATTAAAAAGGATTGGAGAGCGCTGTCAGGAATTGTAATTGACTGTCACGGCCTGAATCATTCAGAAAAAAATTTGTGATGTGCCTGAATGTGACGTCACAGTTCAAGCCAAAAAATAGTATACATATTGTATAATATTTTAAATGGTTTACTTTCTCCTCAAAAGAATTGAAATTGAAATATTCTTCTCAAATTTCATTGAAAAGTGCTCACTGCAGTAGTATGCAGAGCACCCAATTTATTGTGTAAATTGTTTTCAAAACTTTCTCCGAATTAATTATATTTCAAGAATTAAATGTATATATCTCAGAATACGAGCTAATAGCAACTATATTTTACGACTTTGTTAAAATGTTAATAATAAAGACTATACTGGGAAATAAGAGAAAAAATAAAAAAATGATGATTATGGTAATTGATAAGATTGAGGATTGCTAAAAAGATTGGTTTATAATGCTGATGATTGCATACAATATTATTTTAATTAATGTTTGAACCTGCTGCAAATTTTAACGTTGTAACCTTCGAATACATAAAACGGTATTTCACAACAAATTATTAAAATATTTCAACTTTAAGTCCTTGTCAAAAGTGAGTATTAATAGTCGATAATAATTAACGTTTATTATTGAATTACATAGATTATTTCTTTTTATAATATGTTTAATCGTGTATAAACATGTTAGCTACGTTCAGCAGTTTTAATTTTTTTATGAAAATTTTGTCACCTACTGCGGGATAGGTCTGGGAGACGGTCCCCGTCGTTCTGCTATCTGAGCACCATGTCATCGCCTCTCTTGATGTATTATGCATTATACATATCTTTTTTAATAAGATAACTTCATATAAGTACTTATAAATATTAAAATAATATAACCACCCTTAATATATATAATCTATTAAAGTAGTTCTAGCAATTTTAATTTACTTATTATATAAATTGGCATTTAATATTAGGAATTTGTGATTAAAAATTGTAATGCCTTGTTATAAAGCCGATTTTATTATTAAGTTTTATACCTATAAAAGCAGATAATTATATACTAAATATTATGCTCTATATATTTTTTTCTTCAGCCTTCACCGTATACTTAATTTATGACGAATCATAAAGATTCGCAATACTCTGTATATAAATCGTCGTCTTACGCGTTTAATGCTGACGATAAACGACAATTTATTACCGCACACTTCATGAAGCTTTTCTTGAACGTTTATTAGTAATTTTACTTTAATAATTTTATATTGAATATAAGCAGTATCTCCTAACTCATATTCCTATTAAAAAAACCTTTAAAAATATCTATTGTCGTTTAATGTGGAACGTGAAATAATATTAGTTTATGATTAATATTGACTCTACTAAGTATTTGAGAAGACATTTTGAGGTTAAGATAAAACTAGGCTAATGACAAATGAGATAATACACTGAATATCATTTAAAAACAAAATACTTTATAGAATACAATAAAATACAAACATGTATTGAAAATGCTTTTATAAATAATATTTCAAAAAAAATTAAAATAATATTTATAGGTAATAAATTCATGATTTATAGTTATCAGCTTTATCAAAATTTATTGAATTGTAAACTTAAAACAAATAATACAAAAACGTACATCAATCACACGATTTATTAATAAATAATATTAAGCTTTGTAAGATAATAATCAATCAATCTAACATTAGTACAATCTTTACTCGCATTACATCATTTTTTATCCCAACGTTATCGGAAAGGAGTAGGGTTAGTAATGTGAACCGCGGTGGAAGTCCCCAAAGAAATCATACGATCGAAGAACCTCTTTTGTAAGGCATAGAACGTCAGTATGACAGAATACGAATGGGAAAATAAGGGTTGAGGGATTTGACTTTATCATCTTCACACGACAGAGAGCGGAGCGACACGTCAAAAGCGATGCTTTGAGTGTACCGACTGTGTGGTATACCGATATTCATGAAATTATTTTAGAATACCGGTAAGATATTATATTTGTGTGAGCGAATGTATACGGATTTAGTAAAGTATGCTCTTATGTTTAAGAGAAATTTTATATCGATTGCTTATTAGTGGATATAGTAAAAATACTCTACTTGGTATGACTCTAATGTGAAATTTGAAAATTAGGAATGTATTAAGCATAACTACTAGTTAGACGTAACGTAGATACCAAATAATATTTTTGATATCTTAAAAAATCGGAATGCATGTTTATAGGTCTGTGCGTATAATATATGTTATTCAAACCTCGTTGACATTAATATTACTTTATTTGTAAATTGTCATGCTTCAAGTTTACAGGTTACATCAAAGACACATTACGTGCCTCGAATGCGGAGGAAAAGTTTTGCATAGAACGGGCTTATTGCGCTAATAATTCTTCTTCGAACATCTACCGAAATATTTTTTAAACGTATTTACCGATAATTAATGTATCCAATATATGTGGCGTATAAAATCAAACATCGTCAGATTCAAAATGGTTGATTTTACATAATGTAACTTTTTTTATAGTCATATATTACGTTAATTGTTTAAATTTGTAAATAAATATAGTAAAATGCTCAGTCTATTTTTTTATTATGGCAAAGTATAACAATCATAGTTTACAAGTTATTGATACTAATAAGTGAATTTCACGGCAATCGTTTCTCACAGAAGTAAATATGGCGGTTATTGATGTCAATTAATTCCAATTTCTGTTTACTTACAGGATTTTCCAAAAATTTTAAACTTATTAGAAAAAATAAATAATGTACGAAACACAATACGAAATCTTTATTAAATAGTAACATCAATAATTGACAAAAATAAAACTCTTCTAAACCTATTAAATCAACACTAAATAAATGACACAATCCTATAATTGTCTTGAAATGAGTATCTTTCAGAGGAGAGCCAAAACCAACGTTATGCTTAAGGTTAAAAATATATCTGAAAAAGGACTGCTTTACTTGAAGGTGGGGAGTACTTGCGATTTGAGCTTTAAAGTTTTTAATTTTCAATTGAAGTGAAAAATATAATCGCACACACGATTTTGACCTGCTAAAATGAGGTTCAACAGCTCAAGACTCAATATATTTCATGACACTTTCATGTTTATTTTATTTTTTTTATTTTTTTACTTAATGTCCATAGACATTTGTCCATGCCTTTCATTGTAATTTAAAAATAATTTTGTCATGATTTTAATTGCGATGGTAACTTCGCAGGAAATTACATACACCTGCAAAAGTTTTCGAAAGCTATTTAAGTAATTAATAGTAATAATAAATAAAGTAAATAGACACTTTCATGTTTCACTTTCTACATAACGTTGTTTCTTGTTATTACCTCCAGGATTCTCTTTAGCAAGATTACCTTTATCTTTGTACGATCTTTGTATAACGCCAGTAACTCGATCTTTACCAATGCACAATATTTTAATGAAAGCATCTTTACATACCCTGATCTGATTCTGAGGATGTTTTATTGTTACATAATGTTCTATACTTATTTTATTTATTTATTTATTTATTTTATTCTTTATTGCACACACTTCAAGAGGATATTACAAACATAATTAGAAAAATATGAGAAGTTGGCAAAGGCGGTCTTATCGCTAAAGCGATCTCTCCCAGACAAACCTTGGTGAACGGTGAAATGAGAAGGGGTTGGTGTCGCAAGCACTATAAAATAAACTACAAGGCCTACACTCTAATAATACACATATACATATATAAAATATATATGGTAATATACATATTCTTATAATATACTACAATTAATTTCTACATAGATAAATAATAAGTTTTAAACGCTTTTTAAAAATGCTCAGGGACTTTGAGTGACCCCAGGTAGAAATTTCACTCGGCAACCCATACGAATGGTAAGGCTCACATTGGAAATAGGCTGGGAAAAACTCATTGGAATTGCCCGATGAAAACCAGGTCTGATTCTCCCCTGAATTTGGGAAGGCAAACTTCCTAGAAATGCCCCCTCAAACCCTATTGAGGTTCATGGCGGAGATTCGACCGGCAATTAAAACCTAAATATTTCATAAATAACATAAAAATATATCTGAAAATCTTTCCCAAAATATATAATTAACTTGTATATATCATTCGACGTTAAGAATATAGTATTGTGTTAGTTGATTATTAAGTAATTGGCGTTCAAAATGCGAGTTCTGAATCACGCTATCGAAGTTTTTTAGAACGATAAGTATATATAGAGATACTGGGTACATTACGTCGGAGGGTCCGTAGCTACTAAGTGAGCCGGTGAAGGCAGAAGGCAGGGAGGCGGTCTAATTCCCCGCCATCAGATATGTTGAAGCGTATAAGCACTCATATATGGTAAACTAATGTCAAAATATGTCAAGAAAATGATAAAGAGAGGGCTTAGGCCTCATCCACACGCTGCTGCCGTTTACAAAGCAGTCGATGACAAAACCTTCCGTGCAACGTTGAGTTCTGCCCTGGCTTATGCGAAGGATTGGGATGGCGGCCGAACGCAAAGAAAAAAAAAGGATTAAATCATCATCAATATTATTTTAAATTGAGATTTTTTTGTAACCAAAACGAAACCATTTCTGATAATAAATATCTTAACCATAACTTCTTGTTATCAATTAATTTTTATTGTTATCAATTTATTTTTTATCGTCAATAAAAAAGTTGACCATGTGTGAGCCTTACTAGAATCTATAGAATCTACATGTAAGGGCCAAGTAAGAAATGCCCCGTATGGCTCTCGTATCAAAATCTCGTTAGAATCACATATCGGGGACACGTAGGGTTCACGTTGGAAAACTCATGTGGCAACCCTCCGTGAGCCACGTGAGACGGCGCGTTACATCCACATGAACGCCCTCCGAGAAATGCCCTCGGAGGGCCACATGATTACCCATTTTCAATTTCTACCTGGGACGTATTTCGGCAGGGAGAGCATTCCATAATCTGACACACTTTGCCGTGGACGAATTACCACAATATTTCGTGCGGTGGAATGTCACCTGTAGCTTATTATCGTGAAGAGAACGAAGGAAAAATGGACTATCGTTGCCAAGGATGGTAAATCTTTCTTTTATGTATTTTGGACATTGGGAAAAGTATAGAATTCAATAGAGTAAGGATAGGATATGGATGTCTCTTCGGCGACGGATTGACAGCCATTTTAACTGTGCGCGGTACTTTTTGAGGTTAAAAATAACCTGATGCACATATTTTGCAATCTTTCATGCTTGTCTAGAAGTTCGTGCTTGTGTTCTGGATAACAAAAATCACCACAGTCTAATATTGGTAGCAGTATGGAATTAGCTAACATTATTTTAGTTTTAATAGGTAGAAGGTTCTTCCATCGCCTTGTGAATAAAATTACGTTGGGCGTCGTGACAAATCTTGCTGCACCTGTTTCGGAATATTAAATATTTTGTAAGGTTGTCATCTGTGGGTCGAAGTTTGTATTTCCTTTAATTTTATTACGTTTTACCATAAGAGCTTCAATCTCCGGAGTTAAGCAAGGTGCCGGGAGATGTTTATATACTTATATTTTTTGGTCCTCTGGACTGATCCTTGAATCTTGATGCAGCATTTCGAGAGACGACAATGTTTCAAAATAAAATTATCTTGATGAATTTTGATGTTTAACATGTAAACCTTAGAAAAAATCTGGCTATACCTTGAGTTTTGATTATAAGGCATATAAAACAGGTATTTGTTTTAAGTTTACAATTTAGGTAAAGTGGTAGTCGTTTTGCACGATATCTGAAATAAATATAATGATACATGGGCTTAATAACATGTTTTTACGCGCAATATTTGGTCAAAAATGAAGAAATAAAGTATGGTAAATCTATATCCAGAAAAATAACAATAATAACCGACTACGAAAAAATGGATAAAAAGCTAAAAATATTGCCTTTTTTATGATCTGACGAAATATTTGTGTAGGTACCAATTTTAACAAATAAGTATTATTAATGTATTAGAGTTAGTAAATTAATTATAAAACCACAATGTCTCAGTAATTACATTGTTTAAATATTAAAACATCAACCTGTATAGCAAAACTTATGAGGATTTGACTCACCGTTCACGACCTTATTTCTCTTTCTTCCAAATATTTTTGTTAACTGCTCGCTTTCTTGCATGTTTTGGCGGTACTGGTTTACATTTTTTTTGAACCGACATTATTTTAATTAATAATCACAAAAAATCTGGAAACAAATAGGTTACCAACAACAACAGCCGCCATAACTAAAACAATTACGACATGATACTTATCTGTCAAAATGCAGCAATCTACTTGGTCAAACTGAACTTAGCGTCTTTGGCTAGCGAGTAGTTAAGAATATGACGGGTTTTGAAATAAAACGGAATTTTTGACGGCGATTTAGTCTGGACCTAAATCAGCTTGACTTAAAATTGTTGGTTGGTATCACAGAACCAAGAAAATCGAATCCATAGAGTTTAATATCGACTTTTTTTAAAGTGGATCTGGCTTGTGTTGATTTTAAACGACACATATTATCATTAAGAAAGATAGGATTGAAAAAGTATAATTCCTCTCTTTCAAACATATTTTTCATGTACAAATTGATAGTGAAGATGTTAAAAAATACATGGGTTATAATTGCCATTAACAAAGTTATTTAAATAAAATGATAATAAAATCACCCATCAAAAAATACATTATGTTTCTTTTGAGCTTTTGTCAAAAAATATTGCAATCTTTGTTACCGGTACAGCTTCAACTGACTAAATCAAGTTAACTATATATTAGTATGGGTATACTTATAATATAATATACCCGTTATTGATCATGCGGCGCTGATCTTGACTTGCCAAGTTAATTTGATGAAAAACAATTAATTATAATTTAAATCAAGGTAAAGTACTAAGTACCCATTGAATAGCTCCTATCTTTTATGCCAACAATTCATTTTGCGTTACAATGTTTGAACAAGATAATTAATCAAGTCAAGGATAGACACTAACGATCCGTGGGAGAGCAGGTCACATTTTTGTTGTATTTAATATTTCTAATATTTATGCAAGAATATTGTTCTCAAAACGTTTGAACCATTTTATTATAGTTATTAAAAATTTAACTTCTTCAATAAAGGGAAGTATATTGTACAAATATGACCGACAGTTCCTAAGCTTGATGTGTTCAAACAAATTCTTTAGTTTTATTATATTACTTTAAATTAAACAATATCATAAATTTATCAATGTAATCATAATATAAAATCTGCAAGTACAATATAGTTTTGATATATTTTATTTATAGGCAGCACTTTACCATAATCAAATGAAGGAAAAAACCTAAAATACGCGTTATACGGTTTTAAGATTTCGATAAATCCTACAAACATGTTTAGATATTACTTGCAAATAACTAAATAGTAATAAAAATTCAATACAGGGTAATTAATTAATCTATTCAACCTAATTAAAATATATCATATTTTTATCATAAAGCTTACAAAAGTTACATGGACATAAAAGGATTTTGTTCAAATGATTGATAATATTTAGAACAATTTTAATGAATAATAATAATGAATATGAAACCTTATTATCCAACATATGGGTCACAAATTTGGCGAATAAATTTGAAAATATAGTAAAAGCAGTACTAAAATTAAATTAAATTGCATCAAAATACGGGAAACAAAACAAAACAACATCAGGGAAGAATCCTGGCAAAAGTTCTCACCCTCTTGCTCGGAGAAAGCAATGAATAAGAATTAGTCCAAGTCACAGGAGAGCAGTAAGACATTTATGTTATGTTACTTCTTTCATATTTCTAATTTATACAAGAATCCAAATCTTTTAGTTTTAAGTTCTTCTTAGTTAAAAATTTTTTTTAATGTATATTCATACTAATTAATAAAATTTACTAAAAATAATGTTTAAAAATAGTACATTTCAATAACTCTTACGAATTATTATAATTAAAGCAATCTTGTCTTTTTACAAATAATTTGTTACTTGAGCACTGGTTACTTAGAGTTGCTCCAACATTGACCGATTATAAAATCCACAAAACGTGTCCAAGTTTGTTTTCCAGCCTCGACCAATTTTCGAGTTAACCTTAACATTTATACCGACGACATTGATAAGATGATAACTTTCTTCCATTTAAATATAAAACAAAGTATTTTGTCATTAATATATTACTTTAGTATATATAACTACAGTGATCGTAGACAAACAAAAAATGTTAAATGCTTTTGGGAATGAGGTATCACCGTTTAATATTATTACAGGTCAGACTACAAACCTCACGATTATAATAATACATTGCATTGTAAAAATAATTTATTTAATGCATGGAATATAATTAATGTAGGCATTATTATTGGCTAATAATTTTATACAGAAACTAAAACTTATAATATGTATATTATATGTGCCTAATGAATTGACCATTGAGTTGGAACTGACAGGTCTTTTAAAATATAAACAGTACATCTCACAATCTATAAATAGATCTACCGTTTCGGTGTCAGTTCCGGCGTATCGACTAGGAGCAATGACTCAATTTACCATGAATATTGACAAAGAAACTTCACTTCGGAAATAAAAAAATACGAGGAATTAATTATTGAACGTTATTGCATTTTTATTCATTATTATTTAGCACACAACATTATAGAAATTCCATAAATTAATTAAGAAATGAACTATTTACACATTAAAATATTCTGAAAAATATTTTGAGATTGTCATTAATAATGTCTTGTCTTGATTAAAACCATTTTTATCTTTATTTATTTTTATCGTATTTTATCTGTTTTTCATGCAAACATTTAGTGAAGAGGATTTAATGATACTTGGTCTGATTATAGTTTATAGTCACAATCGTATACTAAAATGCTGCTGCTGAAAGTTCTATTTTTTAAATTAGATAAATTTTTAAACTAAAACACAAAAAATGTTTTATACAGTACTTAGTCGTTTAAAAAAATAATCTCTTTTGGAATTACATTTCGGGGGTCGTGGGATGGCTATTATATGAGTCGGTGAAGACAAAGTCGATAATAAAAAAAAATGGTGTCTCTAACCCTCATGGAAAATGATAACAAAATATAAAATTGTATCTTTTTTATTTGAATTTACTTAAGCATTGGTGCATCTTTCTTACGAACCATTGTTTACTAAAAGAACGATTAATTATTATGAAAATATATTATATAATAAATGGATAATTTCAAAACGGGAATTCTTATCTTGTACACTGTCACTGTAATAAAGTAAAGTTTACATTACTAATTATTATCTAAATACATTTTTTACAAATTAAAGGCATTTAATTATAAATGGCATCTATCTTAGAGTCTAAGAGACAAAGAACACAGAGAAAGACCTTTTTGGATAATGATTATCATATCCTCATATTAGTTTTATTGTAAAATTAAAATTAAATTCTCTTACAAGTCTCGTCAATAAAATTGATGCCTCATCAGCCTCAAAATCTTCTTCAGCAGTTACTGAATATGCCATTATATTCTTAAACCACATAACTCTGGATTCTTAAGATCATTCATCACACAACATTCGGATTTACTTTAGATGAAAGCCTAAATCACCAAGTTGCTAACACCTGACCTGACCTTCGAAAATTGCATTTATCAAAAGGTTTTACCCTTTCCTGCAATCTTTTTTTTATAATACCATTGTATTTCCTGAACGAACCATGACAAAATTATAAATGTAATAAAAAAACAATTGTATTTTAAGTAAAATGATTATTATTTATTGAAGAAAAGAAAATGTTAAATACATGTTTATCTATAATTACTAAAAAATTACAAAAAAAGTGTGATTAATAATAATACAAAATACTAATACAATTAAATATGAAAATAAACTAAATCAGTAAATTATAAACAGCGCCATCTCTCGATAGTAATAAAAAAAATTCCTGTCCACAGACATCCATACATCCATCCGAGAAAAGTGAAAACAATACAGAACGAACAAAGTTTGTTCGTGTAAATTCACAAATCTTTTTATATAATAAATGATAGATTCTTGCAAAAACTTTCGTTTTTGCTGGTTACAAAACTGGGTTTACAAAAAGATGTTATAATTTATTATTTTTCCAGTGGTTTATCATTCATTCTTACATATTTTTTAATAGAAATCTAGAAAGAAAAGAAAATACATACTAAAGGGATATGTTATTCTGTGTAATCTCATATTAAAAGCATTATTTGAATGAAAGTTGTGGTCACTGCGGTTGCTATTACCTCGAATTACCAACGAAAATAATTAGCCTTGATAACAATTGAACTTAGACATTTAGGGGTAGAAATATATTTAGGGGTATGTTTGAAAAATCGTCAAATCATATATGTAGAGATTATAAATATATATATTTTGTTTATATATAAAATATATTTATTATAAGGATAGAAATATAGAAAGAGTTTCTAGTCTTTTTATTTTTAGCTAGATATGATTTCAAACAGATAATTGATCTGTATTTAAAATCAATAGATTATTATTAGATATCACTTTTTAATTTCTAAATATATAATATGATCTAATTAATATATATATATAACAAATACTGTTAAATATTATCAGCTAGAAACTATTATTAAAAAGTCGATGAAATATATTTTGTTATCTTCAATCTTCTATATACACATACTCGTATTTAGTTTTATGCATTTTATGAACTAATGAACTGTTGAGAAATTCTGTATAAGAACCATCCTAAGTAATTTAGAACCAGATATAAGCCTCGAGTAAACTTCGAAAACACAGTAGCTATGATACTGGAGGAAGGTCACGTAAAAAGTATGGGCATGTATGAAGAGGTTGATGTCTGTGGCCGAGGCGAAAGAGGTATATAAAGAGGCGAAGACTGTAGCGTTTGGAGCTCCGTCGTCTCTGGCTACCCCCAAGGGATATGGCGTGAAGCTAAATAAATAAATGAATAAATATATAAATAGTTACGTACTATAGGTACCGAAGCGGTGTGCCTCGGCTAATAGGTACGGATGGTGAATGAAGGCAATTTAAAGATATGTTTTTATTTTAATAAGCGATAGGTAATATTAAAATCTTCAGTTTTTTTTAATATTAAATTTTGAATATCAACATTCTTATTATTTAAAATAGATAGTGGGCTCTATGAGAAATATTAATAAACAAACTTATTCAATATATTCTATAAATATTTGTTCCCAGGCCCTAAGTACTAAAATATGTTTCGATTTATTACAACACAGAACGGGTTAACAGAAAGTATAAAATATATCTGTCATGAAATTACTAACAAAGTAAGCAATAAATTCTGAACATATTTTTTATTATAATAACAAACTTATAAGGCAGCAACAGATAAAAATCAAAGCAAAATTTATTTAAAGCTATATAATATATATATTTTGTATCTTTATGCAACTTTCTTATTTATTTTCTTAATAATTCTTTTCCTGACTTCAAGACTCCTAAGTAACGTTCTGGGTTCTGGGTTCGAGTCGATAAATATGTTATTTTGTGGTTAATACGACTTCCTTAAGTTATATTTCTTTATTATGAAAGCTTTTGGCAGTGGTGCAAACACAGCTAAAGTGTCCGTTAGGCTTTTAGCAAACAAGAACGATATTGGCTTAAACGGTATGCACTTTCTGTGAACAAAAATACATATATTTTGTAGGAATTATTTAAAAAAATAATAATTCAATGAATTATTTTAAATCAATGAAAGTTTTTAGATGTTTTTATCTGTTCGTTTTGATAAATTGCCACTATATACATATATAATATTAATAATTGTAATATTCGACTATTGTCCGCTGGCTCTTATTCTAAATATTAGGAGTCACCCCAATATACCAGTGTTTTAATGATATTACATTATGTCATCTCAGTCGAGACTTACTTTCCCGGTCGCTTCATTTTTCACACTGTCTATTCTTGTCTTCCTCGGTCGCTCTCTTCTCTTCGAACCATTCATATACGAGTACGAGTACATATATACATTCTCGTTTTACTCAATAAAAATAAAGTATATAATTCTTGATAGTCATCTTTGTCTACATCTTTGATAAGCAAAACGTCTTTACATTACTGATGCAGAAATATTATATATAAGAAATATTCTATATATTAAAATATTAAAACAATAACAAACCCACATTTATTGTTAACCTCCCATGCGTATACAACGTAACGCACTGTTTTGATAACCTGATGTAATATAAACGGATCATCCACACAATATGTGCCAATGTTATAACAAAAACTATTTATATGATAATATTTACTTTAAATAACAAACCAGCCGTAAACCCGAACTAAGTTAATTGACTTAGTTAACTTAGTTAAGGTAAGGTAGTATGGACAATTGTCCATTACTGGTCGTCATTACCAGGCGGATGTGTTAGTCATAATATGAGATAAACGTGGCCTATTTGTACGTTGTTTATGTTACACAACATGTTACTAAATATATAAAGGTCCTGCTAACTGTTCTTTCCTAATTCCTAGAGATTTATTTTTCCTAAATCCATACAAGGAAGTCGTTTTGGCTACTCTTAATATCCTTAAAGGATAAGTCTATATTTCACATGCAATAAACAAACGTAGGTAAGTGTAGAGTGTTGTTATTTTTAATTCAATTTACTTCTTATTATTCTTTTTAATATGTTTTTAATAAAATACTTAATAAAACACTATTATAACAACCAAATGGCACACTGAAAGGTTTACATTAAAGTCGTAAAGAGTTGAAGTGAATAATCTCCAGATAAAAGTTCCTATCCTCGGAGCAATAGCCGCCGACTAAATGGGATAAGTTGTAACAATCACTACGGAAGTACCATAACGTTCAAGATATTTTTTTTAGAGAAAAACTTACACTATATTTATTTTGTATGCGTTAACAATAAGCAAGAGAACTATATATGAATATAAGCGTAGTTTCAAAGTAAATAACTATTACTTCTATAAAGTTATAATAGTATGACAATGTCTAGAAGTATAATGTGATATACGTTATATTGATTTAGAAAGCGGTAATTTAAGCGATTTTAAATCGGTTAAGGTTAATAAGATCGTGAGAGTAATGTGAGGACGATATTTTATGTTATGATAAATAACTAAATAACGAGTAGGTACAAAGTAAATATAATTCCAGTATAATGTTTACGTCAAATTCCCAAGAAAAACTGCATGAGTTGTTCTACAATATTTTTAATAAACAAAAAAATATTTTGTTGAAACATTTTTTGCTTGATATCAAAGTAAATAGAACTGTTTAATAGTTTATTTCTAAAATTTCAAATATAATTCGGAACTTGCAAAAAAAATATAAAAAACATAAAGAGGTCGCCACGCGAGTACGCCCCTGATTGCGGAATTTATGGCCTTAATTAATTTATTTAAATATATATCGAAACCGGACCGATCAAACAGTTTTCGAACGAAAAACAATCTTTAAATTGACGTAATAGTTTATTTACCAAAGTACTAAAGTGTACTCCACTTTATAAACTTTATATTTCCCTTTTACTTTACCAACGTTTATTTTATAATTTTACTTTAGGTTAAAACTTCCGTTATTGGTTTATTTTTTATATTTTTTTTAAATGTCTAACAATAGAAAGCAAAAAAATATATAAAAGTATTTCCAAGTTTCCTAAATGTAATTTTCTTAAACTTGCAATATAATCATATATATAACTCAATTATGACCAAAAGATAGATTTAAAATAAACTAAATTCTATAAAAAGTACCATTGTAACTGTAAACTAATACATTCATAATAAAGAACAAACTACAGTCCCTCGACCACAGACTTTATTAACTAACTGAACTACTACAACTGTCTCAGTGCGCAATAACTTTTAGCTTTAAAAATAGATTGCAAAAGAAATGTTATTACTCTTTTAAATTAGGTATTAATATACTTTTGCTTCATAATATTATTCTATATATCATAAAAATAACATAAACACATATAATTGTTATCTACGAAATATTCACTACTTATTTATTGGTTCTGAAAACACATAAAGTATGTATGGTATCCTTGATTAGTATTACTTCTAAGTATTATATCCTGGAAATCTGAAGGGAAATAAAAAAAAACACTTTTAACTTTACGTAAATAATATTAATATGTAGTAGCAATGTGTATGATACTTTTAAATATAATATTACTTTAGGTCAGTCGAGATGACTGTCTAGTTTTGAATAAGAAAATAGGGTTCGCCACGTATCCTTTAACCGTAACCCAATTACGTAGCTTCTGTGATTATAATAATATCAGTCCATGTCAGAACATGACGTAGGTATCATACAGATTCACATCACGTAGCGCCTCACAAATGCACCCTGTGGGTACAAAGCCTTCATCAGGACTATGTAATAGGATTTAACATTTAAGATACATTGTTGGTAAATTCAAAATGAAATATTAACGAGTAATTGTTATATTTTAAAGTCATATATGGAGCTATTAAAAATATTCTGTACTTTTAGGTAGATTCCATAGATGAATCTACCTATTGCAATCGATGCGATGACGGGACCCAGACCCCAGAGTAGGGGCGCTACGCCGTTTATGAACTGGAGATTGAGAATCCGTCGAGAAAAAAAATTATATATCCCTATATATATATATATGTATATATGATCCATCAGTCCAAATTCATCGTAGGCAAAATCTGACTTCACAGGTCGATAGGATAAATTAGTAGGACAAATGTAGCATCTCGTTTTTTTGGAAAAAGTGAAAGAGGGGCCTGGGAAGGGGAGTGAAAGTGTAAACCTTTGGGACACGCTACAGGTCGCAAATATTGACGGAGGATTTTCAAACTTGGTATACACATTCTTAAAGTCAAAATGAAGGTTAAGTTCTTGAACGGGGGAAATCGGTCCGGGGGTTGGAGGGCTGGGAGGGTTGAAAGTTAAAAACCAAAAAAACTCACAGAAGAAGGCAAAATGTTGCTGTCGGAAAAATCTTAGAAAATTAATAAATTAAAAGAGGAAACTTTTGTCTGAAAAGTTTTTTGATGCAACCCCCCGTTTAGGAAATAGGGGTGGGGGGTGGTCCCCCGCTCACCCAATATATGCAGAGTGACCCGTCATAAGACTCGTAATGACCAGTAGAATACTGCTGGCCAGTTTTTCTTTGTCGATCCGACCGACGGGAATCTACCTAACACGATCGACCCTGTCGAACGAGGTATTTTAGAATATATCCGACTTAATGAATTTAATATTCTAATGGCAGAAACATGATTTAGGAAAATTAAAGAAACGAATATAAAAATGTATATTTTTGTTTCCCTTATAAAAACTCTGTTACTTAGGCTTATAAATGAGATTCATCAGAATTATATTATTACGTACATGTATTTTTATAAGTATAGTTTTATATGCTGTGAGTTCTCATCAACTCCTACTTTCGCATTCACGCATAGAAAATAAAAGCGCCGAGGAAAAAGGAAGGAACAACGTTTCTTCCGCCTTTTTATGCGCGGGAATAAAAAGAAACGATAGTTGTCTAACATTAGACATTCCAAGGATTTGTCCTTATTAATGGCTGTCTGTACACGCGACTTGCTCACGTCACTGCTAACACCTGTTTGTTACTATCACAATAATATCAATATAGAAAATAAAAGTTATAGCGATGCTACCCTCCGTGTTATTTCAAGTTTCACTATTTATAGTTTAAATGTTATAAATTCGATTTTATATAAAAAGAAATAAGAATAAGATCTCTAGCTTTGTTAGTTCTCGGAATACTGTAAATATTGAAAGGTCTCAAATATGTTTATAGTTTTAAATAAACATTTATAACTATAAACATAATAATGCACATACAACATACTGAACCAAACTTCTTAATTTGAATCAAGGACTAATTTAACTATGTAAGCGATATAGTAATAGATAATTTAATATAATCAACTAATTCAATATACCACAGTCAGTACATAATTCAGTTCTATACTTTAGATAATGAATTATCCAATACATTACGCGTCTCGTGGTGTTGTAATTGAATACAAATTGCAAATTATAATCAATAATGATGGTCCATAAATACCAAATGTCACCCCTAATACACCCTTAGTGGAATAGTGTATGTATACACTGCTATTATACAATTGTTTACACACTTTATATATTTTATGTGACCTACTGTAGCGTAGTTAACAATGTACATTTTATTTTTTATTTATATTATTTGTAGCGAATGAAACATAAAAACTGCCATATATTTATAGGAGAAATCACAAAATATATATTTTTTTATTTGAATACTTTTCTGCACTGAGTAAAATAATAAAAAAAAACAAAATTACAATTACAATTTTAATACCTCACATCTAAAAATAAACTTCTCCAACACACTTACTACTCTTATCAACAATATTAGTAAGTGTCAATGAGCAATTAGCACAAGTTTAATCGGTACAGTAATTATCAGGACCGGTGTTACTCTCTCCAGTCACGTACGGGTGGCGTGTCGCGTGTATTGCTTTAACATTTGCTATATAATATATTATGTTTAAATGTATGAGGTATAAAATAATTATTTTTTGACGGTTTTGTGAATTGTTCTCCGGTTCGTGGTTATCGTTTACCTGGTCGAGTGTTATCGTTTGTTAATTAACCGTCAGTTACCATATGTAATTACAATCGTCCCGGTATATAACTAATTGTTATATATAAATTGATTAAAGACCGAAAATATAAAAAATATGTTTGATCTTATCGTCAAATCTAACTGAATTAAATTAATATTAAAAAATAACTAGAAAATTGTCACCAGATAGATTATCTGTAGTCATGTGACTGTAGCTCGGGCTGATAGATCATAATAAAACCTTTTTTAATACTTTTTTATAAGACTAAACCGAAGTAACTATTACAGTTACGTTTTCTCTTTGCTTCTGTGAGTAATGTTACAATTATTTTTGTAAGTGTGGATCATAATTTCGATTTCCTACTCGATAGTGGTAAAACCTAGCTATAGCTATTTGAACATTGGGTTGGCTCAACCGTGAAGGATAACCTTCTTACGGAAGATATACGTCTAGTAACAAAATTCATTTGGTTCATTTTCCATCGGTCAGTGAGAGAATCCGGATACCCTTAAATATACGGAGAATATCAGCTACGATCGTCTCCAGTTTTTGAAGGTCGGGACCTGTGTGTACTCTGGCTGTTAGTTGACATGGTTGACCATTTCAGAGTCCATCCGGATCAGTTCCATCGTATTGACGGCGTAGTGTTCCGAAAAACTTTTTGATCTGATGCCTGCCGCCGAATTTCAAAACCGCACAGCACGTCATTGCCTGCCATGCCAATACCATTCGTACCACCTAGATGCTTGGCGATCCTCTACTGTGCAGTTCCCAAGAACCTTTCTTCCGCATACGACTAAAACGTGAAAAGCACTTCCTTTAGCGGTATTTCCAGATCGATACCATATGGGTACCTTCAAGAAAAGCGTATATTCCCACCTCCAAAGAAGGTAACACTCTGGCGAGTCCCTGGATGTTACAAGAGTTAGTGGGCGGCGTTTGACACCTGTCTTCGGTGACCCGCACGCTCATTTGCTTTCCTCTTACATAGAAAAAAAAATGATATGAACATAACAACAAGTATTAAACATTTAGTTTTCTTTGTCTACAAATATTATACTAAATAAATAATAATTATTGGTGTAATGCTCTAGTAGTTTAGTAGTTAGTAGTTTTCTATGGAAAATGCAGATCGTATTGCTTTGCATTTACAAACAGTTTTAAAAGTAAAATTTATATTTGATGGAAAGAATGTTGCAATAAAGTATAAAATAAACAAACTATTAAAATAAAAAAAATGCTGTAGAAAAAGCACAGTATATATTAAACTAAATAAAAGTAACTACTTTTTACATTTACATACATAAAATACGTAATAATATTCAATAAGAAAGACTCTAAAACTCATTTAATTTTTTTTAACAAAACATCGGTAGTAGTTTAAAGAAAATTGTTATTTATTGCAGTGATGTTATTTTGAGTGACTTTCAATAGAGAAGTAGTTAAGTGACTGTGAGACTTCAATAGGACATGATATTATAAGTATTCAAGTGATGAAGACTTATTCAATACCTCCGAAGATGACATCCGTCGCGATGTCGCTAAATATTACTGCAGCGCAGCTGCTCAAAGCAATTGAGGACGTGGTTTCTAGTTACGAAAATTCCTATAAATTTACTGAAAGTTAAGTGTACCAAAAATATTTAAAAAATTGTTAACCAAACACAAATCAAACCTCCAAATTACTGCATAAATAAAAATAATTATTGACTTTCAATACGATGTAAAGGAAATTTTTCAATTCAAAAATATAGTCAATAATGTAGCAAAAAGCGAATAAGTCAACAAATCTTCATGAATTCTTAACGAAGTTATAGCGACTTTGAAGACAATTTATTTTTTCTTTAATAATATCCGAAACAAAATATTCTACTTTAATGACTTTATAATACTTTTAACAAAAATAATAAACAAAATATTTAATATATAATTATTTCCATAATTTTCGAACGACCAAAGTTAAAAAGATCATATAATTTTATTTGTGTATACGACTTATTATACAATGTAGGTTTTGAATTATATTTATATGTGATATGCAGTTTTATTATTATTATTATTTTAGAGATTTATAGTATATAATAAATCCCTATCATAATATATGTATATCTCGACAAGCGTAGTGCTTGTATTGTTAATCTCGTTTTATAAAACCCGAGGGATATCTAAACAAGGTAGACTCGTATCCGGGAATTAGTCGTTAATATTAAATAAGCATTTATTTTATTTTGCGAAACGTCCTTTTATTACACTTGTTGCTGGTTTAAATGGCATTTATGAATTATTTATACATAAAAGACTATGAATTTATATTGTAGCTGTGTGAACCTTCATTATATATGTTTATATACAAATATTAGGCTCTGTATGACTTTTTAGTAGGTAACCTTTGAGGTAACGTAGTAAATTAAAATATTGAATAAATTTAATATATTTATGTCTATGGTTTAATATTTATTAAAACTCCTATTCTTATAAACAAATCAGAAAGTATCAGAACGGTTAGTTTAGACATAGAGAAAACATGGAATAGAAATTTACTGTTCATATAATACTGTAACGTCAACATGATAACAATATTTCATATTTAAATGTTCAAACTTTATTAAATGTAAAAGAGATTTTTACATGTTACAACAAAATTGGTTTAAAAAATTGGTACAAGTTTGGTTTCAAAAATAAAGCACGGCATTAATCTCTTGTGTAAAATAACTCTTATAATTAAACTCACAGGGTTAAATGTACTTCATTACATTTACTATTTTATAATGAACATTTTTTTCCTATTCATCCTGTTTTGATTAAATTCAACTTCTCAATGAATACTTATCAAGTACACTTGATCTTACATCAATATGTCACGTTTATGATGACCTAAGTTATCCCATAAAACCCTCGCTTCAACCCTTAAAGTTATATCCATAATACACAATAAGTAAAAAGCCGACAATAAAAGACATCTGTGCCGAATAACATTGTAATGTACAAAAAATATTGCATAAAATACCCTCTCACATTCATGGCTCTAAGATTACATATAACAAGACTTATGTACAAAAGTTTTTTTTACTCTATTTAGTGATTTTAGATTATATTCCTTAAATATATATTCCTTTAAATGCGAGTACAGATTACATTACATATGTAATATCTGGAATGAGTCACGTATTTTATCTCTTTTATAATATTCAAAAAGATACAATAAATCTTAATAAGTAGATAGAATAATCCAATTCATTAGAATTAGGAAGTCTTCTCATACCGGAAACGAATATCGGTTATATTTTATTACTATTATTATTAAATGTCATAATAATGATAATTAAAAGGCTTGTAAATGAAGAACACATAGATACTAAACATGAGTCACAATTCACCGAATCAACTTTGTATTAAAGTGATACACACCACATCAGAGCTTCATTCCTTTCTCATTTAATTAATAAAAATATAACGGACACAATAAACATAATAGGAATAATTTAGTAGATGTTATATTCCTCAAGGCCACAAAGTATTGATTCATATTTCGATTGTCATAGGCAGCTGCCGAATAGCCAAGTTTATTGTCACTCAGCAACCACTCCGGGATACGAATTAGTATATTTTCTATAGATGAAAATTCCATAACGTAAAACAGAATGATATTAAATAAGTTTAGGGATATTTTGGAGCTTTCTCCATTTTTATTATACGAAACTTATTTTATTCGAGGTATACTTAAAGTTACAGTTTTGGATCAGTTACTATTATATTTTTTATTAACATTCGGTCATGTACTAATCAACATCTTGAATATAATTAAACCTCAATATAAAATTAACATTTTCACTGTCGAAATGGCTAAAAGCCTTCTATATAAATATCCATTACTAAATATATTATTAAATATATAAATTAAGAAAAAAGCTAATCATTTATACATTACCGAGTTTTTGTGACGGGAACATAAATACGAGTACGTACATATATACCATGTCTTCAACGACATTTCTGGTCATAATCGCTCGAAGTCACACACTTCGATTACGAACAGAAATGTCGTTGAAAAGAACAAAAAATAGCTGAGTTCTGTTACTCGTGTTACTAATATCATCTTCATTTTTTATACAATTTGTTATGATAATAAAAAAGTTAAAGTGATGTTTTTATATTAGTAACAAAAGTAACAACCAACAACATCTTATAAGTAGTGTTTCAATTCTACAAAGTATAAATATCAAAAGAAAAGAGTTGTATGCCTCCGTTCCATTTGAACATTCTTAAAGCAACTCTTAGTGAGGGCCACCGACGACTACAGAATATAAATAAGACGCAATCAAAGACGGACCCACTCTATTATTTGTCTGTGGTCGATGGTCGCTTACTTTTTATGGTTTTTAGATACTTCTATTTAAGTACCAAAAATACAAGAAAAACAAGGTTTTCTTAATACTCTTAGTATTGGAATAGTAATAAAGATTGTTACTTGCAATTTATATTATCAACTTACTATATTGTGGATGAAAAGACTGTAACTGTATTATAGACTTGTAACTCTATTGTACATACAACGTGATGCACCGACATAATGACATTGACATATCAGTCGCTTTGTTCTTCAATGTTCTATTCACTTAATGTTCCTATCTATAGACACTGCATGGTACGATATGTCACAAGTAGGATAACAAGTTCGGTTAAGTTGTAGATTAGACAGGATTATGAAAAATTTCATCTTTAACGAAAGTTTTTATTGAAATTGCACAATATTTAAGAAACTTTAAATGATATGGCTAAACTTTTGGTACAAAATTAATTATAAAAAGAAAGAAAAATCTGTTTAAAATTACAAATAATCGAGAAGAGACAGTAAAATACAAGTGTAAAATTTTTGTTACAACCTCTTTATCTCTGTGTTATGAGGTAACACTCGTAATATAACAAAAAGTCGTTATAAATAGGAGTAGAAAGAAATGATTAAAAAGGTTTTTTTCGTTATTTTATTGTACCCATATTTCAAATAAAATGATCCTTACTTGTTAAGTATGATGGTTAAATCATAAAATATTATTTGCTATTTTTTCAATTTGGAGTATGTGAAGTTAAGGAAATAGTTAACTTGTGTAATTAATTCAGTTCGTCTGAAAACGCGACTTATCTAAGAAACGTCTATTCTTTTATCCATTCTTTCTAGAACAATTTATATTACTCAGATAATAAGAGATAATAAGATAAGATATTGAAACAAAATATATCTTTGAATATTTGTTATAAACAATATTGACGTATATTGGGCTCGAGGATATTTTGAAGCACTTATGTAAACATCAGGTAAGCAGTTCAGCTAAGTGAGGGCACAATAGTAGGAACATACGTGAGCTGCTAAATATACTAACAGCACTTTATTTTTTTTATGTTTTTCAATAAATTGTAACATTATTAGCAAAATGCTGTAATATTTATTGCATTATCATTATTTTTACAGTATATAAACTTTGTGAGAAATCTTTTTGAATTCAATATTTCTTTTCGTTTACCTTAGCATAAGACAAATCATGTTTTGAAAATTTCTCGCAACATGTAATCACTTGAATAGAATGGAATTGGAAGTCCAACATATTACATTAAAGCATATCCTTATTTTTGCGAAGTGCGCCGGGATAGTTATGAGCTACTTGAAGCTGTTAAAGTGCAAATAATGAACCACAGAACGAGACATTTAAGATTGAGTAATAGTTGCAAAAATATAAGCATTATAATGTTATGGGCTTCGTGATACTACATGCACTGTGGATATACGAGTATAACAAATAATATATTAAGAAACTTAGTACTTTCTTCTTCAAACAAATTCATTTATTGAAACTAATATTTATTTGATCTTGGAACATATTTATTATATTTATTTTAATCTGTTGGTCGGTTTATACATCCCGTAGTGCAAATAATTAAATGTTCACTTTTATTAAATAATATTTCTTTCGTAGAATGCAACTATGGTAATGTTAAACTTATGAAGTATAAAAAGCTTGAAGCATCAAAGTTGTTCAGTTTTATGGAAAATACATATCATGATTCAACAGTGAGCTTAGAGCTCACAAAAGGTTACGCTTCCTAAAGCTTAATTGATGAATATCCCCGTTTGTAGTTTGGAACTCTTCATAGTAGATATAGTTGTTCTGTGTAAGTTGTTTCAAATTATGGAGCTCGCTATTCCATTGGGTATTTCTTTATAACTTTTTATTTAACAAATTAAACGGATAAAATAGTTTTACCTATTGTCAGCTGTGGTAAATCGAATGCAGAGCGAACGAGAGCTATCATTGACTTTTATTAGAAATATATACATTTAATATAATTTTAATAGTTATAATTTTTTATTTTGTACATTATATATATTATTAAAAATGTATTACATATATTGCTAACAGATTCGTGTATGATGGTCTCTTAGATCGTTTTGCATATTTTACATATATATAAGGACATGCAAACTAGCAATTCTCAGTTCTCACTATTTCATATAAAATTTAATAACAAAATTGTAACAAATTAAAAACAACTTTCATCTAACATGAAAATTTAGCGAAAACACTGTATTTAAGGCAACTAAACCTTTTACAGACTGAATTAATTGTAATTATGCAATAAATCACTAAGGTCTGCCCTCGTGGCCCTATTACCTGCGGTCAGGGTGATTAATACGGCGCCAAATTGTAGATTTATATCTAAAATTAATATTGCTATGAAAATAATAATAATTGAAACAATTACTTGGATAATAAATAATATCAACAAATAGTTGAGCATCGATCAAACAGTGTTCCTGCTCTCTAAAACAAACATTCATAAAATAAGTTGAACTATTAAATAGTACTTTAAGAAGAGTTAGGAGTACCTACTTTGTACTAAGTTTGTTATACCCTGAATAACTTCAAAGGACCAAACTTCAGGTGAACTGAAGATACTATATGTTCAGGATCCTTGTTGATAAGACAAAGTGAGATTGATATTAAAAAGCTCTTCTCAAATTCACATATTTTTTACAAGCTAAAGTGCAGTTATTTATGTGCAAATGAAATTCAAGAAAACAATTTAATTCATTAAATAGAGTAATGGGTCATGAACTCTTGATTGAGTTGCATCAGAGCGTCGCTGAACGCGGTTTGAAAAACGACATTACTGCAAAACAAAGATACTTAGAGAATGAAACATCTGGAAATGTTAAGGAGAAAGGTGGATTTAAATATTGTTTAACTGTGTAGTATAATTATGCTTTTGTTTGTTTTTAATTCGCTTGAATCACAGAACCGATTTAATTCATAAAAATATTTATTAATACTTATTAATATGAAAGTTGACTTTACTCTAAAGCAGAATGTGTAAACTGCTAGTCCTTGACATAAATGTTTGGTGTGTAATAGATTTAAAAATTATATGTTCAAATCAAGAATCTATGAAATAACTGACAATTACTTCTTAATAATAAATAATGTCTTTCAGACACTTCTTGTTTTGTCACACGTGAGTTTATCGTTTTTAATAATCAACATTACGAGTTCCAACACAAACGTTATCATGAATGGTCCATGGTAAGTAGTGTGTATTATATCATTGATGTTTTGAACAGACACTAATTAAAATTACAATGATAATAAGGTTAGACATATTATTCGTTTTATTTTATATCAGAGTATTCATGTATCGTACGTTTTAAATTCTTTCGATAATACAAACTTGGAAATTGTATTTTAATTATAAGTTAAAATAGTATCAAAGGAAGTTCTTCTCCGCTGTTTCTTCAGGGACATGTTTTTTGGAACCGTGCAACTAAAGGCTGAAGTGTCATGAATACTATGTATATTTCATTAAGATAAGATATAAAAACTTTGAATTTAATTCAAAGTAATACGGAGAAGTCAAAATTAGCTATACTAGCTAATAATTAACTTATTTAAACTATTCTCTGTAAGAATACACGACATTTGAAATATACCAATAATGTTAAGGAAAAGCTTAGACAAGGGTTTTCTTATTCATATTATTGCACTGTTATCAGTCCTTGATATTATATGAATAATATATATAATAATATGCAGAAACAACAATATAATAGTTATAAGAATGAGCCACAAAAATCTTCACAAACCAGGATTCACGTATTTAAATCTGGAAGTGCTATAAATATATATAAATATTTAAAAGCTCTTCCAAAATTCACAACTATTTTGGAGGCTAAATTGCAGTGACTAATAGGAAAAGAAAATTTATTAAAACTTTTTATGAATTAAACAGAGAATTGTAGATGAGTAGTCATAAACTGTACTGTAACTGCTTTGAGTTTCATCAGAGTCGCTGAACGCGGTTTGGAACACGACACAGAACAAAGATGATTAAACACTGGAACATCCCGCGACGTTGGAAGACAGACAGACATAATAAAAATAATATTTTATAAAGCTCGTTAACATTACTTCTTTTGTTTATTTTGGATTCCTATACTCTTGGATAACAACTTTAATTAAGTTTATTCCTTTGTTATTTTTTTTTTAATTAAAGATATAACATGAAATATATCTCAGAGAAAAATCTTTGCAAGTCTTTTCTAGTTAAAGTATTGTCTGTTATCAATATACTTTGTGTACGAATATATGTAACTACATATATTCGTAGTAATATGTTCGAGTCTAAAAAACACAAATTAACTATATACAGCTTCACAGTCGATCTAAACATTAACATTCAGTCACTTCCAGTCCCACTACACCAGTGATGGTCGTCTTTAATAATTCAACACTGTGAGTTCCGCTCGCGATGACGATTGTACACATGTACGTACCAGTCGTCCTTTGGACACACGCTAATTACAATGTACACACAAATAATATAACTCATACTATTATAGTACTTCATATATTGTAAATAGAAAATAACTTTGCAGTATAAGAACTTATATAAATAACATGTCCCTAATAAAATATCATTAAATCACAAAATCAAATCAAATACTTGTAATATTGAAATCCTTATCACGCTTCAAACAATCTTCGTGAAGGATATTAACAAACATCATCGTAAAGATATTAAATGTTTCTTTGGTACAAGTTCTAATAATTAATATTCAGTTGAGACACATACCGTTCCCGCTGTTTGACGGCTTAGCAATATACATATATCTAATACATATATTGACAACGTATATGGTATACGTACTTATAGTACTAATTATTATGACACCAATTTTTTATATCATTGTAAGAGATATGTTTTAAATCGGAGAAATATATAGTTTTATTTTATCAAGCAGTACTGCATCAGTAACTTAAAAGAAATAATATCTCTTGACTATTTAAAGTCGTGTTAAATTGTTGAAGTATTATTTCATAACTATAGATATGTTTCTCCATGCATTATAGGGTACAATTTTTTTTTTAAATTCACATACTGTTATGAGTGTTTATGAGTCTGGGTGTGTTTTGTCTGTTGTTTATATGTTTGTAACCCCCCCCCGTGACAAAGGATGCACTTAGTACTTCATCTCTAACGCGTTTGATTTTAAAGAGATATAATTATATGTGTACTCTAAATCAATGCAACACATTTGTGGACACGAATTCTACAAGGAAACTAAACTAAAGTAGTATTTTGTAATGTATTTACAACACATAGTGTGTTGACGTGTATGAGATTGCTACAAAGTATTCAAAATAAATACGAATTTAAAATATCTAAATGTAATCCTACGAAAGACACTAAAATGTTTTGAAATAAAATTCCTTCCTAAGTTTAAAGTTTAAAAACATTCTAAACATTTAAATTCTTTATGTCATGTCATTGAAAATCTTCAAACAAACCTAATACATAATTTTTGTTTATTATTTTTGTATAGGTATATTTTCCACTTTGAATCCATACCAGTGATTACTTGTGTACGTCAAATGGAAGTGATAGGAGGGCCTATTTTAATACCATACTTATAGAAGAAATAAGCTCTTTTGTAAAGACACTCTCCAACTTAAAATTTTTATAAAATTAAATTAAAAATAAATGTTTAATAAATATAGAATGAAAAATACAGATAAGACTCGAACTGTGTCTTCTTAGAAGTCGAGTTCGAGTCCTGTCCGTGTTGATGTATTATTTATATATATATATATTTATTTATTTAATATTTAAATAAAATTAACATGTTTATATCACACACATATGACACGGTATATCCAGGTATTAAACAATGTGCTCTCGTCCTAAGTAAAGTTAACTTAGTTAGTTTACTTTAGACGTCTCTAAAGAGAGCTCGTAATTAATTACCTAAACACTGTATCCCTCCTAGTTCTATTTGAGTAAAATAGTACACTTTTAAAAATAAGTGCTCAAAAATCATTTCGTTTATCAGCAGGTGAATTACCCATCGAAATCAGTACAACCGTTTTGAAGATGAAGAGGGAGAAGATGTAGAGGTACGGAAAGAGCCTCCTCTTTAAACTAAATAATTCTATTTAATTACCTCTTATAAAGTAATTAATATATAATTAATATTGTATTTAAAATTACACTGATCCTATCCTTATTTGGTGTAAAATTACTGTTTTATAAAAGTTTCAGACAAGTAAACATAAAATAGAAAATAATTATTATCTAAAGAAAATGCTTTCAAAACTTATTGAAAATACAAAGTTAATAAAGATTTCAAACAACAGCAAAATTCAAAAACTTCCATATAATTTGTTTTCATTTCCACGGTAGAATAAATAAATAGACTTTGGTTTTCAAAGTCTATTTATTCAGTGAATATTAAAAGTATTATGATTTAAAACAATACAAATTGTTATATTGAAAATATGACATTCTCTTTTACTCCTTTTTATCTCAACACGCGGAAAGTCATTATAGATTGCTACTTGTGTCTCGGAATGTCTTCTATCGTATCATTTTCATCTTAAACATATTGTTACTGCCTCGACTCCAAACGGTATAATATTTTTGTAATAATAATAGATGTTGATGTAGTTATTATTTACTATTGGTGTTCCTTTCGACTGACGATTATTTTCTAATGAGGGAGTTGATTTAATAAATTAAGATGGTGTCAAATAAAACAGTCACGACTTAGTAATTAACAATTTAACAAATGGAACCATCAATAAAAACTCGAATAAAACACGGTATTTATGAAAAAAAAAATACAAGTTTAAAAGCAATAGTTTGTTCAGTCGATCTCTGGATTACGATATCCTCTGTAATTCTGTCCGATCGTAAAAGGAAAATTCTCTGCCAAAGCTTAGAGAGAAAACTACGCTAGAAAGATTGGATTTTATTTAGCTTTATAAAATAAGTTTATATAAAAACATTTAAGATTAATAATTTTTAAAGTAATTGTTGCAATAAACTGTATGTTTGCGGTTGTCTTAATGTCAACTATGTTATATAAGATAAATATACTGAGTAATATCAGTATATTTATTATTAAAGTGTTTAATTATTACAACCCGTGTATTTTCCATTTAAGATCAAAGAGCTCGGTGCGTCCTAAACATGGTGTGGCACCGTTAATTATATCAATGTAGGTTTCATAATTTTTAAAAACATGCGTTACCAGGTCTCCATCGCCGTGAAACAGCTAAAATGCAGATCCCACAACGAGGTGCGGAATGCAGTGTGTTTGCTTAGGTCTTTAGTGGAAATGTACAATATAAAATTATTAATAATAATAATTTTATATTGTACATTTCCACTTCTGTCTTAGCTCCAGATAGAAAACCACGTTTTGTAATCATTGTTTTTTAAATAAATATACATTTTTTTAAAAACCTTTTCCGGTTCGGCTGAAAATAATTCATGTTATGTTATATTACATATTACAAATACGACAGTTTTTTTGTTTATTTGTCTTTCTTTTCTACTATATATGAATGACGTATGACTTTTTATATCAAGAATTATATCAAATATAGTAATTATAGCAATATTTAATCTCAAGATAAGTTATTTAGTAAAGTAGACCAGTTAATTAGTAAAGTCTTATATTTAACACACAAGCTGTTTCCTTTTTCAGTGTAACTTTTAAATATTTCAAGCACATTTTCGTTCGTCGGTATATTTGTCGTTGATTAAATCATTTACTCCATGTATATGTATATAAGATATTAAGTAATATAAATATTAGTGTATTGTATAACTTTTAATTAGGTTAGTAACGTATCGAACAACAATCTGTGAGTTTGTAAGTACTCAATAATTTTTCTACAAACCTCATTTGTATTCTAAAGACGTCAACCCGACTTATCGTTCTGATGATGTTATTTTAATATTTATATATTAATTATTTTAATATTTATATATTAATATTTCTCGTTTTAACCGATTATTTACTAAGTTACTTAAACAGTCAGACTAACTAAAACTGTGTATATCTTTTAAATGTTTAACACAACGGAGTGCATCATGGGTATAATTACCTCGTGCGGGTGGTTGTTACAAAGCCTGGCTCGGCGGTAGATCACTGACCACTGAGTCAACAGACCATCTCGTGAATACATAAAGTTATGTGGTTACATATAATTACTTTTATAAAGACTTCCATTTACATTGATTATTTCATTTGAATACAGTATTTTTTATTATTATTTTAAATTAATGAATGCTGATGAGTGAACTCTACGCTTCTGATTCCTCAAAGTTTAGCAAATGTTAATACCTTCCTTTAAATATTTAAAATTAAACTATTTGTAATATAATAATAATAAACTAATCTAAGAAAAGATAATAATCTAAAAATCTGAATCATAGAATATTATAGATTAAAGAACTGCTCTTTACAAAATTGAGACGTATATAAATGGTAATTCGTGATGCACTTAAAACTCCGATTTCTATTATAGTCTGTCTTTCATATTGAAATGTTCAGTGTCGGGGCATAGAGTAAAAAACTTCTAAAATAAAGGAATCTGTAATACAACAATATTGAGTGCCATTATTATAATTTTTAAACATTTTAACTGCAAAATAGTAATTTCAGTAAAGATTATAATTGCTTAACTTAAATAAAACAATATAATAATAAAAGTATCGTGTCAAAAACCCGATGAAGCTAATTAAAAGCTATTCAGTTCAGTCCAGATTGTACTCAACAATTGCGAGGTAAAAGATTTATTTGAACAAATAAATGCCAATAATTTTACTCAACATTTACATTTATAGCAGCCAAAGGAACCACCCGTGGCAGTGTCTTTGCTACAAGAATTCAATAACTTTGAAAACCAGAATTTAAGTCTATTACAATGAACACAAAGGTCAGTATCAGATGAAAAGATATAAAGTAAGCTGTCTTAAATCCAAGTAATTTGTTACTTAAGTAATTCAGAATTTGTATTAAATTTTAATTAAGATAACACTATGTTGTAATCTTGCTACCAGAGATAGGAATTATAGGATTAACAGTTTACAAATGTACGATGAACAAGCACACATCATCACTACCATCACTGTTGTAGGACACCATGATGAACTTGGTATCTTTAAACATATTATTTATTTAAAACATATTATTTATTACAGCAACTATTTTTAACTAACAACAAATGCAATTGTATTTAAATAGTAGTTTATGCACTATATTTCTCAAATGCCTTGTCCTAATAGCGTACATAATAATGATATTAATTGTTCAGTAAAATGTTAAATAATCAGGTAGAAATGTTAGAAGTTGTTAAAAATATATGCAGCACCAATTAAATAAATATTCTACTAAAGTGTGAAATATGTGATCAAATAAAGTTTTCTATTTGATCCCGATGATATGGTTTAGTGTTTGTACTTTAATTAACCGGTCCCAGATTCAATTCCCTGTCTAAACAATGTGTAAACGCTGTTACAAATATATCAGAAAAAATTATGCTATACAATATTTTGAAACAAATATATTTTAGTGAGAAAAAGCGAGTTTCATTTTCCTCTGAGAAACTGAGCAATTAGATGTTTGTAACTGTTGACAATCATTTGATTAATTCAATTGATGTGTATATAGTAAATAGACAATTGAAGAGGAAAATCATTGGTTTTTATTTTCTTTCTTTATTTAAAATATCTCTACTGCCTTATTGAGCGAAGCGAGCAGAGCGAGCGGTGCGCTCTACTGGAGACTTTTTCACATTCTTTGTCACGAATAGGCTTGAAAATTACTTGACGGAAATTTATGAAATTTTGCAATCAAGAATACTCACATTAAGTAATAGTTTAAAAATAAATTGAAAAATGTCATGTAGTTGAGGTGTAATCGTCAAAAAACTGATATCCCATTGAAGTCACTGGGCTCGCTTCGCTTCAATATGCAAACGGCAGTCTGTTGGCTCCCCTGGTAAAATATAATAATGATGAGTAAAATTTTACTAATCATTATTACGACATTACAATCATATTGTTGGCATATTACAATCTGAAACCATGCGGTTTTGTGTAATGGTGCTTGAAATTATTAAAGTTCTTTTTATATATTGCAAGACTTGTTCTTACAAATAAATAAAATTAAAAAATATCAACGTGTTTGGCATTAACACTTCAATTTTTTTTTTTATTATTCCCGTTTTCTTAGTATGAATGTACTTAACCTATTCATTTGGTTAAGTAAAAACCATTCCAATCCACTTTTGTTGTGAAGTTGGTACTAAAAAAACTAAATTTTCTACGTCATAAAAGGACCTTATCTATTTACGCAGTGTGTTCATTGATCTCCCAGTCAAGATAAGTTTCTTTATAGTTTTGAATGGATGAGGAAATGCAATTATAATATGAAAATATATTTTATTTTATAACTGTTGCAATTAAGTAAAAATCATCTTTGCATCAAAATCTTGCATCGATGTCAACGTTTCGGTCATTTTGAATTAGAGTTCAAACTCAAGATAATAAATAATTTGACAAGGTTTTACCGACTCAGGTTTTTCTTAATGTTTTTTTTATCCTGTTCTTTTAATTACTAGAAAAAAACTTGGTAAGAAAAGATAAACTAACTAGTATTACTTTTTACTCAATATTTCTTCTTCTGTTTTATGAACAATCAAGTAATACCCAGACGTCGTATAAACCTAACATGACTAATAGTATATTAATAATATTAGTATCGAAATTTAATATGAATCTCGTCATTAGGAAGTAACAGTTGTAATTAAACACGTATATGATGGTTTGTAATTGAGTTAAATTACTAGAAATCTGTTTTGTATATTCTGTGTGATCTATAGTAGTGTGTGTGTGTGTGTGTTCGTTGTTTGTGTGTTTTTTAATACAATGACGTCAAACGAACGCTTGGACCGCTCGACTTCATGGTGTTCCATTTCATAGTCATCACTGTTATATTATATGTGAAGATTTTTAAAAGTATGTTGGTAGTGTTAAATTTAATATATTATTGTATTATTTGTTTTGTTTTCTCTAGTAGTTACTAAGTATGGTAGAAATTGATATGATTTTTTCTACATAGCACAAGGTGAAGAGTGACCAGACGATCCACCTGATAATAATTTGCCATTAACTGTGGACATATGATATATAAAAATAAAATTTTGCAGATGCGTTGCTCCCTACGAAGAATGGGGAAAGATGCGGAGCCTTGAGCAGTATTGGTCTCATTTATCATACTAATAGCAATTGTAATATTCACTAAAAGATCATTTTATATTTACTTGTCAAAATAATATTTTTATTGTGTTGTGTAGTATTGCACATGAATTTGTATAATATCGAACAAATTATAACAGAACAAAAACACAAATAGCAATCGCACAGACCGCACAGACGCGGTTCGTAGTAATACAACTCAATTACTAACAAATTAGTTACGTGTTTCATTACAGTCCGAGGTTTGTGTAATCATGTTAAATTTTAACGCTCTAACGCTAACGCTCCAAGTTATATTTCAACAATTTTGTAAGCTGTAAACCAATAATCAATGTAATATAGGTAAAGTATATATTATTAAAAGACTACTATAAACAAAACATAAAAAATCTTATTACAATTAATGAATTCGATTTTTTATGAATGATTTAACTAGTTCTGTGGACATAGTATAGAAGAGGTATCTTAATATGTCTGGAAATATAATGATTTATCATGTTTAGAAACGTGTAAATATTTTAGTTAATTAAGCGAACGTTGCTATGCAAACCTAACCATTGTTGTGTACGTAGCGCTGCGCTTGATCTTATTGCCTCTTACCTGAATCAAAAAGTGCAGACAGTTTACGTAAATAATTCTAAATCACCTGGTTCTCACCTAAAGATGGGATTCCACTAGGATCTATTCTGGGTCCCTTTTTGTTTTTACTTTATATTAATGACTTGCCCTTTTTTGTTGAGGGTCTGTGTGACATTGTACTTTTTGCTGATGACACCTCGCTTATTTTTAAAGTTGAGCGTGATAGGATTAATTATGACGAAGTAAACAGTGCTTTATCACAAGTCCTGCATTGGTTCTTAATTAATAATTTAGTCTTAAATGCTAAGAAAACTAAATGCATAGAGTTTATCCTTTCTAATGAAAAAAGTAAAAATTTTCACTTGCTCCTTAACAATGAAATGTTAGAACTGATTGACTCAACAAATTTCTTAGGTATAACTTTAGACAAAAAGCTCCAGTGGAACCTCCATCTCTCAACACTCGCAGCCAAACTCAGCTCCGCCGTCTTTGCAATTAGAAAAGTCAGACAATTAATGGACGTTAATACGGCTCTACTTGTTTATTTTAGTTACTTTCATAGTATTTTATCTTACGGTATTTTATTACGGGGCAGTGCTGCCGAAATTAACTATTTATTTTACAAAAAAGAGCTGTGCGGGCTATTTATAACTTAAAAGCTAAAGATTCTCTGAGAGATGTTTTAAAAAAAATAGGTATTCTTACAGTCGCTTCGCAGTATATATTTAATAACATATTATATATACGTCAAAATTTAAAAAGTTATATAAAAACAGCGACAGAGACGCGATAAATACGAGAAATAAAAACAAACTCGTAACGCCAAGGTTTCGGCTTCAAAAAATTAATAAATCCTTCATGGGTCTGAGTAAACGCATATATAATAAAGTTCCATAAGATCTCTTAGACCTTACTTTTCTTGGTTTTAAATCTAAAATCAAAAGTTTATTATTAAATAAATAACGTTCCAGAGTTTTTAGTAGATCGAAATATGTGGAACTTAATTTGCTGATTCATTTTCAGGATTTATATTATAATGTACATCATCTAAGATTGTTATATTTATTTTAAACAGAGCAACTGTTGAGTTTCTGACCTTGCTCTTCTCAACAGAGGAGCATTCCGAGCCGGTGATAGCTTACTCACGGACTGACTACATTGATCTTTTTAGGTAGATTCCATAGATGAATCTACCTATTGCAATCGATGCGATGACGGGACCCACACCCCAGAGTAGGGGCGCTACGCCGTTTATGAACTGGAGAATGAAGATCCGTCGAAAAAAAAAAATTATATATCCCTCTATATATATATGTATATATGATCCATCAGTCCAAATTCATCGTAGGCGAAATCTGACTTGACAGGTCGATAGGATAAATTAGTAGAACAAACGTAGCATTTCGTTTTTTTGGAAAAAGTGAAAGAGGGGGCTGGGAGGGGGGGTGAAAGGGCAAACCTTTGGGACACGCTACAGGTCGCAAATATTGACGGAAGATTTTCAAACTCGGTATACACATTTTTAAGGACAAAATGAAGGTTAAGTTCTGGAACGGGGGAAATCGGTCGGGGGGTTGGGGGGCTGGGCGGTTGAAAGTTAAAAACCGAAAAAAGTCACAGAAGAAGGCAAAATTTTGCCGTCGGAAAAATCTTAAAAAATTAACAAATTAAAAGAGAAAACTTTTTTGTCTGAAAAGTTTTTTGATGCGACCGCTCGCTTAGGAGATAGGGGTGAGGGGTGGTTCCCCACTCACCCAATATATGCAGAGTGACCCGTCATAAGACTCGTAATGACCAGTAGAATACTGCTGGCTAGTTTTTCTTTGTCGATCCGACCGACGGGAATCTACCTAACACGATCGACCCTGTCGAACGAGGTATTTATTGTAATAATTGATGATTCAAAAGTGCTGGTAAATACCTACTTGAATAAAGATATTTTGAATTTGAATTTGAATTCCTCTTCTAACAGTCAGTATTATTTTGTTCTTATGTTGTAAGTTATACTGTAAGTTAAAACGATTGCTTAACTGATTTTGTTAAAGCTTCTTAATTCTATAATTCAAATTTGGATGATCTCTAATCCAATTAAAAATAATTATAACAATTATAATAATATTTTAACGTTCTAATATTTCTAACAGACAGGTCAAATACATAAGTTACATTTCTTCAAATGAGTTAAAATAAATAATATTATAATTAAAGTCTTAACAAACTATTCACGGTTGTTCCAGCATCACCTAGCGATCCACTTTTACACCATTCCAACTATTATACATTTACTTGAGTCATATATAAGCCATACCTTTCCTTATCATACATTGTCAACATGAAGGACAAAATGGACAACTAAATCTGTAACTGTAATAAAATACTTTAATTAAAATAACTAATTACAGTATTCCTCCTGTCACTCTGCAGGTCTGCATGTGGATACGAGACTGCAATTGTAACACTATTTTTCGAAGGTCTCATTTTAAATACTAAATATATACTAGATTTATTTACGAGTATATGCCTAAGCACTTCACTAGAGATTCATTTTCAAATAAGTTGTATGTAAATACACACACTAAACTTATATTACAATATGAAGTAGGAACAGTAACTCGAGGAAGCACAGATGGTACTCGAGTGTACGATTACATAGAGCTCAGTTTCCTCTTCATTGTGGCAGCATAACTCCAACAGAGCAGATATATATTTATTATATTACCTGTAAAATATTTTATAAAAGCTACTGCTCATAAAATTAAATATAATAATTGTAGGTTTGTAGGATTGAACACCAAAGCCCTGGGTGGAAACATTAAGTTTCTAGTTGCAACTATTGATTAATAATTACTTTAAAGTAAATAAATATTTTGTCTTATTAGAGTAAAGCTTTAATACTTAATGTCATTATAATTAACTTATTACGTTTAATGAGAATAATTAATTACTAATATTGAAGAGTTAAATTATTCTAAGGCTTTAATAAATAAAAAAAACAAAACCTTAATATGAATACAAAATATTTTAAATTTAGATTTTACACCTTTTTAACTTTTATTCTGCTTACATTTTTTATCGACGAATGAAATGCATAAAGCTAAAATAAATTTAAAAAAATGTGGTTCTCATTTATATTCTCTTAAGATAAGTTAAGACTTATCAAATATTTTTAGTACCCGACGTTCAAACATTAGCTATCAATATTAGCTGGAAAGATTTCCAACAAGATAAAGTTGTTTCGTCTCAATTTAATTTCAATTATCTGATCAAATATGAAGCTTAAAACTAATTCAATTATCATTTGTGACTACAGTAACAGTTAATGAACTATCAGGCTTGTTCTTATAAGTCATTTAAATTATTCCTTATTACGAAAAATATTTATAGTTAAGCGGGTATGTTAGTCAATAGTTATTGTCTTAAGGTTCAAAATATTTTATATTTACATTACTAAACAATATTAAAGAAATTAAAGTTCAGTACAACACCATAAGTAAATGTAAGCACTGTCACAAATACCATTCAGTGTATATAATACGTATACACCGACTGCACACAGCGCAATGCGACAAGTCGGGACACGAACAAATCGCTTTTGCATCTCAACTTTCAACTACACCTGCACAAAATACAATATATAACATCTTAGAATTTAAATTATTTTAGTTCAAAGTTTGGAATTGTAATTTCAGTACTGTTATTTTTATTTTTCTTGTGGAATTCATTAATTTAGTTATTGTATGTCTATTGCGAATACGATATTCATGATTGCTTGGACGTTCATATTTAAGGTCCCAGTAGAAACAAAAGAAACTTTACATCTTTTAGGGGAATAATTGTTGGAAAGTTTTGGGCATGTTGTTTTCGGTTTGGTTTTAAATAAAATGTCAATATAATAAATGATGTTTGTTGATGTTTTCTTGAAAATGCAATATTCTATCTGCACTAAATAATTGCTGGTACCAACTATTATTTCTATTACAAGTCATTACTTGTAAACATTTTTCCATTAGACAAGTAAGTATAATTTTTTGTTTCCTTTATTATTTTTGGTGAAACTGAACAAAGCTGTAAAGAATTGTTCAATCCAATTCTTGTACCTTTGTTATCAAAATAATTATGTTTTTTGTTGATAAATGAGTTATGTTTTGTTTTAAGCATTTTTAAATAATCATATTGTTTTTTGTTTGTTACATTTGGATTCATGTGAAATGCTATTTAAAACAAACTCTTTAGATTTTAATAAGTCTATTTTAATCCTTACTTTTGTTTTGCTGATCTGTTTAAAATAAACTTTTAATATATATTTTGTTTTTTTTAAATTTGTCGCTCTTTTTATTTTTTCATTTTTCATTTTCTTTTGATACTTTTACTGTTTTTAATTTTGGTGTCTCTAAACTTGTAGTCTTTGTAAGAAGTTTTTAGGATCTATTATAAAACTATTGCTACTTTATAATTTTTTATTACCGAGAGTATGATTTAGATATTTACTATTTGGAAAATAATCTACTCTAATTACTCTAATCGAATCGAATCTCATAACTTTTTAACTATGGGATGGCCGTATCCATTATTTGTGTGTGAGTGTTTGTCTTTATTAGATCTGGTGCTTTTTCCGCTCCACTTATTTTGAACATTTGTATGATTTTTGTTTTCAATATGTAATATTGGTTTAGATATTTTGTTCGACTGCTTTGTAGCTTATCCATTAAAATAATTGTCAATACTTACGATTTGTTTAGTATCAGCTATAATTTTTCTTATCTTTCCTTTTATTTTTGTCTGTTGTCGTACAGTTTCAATTGTAACTGAGATTTACTTACAACTTAACCTGGATCTTCAATTGTTACATCTGAAAATATATTAAAAAAAATATTTTTATTAATTTAATGTAATGGTAGAATACAAGGCTATCAACCTGAGGCTTCTTTGGGTTCGCTTTAAGCTGGGGACAAAAACAGTATTCTTGTTAGCCGTTTACGGGCCAGTATCCTCAGCTCCACTAAGCGAACTCGAGGAGTTTTGGGAGTGTGTCAGGGTTGTTCTAAGTAGTGTCAGGAGTGATAGTATGTGGAGATGTGAATGGATGGGTTGGAACGCGAAAGCGCGAAGTGGTTACGAAAGCGTGCTAGGCAAGTACGGTGATAAGAGAGCAAATAAGGCTAGAAAGCTTATTTTAGCATTTTGTAAGGAGAGAAATTTATTTGTTTTATCTGTTAGCAGGTTGACGCAGCCGCACGACGTGTCCAAGCTTAGAGTTGAATTATCGCATAAAAAACTGGAAGCTTCGAGGTCCACCGATCAGAGAGGAATATCAAGAAAGGGTTTCCAAGAAGCTTGAAAGCTGTGATTCTGAAAATGAAAGTGCTGAAGTATGCTGGCAGAACCTTAGAAATGGTTATGGTGAAAGTAGCGACAGAGGAATGTGGTAAAATGAAAAGAGGTTTTAGTAAAAAGCGCGATGAATGGTGGGATAATGAAGTGAAAGACGCTGTGGAGTTAAAGAAGAAAGCATGGCTGTATTATAAAGCCTCGGGTAAGCATAAAAGTATAAGAGAGATAAGAAAAAGAGAGTACAAGCTGGAAAAGCACAAAACGATAGCACTTATAAAGATGAAGCGTGAAAATTCTGAGAGAGAGAGGGATGAACGGTTGACGAACAACTTCCTGGAAAACACGGAGGCTTTTCAGGCAAGAAGTTAGTGATTCCCGGGGTTGTTCGGTAACCGGTAGAATAAAAGGGATGCTTTCGAAGAGCGGTGAAATTTTAACAGAGCAAGCACACGTTTTGCAGCGGTGGGCGGAATTCTACAAGGAGACTTATGAATGTGAGGACGCATCGGCCTTGAGTACCAACAAAATGCTGTGCCCGGATGTAGGCGATGGTGAAATCAGTTTGGAAGAAGTGAAGAGCGTGATTCGAAATCTGAAATGTGGTAAGGCTGCGGGAGCAGATGAAGTTACTGCCGAGATGACCAAATATGGTGGGCCACGTGTCTTTAACTTGTTCTTGTTTTTGTGCAATTTACGCTGGAAATCAGGAGAGGTCCCAGAGGATTGGCAAGGTGCAGTCGTCGTACCTTTGTATAAAGGAAAAGTTTCACAGATAGACTGCATAGATGCAAGCTATAGGGCTATTAGCTTGGGCAGTAAAGTTTATGCTAAAATATTAGCGAGAAGAATGCAAGAGAGATCTGAAAGGCTGTTGTGGGAGGGCCAAAGAGGGTATAGATGTGGCTGTGTTTGGCTGTACACAATGCGGTTTTGCTATCGACGCTTTTATACAGCAGCCCAACGTGGGTAACACAGAAGAAGAATGTAAGAAAGATGAATGCTTTGGAGATGCGATCTCTCCGCAGAATATGCGGAGTCAATCTAGCTGACCGAATCCGCAATGAAGAGATCCACAGAATGGCAGGTACTAGTGAAGATGTCACGGTGAGAATGTAGAAGAACGTGCTCAGGTGGTTTGGGCACGTCGAACGAATGAGTGATGAAAGAATGGTAAAAAAGATTTATACAGGAAAGTGAGCGGTAAGAGAGATAGGGGAGGCCTCGAGTGACCTTCGAAAACACAGTATCTATGATACTTCCAGTAAAATAAGAGTAAGGTCACGTATAAAGCATGAGAATCTCCCGGAGGGCATGTATGAAGAGGTTGATGTCTGTGGCCGAGGCGAAAGAGGTACGCAGGGACCGTAGCGTTTGGCGCTCCGTTATCTCTGGCTACCCCGCGATATAGCGTGAAGCTAAATAAATAAATAAATACTATTTCTTGTATTAATGGATGCCACAGTACCGTTTACCGTACCGCTACCGTTCACTTTTATCCGCTGTCTTTCACTGACAGCACTACGACAGATCGTAATTACGTTACCATACCTCTGGTAAGTGACGTAAAAGGAATGGAAAATATACTTTGTTATGTCCCCGTTTCAAAATGAGGACGGTCTTTTGAAAGACCTGGTCCTGGACGTTTGTTTTTCTCAATGAAGTAAGTTTGAAGATGCCGCTTTTTTGCTCCAAAATATTTTATATAAAAAAATAATAATTAACATCTTTTTATTATACAATTTTTGTAGTATTTGTACTATTGTATTCTTTAACTTCTTTAACTTGTTTAACTGTTTTTTGAATTTATTAAGGAATAAAATCTGAACGTTTTACGAGTTACAGGTAAAGCGAGCTTGTGTTTGTTTCTCGTATTTACATGACGTACATCACTGAGCTTAATCAAATTATCCTTATTCTTATGTACATTGAAGTAATTTTTTTTAAGTACAGATGGTATTATACAGTGGATCTTTTTTTTTTATTAAACAAATTGTTTATTTGTAGAAATTTATTACTCCTTGTTTATTTGTAGAACTTTATAATGATTTAAAGTATTCTGTTACTTTTCATATCCAGTAAAGCTTCAAACTAATATTACAATTAAAACTTCCGTTAATATAGTTCTTCCAGTTTGTTGTCTTCTTTCAATGCTTATATTATACAAAGATACTGATAATATCACTCATCTCTCATACCGTGCAGCAACACTCTCGACAATAACTTTGATTGATTTAAAAACACCGAGTACCCCGCATTCATAACTTATCAAACTAGTGACTTTATATTATTTTTCGAACATCAAAAGTCATGTAGTCATTCAAAATAAAACGTGTTTTGCGTCTGTTTAAGATTTCTTTGATCTCTTCTATTTTTAAAAGACTTTTTTTTCAATCCTTCATGTACATTGTTTGAAGCGTAATAACTATTTCAAAATAAAAACTATTTCATTTGATATCGATGAGCTTAAGAAGACGTTATTTATTATGTTAATTAAAATGTATAATTTGTTTAGACATTCTCCGTTATATTAATGAGACCCAAATAAATATTTGTTCTTAAACAAATAATTGCTGTGTGTTAGGCGAATTTTACACACCCCTTAACAATAGTTTTGTAATCTTTTTCTGTTTTTGTTAGAATACTGAATTTTTCCAAAAACTATTTGAAGAAGATATAAAATAGTATTTTAATAGAACAAGAAATGATGATATCGCGGTATCTTTGAAATAGTGAATATTGTTAGTGATTGGAACATCGCCGTGCAGCTCGTGAATACATAACTAGCTTTACAAGACGAAATCTAGAAATATTTTATCTTACTTTGCTTTATTCATAGCTTTAAGATATCTATTTTAAAGTATTTTCCTTCGAAATTTTCATTCCATTTATCAATTCTATCATAATATTCAACCTATTATATATTTTATATTTTATAGCCACTGCAACCTTAACGAGTACGATAGATCTCTATGAACTTTAGCTGTAATAAAATAAGTTATGCTTAAAATTAGATTAACTAATGAGAAATATACACATAAATTACCGTCCAAAACTTTGGAAGCCCATATAGAAAAAGAGAGAAAAAGAGACGGATGTATATAAATAATAATTTGATAATCTAAACAACATATATATAATAAGCATAAAATTTTTCTATGTAGGTAAAAACTTTCTCAAATTGTTTAAATTTTCAAAGTTTATAATATTTTTATTTATAAATTGTATAATATTCCATCAAACAAAGTTTAAATCGATGTAAGTCTAACTCATAAGTACTTAACCCGCGCGTATCTTTGTTCAGTGTATCTTTAAAATATACCGGTATGTTGTGATTCAGTTGTGAGTGCTTTCTGATAATATATTTATAATTATTTTAACAAATAAAGGACTTATATGTCGGTGAGAAAAATATTAAGGATTCCACAATCGAAGCTAATGTTTTAAATTGTCTATAAGTTATTCATATACCGGTTAAAGAGCAAATATTATGAGAATATTAAGATATATTGTTCATACATGCACGAGTTCATTATTTGTTTTTCATAATATTTATGTTAAATATAATCCGGAGAGACATACATTACTATATTAAAAGATAAAATAATTGTGGTAAATTAAATATGAAATATGATTATTTAAGTTTAAGTTACTTACTTTATTAACTTATCAAGAATCATAATCTTTGAGTCTGTAAGTAATGAAGTATATTTTTCCTTGAAACCTCATTTGTATTCTGTAGAGCTCCGAATCCGCCCTCTCGCTCTGGTGATGTTATTTCCTGGGTTTTAAAACCAAACTGGTGGGTAAATGTATTATTTGATGATCATCTAACTATTTCTCTACAAACAGACATACTTGTAAGACGGTTGTATTGATCTATATTTACATAATATCTTATGCACAATAAATAGATACAACGTTAAAACTGTACATCATACAGTAATCACAGGTGTTAAGCTGAGCTCAGTAGTAAGATCTCTAACCACTAATCCAGCAGATGTGACAATATATTTATATACTAGCTTTTGCCCGCGCCTTTCCTTATCCTTAATTCTACATTGGGTGGTATGTCCGAAAATTATATTATATATGTTATTCCAATATAGCCATATTATTGAAAAGATTCATCGAAATCTATTTATTTAATGCTTTAAAGTTAACTGGCTTTACAGTCAACAGTCGCTTGACGAGATAAAAGTATTCAAACACTCAAAATATAATTCAATATATATAGTTTAGTAATTTCAGTACATAATACAATACATATACAATTAAAAACAGAAAACTATTTGTATAAATACCATTTGTACTATAATAACCGTTCTATTAAAAGATTAGAGAATTAAAATATATATATATCCTACAATAGACGTAATATATTTCTTGATGAAACTTATATATCTTTTACTTTGTTTAAAACTCAAGATTTTAACATAATCCGACTGTAATATTAAAAAGTCAGTATCGGGGAGAAAAATTAACAAAGCTTACTTAAATCCAAGCAATTTGTATTAACCAGAACATTGAAGTTCCATCAAATTATGTGTTTTTTGAGAATTATATTAAGTAACCACAGAAATTATACTTCTAATAGAGTTTAAGATAATCAAGACAAAATGAAACATACGAGGCACAATCTGTACATTGAATATTATTAATAATAGTTTAAATTGCTAGCAACAGTAAGATGTAGGACAATTTTATTTATCTTACTATCTATAAATAACAAAGATGTTACACTACTAAAGATAAATGTTTTGTATTGAGATTAATTAATGATATAAGAATATAATAAAGTTAACATATACACGGTACATGTTGTTATGTTACAAAAGTTCTCATATAAAGTATTATTATTACTTAATTAGTGTATTTCTAATATATCATGTACATATTTGGTTCCATTACTATTTTATTATAATATAAAAAAGCGTATATTTTATGTCAACTGTATACTTATATAAAAGTAAATCAAGACACAGTAAAAAACATAATATGAATATATTTTCCCACTTTCAACACACAACCTTTCAACTGTTAATATTAGCTGCAGTAAAAAAATGTTACCGTTGACCAAAGTCCGTTTGACTTAAATAAGATGAAAGTTTCGTGTCCAAGTCTGGTGAAGCTCATTAAAAGCATAAAGTCCAGTTCAAATTGTACTCAACAGTTGTGTTTAAAATATTTTTTTTACAAAGCAATTTTCGGACAGAACAAGTCGAATAATTTTATTCCCCAAAAAATAATATAATAGGCTAAAGGACCACCAGCAGTGATGCCGTTGCTATAGGGATTCAATTATTTTACAACCGTAATTTAAGTGGCTATTAAAATTATTACTATAATATATGTATATGTACGAAGTTAATATACAAGGAACATATACAAGGAACTCTATGTAATTACTCCTCTCACATCACTAACTAATCGTTATGCTAAACATTGATCTGACAGCAAGAGAACTCAGATGTATAATTGACATCACACATACACAAGATACCTTAAAATATACATAATAAAGATTAAAATAATTTAACTGGTTTTAATATCAGAGATTCCAGTAACATTACTAACAGATTCAGTTAATAAGACTTTACCAATTTGACTTCATTGTCTCAAGACATCGAGATGGTGACAGTATTAGATGTGGATAATATTCAACATGAGATAGCGACCGGTGCAGTCTTTGAACTGTCGTGTGAATGACGGACGAACAAATATGAATCTAAACATTTAACAATTTTCTTATTAATTGATTATATTCATAAACACTATATTATATGATTGTCATGTATTTGATTTTCTGTTCATTAAGTAGGTACGTCTCTTCGGTAACAAATGTTAACGTAGTTTCGTAGTTCAGATACAAGCACAGACGAGATTATGCTTTTGTTGAGAACAAATTATATACTATGATTAAGTAGCAGCCTACGCCTCACTTTGTAATCTACAGTGGCTATGTTACTTCATAGCTACTTAAATACTACTCAAATGTATAACAAAAAAAATAATACATAATACTCTATGCCTGTTTTCTAAAAGTAAGTAATGTTTAAACCTCATACCTTTTTTATTATTTCCAGTAGTTGTTGATTTATGGCTTATTTAAATTACACTTTTACAAATATTGTCTATGGCATACGGTGCCATATGAGCATCCGATTCATCCTCGGAGACGGCATAAATATTGCGCCGTCTCCATGAACTTGAGTTTTAGAAATGTTTACATTTATATTAATAATCTTCAATATCTATTCAAAAATCAATTTTGTAAGCTGTGAATCAATAATTAATATAATATAGGTAAATTAAATACTACTATTAACAATCAAACATTAAACTTTCTTATTACAATTAATAAATGCGCATGCTTGATTCTAGTCAGAGAAAACATTTTACAAATATATTTAATAGTGTTAATATACATATAATGTAATGAAATATTTAGATCTTTTATATTTTTTAATAGTAGCAGTATTATATAACAATAACAGAAAATTTGACATCCATGTGTTCATAATTTTTGGAGTTTTTCCAATGTAAGGTTGGTTTAAAGCAAAGTTAGGAATTGCATGCATCGAAGTTCTCTATCAAAGTTCCAAATGAAAGGCAATACATACATACATACATACATACATACATACATACATACATACATACATACATACATATACATATTTTCGTTACTTTCTCTTTTAACAGTTAGTACTGATATGCTGCTGTAGAAGATATTTCTGATGGCTCCTTATTTTATTATGATATTGTCTAAAATTTATCAAAAACTATACTTGAAAACGATTACTAACCTGATTTTGCTATAACTTTCTTTAATTCTGTAGTTCAAATTTGAATGATCTCTAATCTAATTAAAAAGAAATATCACAACCATAATAATATTTTTAAATTCTAATATTACATTATAACGGGTGAAATAGACAAGTTCTTTTCTTAAAATTACTTAAAAATTATATCAACACAATTAAAGTCTTAATAAAATATTCACGGATTTCATTTACTACATTATTTCTACAATTTTGGAAGGTTAGGCTTTGAAAATTATTATATATTTTTCAAAACAATGCTTGCAGAGTGATGCCATCAAAATATATCATGAATTGCACTTGAGTAATTTGTCAATCAAATTTTTTCTATAAAATATTAACAAAATAGGGGAAAAAATTACATATAAATCTGTGTGACAGATGACGTGGTAAAGAATAATAAAAGACATTGCATAAAATGGGTATTTCCAATAAAATTTTTGTCACCCCTCAGGTCCTCATATATTGTAAACTACGAAATAGAAACGTGGGTATTTCTATAACACTATAACATATTCTAACACTATTATAAATATTAAAAAATATCATAAATATATAAAGGAATCTAGATAAATAAATATATCATTGATTTATCTAGATTTTTTAATATTACTAGAGATAATTATATGAAAGCACACACTAACTTTGTATTGTAACATGATAAGTCGCTCAAGGAAGCACAGATGGTACTCGAGTTTACGATTCCATAGAGTTCAGCTTCCTCACCGTTTTGGGAGCACAATTCCAACACATATATATTTGGAGTGTTTATAGAAAGAGATTTTAAAAATAAAAATTTAGTAGGATGGAAAACCAAAGCCGTGGTGGATACATTAAGTATCTATTTGCAACTATCAACAGGCACTTTGAAACTAAATAACTAATATTTTGTCACATTAAAGTAAAACTTAAATAATAAATTTCATCATAATATTAATTAATATACAAGAGTTATGTTATTTAAATCTAAAAATTAAATAGCGTAGTATTTATTACATTATAAGGTTTTTTTCTGTCGTGTGTTATATTAAATAAATCTATTAAATGTATAATGGAGATAAAAAATATAAATATATATTTTTTTAATGTTAGAGCAAACGAGCTTGTGGGTCACCGTTGATGTGTGATCACCGCCGCCTATGAACTCTAAAACTAAACTTTATTGAGATTTTGATTCATTTATAACAAGATAATGTTTCTTCATTGTTAATTTGAATATGTCTAACATAATAAAATAAATGGAATATTAAAAAAGCATTTATAAACATGTTCTTAATATATAAGGGTCTGAGCGATTCCCGTGTTATTGACCTCAAACAGGATCCTAGGCGCTGTCACTAGCAATGTTTATTTTCAAAATGATATTTATGAATCACAATGAAATAAATCCCTAGTGATAGTGGGACGAACTTGAAAACGTTTTGAAAGAAATGTTTTTATTATGACAGATATATGTATATTGGAGATATATTTTATATATATTTAATAAATAGATTCGTTTTTGTTGTGAAATTATTTGAACGTAAATATAATTTATTCATTTATTCGTTTTCTAAATCTTTAGTTATTTTCAACCACTGAAAAAACATATTCTATAGAAACTCCTTGGTTAAATCTTATTCTAGGACTATCTCTGCCCATGACTTGGTTCAGAATATGTTTTTTAAAAGAAAAGTTGCCTAAGTTATAACATCAGCTATAAGCCTGTGAAAGTTCTGTTAAAATCGTTTGAGCCATTTCGGACATTAGCCGGAACAATCAAACAAACAGAGATTTTTTTAATGTTTTTTTTATGTAAGTACCGTATACACTTTCATAAGCATTTAGGGTCAAAGTTGTTATTTTGAAATGAGAGAATTACTTGTGTATGTCAAATCAGAGTGTTAGTTGAACTTATTTTGATACCATACTAAACCCTTCTTTAAAGACACTCTTTAACTCAAAATTAAGGCTGCAAGGGTTTCAAACGCGCCCTGCTTTGAGAAGGACCACACAATACACTCAGTTGGATATTGGTATATTGTGATCACCGTGACACAAAGGTCAATATTTAGTGAGTAATTTACGAACAACTAGAACCATCAATTCGATAGGCCGGCTTCATGATCACTTAATTTAAAAAAAAATAATCCGTGGCTAGGAAGACGAACAGTCACCGCAAGCAGCACCCGTTCACGAGCTTAACGCAAGGGTCATCACTGAGAGATCATCATTGAGAGTAGATCTCAACGTATATTTGATAATAATTGGAATAAAAAAAAAAGAAAGTTCCTCTTTATAAATATAACATAAAGAGTAGTTAGACTTGACATTATATTGATAAATTCACCTTCAGATATAAAAAAGCAAAGATTCCATTATCACTTATTAGTGTTCTGTGTTCGAAAACACTCCGTTTCTTTTGGTTCTTACCCATTAATCTGAGAGTAAAATCATTATTTGTCGTGAAATTTACAATATGCAGGACTTGTGCAAACAATCGTTTAATTCGTTGTTTTCTGTTCTAAAGAAGGTTTCTAAGACTAATCACTGAAAAGACACTCCAACACCAAGGAAATATTAATTATCGTGAGTCTGACGAACTGACATTTAGATGAATCGTAATAAAGGACAATGAAATAGAGATTAAATGAAACTTTTTATATAATATAAAACTTGTATATTGCAATGAGAACCATGTAAGTTATATATCTATGTAAACTAACTGAAGATTTCAAATAAATATCTTGTCAATAAATGTTACTTGTGTTATGTGTGTACAAATGTATTTATGAGTTTTACTTAATGATAGTATTATATCAATAGTACTGGTTTTAAAACTACATGCAGTACAAATAATGGATTATAAAATAAAGGATAATAATATCCTTCCGAGACGCAACGGAAATATTTGTCAGAATATGGTAAATAAACACTGTTGAACTTTCTCATTACCCACAGAAGAACATTAATGGGATATAAGATCATATATATAGTTTTTCATATGAATAGACAGGATAAAACAAAAATAATTGAGGTTAAATTATATTTTTAGAAGTACATTTTGGTCAAACGCGGTCATTTGCAGACACAGACACGTTTGTAAAATAATTATAAAAGGGTTCCTTAATAATTTCATAGAATTATAAATTACTGACTTTACTTCACATGAGAGAGGAATTAGTTTCAGTATTATGTGATATAAATAAATGTATGTAAATCCGCATGAAAGCATTGTATAAGTAAGCTTAAGAAACACAAATCATAACTGTAATAATTTGTTTATTTATCTGACAGATGTACCAAGTGTTACAAATTTTACATTTAAAGAGTTTCAGCTTCCTTGTTCTGTATATCTAAAACTTAATTGGCAAAACTTTGCTTTTGTTGGGTGCAAATTACAATAACAATTGTGTACAATACATCATTTAAGTACAGTTCTACAAATTTTTAGCTACAAACTTTAACGTGTTTTCATTATTTCAACGAACTTTGTTAAAATGGTTTGATAAAAATATTAAAAAAACGACTTTGGTGAAGAAAATTTAAGGTAATAATTATTTTCAATGACCATGTGGTACTGATGCCGATGACGTATTTACAAATTACGTTACGTTACGTTGTATAATATAAAATTATAAAATAATAGAGAAACGCTTTCAGCCGTTTAATTAAAAAGCTGTTTCCGTTAAAGTATTCTTCCATTCTTAAAGCTGAATTTATAAACATAGCTTAATTAAATTTAAAATCATTCGCATCTTACTGAATTCCTAAAATTTTGTTATATATAGTTATCTAAATAAAAATAAAGTAATTTTAAAGCTTCTTAATTATGAAGATAATGTAAGATACCGTCTTTAATTTGTGTAATAAATAAAGCAAATATAACATTACACGATAAGGAACATCGCTTGCACAGAACACACACACGATCCCAGTTATACAGCTCAATTACCACAGAACCAGTTAATATAGCACATATTACAATCTCACACACATCATCACCACATACATTGATAATGATCTGTTTTATACAATTTATCATTTTCGTATCAAAGCGGGCGTCAGCTAGCTCCGAGTGACGAAAGCACCCATAGTGCTGAAAGTCTAACTCGGGTATATATACGCGCAATATCGAACTTTTCATACAGGAGATCTTCTGGTATGAGTGTGGTATTTTTAGAAAACCCTTGGCTCATAGATCCAGAAAATGCATTTACACTTAGCAATATAACCACCGCCTCCAATTCTACGGCCGTTTGAAAAATGAGACTAAAATTTAGTTTTTGGCTCCGCACCAGTATAAAATCACTTATTTCCACCTTGCCAAATTGCCTTGATCAATCTAATAAAATAAAAACAAAAATGCAATTTGTGCACTGTTTCGAGCACATTCACATTTTTGTGTTTGTTGACGTTTGTGAATAAAAATGTTCGTGGTTTTTTTCGTCGCAAAATTCATATCAGGAGTTTTGTGTCAGTGGATTTATGTTTGTATTTATATATATTTATGGTAATGGTATGTGGTAATTCACAATGTATATATATTTGTATGTTTATGCACCCGAGCTGATGAGATTAGGGCTTGCCTGAAAAGCTCTTATTTGTGGCGTGATATACAATCGGTGCATTTGACTATAAATATGCGAGTGAGAACTGGAGACAACGCAGATAATCGTGAATTTTCTGATACATTATTGAAGATTGGTGAAGGTACCTATCCACAACTACACCAAGGAAAACTTATTCTGACACCTGAGTTATGTTGTATAGTGCAATCCCAACAACATCTTATATCTTCGGTTTACGGTGACATAACAATTATATTAAATAGGGACAATTCTTGGCTTTGCGAAAGGTCCATTTTGACTCCTCGCAATGACCAGGCATCTGAAATTAATAATAAAATACTGTCTAATATACAGGGAGAAAGCAAAGTTTATAGTTCAATAAATAGAATGGTTGATGAACAAGAAGCCACTAATTACCCGATAGAATTTTTAAATTCTTTAAGTATGCCTGGACTACCTTCTCATATAATTTGTTTAAAAATTGGCATACCGATAATTCTGCTCCGAAATTTAAGACCACCTCAACTTTGCAATGGAACTCGGCTAAAAGTAACCCAGTTGCAACAAAATGTAATCGAGGCTCAAATTTTAACAGGTTGCGGTGCAGGAGAAACTGTCTTTATTCCCAGAATTCCCATAATACCAAATAATTTTCCATTCCAATTTAAAAGAACGCAATTCCCAGTATCGGTGTGCTATGCCATGACTATCAATAAAGCTCAAGGGCAGACTTTTCGTGTTGCTGGAGTAGATCTCGGTGTTAGCTGTTTCTCGCATGGTCAATTATACGTCGCTCTTTCCCGGGTTAGCAATTCTAGGAATCTTTACGTTCACGTGCCGGACGGGTCGACTCTTAACATAGTCTACCCAGAAGCTTTGCGCTGAAACATTTTAATTTGATCTAAAAATATTAGCAATATATTATCTTAATAAAAAACAAGGAGTTACACGCTGACCGAGTCGTGGGTATAGCGTGGGTATATTATAATATTCTGCGGTTACTTATATTTTTCAACAGTTTTGTGGATTGGCATATTATATTACTATTGCCCTTCTAAAATACGAAAGTGAATCTGCCTGTTACGTCAAAACTATGAGGGAGGACATCTGCTAATTTTTTTTCGAAAAACGACGGAAACGCGGACGAAGTCGCGGGCAAAAGCTAGTTATAAATAAAATTGTAGTGCTATTTAAACAGTAATTTAATAGTTTGTATTTTAATTACTATTTCCTTATGGATATGTCGTCATAAAAAAAATATGAAGGGAACTAAATCTTTCTAATTGGTGTTTGATAAATGCGAGGGAAGGTATCAAGTAATTAACGACATCCGTTTGTTCATGATCTTTGTATTAAGAGTCTTTATAAGCTGTAAAGACGCTTAATAAAAAAATACTCTTGGTAGTAAAATAGCCAGATTCATGAGAGATTCCTTTGTCTAAATTAAATTTTCTACAATTTCTAAATTCCCTAAGTAAGAACAAATACTCGGACTTAAAAAGCTTTATTTATATAGTCTTTTAAACCAATACTAACCTTTATAATAACATTTTTATGAAATTTATTAATAACTTTTTTTCTAGTGTAGAATTGTCTTCTAGAACTGTTATGAGTTTAGATACTAAAGAATGGTACTTGTATATCTATCCTATAATATCAAAAACCAGGGTAACATTATCTGTATACAGGACATAATCTAATAATTAGTACCTAATATTTACTTTACTTCAAATTATAACAAATCCTTTAATTATAATAGTTATAAAAATCTTAATAATGATCTCTTAATGATGATAAATAAAAAAAATAATAATTGTAACATGGTTTTGAAACATGGTCATGTAGCTTCTGTGTTACTTGTAGCGATAACATAATACATCTCGACGTCACTTAAGGTTTTCAAAGAATAATAACAGTAATAGCAGTAACTGGATTGTTAATCCTAATCGCTCGAAAACTTTTCGAATATTATCTTTTTCATATTTTCTCAACCAATACATTCCTTTGTTTCCTACTGAACTATATTGTTTACATAATTGCTTCATGACTCGTGAATACATTTTATAAGACGAATATTTTGAAGGAAATAAACACATATTATATACTTTATAAATATTTTAATATGCGAAAACAATAGTAAATGGTTGTAATATAATCGCGATTTTTAACCTTCTCTTTCAGAGCCTGAGAATCAATAATAGTCAGTAAATCAACCAGCAATAAACACGTAAGTCAACATTAATATCTCTTTCTTATAAGTATATATATGTATAAGTACATATATATAGTTTGCATAGAAATCGCTCTCCGCGATCGTGTCAGCTCATATCTAGATAACTCTAATAAACACGTAGAATCCGTTACAAATATTTACTTTTTGTACGGAAATAACGCAATAGTGTGCGTATTTTGAATTGAAGAACTATTTTTACATTTTTATTCCAAAACGTTAACACAAACTATAAATGAATTACTTTTTTGTGTTGTGTTAATAGAGGATTAATAAAATCAATGTAAATTCCAGTAATTTCCGGTTGTCAATGTAAGTGAATTCTTGTAGCACAGACATTGCCACTAGTGGTTCCTTTAACTATTATTGTTAAGTAAAATTATTTTACTTGTTCCCAAATTCGAATTCGAAAATTGCTTTGTTAAAGTAAATCTTTTAATTCACAATCGATGAGTGCCATGTGGTCCTCGCACTGCGCCTTTAAATAAGCTTCATTGGGCTTTTGACACGAAACTTTTACCTTATTTAACTTAAACGGACTTTTATCAAGAATAAAATTCGTTACTAAAACTACTTTTAAACAGTTTAAATGTTTTAAAGTGTGATAATACAATAACTGTACCGAATGTATTATTGTATTGTAAAAGAATGTTTCAGAATAATATTAAAAACTTTAGTATTAATCGTAATGACTTGAGGGTATTTTAATAAAACAATTCTGTTCTTATATCACAATTTAATATATTCCAATTATTAGGTCACTCCACTATAATTACTAGCACTGAATTTGTATATAACTTTGATTAACAATCACCAATTGAAATACCAAATTTTAATATACAGAATAGTTGAAACATAGTCATCAAATGGTACTTACAATCTTTAAGTCCTCTTCAACAATATTCCCAACTCACTGGGCACTTTATGAAGTCTTTACAGACCAAACGTCGAGAATTGACTGACTGTTGCTCCAACCACAAGGAACTAGGTGGTAGTTGTTTTTTGACTACTTTAATATTACATTTGCAACAGTAAGTCAATTGACGAACTAATATTGACATTTTATTCAATATTTTACCATTTACAATCTAATTAATTATTAGAATATCTTACAGTCGGCCATCCGAACATTAGTACGGCCTCGTACGGTGAAAAGAAAATAATAATTAATAATTTTAATGTAAATAAACAAAGTTGATACATAAATATTATTTTAATTTATACATTGAAATCAATTTATCTATCTATACTAAGTGATTTATACAAAAATTATATCAATTTATAATACATTAATTATTTAACTATCAAATAGATTTCTGATTAACAATTATACAAACTTTTTGTACCATGTTAGACCAACTGCTCAAGTTATCTAATTAGATACAACAGGAATCAAATTGCTTTGTGCAACATTTTGCAATCAAAAGCAACAAATAAATTCTTATTCTGTGCAACATTTTGCAATCAGAAACAATAATTCCTGAAATTAATAACTTGCTCTGTGCAACATTTTGCAATCAGATGCAATAATTCCTGAAATTAATAACTTGCTCTGTGCAACATTTTGCAATCAGATGCAGTAATTTCTGAAATAAAAGGAAACTTGCTCTGTGCAACATTTTGCAATCAGAAGCAATAATTTCTGAAAAAATAAATAATAACCTAGCTGGTTATATTAGTGTCATTTACAGAATCGTCGTGTGGTCTATTAAACGTTAACCAAGGTTTCATTTTATCTCTTGATATTATAGTTGAGTAGCATCTATTACTCTTACGGGTTAATGGAGTATCTTCGATGACAAAACGATCTAAATCCAATATTTTAGCGATTCTATAGGGACCTTGGTATTTGGGAACAAGTTTCTTACTCTGACCAGTTGATGGTATTTGTTTCTCTACACTTATTAAATCACCTACGCTATACTTAAATGGTTCACATCGTTTTTGATCATAGGCCTTCTTTTGCTGTTCCTGAGTAACTTTTACAAATTTTGTAATATTATCCCTAATTTCAGATAAATTTAAATTCCTATCGTCAGTAACAGCTAACTCAGAAACAAGTTTACCTTCGGTAGCACCAGTTAATCGAAGACCAAACAAAGCCTGCGTGGGTGTGCAGTTTATACCCTTATTAAGAGTATTATTTAATCCCCATTGTACGTCATTTATATGTTCGTCCCAACGTTTTTCATTGGACCCAATGCATTTGGCTGTTAAAGCCTCTAAAATCGTTCTATTATAACGTTCTACCTGACCGTTTGCTCGGGGGGTGGCTACAGCATTAAGAACGTGCTTAATACCTTTTCCTTCGACAAACTGTTTAAATATGTCGCTCGTAAAAGACGTACCGCGGTCGGATATAATACGTTTGGGTACTCCAAATAATGCAATATAATCATTGAAAGTGTTAATTGTTGAACGAGATTTGGTATTTTTAACTGCTTTAAGAATAATATACCGGGTAAATGCATCTATAAAAATTAATATGTACGAGTTTCCTTTACTACTGCGAACGAAGGGACCTAAATGATCAATGTGTACAGTGTGAAAGGGCATGTCAGGCTTTTCTATAGGATGAAGGAACCCAGGACGTTTACCGCCCGATGATTTGGCATAGGCACATTCTAGACAAGACCTAATATATTTCTTTACAAAAGAATTCATGTCACTAAACCAATATTTAGCCTTTATTTTTTCGAGAGTTTTTTTCTACAGAAAAATGACCGATATCATCGTGATTCTGTTTAACAATTTGCCATCGTACGCCCTTTGGCACTACCCATCTGTCACCTTCAGGCGTAATTCTAAATAGGTTACCATTTTTTGTTTGTACGACGATTTTATATGGATTACGTTTTCTAAGTCTGGATCTTTAAGAATATTAATTATTTTTTGAATTTCGCTATCTGAACTCTGAACCGTTACTAACCAATCGACTTCGGTTACTTCAAGTACGTCAAGATTTTGGGAGCTGGTAATCGGATTACGACTAAGAGCGTCTACATGTGCCATCGAGCAACCTGGCTTATATTCTATGCTAAAATTAAACTCCTGCATTTGTTCCCACCAGCGAGCAACTCGGGGTATCATATCACGTTTTTGAAAAGTAGCTCTAAGGGAGTTACAATCGGTCAAAATTTTAAATGGTACACCTATTAAATATACTCTAAACTTTTGGAGAGACGCTACTACGGCGAGGGTTTCAAGATCGTACGAGGAATAATTTTGTTCTTCAGGAGTAGTCTGTCTGCTAAAGTAAGCAACTGGTCTGAGGGGACTACCACTATCACCCCTTTGTAATAATATGCCAGCCACACCAAGTTTACAGGCATCTGTGTGAAGTTCGGTATCTGCATTAGGATTATACAAGGCCAGTGTAGGTTTATCCACAAGAGATCTTTTAAGTTTACTAAAGGCTACATCCTGTGCTGGTCCCCAGACCCATTTAGTATCTTTCTTTAAGAGGATAGTTAAGGGTTTAGCAATAATTGAGAACCCTTGAACGAATCTTCGAAAAAAGCTTGCTAACCCTAGGAACTGGCGTAAGCAATGTTGGTTAATGGGAGTAGGAAAACGTGAAACCGCTTCGATTTTCCGTGAACCTGGCCTTATTCCGTCGGAAGAGACTTCAAATCCTAGATAGTCTACTATACGGCTAAAGAAAACGCATTTAGGTAATTTTAGAGTTAAGCCAGCGTCGCGAAAAAGTTGTAAAATAGATTCTAATCTTTCTAAACCCTGTGATATATCTCTGGATGGTATGATAACGTCATCAAGATATGCCAGTGCCTCCCCATGACGAGCAGCACCCAATACCTCATTCATCATTCGTTGGAAAACAGCAGGAGCATTAGCCAGGCCAAAAGGCATCCGATTAAATTCAAAATGACCATCTGGTGTAACAAATGCTGTTTTATATTTATCGTTTTCCTTTATCGGCACTTGATAATAACCGGATGCCAAATCAAGAGTTGTATAGAATTTATAGCCCGCAAGGAGGTCTAGCTGGTCGTCAATGAGAGGCATTGGAAAATGTTCTCTAACGGTATTTTTGTTAAGAGCGCGGTAATCAATGCAGAGTCTAAATTCTCCATTCTTTTTTCTCACTAAAACTATAGGACTTGAGTATGGAGAAGTTGATGGACGGATTATGTTATATTGAAGTAGTTCATCAATCATTTCCCTAACGTATTCTTTTTCTTTAATTGCTAGCCTATAGGGTCTATAGACAATAGGTTCATTGCTATACAGTTCGATACTCATTTCGCCCTTTGTGGCCTGTCCCAATTCAGATAAATCAATAGCTATGCAGTCTCTGTATTCATTTAGTAAGTTTAAAAGATTATTCTTATCGTCACTTGACGCGTCATATCCGATATTAATGTCAGAATCTATAACTGGCTTTTTTCTGTTACTTTGACTTAAATCAGAGATATTCAAAACTGGAATGTCTTGTTGCTGGACTGCGGTTTTACCACGAGCGATTAAAAAATTCTTAGGTAGCATAAATGAACCGCTACCGGGACAATTTAAAACGATCGACCCTATTCCTCTTTTAATTTCGAAAAGCCCTGACAGGACAGAATATCTAACTCCTGAGTGATACCGCACACTTCCTTCAATAAATATTTCTCCAGTAAATTTATTTTCACTATAAATTTCAACTATAGTAAGGCCTGACACTTTTATATTACCTTTTGAAAACAAGCTAACCCTACTATTACCGATTTCGCAATCATTAGGTAGTTGAGATATTTCAAGCGAATTACTAGTTTTACTTATAACTATATGAGACTGTTCAGTATAAGACTGACCTACAAGTAATTGCATATTCATGGAATCGTCGGGGACGACAAATAAATCAACAATAGCACTAACGCCATCTATTTCTAAGCTTACGCTTTGTTTACCTACTGCCTTTACTAGGGAATTACCGAAACCCTTAAACGAAATATCGCAATCTTCAAACTTAGAATCGAGTAAAATAAAAGCACACTTCTGGATTAAACAAACGCGGCTTCCGAAATCAATAAAGGAGTTGAATTTAACGCCATTAATAATTGCGGTTTTAAAATATTTACTACTTGGGTCACTATCGCTTGTAGAAATTTGCATTACTGGTTTCGGATTACTTTTCACATTTGCTGTTAAAGACGATGACATTTTAAGGAAACATCGATCTGCTTCATGGCCTATTTTAGAACAGTGACTACATTTTCTAATAGGTAAGGTACAATTAGTTGATATGTGACCTATCTGTCGGCAATTAAGACATCGAGAGCGGCTGTTAATCATAGTAGCGGTCTGGGCATTTTCTTGATTTTTAGGATGTTGAGACTTAAAGGATCGCTTTTCATTAATTGGGGTCCTAATGTTTCGAGTACAACGTAGGTATGCTAGAAGTTTGTTAGGATCTGAGAATTGCGCGGCTTCAGCACCTAACCTAATCGACCGGTCATCGATACCGTGAAGAATACACTCAACCGCCCTTTTACCCGCTATGTCGCATCGATTCAAAAGAACTACTTTTTCATAATAATAACTTTCTAAACAGTCCCCAAACCGAGCACGTTTGCCTAACATATCTGTCAGTATCTGTCCATAATTTTCGTCTGATGGAAACGCTTCGGTAAGTTTTTGCTGCCATTCGGTCCACGAATAAAGAACGGACGGTAGGCCTTCGTACCAGCGTTGCGCAACCCCACATAATTTGGGAAGGGCATAATGGATAGTTTGTCTATCACTCCAGCCATATATCGTATCGCATTCATTTACTTTATGCAACCACATTTTTATAGTTTGGCCTTTCCTAGACGGATCAAATTCGGGAATGGTGTTATGGATAGACCCTAACTTTTCAACAGAATCATATGACTGGTTACTATTTCTGATAGCTCTTATTAACTCATTGATGATATTGGAGTCGGATTGAGTCACTAACCTTGTTTCATTATGTTCATCGTGGCTGCCGTGGAATGCTGTGAAGTTTTCATGTAGAGTCGCGCTGCGCGAAGATGGCTGGCCCATCTCTATGACGGACGGTGTGCTTTGGTGTTGCCTGCTAATGACGCCGGGGTGACTTCTTGGCGACGGGCTACGTAGACAGCGCCGTCGTCCTTGGTTATTGGCTCCAGATATCCCTGGACTGCGCGAGCGACATCTTCTTCTTGAACTACTTGTACGCGCAGACGGACTGCGTCGTCGCTGTAGGTTTCTTGCTTCATCATTAAAAGCACGACGAAGTTGACCGCGAGAGCGGCGCTGTTCTCCTAACCCCTCGTTGGTGGAGCTCGTAGATGGGCTGCGGGGACAGCGCCATCGTTCTTGGTTATTGGTTCCAGATATTCGTCGTCGCTGTAGGCTTCTTGCTTTATCATTAACAGCACGACGAAGTTGACCGCGAGAGCGGCGCAGTTCTCCTAACCCCTCGTTGGTGGAGCTCGTAGATGGGCTGCGGGGACAGCGCCATCGTTCTTGGTTATTGGCTCCAGATATTCGTGGACTGCGCGAGCGACATCTTCTTGAACTAGTTGTACGCGCAGACGGACTGCGGCGACGCGGTAGGCTTCTTGCTTTATCATTGATAGCCCGACGAAGTTGACCACGAGAGCGGCGCTGTTCGCCCAACCCCTCGTTGGTTGAGTTCGTAGACGGGCTGCGGGGACCGTGTTCCCTTCTTCCGTGTTCAACCGTGGAGCGAAGTGCAGGGCTACGTGAACGGTGTCTTCCACTTATAATGTTTCCAGTATTGCTCAGTAATGGGTTGCTCCGGACGTTCACTGGTAGGATGTGGTTCTGGATCTTGAGTACGCAAGCGGCTAGTTAATACCGGCGAGTTTCGGGTGCCGGTACTGCGCCTATTAGCAGGTGTCAGTATCGGAGAACGCTGGTTTTCATTAAGATCCATTTGAGACTGAGAAAAAAAAATTAAGGTCTTCGGACAATTATTGTCTCTTTATGCGTTTTTGTGGGTAGGTAAATAAAAATTTTGCTTGATGTGGCACTCTTAAGTATAATAGAATGTATAGTCACTTGAATTTCTTCATTTTAATAAAAGCTTCAATGTATAATTTTATACTGAACCATTAAACCGAATATTAAAGTTAGTGATAAGAAGGAATTATAGGAGTGACCTTGTAGTTCATCCACAATATTACTCAATTTAAATTAATATATAATCGTCATTCTATTCCAAAATAAATAAAAAAAATTAAATAATAAAGTTAAAAATAAAATATGTGTGTTTATATTGCACAAATTGTAGCGTTCAATATCCCACTTCTGAGATGTAAAAGAATGTTTCAGAATAATATTAAAAACTTTAGTATTAATCGTAATGACTTGAGGGTATTTTAATAAAACAATTCTGTTCTTATATCACAATTTAATATATTCCAATTATTAGGTCACTCCACTATAATTACTAGCACTGAATTTGTATATAACTTTGATTAACAATCACCAATTGAAATACCAAATTTTAATATACAGAATAGTTGAAACATAGTCATCAAATGGTACTTACAATCTTTAAGTCCTCTTCAACAATATTCCCAACTCACTGGGCACTTTATGAAGTCTTTACAGACCAAACGTCGAGAATTGACTGACTGTTGCTCCAACCACAAGGAACTAGGTGGTAGTTGTTTTTTGACTACTTTAATATTACATTTGCAACAGTAAGTCAATTGACGAACTAATATTGACATTTTATTCAATATTTTACCATTTACAATCTAATTAATTATTAGAATATCTTACAGTATTATGTATTATTTTATGCCTCTTGACTTGTTTTAATTGATTTATATATATTTACTGTATAACTATTTGTCTTAAAATTATCAAGACAATATTATATATATATATGTAAATTAATAGATAAAATATTATTGTAGAAGTTGGTACACACGGTGGTCTGCTGCGTTGGCTGATATCTTTCCTCTGAGACCGAAGTCAGGCCGTAACACACGTGGTTTTTATTCTAATCTCTTCAGAAGTGCCTCAAGGCTCTCACCTCGGTGCTCTTGTTTTTAATTTATTAATTAATAACATTGTCCGTGGTTTTAAATATTTGAAAATGTTTTGACATGAATATTTAAATTAATTTAAATTCCCGAGAATTCAAAACTTCTACACAACGATTTAACTGACTTGTCTTCTTGTGACTATGGGTATAGATTTTAAAAATATATCTGTCATTATCTTACTGTTCGGTATTTTCATTTCATTATCTTCTTGAATATGTATGTATTTAAAACTTGAATATAGATTTTTTATGAAAACGAATATTTTTTGTTTTATCTTCCCGAATAATATATTTTTTTAATATATAGTTTGTAAATATCGAAGAGAATTTTATAAATTTCGAAGAGAATTTTATAAATTTCGAAAAGAATTTCATCACGTTTTTGGAATTTTGTGAGATAATATTAATAATGTGATAAAATAGACACAAGGATTTAGAGAACTACATTGTGGTAGTTAATGTTTTTATTATAGTTTAATAATGCTATTTTTATGTAGATACTTCATAATTGGTATGTACTCACCAGAGAAATGTAGATGTGCAGTTATAAACTGTTGCTTTGAGTGTGACGAGAGAACGCGGCTTCAAAAATGAGACGGCTGTTAACAAAGATGCTTAGACAATGGAACATTTTGTAATGATAATAACAAAAGTGTAATGAAGGTCTTATTTTATTAACGCTGTAAGAAATTAGGCTTTGTTGACTTAAATTTATTTGCATTTGAATTAGGATACAGCCTTGATTTATTGCAGTGAATTATAATGACGGTGAAACGGAATTTTCAATGTAGGTAAGGACTTTGTTTTAATTAAGGCATGACGTAAATTTACTCGATTTATATATAAAAATTTATTTTACTACGACAGTAGATACAGAATTTTATAGAAACGACGGTTTCCTACGTCTACATTTTTACATACGCGATATAATTATATCGGAATGTAATCGATTTTAAATAAATCAATCTAAAGAATTTGTATTAAAACACAAATGTTAAATATCAATACACTAAAAGACACTGAGAACTTACTGCGTCAGTGTCGTCAAAGTTACGAGTAAGTTGTTAGATAGAAATACGTCTCACGATTATATTACCAAAGTCCAATACCACTTTACCACCACCACCACCAATACCATCAAACAACAGATACTTTTAGTCAGTTTCATACAACATACCATTGTTAATTATTTTATTGTAATTTTTATTTTAAAACTAATGAATCAAATTGCTTAATAAATATTGTACAATTTTAGGCTGTAGCCTTATTTCGTTCCGCCGTATGTCGTTTTTCGGTATATTTGGAGAAGAAACCACATCAACAAGCATTATGAAATGAATAGAATAAAGCGCTAAATACTCGTATGGTAAGAGAAATTGTATTACAATATTTTAGAAGAGTAGTTTCGCTCGCTTCATATAGAATCAGTTTTCAGGTATACAATTTTTTTTTATAGAATAGTATCATAATAGTAAAATAATATACCACCTTACAAATATGACTCAATGTAAAATAAATATCGAATACAAAAACATTGATACAGACAGGTTTGTAATTTGTGACCTATGGAAAACAAACACATCTTTAGAAAATTCGTCATTAGTTATGTCTGTAGCTTGTTTTTTTCAAAATTTTACGATAATACGGATGGTATTACAGACAATGATGTTCTTTGGAGTGAAAAAAATACGATAGAAGCTCCACAAAGAGTCAAGCCAAGCCAAGTTATTAAGTTTTTTTAGTGGTCACTGGCGGTAACTGCGCAAATTTGTATCTTTTGGGGATTAAACTGAACAAGGTTTAGTGGACCCCATTCTTAGACCATTACCAGGAAGTAGTTATAAATGATGCAAGTTTATTTTGGCACTCGGTGAAGTTTATCATCTTGACCTTATACCGATTTTAGGGTTGGAATTATGTTTTTTCCTGCCATACCTTATTCTGTTACTCGTCATATTTGTACACACTCCCTTTTTCTTCATATCGTCTTTTACGCAATCCTTCTGTCCTGTCTACCTGCCCATCCCTTCACTACCAAAATCAGCACACCTTTCTTTAAATGGCACTCGGCCAGAATATCCCGAGTATATTCCGGTCGTACACATCATCCGTAAGTGATGTCATCCGCATAACAATGTATTATCCAACATATCATTGTTGTGAAAACGAACAGAATTTTGTATAGACACCCTGGATTAAACCAACGTTCACGGGCTTAAAGACCGAGCAAAAACCGTCGTAAAAGACTTTTATTCTTCATCCAGTAGAAAGCTAGTGATTCATATACATACATTCTCCGGAAGTTCATAGGATGGAAGATTAGAAAAATCCCTTGTGTCAAACAAGATCGAAGGCTTTTGCCATATCCAGACTAACTGCCAGACCTTCTCATTTTCTTTCAATAATAGCTGCCCAATCCACTGACTTGTAGTGTCGCAGGTGCGAGCTTTCCGTTGGATGGGCATTACACTCCGAACAAATCAATGATCAGAGGATTGTAGGGTAGCCGGTAGGTCGACAACGACCTTGTAGTTTCCGCGATGTGTAGTTAGTAAAAGATCCAACAAATATGGCTATGTAAATCCGGTAGATGACTGTGCGTCTTAACCAGCTGGGATAGACCATTTATCAAAGCAAAGATAAACAGATCTCCCCGCGTAGTCGGTGACACGTGACCCTAGTCAAACGGTATTGTGTGCGATGAAATTACCGAGGACTATGACTTCGGTGGTAGGAGTCTGTGAAAGCAGGTCATCTATCTTCGTTTGGACGTGGCCCAATATGTCTTCCGTTTCTGCCTTACCATTTTGGGTGCTGTAGAGTTAAATCTGTTAAATCTGTTAAGCTGATAAATCCTGACATGATGGTCCATGTCTACGCGCAGCCATATTACTGATAGGTCCAAACCTTCGAAATCCTGAAGGCGACGGTAGCAGATATGTTCCCTTACGAACACAGATAAACCGACGTGTGGTATAAGATTATGTTCTAGTTACTACAACAAAATAAATATTATAAATAGTAATCACATACATATGTGTTTGTTTCCACCTGAGAAAGGACATGACTCGTGTGTACACTGAAGAGTAGCCGTAGCCGTAACCGAAAGAAATTATCCCAATCTAAGCAGTAATACGTATTAAAAAAAATATTATTTATACTACGAAAACACTCAATATATAGCATAGCAACATTTTTTTTTACATGACAATTAAAGGTCTTTTGAGTCCCCATCGCAAGTTCCGACCCTAAAATCTCCACTTTGGACTCCCATGTAACTATAAGATAAAACTATCTTCACATAACACATTCTTGAGTATTTTCAGTGTTATGCCATGTAATATTGTTGTAGAAGGAAAAGTACTTTGAGCCAAAAATTCAATTAATATTTACCTGGTCTTTGTCACCAGTATAATGAAAATTCTACAGTCCACTGAACAAAATAGTAATACTAAAGTAGATAAGCTTTCCATAGCAACCTATTACTTTGATGCTTACGACTTTGTGCCGGTTAAAATATTTTAATCAAAATTTTCGAATCGAGTCTTTAATAAGAAATTGTTTCAATTTTCTGCCCAAATTCCACCACAGTCACATTATAATTTAATATTTTGGTCTACAATGTCTTGAATATATCTATTATGATTTCAAAAAATAAGGGTTTGAATCCCTTGATATTTTATGGTTGCGTTGAAAATAATAATAAAACTTATATATATAAGTGTTATTATTATATTTATTTAGTAATTTTCAATATTTGAAATTGTCTATTTTGCTGTTTAAGCAATAGTATATAAAAATGATCTTGTATTGAAATTCAAGATTTTTAATGGTCTACATTCTGAACGTACAATATAAAATTTTAACTAGTTAACTAATTATGCATGTTGGCAGCGAGGGATGCTATTAAAATCAATTTAATTTAAAAAACTATACAACTGAGTTACATATAAAACCTATAATTAATTAAATTAGTCAATTTTCTTTAGTTAGAAAGTTGATAGTAGTCGTCGTTTGGCAGCGGTGCCGTTTTCACTTGATATTTTGCATTTTTATCGTGTCAAATTTAGTTGGTGCTCATTATAATGGTTTGCCCTGACTATACTTGCGTAACAAGCTGAGAATCCGAAATTGATCTCACGGTTTTTTACTTGTGTACATATCTCTAATTGAAGTATCATCATTTCATGTCTGTGATATAAAACTAATTTTACATCGTTCTACGACGTTTGTCATCAGAATTTAAAAAATCTCTTTAAGTGAAAGTAAAGTTGGGTTGAGTCACTAGTGTTGAACTTATTTTCTTATCATAAGGATCTTTAGTATTTCAAGAGGAGAGAGTCATGTATGACATTTAGTCTATCATAAATTTAGAATGACATGTCATGGACTTAATCACAATATAAATATTTTATAAAATTATTTTATTGAAAAAAAAAATATATATTATTTTATTAGAGCAATTATTTTATAACAGTCTTTTTAAAGAAAACTAACTGGCAATAATAAACAATCAGTACAAGTAACAGATATTTAGGAGTTCCGTAAATTTGTACCAGAAGCCTCGGTATAATCAAGCTGTTACTTCCTTTGATGTTTTAATTAAAAGTCAATAGAATTAAAATGAAAATACGAAGTTTGTTTAGAAATTGTTGTTCAATTTACTATTTTTTCTCGCAAACCAATTTTAAAAGTAACATTAAAGCAAACTCATTTACAGTGATAAACTCATAGCTTTTGTGTTATTATTATATTATTTTTAAATACCATAAGTTAAGAATAATAACTACAAAATATTTAAAAATTAAATACACTACCCCACCAGCATGTATAATATATCTTAATGAAAGAATTACAACATTTGCTTAACTAACTTGAATTATAATTTGTATATTTTCCTTAGTATTACGAACTGGTGCATATGTCAGATGTATAAGGTGTTCATCCGTCTGTGATTCTGAAATCTGCGAGTGAACAAAACTACATTAAATAAGCATCTCTATTTTGAATTGAAAAGTTTTGTTAACTCTAAACCTTTGAGTTCACCAAAGACAACGTATCGACCATGTATCAATTAAAACAGAGGTGTTATGTTTACTTATTTTGTACAATTATCTTAATATTCCAAATAAATACGTTCACTGAATGAGACTAAATGATTTAACATTGCTTTTTAAAAGCCACCGGTACCTAATCTAAATATGAAAGAAATTCCAATTTCAAAGAATACATCTGCATGATACTTTGAGTCAAATTTGACTAGCAAACTATTAAAAGTATATAAACCATTTAAAATATTTTTCAAGGATTCAATATATTAATTGTGTACTTAAAATAAATAAATATAATATACTATATTATAATACACTACTGAGAGTTTGTTATTCATTCTTAATTATTCTACTTCGTTTATCGAAAAAACATTTTTATATATTACAGTCACTTTTGTCCTGAATGTATATACTGGTAAAAGTGTGAATGGTTGATAAAATATTGAAGTAAATAAATATCACTTAACAAATAATTAATAAAAAATAAAAATATATACAAGTTTTTCATAACTATATCAATATTTGGATTTTTTCAATTCGAAATGAACACAGGCTAAATGTATCGACTAATAACAACCGTTAACAATTAATGGGGTTACTAACTGTTAATGATTTGAAATTAATAGTATACTCGTATGTCTCATAGTTTCGTTGTTTATTTTCTAATTAAATAATCTGCTATTTTTTATAACTTTATCAGATATTGCGTAACTAAAATTGTTTATTTTCAAGATGCCATCTAAAGTGTTTTTTTTTAACTATTCAGGGAAGTTAAGTATAAATAGAAAAATAAATTACAAAACCTTCTAACCTCTGCTTTTCTTCTCACTCTTTTACAACATATATGACAGACAAAAAGTTTAGATAAGTTAGTTTTATATTACTGGTTCGCTTTTAAACTAACGTTTATTCTCCTAATTTTATACGTTTTCTAAATCAATATACAATTTAAATTTCTTGGACAAAGGTCTGTATTTTACTATTAATATATCTTTATTCGCGGGTATGAGATAGACCTTTAATGTTTATATTCTGGATAGTTTTAGAGATGGTAAAGTTGGCTTAACTAAATATATACTTAAATCCAGAATCGTGTGATTTGTAAAAATCTGAAAGTAAAGAAGAAATACCAATTTTCTATAATCATACTAGGGCTATTTACATTTAGCCGCCCTGAAGACCCTTTTAACGGAACAATATATAGCCTCTGTCTACACAGGAAATCTATTCTAAATATTAGTGTAAGAATTTTTAAATTTGATTTTGAAGATAACCTCCTACATTGCGCTCACAAACATTACGTCTTAATAAAATAGAAAACAGAATAGCTAACATATTTATAGACTACTTCAAATGTAATCAAATAATTTACAAGAGCGGGCCGTTTTTGTTTGTCACAAAATATAACTGATTATTATGATTTAAAAATAGAGCTATTGAAATTAGTATTCCATCGAAATGACAGCATTTCATTGTTATAAGTAACGACTCAAATATTTACCATTCTGAAAACGTTATTAATAAGAAGTTTTAGTTAAAGTTTAATTAGAATAATCAAAAGGAAACATTTAATGAAAGGGATTGAAATTGAAATACAATATTTATTTAGGTGTTTAATTTAAAACTAAGTCAAACTTCTGTAATATTTATATAATTTATTATTCTGATAGTTTCAGTATGAATTAATAAAGACAAAGCTAAATCAATGTTACTCAGTGCTGCTATTAAGTCTGGAATGTGTTTGGAAAGCTTGTAGTCTTAAAGATACTATAATATATACCGCTATAAAACTCACAAAGGACAAGTATACATCACCTTAACACTATTAAGTTTAATTTCAGGCAAACGAAGCATTTAGACAGCTTCAGTTTACCTGAAGTTTGGTCCTTTGAAGTTATTCAGGGTATAACAAACTTAGTACAAAGTAGGTACTCCTAACTCTTCTTAATGTACTATTTAATAGTTCAACTTATTTTATGAATGTTTGTTTTAGAGAGCAGGAACACCGTTTGAACGATGCTAAACTATTTGTTGATATTATTTATTACCCAAGTAAGTATTTCAATTATATTTATTTTCATAGCAATATTAATTTTAGTTGTAAATCTTCAATATGGCGCCGTATTAATCACCTTGACCGCAGGTAATAGGGCTATGAGCGCAGACCTTAGTGATTTATTAAATAATTACAATTAATTCAGTTTGTAAAAGGTTTAGTTGCCTTAAATACAGTGTTTTAGCTAAATTTTTATGTTAGATGAAAGTCGTTTTTAACTTGTTACAATTTTGTTATTATATTTTATATGAAATAGTGAGAACTGAGAATTGCTAGTTTGCATGTCCTTATATATATGTAAAATATGCAAAACGATCTAAAAGACAATCATACACGAATCTGTTAACAATATATGTAATATATTTTTAATAATATATATAATGTAGGAAATAAAAAATTATAACTATTAAAATATTTTAAATGTATATATTTCTAATAAAAGTCAATGATAGCTCTCGTTCGTTCTGCACTCGATTTACCACAACAGACAATAGGTAAAACTATTTTATCTGTTTAATTTGTTAAATAAAAAGTTATAAAGAAATACCCAATGGAATAGCGAGCTCCATATTTTGAAATCACTTACACGGAACAACTATATCTACTATGAAGAGTTCCAAACTACAAACGGGGATATTCATCAATTAAGCTTTAGGAAGCGTAACCTTTTGTGAGTTCTAAGCTCACTGTTGAATCATGATATGTTTTTTCCATAAAACAGAACAACTTTGATGCTTCAAGCTTTTTATACTTCATAATTTTAACCTTACCATAGTTGCATTCTACGAAAGAAACATTATTTAATAAAAGTGAACATTTAATTATTTACACTACAGGATGTATAAACCGACCAACAGATAAAATAAATATAATAAATATGTTACAAAATCAAATAAATATTAGTTTCGATAAATGAATTTGTTTGAAGAAGAAAGTACTAAGTTTCTTAATATATAATTTGTTATACTCGTATATCCACAGTGCATGTAGTATCACGAAGCCCATAACATTGTAATGCTTACATTTTTACAACTATTACTCAATCTTAAATGTCTCGTTCTTTGGTTGATTATCTGCACTTTAACAGCTTCAAGTAACTCATAACTATCCCGGCGCACTTCGCAAAAATAAGGATATGCTTTAATGTAATATGTTGGACTTCCAATTCCATTCCAGCCAAGTGATTACATGTTGCGAGAAATTTTCGAAACATGATTTGTCTTATGCTAAGGTAAACAAAAAAAATTTTGAATTCAAAAAAAATTCTCACAAAGTTTATATACTGTAAAAATAATGGTAATGCAATAAATATTACAGTATTTTGCTAATAATGTTATAATTTATTGATAAACATATAAAAATAAAGTGCTGTTAGTATACTTCGCAGCTCGCGTTTGTTCCTACTATTGTGCCCTCACTTAGCTTAACTGCTTACCTGATTTTTACATAAGTGCTTCAATATGTCCTCGAGCTTATATACTTAAATATTGTTTATAACATTTATTCATAGTCATCTATTCATAGATATCTTTTGTTTCAATCTCTTATCTTATTATCTCTTATTATCTGAGTAATAAAAATTGTTCTAGAAAGAATGGATAAAAGAATAAACGTTTTTTAGATAAGTAAAGTAACTATTTCCTTAACTTCACATACCCCAAATTGAAAACATACCACATAATATTTTATGATGGTTAAGTTGAGATCATTTTATTTGAAATATGGGAACAATAAAATAACGAAAAAAACCTTTTTGATCATTTGTTTCTACTCCTATTTATAACGACTTTTTGTTGTATTACAAGTGTTACCTCATAACACAGAAAAAAAAAGTTTGTAACAAAAATTTTGCACATGTTTTGTACTGTCTCTTGTCGATTATTTGTAATTTTAAACAGATTGTTCTTTCTTTTTATAATTAATTTTGTACCGAAAGTTTAGCCATATCATTTGACGTTTCTTAAATATTGTGCAATTTCAATGAAAACTTTCGTTGAAGATAAAATTTTTCATAATCCTATCTAATCTACAACTTAACCGAACTTGTTATCCTACTTGTGACATATCGTACCATGTAGTGTCTATAGATCTAGATAGGAACATTAAGTGAATAGAACATTGAAGAACAAAGCGACTGATATGTCAATGTCATTATGTCGGTACGTCACGTTGTATGTACAATAGAGTTACAAGTCAATACAGTTACAGGCTTTTCATCCACATTATAGTAAGTTGATATTATAAATTGCAAGTAACAATCTTTATCACTACTCCAATACTAAGAGTATTAAGAAAACCTTGTTTTTCTTGAATTTTTGGTACTTAAATAGAAGTATCCAAAAACCATAAAGAAGTAACCGACCATTGACCACAGACAAATAATAGAGTGAGTCCGTCTTTGATTGTGTCTTATTTATATTCTGTAGTCGTCTGTGGCTCTCACTAAGAGTTACTTTAAGAATGTTCAAATGGAACGAAGACATACATACAACTCTTTTCATTTGATATTTATACTTTGTAGAATTGAAACACTACTTATAAGATGTTGTTGGTTGTTACTTTTGTTAGTAACATAAAAACATCACTTATTTTAACTTTTTTATTATTATAATAAGTTGTATAAAAATAAAAGTCATATTAGTAACACGAGTAACAGAACTCAGCTGTTTTTAGTTTTCTTAAACGACATTACTGTTCGTAATCGCTCGAAGTCACACACTTATGAACAGAAATGTTGTTGAAGACATGATATAAATGTACGTATGTATGTTCCGGTCAACAAAAACTTAGTAATACGAGGGCCAAACTGAAAGTTTTTAGAACTGGCCACTTAAAAGCATTATATTAAAAAAAATAGTTTAAATTTTGAAAATAGAACTCTTTACCAATATTATTGAGTGTACATTTAATTCATTTGTCATTTGTTTTACAATTTGGCGGCAAATTGAAAATTGTCTGTGCACGTCAGAATGAATTTAAGCCGAGAAAATTTTCGAGCAATGATTTTTTATGACTTTCGATGTCATTTAAGTCAACAAGAAAGTTATGATAGACTTCGATTGGCTTTTCACGATGAAGCCTCATCTCGTGCCACAGTTTACAACTGGTTTAATGAATTCAAACATGGTCGAACTAATCTCACCGATGATTTGCGTGAGGGACGGCCTTCCACAGCGACGACTGAAGATAACATCAGTGTTGTGCGGCGTATGATAGAGACTCACAAAAAAGTGACCTATCAGCAGATTCGGACAAGTCTAGGCATAGGTATGAGTCAAGTGCACAAAATCCTCCATGAACATTTAGCGGTCAGGAAGCTTTGTGCCCGCTGGATACCGCATAATTTGACCGAGGCCCAAAACTCCGCCGTGTTGATTGGTGCCGAGAAATGATCCAAAAATTTAAAGGAGGTGACTCAAATGCTGTGTTCGACATACTAACGGGTGACGAAAGCTGGATTTACTGTTATGATCCGGAAACCAAAAGACAGTCTGCTCAGTGGGTGTTTCCTTCCGAAGAGTTGCCAACTAAAGTGAAGAGAAGTCGAAGTGTTGGAAAAAAGATGGTGGCCTCGTTCTTCGGAAAGACAGGTCATTAAGCGACAGTAGTCTTAGAGGATCAGAAAACGGTTAATGCAGAGTAGTATACTAACAATTGTTTGCCACTTGTCTTGGAAAAAGTTCGAGAGAAACGACCTCGCAGCAAGATCCTCCTTCATCACGACAATGCCTCGTCGCACACCGCCAGGCAAACGATCGACTATTTGGTGACCTCAGTCGTGGAATAACTGGGTCACCCGCCGTATAGCCCCGACCTCGCACCCTGCGATTTTTATTTATTTCCGAAAATAAAAGAAAAACTTGCAGGAAAATGTTTTATAGACGCCGAAGAAGCAGTACTGCGTTTCAAAACGCCGTCGAAGAGACCCCTAAGGCCGAGTGGGCATGGTGCTTTTCTCAATGGTTCCATCGAATGCAGCGATGTATTGATGTAAATGGACGCTATTTTGAAAAGTTACAATAAAACTAATAACTTGCTAGAATACTTAGTTTTTGATTTTCTAAGAACTTTCAGTTTGACCCTCGTATATACCTTTTTTTCTTAATATATACATATATTTAATAATATATTTAGTACCGCAAATGTATATAGAAAGCTTTTAGCCATTTCGACATTAACAATGTTACACACACACACGCACATATATATATATATATATATATATATATGTGTGTATGTATATGAGAATTAATTATAATAGCAACTGGTCCAAAAGTTTAACTTTAAGTATACCTCGAATAAAATAAGTTTCTTATAATTGAAATTTGTATAGAAAGCTCTGAAATATCCCTAGACTTACTCGTATTTAATATCATTCAGTTTTTCATTATGGAATTTTCATCTATAGAAAATATACTAATTCGTATCCCGGAGCGGCTGCTGAGTGACAATAAACATGGCCATTCGGCATCTGCCTATGACAATCGAAATATGAATCAATATTTTGTGACCTTGGGGAATATAATAACACATCTACTAAATTACTCATATTGTATTTATTGTGTCTGTAACATTTTTATTAATTAAATAATAAAATACAGACTGGGTGACGCTTTTGATTTCATGCGTTCTAGTTTCGAACACCCGCCATGTATATTTGTATAGATCTCTCAACGAAAGTGGAACGAGAAAGCCTAAACGTCTGAGAAGATATTCTATGATATATAATCTGCGAGTTTTATCATATTCTATGATATATAATGATATTCTATGATATATAATCTGCGAGTCGTTCCAGAGTGGAGTTCGGATGTGGTGTATCACATTGATTTCATGTTGATTTGGTGAACTGTAACTCATGTTTAGTATCTGTGTGTTCTTCATTTACAAGCCTTTTAATTATCATTATTATGACATTTATTTAATTATTCGTTTCCAGTATGAGAAAGATTTAAAATTTTTAATCTAATCTAAAATAACTAATTAGAGTTAAAAAAAAATGTATACATAAATCTTGATATATGTATGTATATGAATATATATATAATGTTTTGTATCTTAAAAACCCCATAAATCTTAGAGCCATGAATGTGAGAGGGTATTTTATGCAATATTTTTTGTACATTACAATGTTATTCGGCACAGATGTCTTTTATTGTCGGCTTTTTACTTATTGTGTATTATGGATATAACTTTATGGGTTGAAGCGAGGGTTTTATGGGATAACTTAGGTCATCATAAACGTGACATATTGATGTAAGATCAAGTGTACTTGATAAGTATTCATTGAGAAGTTGAATTTAATAAAAACAGGATGAATAGGAAAAAGATATTCATTATAAAATAGTAAATGTAATGAAGTACATTTAACCTTGTGAGTTTAATTATAAGAGTTATTTTACACAAGAGATTAATGCCGTGCTTTATTTTTTAAACTAATTTTGTACCAATTTTTTAAACCAATTTTGTTGTAACATGTAAAAATCTATCTCTTTTACATTTAATAAAGTTTGAACATTTAAATATGAGATATTGTTATCATGATGACGTTAGAGTATTATATGAACAGTAAATTTCTATTCCATGTTTTCTGTGTCTAAACTAACCGTTCTGATACTTTCCGATTTATCTTTAAAAATAGGAGTTTTAATAAATATTAAACCATTTACAATAGCATATATGTATTAAATTTATTCAATATTTTGACTTACTACGTTACTTCAAACATTACCTACTAAGAAGTCATACAGAGCCTAATATTTATATATAAACATACATAATGAAGGTTCACACAGCTACAATATAAATTCATAGTCTTTCATGTATAAATAATTCATAAATTTAATTTAAACCAGCAACAAGTGTAATAAAAGGACGTTTCGGAAAATAAAATAAATGCTTATTTAATATTAACGACTGTAAACTTTCCTTTCAAACAATTTATAGGAGTTTGCCCAACTTGTTTAACCTAAGTCTTAACGTTAAAGCACTCCAAAACCACGTCCTAAATTGGTTTGAGCAGCTGAGGTGCAGTGATATTTAGCGATATCGCGACGGATGTCATCTTCGGAGGTATTGAATAAGTCTTCATCACTTGAATACTGATAATATCGTGTCCTATTTAAGTCTCACAGTCTCTTAACTACTTCTCTATTGAAAGTCACTCAAAATAACATCACTGCTATAAATAACAATTTTCTTTAAACTACTACCGATGTTTTGTTAAAAGAAATGAAATGAGTTTTGAGTCTTTCTTATTGAATATTATTACGTATTTTATGTAAATGTAAAAGTTACTAGTAGTTACTTTTATTAAGTTTAACATATATTATGCTTTTTCGACTGCATTTTTTTTATTTTATTAAATTGTTTATTTTATACTTTATTGCAACAATTTTTCCATCAAATATAAATTTTACTTTTAAAACTGTTTGTAAATGCGAAGTAATACAATCTGCATTTTGCATATAACCTACAAACGCATTACTCCAGTAATTATCATTTATTTAGTATAATAGTTGTAGACAAAGAAAACTAAATGTTGACGTACGCCTTATAGAGCGCAAGTATTTGGCCAGGCTTAAAATACTGCCTCGTTCTATTGATCACTCCATCTCATTGAGGCCATCTTGGCCTTGTTCCCAGATGACCGCAAAACCAACGTCGCTCGCAATTTCTAGACCCAGTATTATAATAATGCCTAGAGTATTGATAGGAGTACTCTCGAAGAGCGAAAATACAGCAAATCTTTTTTTTTACGGTTAACGCCAGTCCGTCCAGTTCAGTCCAGTTCACCCGGTTGTGAGACCATCCCCAGACCATTTATATGAAAGACACAAGTTTCTTTCGGTACTCAAAGACAAACTTCGGGAAAACTTCCTAGAGAGCTCTTTACTGACGGAAGAGTAACCCCCCCGCCAAACAAAGCGAAGCCTCAATAAAATATACCCAAGGAGGGTACCGGCTTTGACGAAGCCGGAGAACCCCCCTTCCCCGAGCAAAACCGTGGGAATGATTCTCGGATTTTGTTTGGGCTGCCCGTCGTATCTGGCGCGGCCAAAGTATCGCCTTTTATGTTTACTGAGGGCAAACGACGAAGCAACTTTGTAGAAGCACGCGTGAACTTTGATATTGTCAACCATATCCACGCGCAGCCAGAGTACAGACAGGTCCCGACCCTCAAAAATCTGAAGGCGATGGCAGCAGATCCTCCCTTACGAATACACTTACCCCGGCGCGTTGTATAAAATGATCTTCGAATTTCAAATTTCAATTAAATTACTACAGCTAGGCTCTACCACCATCTTGAGGGACTTCGAAGTTATAATCCACACTTACATAAATTTGTAACATTACTCACAGAAAATAAAAGAAAACGTAGCTGTAATAGTAACTTCTTTTAAAAAACTGTGACTTTATTATGATCTATCAATCCATATGCTATCTGCAGTCACATGACTTCAGATAATCTATCTTGTAACAATTTATTTTTTAAGATTAATTTAAATCAATAGGCCTGAAAATTAATTAAATATATCTTTTATATTATCTGTGTTTAATAATTTTATAAATAACTATTGGTTATATATCGAGACGAGTTTAATAACTTATGATAACTGATGGTTAATTAACAAACGATTACACTCGACCAGGTAACCTCAAACCGGTGAACATTCCACTTAACCGTCAAAAAGTAATTAATGTATATCTCATATGTTTAAATATAATATATTATATAGCTATTATTAAAGCAATACACGACTCGTACGTGACTGGAGAGAGTAACACCGGTCCTGGCAACTACTGGGTTGATTAAACTTGAGCTAATTGCTCATTGACACTTACTAATATTGTTGATGTTGTAAGTGTTGGAGGTTTATTTTATATCTGAGGTATTCATTTTGTAATTGTATTTTTGTTATCTTTTTATTTTACTCAGTGCAGTATTAAAATAAAATATGTATATATGTTTTGTGTTTTCTCCTATAAATATATGATAGTTTTTATGTTTAATTCGCTACAGCTATATACATAAAAAATAATATGGATAGTAAAAATAATCAGTACTGGGTCAATCGTTTTATGTGCATTATTACGTTTATAGTTGTAAACGTTATTTAAAAATATAAACATATTTAAGACTTTTGAGTCTATACAGTATTCCGGGAACTGACAAAACTAGAAATGTTATTCTTATTTTTTTTAATAATAACACACTTGTAACCTTAAAAATATAAATAGTGAAACTTGAAATAATGTAGGACACCATTCGTAATAGTTTTAGTCTTTACTAAGCATAGTTAAGGTAACAAACCGGTGTGAGCAGTGCCGTGAGCAAGTCTCGTGTACAGGCAGCCATCAAATAAGGACAAATCCTTGGAATATGTATAATCTTAGAGATTTATCGTTTTTCTTTTTATTTCAAGGCATAAAAAGGAGGAAGAAACGTTGTTCCTTCCCTTTACTCGGCGCTTTTATTTTCTTTGCAACTACATACTAATGTTATTTACGTAATATTAAGAGTGCATTTTGTTTTATTTCCCATCAGATTTCAAGAAGTATAATAATATGTGCTTTCTAAACCAATAAAAATAGTATATATTTCGTAAATAACATAATTTGATGTACTTATGTTATTTACCATAAACAAATAACGTTAAATGTTTTATGATATACAGAATAAGATTATGATGCAGAAATATATTTCTTGTAATACCTAATTTAAAAGGGTCATAAAATATCTTTTGCAATTCATTTTTAAAGAAGATAATCCAAAGGTGAAGTAAATATATTATTTATTGCGCACTGATACAGTTGTAGTAGTTCAGTTAGTTATGTACGTCCGTGGTCGCTGGACTGCAGCTCCCTATTTAGTATGTATTACGGTTCGAAGAGTTAATATACTTTTATAGAAGTGAGTTTGATTTGTCTTTCTTTTGGTCGCTATTGAATTACAAATAAGATCATATTGCAGGTTTAAGTTAAATAACATTTGGAAAATGGGGAAAACCAATGGAATTGTTAATGTCTGCTCTCTATTGCTTGCTGAGCTGTAGTTTTATTTAGTTCATTCAATAGATAATAATAATTGTACCTTTAAAGTAAATGAAATGAATAAGTGTTCATATCAAAATGGAGAGCACGTTGCATGTTCACTAATTCTTTTATTTTATGGCTTGTAGGCCTTAAATAAATACAATTAATATATATATGTATCATTGCGTTCCTTATGAAAATAACCTGAAAATTCTGAATCGAAGTGGTTTTGTTTTGTACACTTCCAATGTCTAAACAACAACTAATATTTATCGCATGTCATATAACAACTTGCGAAATAAGTCTTCTAATTTTATTCTCAGAATATTATTACAACAGTTTTGTGTGTGTATTACTGTAGTGTATGTATGTGTGTGTGTGTGTGTATACAGTGTGTATACTGTACTTCTAGATGTAAACCTTTAAATAAAAGTAATAAAACAAATAAACTAATAACTGAAGAGTCAATTTAATATTAAGATAAATTATAACATAAACGTTGGTAAAGAAAGAAGTAAATATAAAGTTTACAAAGTAAAGTACACTTTGGTGCTTTGGTAAATAAACTATTACGTCAATGTAAAGATACCCCTAAATTGTATTTCTACCCCCAAATATCTAATCCAATTACTATCAAGGGTAATTATTTTCGTTGGTAATTCGAGATAATAACAACCGCATTGAAGAAGAACACCACTTTCATTCGAATAATGCTTTTAATATGTGATTACCCACAAGAATCATATTCTTTTAGTTTGTATTTTACCCTCTTTCTGAAGAATGAATGATAAATCCATGGAAAAATAATAAATTATAGCATCTTTTTGTAAAGCCAATTTTGTAGCCAGGAAAAGTATAGTCTTTTCAGAAAATCTATGAATTAAATAAAATAAATATATATTATATATATGATATCATGATAGGAAAAGAAAAATAAAATGAAGACATTATTTTTCTCATAAATTATAGTAAAAATTTTATATATAGAAAGTTATTTAATGTAAAGCTTATTTTTCAGTATTTTTTTTTTCTTATATCAAATACTTAGGGTAAGTTCCTTGGTGTGAAGTGCCTTTGTCAATGTTCATGGTAAATTGAGTCGTTGCTTCTAGTCGATACGCCGGAACTGACACCGAAACGGGAGATCTATTTATATATTGTGAGATGTACTTTTTAAAAGACCCGTCAGTTCCAACTCAATGGTCAATTCATTAGGCACATATATTATACATATTATAAGTTTTAGTTTCTGTATAAAATTATTAGCCAATAGTAGTGCCTACATTAATTATATTCCATGCATTAAATAAATTATTTATACAATGCAATGTATTATTATAATCGTGAGGTTTGTGGTCTGATCTGTAATAATATTAAACGGTGATACCTCATTCCCTAAAGCATTTAACATTCTTTATTTTGTCTACGATCACTGAAGTTATATATACTGAAGTAATATATTAATGACAAAATACTTTGTTTTATATTTAAATGGAAGAAAGTTATCATCTTATCAATGTCGTCGGTATAAATGTTAAGGTTAACTCGAAAATTGGTCGAGGCTGGAAAACAAACTTGGACACGTTTTGTAGATTTTATAATCGGTCAATGTTGGAGCAACTCTAAGTAACCAGTGCTCAAGTAACAAATTATTTGTAAAAAGACAAGATTGCTTTAATTATAATAATTCGTAAGAGTTATTGAAATGTATTTTTAAAACATTATTCTTTAGTACCTACACTAAATGAATTGATGTGAATATACATTAAGTAGTTTTTTTTTATTGAGAAGAACTTAAAACTAGAAGTGTTGGAATCTAGAGAAATTATAAATATGAAAGAAGTAAATTAACATAAATGTCTAACTGCTCTCCTGTGACTTGGACCAATTATTATTCGACGCTTTCTCCGTCCAAGAGGGTGAAAACTTTTGGCAGCGTTCTTTTCGGGGGCTGTATTATTTTATTTCCCGTATTTTGATGCAATTTGAATTTAATTTTAGTACTGGCTTTATTACCTTTTCTTGTACATTCGCCAAATTTGTGAACCATATTTTGAAAAATAAGGTTTGATATTAATTGAAATTAAAATTGTTCTAAATAGTCTCTAAAATATGACAAACTCCTTTTATGTCCATGTAAATTTGATAAGCTTTATGATAAAAATATGATATATTTTAATTAGGTTGAATAGATTAATTAATTTCCCTGTATCGAATTTTTCTTACTATTTAGTTATTTGTAAGTAATATCTGAAAATGATTCTAGGATTTATCGACGTCTTAAAACCGTATACCGCTTATTTATGTATTGTTAGTTGATAATGTGTCTTTAAACCTGTACATTTGAGAGACGAGAGTTTAAGCGTAACTAGTTAGCTCCCGCCGCTTGGCTTCCGTAGCTATTTGGGTCGAAATTCCTTTACTTCATTCAAAGCTTCAAGTTAGAAGAAGTTCCAGCATAAAGTTTCGTATTAAGGTTTTCTCTTCCCATCCTGTTGGAATATTCTGGCAAAATTTTAAGACGCGGTTTTCATGTGAGATAATATATATTACAGAAATATTGTTATATTATTTATACACTTATAAACGATAACGTACTAATCTTTTGGCTAATACTTATTATTATTTTATTTAGGTTTGCTATCTGTAAAATTTAAACCTGAATTTTGCAAATCTTACACAAAACAATAAACGAGTTATTAATATGTTGATCTGCTGACTTTAAATGAAATAAATAAATAAATTGTTATATACCAATGTACTTGCAGATTTTATATTTAAGAACATCTCTTGAATGATTCTGTTTTTCCTTGTCTTAGTAAGAATTGAGACCAGATTTGAGAAGAGAAAAATGTTTTTAAATGTTTGAATGGTTATCAAAATTTGTTTTTGACTTAAATTACGAAGTGATGAAAGTTTTTGGTATTTGTATGCATTAAAATAAATAAACCATTATAATTTTGATGGTGGCTGTGTTTCAGACTCTGATACTCAATTATGATATTGTTTAATTTAAAATTTGTTTAATGAAACTAAAGAGTTTGTTTCCTTGAACACATCATGCTCAGGAACTACTGTCAGTCATGCTTGTACAATATTTTTCTCTTTATTGAAAAAGTTTAATTTTGAATAACTATAATATCCCGAACTCGTTACAAAACTTTTGAGAACAGTATTCTGATATTAATTTTAGAAATATTAAATACAACAAAAATGTGACCTACTTTCCCACGGATCGTTAGTGTCTATCCTTGACTTGATTAATTATCTTGTTCAAACATTGTAACGCAAAATGAATTGTTGGCATAAAAGATAGGAGCTCTTCAATGGGTACTTAGTGCTTAATCTTGCTTTAAATTATAATTAATTCTATTTCATCAAATTAACCTGGTAAATCAACATCAGCACCGCCTGATCAATAACGGGTGTACTATAAATAAAATAACAATACAATAAAAAGCACATACATCAAACAGTACATAGAAGCATACCTACATACATAAATAAATTTATTAATATACATATATTTACATATACATCTATACACTCATACATATATATATATATATATATATATATATATATATATATAGTAGGTGATAATAGATATAACCAGTGAGGACGAAGAAGAAAAACAAAGGACAAAGTTATATACAAGTCAAGTTAACTTGATTTAGTCAGTTGAAGCTGTACCGGTAACAAAGATTACTAATAAAGGTAATATTTTTGGACAATCGGCGCTGAGCTTAAAAGAACGATAATATATCTTATGATGGGTATTTTTTATTATCATTTTATAATATTTAATAACGATTATTATCCATTATTTTTTTCGTCTTCCCTGTCAATAAATTAAAGAAAAAAATGTTTTAATGAAAAGGTATTTTAATGTTGATATATTAGATGCAATAATTGTCGGTAAATACATTTTAAAAACATTTCGGTAGATGTTCGAAGGAGAATTTTTATTATATAAACCCGTTCTATGCAAAATTTTTCCTCCGCATTCGAGGCACGTAATGTGTCTTTGATGTAACCTGTAAACTTGACGCGTGGCAATTTATAAATAAAGTAATATTAATGTCAACGAGGATTGAATAACATGTTGTATACGCACAGATCTATACACGATCTGATTTTTTAAGATATCAATAATATTATTTGATATCTACGTTACGTCTAAGTAGTAATAACGCTTCATACATTCCTAATCTTCAAATTCCTCATTAGGATCACGCCAAGTAGAGTGTAGGGACTACAGAAATTACTTTGCAAAATATCTAGCTAACTATAGCTTATATAGTATAGTATATTGTAACGTTGTGGCAAAATTTCTGTGCTACCACAAAATATACAGTAGATTATTGATTGATTGAAGTATAATGAGTAGAACAGTGACCGTGTGAAGGGCATGAAGCCAACAAGTTTGAAATATAGTAGATAATGAGAAGCTGTGTTTCTTGTCATTATAAAATAAAAAACATATTCTTGTTGTATTGAGTTCTGTCTTCTGCATGTGAGAGATGTACAATAAAGTAAATTATGTTACCCGCAGTCACGACGGAGGGATGAATTACTCCAATTATCAAGATGAGTTGCATTTCTTGCAATTTATCCCATACAGCTTATTGTGGCATCTGCTTAATGGCGATTTTACCGCTTCGCACAGTTGTGTCAAGCAGCCACACCACACATACACTACATACACCACACACACCACACACACCATACACCACACACACCATACACCACACCCACCACATACACCACACACACACCACACACGCCTTACTATATCCGCTATAAACAATCTAAATAAAATGTTTCTTAAATATAAGAACACACTTTACAAAATCTGCATACATTCTATCACAACCATTGCGAGTAACAGCTTCGCTTACACAAATATTATATCTTATAGGCATTCGAATATAATTTCTTGAATATCGCCACACAGTCCATACACTCAAAGCATCGTTTTTAATGTGTCGCCCTGCTTTCTGTAGTGTGAAGAGGATAAAATCAAATCACTCAACCCTTGTTTTCCCATTCGTATTCTGTCACACTGACGTTTTATGCCTTACAAAAGGCTTTCTTCGGTCGTACGATTTCTTTGCGGTTTCTCATGACCGACTTCCACCGGCGATTCACACTACCAACCCCTCCTCTTTCCGATAACGTAGGGATAAAAATGATGTAATGCGAGTAAAGATTGTTACTAATGTAATGATTGATTGATTATTATTATACAAAGCTTAATATTATTTATTAACAAATCGTGTGATTGGTGTACGTTTTTTAATATTTGTTTTAAGTTTACAATTCAATAAATTTTTATAAAACTGTGAACTATGAATCATGAATTTATTACCTATAAATATTATTTTAATCTTTTTTGAAATATTATTTTTAAAAGCCTTTTCAACACAACAACATGTTTGTATTTTATTGTATTCTATCGTCTTTTGTTTTTTTAAATGATGTTAATTTTATTATCTCATTTATCACTAGGCTAGTGTTAGCTTAACTTCAAACCGTTTTTTCATCTACTTTATTAGAGTCAATATTAATCATAAACTAATATAATTTCATGTTTCAAATTAAGCGACAATAGAAGATTTTAAAGGTTTTTATATATAGCAGTATCTAACCTAACCTAACTCATATGATACTGGAGGAAGGTCACCTACTTTCAATCCCATGTCACTATGTTTCACGCCTTGAACAAACTATACAAATACAAATTGAACAACCAAGCTGACATAGCGCAATCTTACTTAACACCCGTTTTGATGTCAAACTAGGGCGACATGTCAGCTCCTACTCGCGCACAGACTGAGTGATCTCTGTAAAGAGACTTTACAGCCTTTAGCAAGGGTCCGCTAACATTGTATCGGGCCAGTATCTCGCATAATTTCTTTCTCGCAACCCTGTCAAAAGCTTTTCCAAATCCACAAAAGCACAGAAAACCCTTTGGTTTAGGGCCAAAAACTTTTCCGTAATCATGCGGAGGGAAAAGATCTGATCTATACACCCTCTTCCAGGTCTAAAACCTCCTTGAGTTTCCCACAACAGACTTTCAGATCTCTCTTGCTTTCTTCTCGCTAATATTTTAGCATAAACTTTACCGCCCAAGCTAATCAAAGCTTGCACAGTATATCTGTGAACCTTTGCCTTTATACAAAGGTACGATGACTGCACCTCGCCAATCGTCTGGGACCCCCCCTGATTTCCAGCATAAATTGCACAAAAACCAGAACAAGTCCAAGATGTGGGGCCCACCATATTTGATCATCTCGGCAGTAACTTCATCTGCTCCCGTAGCCTTGTAATGAATCTTCGTAATAAATTCTCTCTTCAAAGATTTTTTATTCCAACACTTATGATCTCGTATTGAGTCTCTTCTGTCTGTTAATTCTGTCCGTCTGTAAGTCTGTTATTCCGTTTCTAAAACAAACCCAGTTTAGATTTCCGGTTTAAAAGTTGGAAAATACTCCAACTTTTTACCTAAAATCATAATTTATAACAATATATGTTTAGTTAAAGTTATTAAATTGGCAAAAGTATTTAAGGAAATAAATAAATTAAATGGACTTAAGTCCTTGTGATTTTACTTATTTTAGTTTAATCTCGTCTCATAGATTGAGCCTGTTTAATTTAACAAAGAATCACAGCGCGATCGATTTAATGAGGTTTCAGAAAAGAGAATAGGGATATAGGATATATAAAAGATGATTCAAAACGTTTTGAGGACACTGCCAGTGTGTCTACAACTATTAACTTATTAGGATGGAGTTTTATATATATAATAAAATGAATAAAACTTATTATATTAATATAATACAATAATGCACGTATTAAAAGTATCTATTTCATGAGACGTTTATTTTTATTTTATTTTATTTATTAGCAAGACTCTACTTTTATATTTAGAGCTATAAGTCTATATAGAAGATTCTGTTTATTTTCATTATAATTAGTTCTGAAACAGATAGACAGACATTAAAACTTAATATGGTTATTTTATATTTTTATATGTATTGACATATGTATGTAAAGATAGATAAAAAAATCCTTACAAATGTGTTGGTTGTAGAGAAACCACTGCAATGAGTATTAACTTAACACCAAACCCGTTTAAAATCCAGGAAATAACATCACCGGGACGAGAGGGTGAGTTCGGACGTCTGTTGAATACAAATGAAGTTTTCTTGGAAAAATGTGCGTGACTGCTAACAAACTAACAGATTGTTATTCTTTATAGATTACTAAACTAACTAAAAGGTATACAATAATATTTTATTTTTAGTTATTATGTCCTGGTCCATGTTACAAAATTGTTCCAAAAATATTTAGCCTTTTAATAAATAAATTCACCGGATTATCTGTAACATAAATACTAACATAATATACATATTAATGGGCGAAGTCACGGTAAAGCGATGTTACACCAGAGATCGCAGGTTCGAGTCCCGCTCGTGTACATGAGTTTTGCATACCATTACTTAAAAATGATCTTAGAATAATAGGAACAACTGTGACAGCAGGAACAGTTCTACCGATGTAAAATGTTATTCAAATAAGAAACTCAATTATCAAAATCATATTCGTATTTGTTGTACAAAAACTAAATAAATCTTTGTTGATGGTATTGACTACAATTATCAATGATTGTGACTATTGCTAAAATGAAAAATAATTACAAATACATTATTGGTAAATAGCAGCGCCACAACCAAACTTAAATATATCCGGTATATTTAAAAGTTACACTGAAGAAGGATACGACCTGTTTGTTAAGTGTTTATGAGTTGGACTTACTTCGAGGTTTACTTTGTGTTTGTTGGAATATTATGCAACCAATAAACAAACATATTTTACACTTTGAAGACTTCAATGGCTTGAGAAAAAAAAATAATGCTTAATATTATATACATGTAATTTTGTTTATTACATAATTATTAATAAATGTTATTAATTTGTTTATTTTTGTATATTCTTTAAAACAAGCCATTAATATACATTGTACAGATTTAATATGAAGTAAGAGTAGTGTAAAAATGGCATCAACTCTTTATTTAACTTGCACTAAATTGTAGTTGGTTCTACTCGTAGGAATATAGTCTCTCTTTAATGTTAATGTCATTATAAAATATAAAGTACCCGTTCCTTTTTGAGATTTATTATTTTTTATATTTTAAGATTTAGTATTTTATAATTACTAGTTCATATTTCATATGATTCTCGATATTCATATAATTTTTAGTAATTAATCTAATTTCATAAATTCATTTATCCTGCAAAACAAACACAACAAATTTTTAAATATTATCATAACATTCATTCCAAAATAATGATACTAAATCATTAGTTACTGTGGGCGCTACTCCTTACATAAATATTAATAATTAGAAAGCACCAAGCTCTTTTGATGTTAAAACAAGAGGAGACAGGTTGTAATGATTAAACACATTATTAATAAATAGACTGACATTACTCAATATCTTTATCTTATATTATAAAGGACATAGTTGATATTAAGGTAACCGCAAACGAAATCTTATTGCAACAGTCAAAACAAAATAGGTATAATCATTATTTTATAAAACCTAATCTATCTTGTCTGTTACGATATTTTAACATGATAAGCTTATTATAATGAAAAGCATCAAGAGAGACAAGGCTCGGACACGACTTCCCAGATGTTACAGTTTGGAGTCCTGTCAGTGTTTCACATTCTTTATTTATTAAAAATGTTGTTACCGTATTAAGTATATTAAAAAATTTACATTTACAATAAAAAAAATATATTACTTTTTTTTTGTCGTAAAAGATACTTTGGAATATTCTAATTGAAAATATTTTTAAAGCATTTGAGTTTAAATTTTAAATTTAATTTGGTATCCAGGTTTTTAAAAATTTGAATCATTTTTGTAAATACACATCGTTAAATGTATTCTATTAGTCGATACCGACGGCCTCCATTACGACTAAAGTTACTTTAATTGCAAAAAGTTTGTTCGTCAATGCAATTACCTCTGGTTCTTGATTAATGTGCAGTTTAATATGCTTTGATTGTATGTAATTAATAATATACAATAATATATTATGTACTTAGTGTTAATATATCCATACATGTAAACTGCATTACATCTATTTTTGACTTCAAAATCTGACACTCAGCTGATTCCTACCATGATTTATGAAAAGTTAAGAATATTACACAGAAGACCGACGTGTAGTAATCAAACTCATTTGGTTATGTTCCGTCGGTGAGTGAGAGAATCCGGAAGCCCAACCCCCCCCCCCCCCCCGCCAAACATGAAAGCGATGCCGAAAAGAAAAATACCCCAGGAGGGTACCGGCTTTGATGAAGCCGGGGACCCCCTCCCCGAGCAAAATCGGGGAAATGATTCTCGGATTTTGCTCGGGCTGCCCGTCGTATCTGGGGCGGGCAAAGTATCGCCTTTTGTGTTTTTTGAGGGCAAACGACGAGTCAACGCAGTGGCACCCCGACCCACTCTAAATGTGGACTTTTGCAACATCCGGGGACTTCATTCCAACTTGAACGCCGTCCACTATCACCTAGAGACGGCGCAGCCGGCCTTGTTGTTTCTGACGGAGACGCAGATATCTCAACCTAGCGACACAGCGTACCTGTCATACCCCGGATATAAACTAGAACACCATTTTATACCACACGCCGGGGTATCTGTGTTCGTAAGGGAGGATATCTGCTACCGTCGCCTTCAGGTTTTTGAAGGTCGGGACCTGTCTATACTCTGGCTGCGCGTGCACGCGCAGCTGGTAAAGACGCATACTCGTCTACCGGACGTGGACAGCCATATGCCCTCTTTGTTGGATCTTCTGCTGACTACACATCCCGGAAAGTACCAAGTCACTATCGAGGCTCCCTTAGGGTCCTCTGATCATTGCTTGGTACGGAGTGTAGTGCCCATTGAACGCCCAGCTCGCACAAGACCTGCGACTCGACGCGTTTGGCACTACAAGTCAGCGGATTGGGATGGAATGCGGTCTTTTTTTGCATCCTACCCATGGGGGCCGATTTGTTTCTCTTCCAATGATCCTAGTGACTGCGCTGCGGCTGTAGCTGATGTGACACAGGTTTGCGCGTTTACCACTAAAAAAACCCCATTTGTCGTATCACCGCTCTTCGAGAGCACTCCCCTTATTGCCTCGCCAAGTATCAGAAAACTGGGTCTCGACATTTCGAGTGACTGTCAGTTTCGTGGTCATCTGGAGAGCAAGGCCAAGTTGGCCTCGATGAAATTGGGCGTGATCAATAGAGCAAGGCAGTACTTCAATCCTGGCCAAAGACTTGCGCTCTACAAAGCGCAAGTTCGGCCACACATGGAGTACTGTTCTCATCTCTGGTCCGGATCACCCCAATATCAGCTTCTACCATTTGACCGCGTACAACGGAGAGCCGTTCGGATTGTCGGGGACCCGGTGCTCTGTGAACGGCTGGACTCTTTGGAATTGCGTAGAGACGTTGCATCTCTGTGCGTCTTCTACCGCATTTACCACGGGGAGTGTTCCGAAGAGCTATTCGATCTGATGCCTACCGCCGAATTCCATCACCGCACAGCACGCCATCGCCTCCAATACCATCCCTACCACCTGGATGCGTGGCGATCCACCACTGTGCGGTTCTCAAGTACATTTTTTCCTCGTACCACTCGAATGTGGAACGAACTCCCTTCGGCGGTATGTCCAGATCGGTACGACATGGGTACCTTCAAAAAAGGCGTTTACTCCCACCTTCAAGGCCGGCAACGCTCCTGTAAATCCTCGGATGTTGCAAGAGTTCATGGGCGGCGGTGATCACAAATCATCTGTGACCCGCCAGCTCGTTCGACCTCATATTCCAAAAAAAAAAAAAAAATATATATATATATATATATATATACTAGCAGACCCGGTCACGCGTTGCTGTGACTATTGTTTTTGATATATTACATTGTAGTAAACTATTTAAGGGGTAACGTTCAGAGTACATCTGTCATGAAAACCATAATGTTTTCTTATAGTCGATATTAAGCAAAAATCAAAACAAAATAATTATAATTATTTTTTAAATTTTATCCAAGTTTATAACACTATTTGTATATTACAAAGTTTTTAGTAAATAACTTGGAACACTAAACTTACGAATGAGGTAGGTAGGGTAGATACCTCATTCGTAATTACTCAATCTAGTCAATAGATACCGCTATTTTTTCAGAATTGTTAGGAGCTAACTGCAAAATGATAAACTAATAATTTGCAATAAAATAATACTGCGACTATGAATTGAGTTGAAAATTATTATATCTTTTAAGTTAGGTCAAACTGTACGTGGTGTGTAAATTTATTAAAATCAGTTAAGTAGTTTAGGAGTCCATCGCGGACAAACAACGCGACACGTGATTTATATATATTAAGAATTCTGGTGGATTTTTTTTATCATTTAATATTTTAAATAATATAATAAATAAATCGTAAAATTTTCCTTTTTTTAATATGTTACTTTATCATTTTATTAAGATGTTCATAATTAAAAGTATTTGGTGGTTTTTACTAATACATACAATGAAAGTTAAACTCAAAACATTTAAATTTTAAAAGATAAATCATGAAAAATGTTTTTTTTTTTTTTAATAAATACAATTTTTATACAACTCGGCAGACTTCGTTCTGTCAAATAGATTTGGAATGTGGCAGTTTATATTTCGACCTTAAGACGTTTTTACTCTGCTGATCCTCACACATCACCCTATCATCATGGTGACGGTTCTGTTCAGGAGAATTAAAGAAAAAGGTCAGCTCGGGTGACTTAAGTATCTTAGCCTCCACGAACTTTGGTCACCCTTTTGAGACCCACTAAAAACCCCGATTGGGATGTCTGCCAGAGGGCTTCAAACCAAGAGGGTAACTTAAGGTTCAAACCTGATTGAAAAATAATCTAAAGGGATAGTGGGAACCTAAAGGTGACAAATATTTATAAAGTGGGTGCTTCAATTACAAAGTATAGAGGTAATTAATTATTTATTACTATTATTATTAACATAGGGTTCATAACCGATGAAATAAAAAATAATGAAATAAAACGTATATAAGTATTTTCAGTAATCGCGTTATTGTAAATCAAGTGAATCATAATTATTAACAAAAATCTGTTTTATTTTTATTTTAATGCTTTATGATACACAATGTTTTTTGTTTGATTACCTGGTGAATATATAAATAAATCTGATGGTTTTCCAACACGGGAACAGGCAACATACAATTGACCATGTGAGAAACATGGGTTTTCTAGATTAATACCACAAACACCTAATGATTGCCCCTGGGACTTATTTATGGTCATAGCAAAAGCAAGCCGCACTGGAAATTGTAGTCGTTTAAATTCAAACGGTACATCAGTCGGAATCATTGGGATGCGTGGTATCAAAACGTCTTCTCCTTTATACTTTCCTTTCAGTATAGTTGCTTCTATCACGTTGTTCAATAATTTTTTTATCGCTAACCGTGTGCCGTTGCAAAGACGCGGTTGGTTGATATTTCTCAACATTATTACTACCGATCCAACCTGTAATTGAAGATTGTGAGGTGGCAATCCTGGTAAATCCAGCGAGTTTAAAAAGTCAGGCGGATAGTTAACGACATCATCTTGGTTAGTAGCCGAATCAACTGATTTATATATCCTCAATTCGCCTGTAATTTGTTCTTGAATTTTGAAATTTAATTCACTTACATCTATGTTTTTTGCAGCCAATATAGCCCGTTCGCTCAACCAATCATGGTTTCTATAATTTTGAGCAACATCTGGAAACACCTTTTGAATAAGTTCATCTTTTGATCTAGTTAACTGACAAAAACTTTGAGGAAAGTTAATGCAAACAGTCAAGGTGTCTATAGGAAATTTGACATTACCAATGTCAATGAGTTGTTTAGAGAATATGTCTTCAGATTTGTCATTTTGCAACTTGACACGCATATTCTTGCTTAATACCTTCACATGTTTCCACAAATTGGAGGACTTTAAACAGGTATTAAGTTCATCAGCTGGCGTTGATCGTGGAATCACTGGCAATGTTTGACGAAAATCTCCTGCTAACAAAATCATTGCACCACCAAATGGGTTATTATTGCTCCGGAGATCTTGTAAGGTTCTATCTAAAGCCTCCAAAGATTTTTATGTGCCATCGTGCATTCATCCCAAACAATCAATCCACATTGCTGCAAAACCTTTGCCATTGCAGAGTTCTTCGAAATGTTGCAGGTTGGAGTTTCGTTGCTTTGCATGTGTAATGGCAATTTTAGTGCTGAATGAGCTGTTCTACCACCTTCAAGCAAAGTTGCTGCGATTCCCGACGAAGCGAGTGCAAGTGCAATTTTATTTTGTGAGCGAATTGTTGCTAATATCAATGAAATCAAAAAAGTTTTTTCCTGTACCACCAGGTGCATCTAAGAAGTAAATCCCTCCTCTTTTATCATTTATTACTTTCATAAGTGTATCAAATACATACTTCTGTTGTTCATTAAATAGTGGAAGATTCGTTTGAATTAATTCTTTCAAAGTGTTGAGATCATACAGTTTTTCTCTGTGCAACTCTTGGTTAAAAGCATCATGCATTGGACGATTGGGCGCGGCCAGGCCTAATTGAAATAATAGTTTGTTTGACATCATCAAGCACATGTCCTCAATTGAAATCAATACTTCATTGTAAATTTCTTCGCTTATTTGTATATTTAGATTTCCCCTTCTAATCCGTATTTGATACAAAATATCATCACACATATTATCTTTGTACTTGATCCACAAATCCTTTGGGTTTGATGGGAAGCAGGTAGATATGATTATAGAAAACAATGTTCGTATTTGATGAGCTTGTGATGATATTACAGCATCATTGAGAGTTTGATCCCAATGAGCATCATTGTCTAGCAATCGCAAACGTTGGCAAGCTTCTCTATATGATCCACACAAATCACCATTAATAGTTCGTACATGTTGGAACGATGTTGGGCCACGTACGTTGACTAATAGCAGTCGTAAATAAAAACATTCATCATTGCTTGGATGTACTGAATAAATTCGACCAATCGCATCGGTAGAAAATATATCTGGGTATCCTGTAACTGGTTTTCCTTGTTTCCGTCGTATAAATCTTCTTGAGGATTGATTCCAAGTATAATATTTTGGCATTTCAGAATATAACAATGTTTGAGCAAAATCATCGTTTTGACATATCTCAAAAAATCTGGTTAATGTAGTAGATGGTGGCTGTAAAGCTCTTTTTACTGCGTTCTGTGCTGTAAAATATACTCTTTGTCCATTTTCTAAATGCACAGCTAAATGAACAACAGTAGGGTGTCTTTCATGAATAGGAAAAGAAAATATTCGCCAAACTGCTTCATTACTACTAACATAGCGACCCATTTGGTATTGGGTAACTTCATCATTGGAATTCTCTGCATTAATACCAATCACAGCCATATCACTCCCTTTGGTTACATATTTGCAAATGTATTTAATAGATTTTACTGAATTGCAAGATTCAACGTTGATGTGCGCTTTGAAGGTCTTTGATAAAAAGGGTGAATATGGAACAATCCAGCGATTATCTATTTCAATATCTTGTTGATTTAATTTGACAATTGTTGATCTTCCATTGTCTGCTGTCGATCGGCGACGATACAAAGGATAACTGTCATTACCAGTGATTGTTTCAGATATTAATGTCCGTGGATATCGCTTTGAACATTTACCATCCACCATACACGGTGAATTTTGATTAAGAGTTCCACAAGGACCATGTGTCATGTTTTTAATAACTACCTCATGCAATCCAGGATCTACTTCTACATTAGGAATTTCAGCTGATATTACTGCATCAACTTCATTTGGCCTTATCTTTTCAACTAACCAAATCAAAATGTGTGCATGTGTCAATCCCCGTTTCTGCCACTCCACAGAATACATCCAGCAGCGTGTCTCTCCAAACACATAATGTTTCACAATGAAATCCATCAAAGATTTCAACTTTTGTCTAAAGACTCTGGCTGTAATATCATGACGATCAATAGGTGATTGCCCAGGGAATAACTCCTGCTTGACTTCTATCCAGTGTGGATTGCATGTAAATGTGATGAACAAATCTGCTGTACCATAATGACGAACATATGACATGGCATCTTGAGCATATTCATGCATATGTCGAGGGCTTCCGATGTAAGTTGCTGGAAGAATAGTCATCCGACCAACATTCTGTGCATTTCCATCAGTATTAATCGCATCTCGAAGGTGAATATGAATATTCTCTTCAGATCTGAGTTTGGTCTGATTCAACCTGATGAATGTTAATCTCTCCGTTTCAATTTCAACATACATGTCTACAACATACTTGTGATATAATCGCCGACATTTGAGTATGTGATTGTCTTCATTTTCACGAATCATTAGGCGGTAGGAATAATAGTTCATTGAACTGACTTTTTTGTTGGTTTCGGAACCTGAAAATAGATTTTTGTTTTCATAATATTGAAAATTAAAAAAATAATAATATAGTGACTGATAATATAGCTCCATAGCTAAACTAATATTTTTTATTACCTGTAATGGGATTTATCATCTTGTTTGAAAAATCATAGCCATCTTCACCTTGCCAAAATATAATGGGATATTGCAGTGCGTCATATGAGCGGTGTGTTTCCTTTATACGTTGTAATTGATCATTCCGACGATGTAAAACAATATCACGGGATTCCAAGTTTTCTCCAACTACAACGATGGCAACTTCATCAATAGTTGGTGCATTAAAACGTCTTGCATGTTGGCCAACAGGTGTTTTATCAGCTCTGATTACAATTTTGTGATTATCAGATGGCATCCGATCCAGTGCAGTTTTAAACAACATAATCAATTGATTGTACTCATGAAATAAAGTTTGTAATTGTTCTACAATAGACCTCTTTAGTGAATTGTTATGTGAACAACGCATATCAATTTCTCGTGGTGAATTGCCCATGAAATAAATTTGCAGAAATTTGTAATTGCTATCTGACACTGGTAACAGAGAACCTGCTCTATGATATATTTGGCCTTGTATCTGTAAATTAAAAAAAATGATTTTTGCCAAATAGAAATAATATTTGTTCCTAAAAAGTATATCTGTCTCTTAATTTGAATCACCAAATAATAATTGATATGCTTAGGTATGTCAATATGTAATAATTAGTTGTAACTAATATCCATCATCAAATAATTATATTGTGTTTCAAAATAATAAAAGTGTTGCTAATACTGAATCACCAAATAATATAATGACTAATTAATATATGTGTTGGGGTTTAGGGAACTGAAGGTTAATGACACATATTTACTTAGTTAACAGGAAATTTTGTTCATTAAAATAATAATGATTAACTGCTATAATACTTACCTTAAAAGTTGGCATGAAATTTTCCCGAACTACGTTTGTTGCCCCAAATGATGTCATTTGAAAGCAATTGTTATATTGTTGAATATTTGACAAAAAGTGTATGGAATCTGGTTCTATTCCTGAAACCAATGAGTACAATGGCTCTGGTGGTGGATGCAATGGTATCAATTTCACTTTCCCATTTGCGCAACACAATCCATTTGCTTCATTTTTGTATTTCAATGCCTTACAATAAGAGCAAACCAAGTTCATAGATCCAATAGCAACACATTGGTGGTTACTGTAGTCAATTGACAAATCGTAATTGAAAGCAGCTCGATTCAAACTTTCGCGATTATTAGTTGAATCTCTCGCTCTCGCTTCCCGCGATCGTGATATACGAATTCTTTCGCATTCATTTCGGTCGTCACGTTCATGTGCAGTATGATAAGATCGGTAATTAATTTGGTTTGTAGCATTTCGGGTTCTTCTACTTAAATTACTTTGTCTTATAGGAAGCATATCGTATATAATTACCTAAATTTAGTCACATGAAATAATTATTAATCACAGGTATTTATACAATCAAAATTAATTATTAAATATTATAAACGCTTTTTAACGCAGTTTGTTTGACAGATGCAATGACGTGAAAACTGATGACAATTTATGTCGCATTCCGAAACTAAAACAAAAGAAAGAATATTCCAAGGCCAATCAAATCTTACATTTACTTTTTTTGACTTTTCAATTTGGTCGGGTGTACACATTCATTTGATTAAATTTGAACGTTGTGCAGCGACAATAAAGCACGAATTGACTCTTCGACGTTAGCAAGACACCTACATTGTTTAGACAACAATGAGTGCTTGTAATTTAATATGAACTTTATTGAATAGCAATACAGTTCAAATTGACTCTACATTTAGTTAAAAAATATTTGTATAGGAAAAAGAATAGGGCTTTTTTAGGGTTTCCCTGGAAATTATTCAAATTTTTCTCGCCGTTAGAGCCATCCTTGGACTTCAAGGAACATTTAAAAAAAAGAATTGTTAAGATTGGTCCATGCGTTGTTGAGTTATGCGCTTACCAACACATTTTGCGATTCATTTTTATATAATAGATTATTTGACTCCGATTATTCATATAACTGTTTTGCACGATATTTTACAAATTAACTGTGGCAAACGGGCTGATGTTTTAGAAACTCGTAGACGATTAATTTTAAAGAAATTAAAGTGTAAATATATACGTGACGATTTAGAGAAAATACCCCCCTCAGTTGAATATATGTTCGATCCTGATTTGCTATCGATTTATTCACAAAAAAATAGGCGGTACCGACAAATTAGAAAAACGAGCCTTTACAAATTCAGGTCCTGTGCGTTCGTTCGTTGATTCACCTCAACCGTCAACTTCCTTTCGAGATAAATTCCATCCGACACGTACTACAAATAAAACAGGACAGACAGACAAAAAACCACACCATAATGAAGAGTACATTTCTAAAAAAAAGGGGAGTACAAACATAAATATACCAAAAATAAACATAAATGACTCTTGCAATTTTACGGGGGGCTGTTTGAAAAATTACGTAAAAAATTGTACTGTTTTAAATCCTTCGAAGTCAATTTTAAAAATTATAACCATTGTCAAAATCCCGTTCAATCAAGAGCCTCCCTTGATTGTGCCCACAACAAAAGTTATGTCACAGCTTAAAACACCGGTAAACTCATTAACGACCGCAGAGATTCAAATTATGATCAAAGATCGAATACTGGAACCTGCTTCTTTAACCCCAAGTTTTATTTCACCTCTTTTTATGCTGACGAAAGCCAACTGTAAAAGTCTAGTTATTTTCAATCTCAAAGCATTAAAGAAATATGACACCAACTCGTTTTCGTCATTTCAATCATTTCCGTATGCCAAGCTTTTTGGAAAAAAAGATTGGATGGTGAAATTAGGTTTGAGCCAAGCTTACTACCATATAGCGATCAAAGAACAACATAGATGCTATCTACGAGTCAGTTACGAAGAACGGCTTTATCAAATGACATGCCTATCATTTGGCTTAGCAGCAGCGCCAAAGATGTTTGCCTCTGTGACAAATTGCCGAAATACTTTGTAAGAAAGGACTGAGAATCGTTGTTTATCTCGACGACTACCTTATAGTTCACCAGTCAATGAAAGTTCTCAGTTCTCATATAATAAATGCAATAAATTTTCTAACCAGCCTAGGATGGTGCATCAATATAGAAAAGTATAATATAATAGTACCGACAAGCTTGATCGAGTTTCAGGTGTCACCTGGGATACGCTGAACAATACAAAGAGCCTCTCAACAAAAAAAGTGCACAAAGTCCGCAAGTGCCTGTTGAGTCGCTTAGCTGCAGGCAGTTGGTCCCTCAAGCAGGTGCAACGCCTCTTAGGGTATCTCAACCTTGCAACCTTCATCACCCACCGGGGAAGGTTGCATTGCCGAGCTATACAACGTTCCAGAAATCAATTACGTCGGGAGCCTCACATAGCTATTCCATATCCTGACGAAGTGAAGAACGAGCTGATATGTTGGTTAAATAATATCGGTCAGAAGACTCAAATTCATTTCGAAAACATGATAACAAATTATGTTGTCACAGATGCGTCAGATATAAAATGGGGAGCCATGGTAAACAACGAGATAGTGTCCGGTCCATGGAATCGAGAACAAAATTTTTGGCACTTCAACGCAAAAGAAATGTACGCAGTAATAGCAATTATAACGAAAAAAGGTCGTATACTGAAAAATTCAAAAGTTATCTTGCAAAGCGACAACAAGACAGTTGTCGCTTATATACTTCTAAACTCCTTCTAAAATAGACGACGCACCTGCTGGATGTAATCGACAGATTCAACGTTCTACTTCTCCCTCACTACCTTCCGGGAGTGTACAAAACGGAGGCCGACCGCCTCTCACGAAACCGGCAAGGCTTCGAATGGCACATACAGGTTGCGGTAACAAGTCTCATTTTCGACATATGGGGCACTCCCGAAATAGACTAGTTCGCGTCTCGGACAGCACATGTTGTACCAAATTATGTCAGTCTCGACTTATTAGACTCGAACGCCTCATTTCACGACGCTTTCAGTAAGTCCTGGCATTACGAACTAGCCTGGGTATTTCCACCTCCTTGCCTAATACCCAGAGTTCTATATCATCTCAACTCGGCGTCGGGATGCGTCGTGATTGTAGCATCCAAGAGGAAGAAACTGTTTTGGCGGCCAGATCTGAAAGCCCGATCTTTGAAACGACCCATGAAAATTCAAAACCTGAAAACGAATCTAATCGACGTGATGACAGGCCAACCTCCGAACAATGTCGACAGTCTTCAACTGGAAGCTTGGATCATTTTGAGTGGAACTCCTTAACAGAGAACTGGTCTACCCAAGAGAAAGCGCTACTATCTTCTTGTTGGCGAGCTTCTACAATAAAGACCTATATTCCTTTCTGGAAGAAATGGATAACTTGGCGTGATCAAAATAGTATAAATTCACGTCGTTCCACACCTCCAGACGTTGCCAGGTATTTAGCTAAATAACATTTATGTGATAAATTAGCCTACGGAACCATTTTAGTATTATACATTAATCTGTAATCGCTTTAATTTGTGAAACCTTATCTGATGTTAAAATATCGAACAGTAATATCGTAAGACATATTTTAAAAGCGGTATCTATAGCAAAACCTCTACCGCCTAAAGCGTATGTGGAATGCAAGATTGTTTATAACATACTTAAAAAACAATGGCCCTGACTCAAATAGCTTGTACGACGTGTCTAGACGTGTAGCAACTATTCTTTTGTTAGCTTCGGGTCGTAGAGTTCACGATTTATCGTTGTTACACGTAGATTCAGATCACTTTATTGATAATGTCAATTTTATAATTTTACACCCTTGTTTTGGATCTAAAACAGATACGACATCCACTCGTCAATCTTCTTGGAAGGTGTTATCATGCCAAGAACGAAATATTAACCCAGTCTGTTGGTTAAGAGTTTTAAAAAATATTTCATCTTCATCCAGAGGTCTTTTGACAAACCTTTTTATAATTGCTAGAGATCCTGTAAAGCCCGCTTCTCCAACAATAATTGGTGGTTGGATTAAGAAACTTTTAACAGAAGCAGGTATTATAGCTTTTCGAGGTAGCTTTAGATCGGCTGTAGCTTCTTTAAATTGGATTGAAAATTATCCTATTAATGAAATTTTAGAAAAGGCAAATTGAAAACATGAAAACACTTTTCACAAATTCTATCAAAGAAGTATAGAAAATGTAAATCATTCTAACTTAAGTGAAGTCTTTATCAAAATTGTTTGTACCATTATAAAAGTCTGATGATCGATTTGTTTACATAAATGATTGTGATTTAACATTTAAATGATCAGCAAATTCATAATTATATAATATTTTTGTTACGCGTTATCATACCAATGATTTTTTTTGTAATTTGTAAATATAATTACATAAATAAATAAAAAGAGATCAACTTGAAATATCAAGCAATAATTTTCGATACACTTCATACTAATTAGCATTAACGCCTTTGATACACCAGTAGTTCAGATACCTACTCAATGCATCGCAGGTCGTTGTAGAATACTCACTGATTGCTGCTGCTGCTTTTGAAATTGGCTGATAAGAATGTCGTTTTAATTGTTAATTATATAATTAATAATATTATATTTCCTTATTCACAAAAAATCGTTTAATCACTTACCGTTCACTAGAATATTCTAAGTGTAAGGACAAAGTCCCTAAAAACTTTTCATTTGTTTCATAATAGATAAGAGAGGTTACAATTTGAATGTTGCTTGTGTTATATATATTTTTAGAGACAAATAAAATCTACACGGGACATTTCATGCACAAGTATATATATATATATATATATATATATACACAAGTAAGATATAAATAAACTTTGGCACACTAAATTCCTCTTACAAGACCGTTCTTTTAGTTAAAAATCACACTTCATTCATGAAGTCGTGCTAAAGTAATTTTAAAATGTCAACACCAGTTACTATTATATTATCTTTGCAATAAATGTTTTATCATGTCGTATTTCCATAGAAGACATAAATAAATGTTATTTTCAGTTTCAGTATGTTATAAGAAAAATAAAAAGTATGTTTTAATAACATATTGACGAGGGTGGTCTTCGACCTTTTCTTTCTGGAAGAAATATTTTTTAAAATTTAAAGCAAAGAATTGCTTTATCCAAGTAAATCTTTTAAGAGACAAATGATGAATATATTAATAAAGTGAAATTAAAAGTAATAGTTAAAAGATACGATCGTATGATCAATCTAAATTAATAATCGATCTTCAATCCGAGATTTAAATGATCTTTATTCTTACGAACGCATTTCACACGTGGGTCATTGACACACGTAACTTAAGAAAGGGATTATAATTACTCCTTTTATGATTATTATAAAATTGTTTATTTTGTTTTGGAAGAAATATTAAGTTTAAACGTTATATTAAAATTATTTGTATTAAAAATACATTAAGACTGTTAACTTTTTAAATATAAAACAATACTAAACTCTTGTCAACTTTATTTTCTTATTACACCTATTAACTATATATTACTGAAATTATTATACTGAAATACTGAAAATGAAACAAACTTTACTCAATTAAAGAAAATCCTGTAGCGGGTGTATCCGTACCATATCTCCACGGATAGCTTGGGCGTTTAATCATAGAGAAGTAAATCTGAGTATTCCTAGCGCTATTATTTATTAGAAATGTACTATGTATTGACCACCCGACTTGACCCTATTTAATATCAAGTGTATTATTTGTAAACAGACAAAATATACCTGTATTATTATTTGTATCGTATTTATAATATTTCCGTTCTATTTGATGAGAATTATTATATAAATTTAAGTACATTTACATCCTAAAACACAATAATGAATTAGTTTCTCTTCAGTAACACAATATAAATGTTTAAAATATATATCAACAATTGTATTAGCCACTGAGGTAAATAAAGACAATAATTATTTCCACATGACGGCTCGTCATTGCGTAATGTCTATATCTTCCGATGTTACTCTTCGACTAGATAAGGTCCATTTATCCCGTAACGTCAGCTTTAGGAGCAATTATAACGTAAAAATCTGACCACAATAGAAGCTATTCAGATAGATATGAACTTAGTTACATCAAACATAATAGAAACACAACGGTAAAAGTTTTTTTTATTATATTTAAAATATTGATAGAGATTTTATTAATGAAAATCAATATTTGTTGATATTATTAAACCGAATCATAACTGTTTAATAAAAAGCAGAATTTCGGCACCTTTCTGTAGTTTTATGGGAAAAAATTATAATAAAACAAAATAAACTCTTGATCATAAATATCATGTTCGTGCAGTTCAGCAAGTTGCAGTACAGCAAGTCGGTTTCTTCATTGATTTAAATGAAAATGATACAAACAATAAAAACGATTTAAACATTCATACATTAGAAGAGACTGTACCTAAACTCATATTTATGTACGCGCAAATGAAATTACAAAAATAATTTAATCAAGTACACAGAGAAATGTAAATGAGTGATCATAAACTTGCTTTGAGTGGGACGAGAGAAGGCGACTGAAGAATGAGAAGGCTGTTAACAAAGATTCTTAGACAATGGAACACCCGGTAATGATAATAACAAAAATGTGACTAAGGCCATAGTTCATAATGTAATGTAATTAAATATTGATTGGTTCACTTAAATTTATTTGCATTCATAACATCTTACAATATAGGACTTAGCTTTAAAATATTTACTAAAAATTAGGTATTATAAAAATATAAAATTTTCAATACTTATGATATTAAAAATAACACTTATGATGTGTAAAATATTCCATGATTCTTGAGAAAAGTAAGAACAAATTGCAATTAGTTGAAACGTTCTGAGTATACGAGTACTTATGGTTTTTCTGTTATTTGTTATTTAAAAAATAAGTTATTAAGTAATAATACTTTTAGACCAATATATAATTTTTCATTTTTAAAACAATGCGATAATTGGCAAAAGTAAATTTTTCATCTATTGTCTTTGAGAAATAAAATAATAATAAAGACGCCTGGAATGCGAGGCGTTGTCATAACTGAGTTATTAGACAGACGGACATCGTTGAGGTTCCGGTGAAGTTTAATTGAAATACAAAATATCAAAGTAAAATAAACAGAATTCCTTTACAGGTTCATATAAACGCAACATATAACAAAGGACTAAGCAACAAAGGATACGCAAAAGTACTAAGATCAAATCTTTAAAGAGTATTGTCATACTATGTAATACCTACAGCTGTTTTAAAGCTCGCTACAATTTTGAAGTATCCGTATCTTTTGCGTTATCTTAACGAATAGTAGCAATAGTAGCAATGTATTGCACTATAGCTACTGCAGCTTTAAACTATAAGCCTTTTTATAAAAAATCTTAAAACAAATTAATCTAGCGTCTCATTTTAATCATAAAAATATATTTATCGAATGAAATGGAGAATAAACTAAGTTTACTCTGCAGGGCACATATTCACACGAAAACATACTTTAGTATTGAATATTCAATATAAACGATCTCTAATAGGATAAGTCCGGAGATTAATAGATTCACATTTATTAGAGCAACGTTGCGGATACATTTTGTTGACACACACACACACACACACACACATACGTAAACTCAGCTTTCCGTCGGGTTTAACCAGTTATATTGATTCCTCTAATCCCGATGTTATCATGATTTATTGTTTTCATAAAAAAGATTTTAGTTATTATTTGCAACTTTCTTTTTAATGTTGATCATAATTCTTTTTATCCTGCGCCAGAATGAGGAGATTTATTTGAACATGTAGGTATTTAATATAATTATTGCATTGTCATCGGTACTTGATAAGTATGTAAAGTTTCAAATTAAGCCAACATCTTGAAGTTTGACAATATCGTGTTTAAAGTTTCCGTTACATACGTAGACCGAAGATAATAGAACGTCTTAATAAAAAATCTTATTAAAATTTTAAGAATCAAGCTTGATTTGAGGTAATCAATCGGTTTACTTTAAGTTTAAATAAATTTTATAGAGCCAAAAGAGCAATGTTGTTGTTTGTTATTAGTTGTTTTTCATTATTTTCATACAAAAAGGTGTCACATAAACCAGTGAAGTTTCCACTAATAGATAATACAGACAGGAAGCAGAAAGCAAATAATTAGACAATAGATCCTACGCATAGAGATTTAAAAGAATTAAGTATAATATCAAAGCACTTACTTGTACTTATTGTGATAATTATTGTAAATTGCAACTACGATAGTCATATTATATATAGCCTTATGAAATTAACAACACTCACTGTTAATGATTATGTTACTTACAGGTGACACGAATTATTAAGATTATCAGACACAGCTCTGTTTTTAAACATAATGACCAACAACACAACCGGTGTTAACGATCGCACACTCGAACACTGTTGTAAGGAATTAAAGTCTTCATACAATAATGTGTAACTTACTTTAATTGAGTGAAGCGAGCGGAGCGCTCTACTGGAGATTCGTTCACATTCTTTGTATATTAGTACATATAATAGGCTCTAAAACTACTTGACGGAAAATTATGACATTTAGCAATCAACAAAACACACATTACGTAATGGTTTAAAAAAAATATTTGAAAAATGTCATATCGTTGAGGAATAATCGTCAAAAAACTGACATTACATAACTGATATCATATATTACAAACGGATTTCTCACCAGTCACCATATTTTAGATGGATTTTAAATAATATCAGCATTACAATGATTTTCATTACTATTGTAAACGCAAACGTCACATTTTTTTCATAATTAAGAAGATATCTGAAAAAATATATTTCTTACAAACACCGAAATTTAAATTTCCATGGTCTCCGCTGAGCGTACACACAGCAGTATACACTTGTAAGAAACACAGAGTCACAGTGCGCATCGCACGCTTTTTAACACTAGTAGTTTATCTATTTCAGAAATAAATTCTACCTTTGCACCTGTGCAAAGTAATAAAAAAATCCTAAAATACTTCTATATTACAAAACATATTAGTATATTTGGAATCAAATTCTAGTTTTAAATATTCAAAGTGAACAGTCTCCAACAGGATAAGTCCGGAGACTAATAGATCCACACTTACTCAAGCAAGGTCGCGGTTATATTTTCTGCTTACGCAAACTCAGCTTTAAGTCGGTTTTAATCTGTTTTATTGATTCCTTCAATTCCCGATGTTACCGTGATTTATTGTTCACTAAACTACTTTTGGTAAACTTCTTTAGATTGTCCTGGTTATTTTTGCTCCATTCTTTATATCTTTGGTATAATTATTTTTACCCCAATGCCTCAGAAGAAGGGTATTGCTTTTCAAACATGTATGTATCTGTATGTATATTTCTAAACAGATTAACATCCAGCTCAGTCTACATCTTGTTTGTTTAAAGATTAAAGTTTCTTAAGATAGGCATGATTAAAATCGTCATGCAGATGGATTAATTGTTTGGTTATTTTGATTAATTTTCCCCATAATTGCGTTTGATGACGACGGAAAATCTTTCATTTCAGTTCGGTGTCGAATTAAAATAAAAATAAGAAAACATTATAATTCGTCAACAAAAAACATAAATCCGATATTAATATAACTTTTTTTTACTTGTGACCATATCTCTAATTGAAGTGTAATCATTTTATATCTTTATATTAAAATAATTTGTTATCACTGTACCACGTTTGTAATCAATATCAAAAAAGGTCCCTTTAAAAACAAATCGTAAAATATTGGGTTGAGTCAGTAGTTTAGAACTTGTCACGGCGAGTGTGCAAGCGATCCCGTGGCGTCCCATTAAGGCGTTGAGGGCAACCGTTGGTTTTTTAGTGGATAACCTTAAAAATGGCAGCGTCCTCTATACTGTCAGGTAGTCCCACATAACCCTACGGCCATCACCTTCCTGGTCGGGTATCCGTAACAGATTTTCGCAAAGAAAAAAAAAAAGTAGTTTAGAACTTATGTTCCCATCGTAAGGATCTTCTGTAGTTCACGGACACTGAGTCATGAATAACATTTAGTCTTTCATAAATTTGGAATGACTTGACTTGGATTCAACTATAATGTAATTGATTTAATTAATAATAGAATATATTTTATTAGAATAAGTTTTAGCAGATATATCAAACAATTAATAAGTACATATTTGTAAATCAATGAGTTTTTTTCTGAAGCCTCGGTATAATCAAGTTGCTACTTCCTTTGATGTTTTAAATTAAAGTCAATACATTTGAAACTAAAATACGAAGTCTGTTAGAAATTCTCGTTCAATTTACAATTAATTCTCTTATAATAAATCTTAAAACATATATAATTAAAGTGCTAAGCTCATAGATTCTGCATTATTATTATAATTACATTATTTTGAAATAATATAAACCACATTAGCTATTATGTAAAGTGTATTTAAATGAGACAATTACAATATATGGTTAACCAATTTGGTGTTATTTTAATATATCTTTATTGTTTGCAGCGGGCGGCTGTGTCACATACATCAGGTAATGGTATCAGGTAATATCATCATTGATGCACAACTCACATCACAAATAGATATCTTTAAAAGAAAAAACTTACAATTGAATACCCTCTTAAATAAGTACACCAATGATAACGTTTCTACCATGTTTCGTATATAAAATTATCTATTCCATATATATTTACATTTTTAAGACAAAAAATGATTTAGCTTTTGAAAATCCAAAGGCAATTTAAATATGAAAGCCATCCCAGGTCCAAAGAATACATCTGCATGACTAGTCACTAATAAATAATTAAAAGCTGACAAATCTGTATGTATTGTCAACGGTTATTAATACTTTGGAATTACCAGTATACGTCTCATAATTTATTTGGGTAGTTTCTATTTTTTATAGAAACATTTTCATTTTATCAAAAATAACAGACTTAAAATAAATATTTATATTAAAAGGGTTTAAATTACGTGGTATCGTATTGTGAGCTGACTCGTCGTGTGCGGAGATCTCGTCTGCGTAAGTTGGTATGAATAGTTAACTATCAATACAATGGACGTGAAACAGTAAACTATGATTCAATTGGAACGTGACGCAGTTTAATTAAATAATCTGCGACTTTAATAATATGCTATTATGCACTTGTACATTTTTGAGTAAATTAGTGGTCAATTTAAGCTTTCATTAATTAACTTTATCATACATTACTTCAATTATTTTTATTATTATTTTCAAGATGCATTACGAAAAGTAGAAACTTTATTTTCATTCTCAGATCTATTTTTAAAATTAGTGAATTTCTAAATTTAGTTTTGAGGATTACATACAAATTTAGTAACAAGCGTTACGTCTTAATAAGATAAAAAGCAAAACATACACACACATTCTTATAGAAAATGTCATCCATCGTAAACAATTTAGAAGGGTGTTTGATCGTCACAATATATAAATGATTATAAAGAATTAAACACAGCTTTTGAAATTAGTTTTACGTCAAAATGACAGCATTTCATCGTCATGAAGAACGAGTCAAATGTTTGGCATTTTTAAATATCAATAACTATTATTACAAAAGGAAACAAATTCAATTAAAAGATTTAATTATATTGAAATACAAAATTTATTTAGATTTTGAATTTAAAATTAAATCAAGCTTCTGCAATATTGATATAATTTATTATTCATATGATTTCCGTATTTTATCTATATAGAACTGATTAGTTCTTTTTTCATATTCAATAACAGTGTCCCACAAATATGTGTATAATACTCGTATATATGACCAGCCAAAAGCTGCGTCAAAGTTTTAAAACTACAATAGTGCTTAACGATCTCCTCGTTACTAGAGTTCCAGTTTGGGGATCTCTTTTAATTACCTCAATGTCGGTTCATAAAATCATTTTAATATAATTGCAACACTAAGATCCGGTTTTTGTATACTGAAACCAAATTAATTCTGGTAATTTAGAAATTAAAATAAAAATTGTGCTCAAATAAAATAATAAAGAATTTAATTTTCTCGATTCACCAAAGTATTGGATAGTATGGGACATTAAGACGTATTTGAACATGCCAAAACATGGCCTTAAATTATTAATTATAATATCATAATTTTAATTATTTTTTAAACAAAAGTATTGTTACTTAGTAATTTAATTTAATAACTTAATAATGTGGTTGCAACATCAATGTTCTTAGGAACTTAGGAATACTTAGAGTATTGCAATAAAGACTGGGATGTATTTGGAAGACCTTAAATAAATAAAGACATAGATTGCCATTAAATATACGCTGCATAAAAATCAAGTTTAATTTCAGGTAAACAAAGCATTTAGGTGCAGTTCACCTGAAGTTTGGTCCTTAGAGGTTATTCAGGGTATAACTAACTTAGAACAAAGTACTTCTAACTCTTCTTAAAGTACTATTTCAAAGTTCAACTTATGCTATGAATGTTTGTTTTGGAGTGTTGGAAAATTAGATTTTGATTAAGCAAATCGAGGCTAACCAATTTGTTGTAATTACTTATTAAACAAGTTATTATTTCAATTATAGTTATTTTCATACCAATATAAATTTTAGTTATAAAGCAACAATATGGCGTCGGATTAATCACTCTGACCGCAGGTAATTAGGACTTCAGGGCCGACCTTAACAACTTATTGCATAATTACAATTAGTTCAGTCTGTGAAAGGTTTAGTTCGGCCAAAAATTCGTGTTTTCACTAAATTTACATTAAGAACATATCATTAGAAACCATATTAGTTAAAATATGTGAATTTGTTTTTAATTAGTTATTAATTTGTAGCCTATACTTAAATGAAATATTAAAATAGTGAGAGATGAGGACTGCTATTCTGCATATCTTATAAGATAAGCAGAATAGCAGAATAGACTATAGTCGGAATATGCAAAATGATCTAAGAGACCATCTTACATGAATCTGTTAACGTTATTAGGTCTGTCGTCTGGTGGTCTTCAGCGTCGCTCGAAGCCTATAGTCCGTTCTTTACCAACGCTCCACAGTGTAGGTTCCATCGAATCACAAAATATCCACGTGGTGACGTAATCGCGATGGTACTGCGACCACCTTGACAACGTGCTACGCTTCGTTTAACGTCCGTACTATTGACCATCTCCGACATATCTTTTTATTTTCTTATACAAATCAATCATAACTCTCATTTTGTCTTCATTCGATTTTATAACAACAGATAATAATCATAACTACATTTTGTTGTTTTAAATTGATAAACAAAAGTTATAAAGAAATACCCAACTAAAAAACGAGCCTCCTAACTTACACTTACACAGAACATATATATCTATTGCGAAGAGTTCCAAACTACAATCGGGGATATTCATCAATTAAGCTTTAGAGAGCGTATCCTTCTTTTGTGAGGTCTAAGCTCACTGTTGAATGATGATATATATTTTACAATAAAACAGTACAACGTTGCTGCTTCAAGCTTTTCATACTTTATAATTTTAATCTTTATTTTAATCTACTTTATTTATTGGATAAAAATGGGTGGTATAATAAAATATTTTTCAATTTAATAAATTTATAACCGGACCTCAATATGTTATTTAACCTCAGTGCTCGTAGTATCCCTTAGTGCTTACGTTTTAAGAATTAGGTACGCAATGTTAAATGTAGCGTTCTGTGGTTGATTATCTGCACTTTAATAGTTTGAAGTTACTCATAACTATCCCGGTTCACGTCGCAAAGCGAGGATCCCTTCAATAACTTACCTTACAACTGTATACAGATAGTTGGGAGAAATTTTCTATTTGTTAATCATTTAATATTAGAGATCACTGATTACAACACGGTTCATTAATATGAAAAACAATTGGTATTATATATTAAGCATATTACTATATAATCAATTATCTTAATAAGTTACTTGCTATTTATACAAGTTCTTCAATATATTCACAAGCCAATATCGAAATACGTAAATATATTTTATAAGATTTATTCAGGCATTAATCTTTTGTTTCAATCTCTAACAATATTTATACACAAATGTTATGTTCTAGGAAGAATATAGAAAATAAAGAATAATCGCTTCTTAGATAAATAAAGTTTTAGTTAAAGGCGATCAGAATTAATCCCATGGATATACTTTAGTCTCTACACTTCAAATACTCTAAATTATAAAAAAATATAATAATACCAGATAATATTTTATCTTGGTTCAGTTGGAATCATTTTATGTGAAATATGGGGATATTAAAATAATAAAAAGATTTTTTTATTCTTTTGTTTCTCTTATTATAATTTTACTAAGACATTTGTTATTCCATAACATAAGAGAGATAAAAGATTATCACATACACTTGAAGTTGTGTTGTGTTGTGCTGCGTCTTGGCGATTTTAAAAGTTTACACTATTTATAGTGGTCTGTTGTTGCTGTTGTTATTGATATAATGCATTCCATATGGCGGTGATAAGTCGCGAGGAAAACGACAAAATGATCAATATAGTTTCGGTCGGTCCGCGCCGTGCTTGAACATTTTTATGAATAATCAAGAAGAGCAAATAATCGTAAAATATATCCACATTTGTATTAAAAGAGAATGTGATATGTCTCAATAGTAAAGGGAACAAGAAGTAATAGAATATTATTTGTACAAGTGACACATTACAAAACAAAGAGACTGCTCGGGTTTCATTTGGTTACATTCCTCTCTCAATATCGAAGCACATTTACTTCGAACATGCAGATATTTAGTTTCAAAATAAACCAGACATTTCGTTGTAGCTATATTAGAAATAAGTGTCGAATAGTCCATTGATATCAGATAACAAAGTCTTTATCTGATATTTGAATTAAAAATAATATGGTTCTTTCTTTCTGAAATTGTTCAAAACCTCGATATCCACAAGAAACATTTTAAAAGTTGCCTAAAACAAAAAAAAACAAAAAAAAAGGCTTATTAAAGACAAAAGTCATTATTAGGTATGAATTAAAAATAATTCTACTTAAAAATCATTACCTTTGAAAACAACCATTAAATAATAATATCTAGTGAATAGTACTAAAAAGTAAGCATATAAGAAAAAAATATACAACATTATTTTGTTTGAGCTTATATAATTAAGATTACTTATAAATATCAGGAACAATATAAAAGAAATCTTTAATAATATAACAAAGCAGAAACCATAAATTAATTATATGATTTATTAAATGATTTTAAATACTAAATCTAATACATAATATCTTAATATATAAAGCACAAAGATACTCACTCACTGACTCATTCATCGCTCTACAGCCCAAACCGTTATACCTAGAAAGTTGAAATTTGGACATAAGACTCCTGACATATTGAATAGGTGCAATAAGAAAGGATTCTGCAAAGGTCCAAACCGTTCCAAAGTTACAGCTAAAAACTGCAAAGTTTACTCCCCCGTTCCCTCTCTTCTCCTATTGCATTGCAGTAGAAATTAAAATTATTTGGCCAGTCACTATGTTTATTCTCAACACGCTGCCATGTGAGAAACAAGAATGTACCTATAACCCGATAGGAATGAAACTTTGTAGTTATCAAACTCAAGGCTTTCTCGCACTGATGGCGAGAGATAGCGAGTCATGATGGGTTGGAGGATAGAGCGTGTATGTTTGAAGGGTAGGGTCAAGGGTTCAATACTCACGCAGGTCAGTTTTTTTTTGTTTATTCTCGTCGCGAAGCACGGGTAACCTGCTAGTTTTCAATAAAACAGTGTCCGTCCCCATCACAAAACAAACTAATATGTAGCTTTTTTGTTCACCTTATCCTATCTATCATTGAAATTCCGGCTTCGTAAAGTGAAATGTGACTCATAAAACAAAATCTTTTACAAAATGTAAAAAATACATTAATTTTTTTTTTGTTTTTTTTTTTATTTGTTTTCTCTGAAAGCTCAATCAATGAGGCTCATTTAGACACGGAGAACACTGTGTCGTCACTGACACTGACTGATAGGGGTGGTTTATAGGAGATATGGCGGTACTGTGCCGGCTCCGATGGAACTGTGCCGCCAATTGACAAGTGTCAATCGGCCTTAATGAACTCAAGATGGCATCCGATGTCAGTGACATTTCCCTAGCATGGCCAATATGGCGACATGGCGAATATGGCGAATATGGCGACCAGTGATGTCATCCGCATAACAATGTATGTTGCAAATATCCAACATATCATTGATGTGCTGGAGGAACAGAGTTGGCGATAGCACGCAGCCTTGGGGTACACTAGCGTTCACGGGCTTGGGGTCCGAGCAAAAACCGTCGAGAACGACCTGTATGCTCCGCCCAGTGAGGAAGCTGGTGATCCACTTGCATAAACTCTCGGGAAGCCCGCTCCCTTGCTTTCAATAACCGTTGCCCAACGGTGAGTAAGGTATAACAGAAGATCACAAGCTGATCGACCATGACGAAAGCCATACTGCCAGTCATTGATCAACTGGTGATCCTCGAGGTACGTTAGGACCTGTCGGTTTATGATAATCTCCATTATTTTGGAGAGAAGGGAGGTAATGGCGATAGGTTTGTAGTTAGCTGGGTCCAAGCTATCACCTTTTTTAGGGATCGGATGGACAAGGGCACACTTCCATGTTCAGTCACTAGGATCGTTGGAAGGGAAACAAATCGGCCCCCATGGGTAGGATGCAAAAAAGGACGGCATTCCATCCCAATCCGTAGTGACTTGTAGTGCCAAACGCGTCGAGTCGCAGGTTTTGTGCGAGCCGGACGTTAAATGGGCACTACACTCCGTACCAGACAGTGATCAGAGGACCCTAAGGGAGCCTCGACAGTGACCTGGTACTTTTCTGGATGTGTAGTCAGCAGAAGATCCAACAAAGAGGGCGTGTGGCTGTCCATATCTTGTAAACGAGTGTGCGTCTTTACCAGCTGGGACAGACCATTTGCCAGAGCAAAGTTAAACACAGATCTCCCCGCGTAGTCGGTTGCGCGTCACCCTAACCATTCGGTATTGTGCGTGTGTAGGTGTGTGCAAAATGCAGGTTCGTCCAAAAAATGTAAACTAAAACCTTGTTCCATCTTGGACGCGTCTCCTGATTGGACTCTCATGATGGACTTATTCCTGTACTCAAAACCACTAAGGCGCGTTATACTTGTGGAGCTTACTGTACCCTGGGAAACAAACATACCTAAAGATCATACATTTAAGCTTAACAAGTATTACGAACTATGTAACTAACTGATCAGGAATAAATTTATAGTTAATTTGTATGCTGTAGAAGTGGGAGCGAGAGGTATAACAGCAAAATCTCTCTACAATTTATTTAAGGTTCTTGGCCTTTCAGTTAATTTCTGGAACGTATTTCAAAGGCGGCTTTAGTAGGTTCTTACGATATTTGGTTAGGTAGGGAGAGGAGCGTGTATGCGCATAGTAAAGGGGCCTCTTAAACCTACACCTGTGTCGCAAGTCCCAGGCATTGTTTGCGCTCCTCTTCTTGCAACACGATGGGCCCGGCACCCGCACGGTGAATCCATGGAATGCTAAGAAGTTTCGTCTCAATTATTTATTTATTTATTTTGATTTCTATTTGAAACAAAATAAATGTAAGGTATGTATCTTACCTAAATTTTAGGTTTAGGAATTATCTCATCAGTTGCTGTAAATTCGTTACAAAGTCTTCATCACTTGAATACTGATAATATCGTATCCTATTGAAGTCTCACAGTCACTTAACTACTTCTCTATTGAAAGTCACTCAAAATAACATCACTCTTTTATAAGCAAAACAATTTTCTTTTGACTTCTACTGATGTTTTGTTGAAAGAAATGAAATAAGTTTTGGCTTCAACCAGTGTTTCTAAATGAATATTATTTTAAGTAGTTTATGTTACCATCCTTCTCAATGTAGTAGGTAAAAAGTAGTTACTTTTATTAAGTAATATACGTTATATTGTGCGATTTCTTCAGCATTTTAAAATTTTATTAAATTATTTATATTATATTTCAAAGCAGTGATTTTTTAATCACAAATAAATTTAACTTTTAAGATTTTTAAAAGGGACAGTAATCTGCATTTTCATACAACAACTAATTAATTAGATCAAACATATCTTATATATTTTCGGTGTTTAATATATTTATATATAACTATGAGTTATATACCGGGACGAGTTTAGATATGGTAACTGACGGTTAATTAACAAATGATAACACTCGACCAGGGAAACGATAACCACAAACCGAAGAACAATCCACAAACCGTCAAAAAGTAATTAATGTAACCTCATGTACTTAAACATAATATATTATATAGGTAGTGTTAAAGCAATACACGCGACACAATACGCATGACCCGTACGTGACTGGAGAGAGTAACACCGGTCCTGGTAACTACTGTACCGATTAAACTTGTGCTAATTGCTCATTGACACTTACTAGTATTGTTGATAAGAGTAGTAAGTGTGTTGGAGAAGGTTATTTTTAGATGTGTGGTATTAAAATTTTATTTTTATATTATTTTTATTTTAAACAGTGCAGTAAAATATTTAAATAAATAAATGAATAAAAATATTGTATGATTTACCCTATAAATATATTAGTTCTTATGATTAATTCGCTACAGTAATAACATAAAAAACAATATGTACATTGTTAACTACGCTACAGTGGGTCACATAAAATATATAAAGGGTGTAAACAATTTTGAGTTAATATTTAACAAAGTACAATATTCAGCAACAGATCCAAGAAAATTGGATTTTAAGCCATCTGCTTATACGATTAATTAGAAATATACTGAGAAAACAGTTAACTTTATTTTTATACTACGAAATATTATAAAAGCATTGTATACATATCCTATTTTAGTTCATAATAAAGTGACATGTGGTATTTATGGACACACAATATTGATTATAATTACAATTTGTATTCAATTATAACACCACGAAACGTATGGTATTGTATAATTCATTATCCGAAGTATAGGAGAGACTGTGGTAGTTTGAATTAGTAGATTATATTAAATAACCTATACCTATCTTGCTTACACAGTTAAATAAGGCGTGGTTTATATTCAGTGACTTGTCTTTGTGTTTATTTTGATGTGCATTATTATATTTATAGTTTTAAACGGTTACTTATAACTATAAACATGTTTAACACCTTTCAGTCTACACGGTGTTGTGAGTCTACAATATAAATCATATGTACTGTAGTATGTACTTGAAGTATGGTTTGACTACATTTCATATTAAATTAATCATTCTATTGAAATTTATAATTTTATGAAATTTTTCATCGTCATAGCTATTTCGAGCTCGAAAAATTTATTATTAGCTTATTCTTATTTTCTTTAATGCAATCACACCTTCAACGTTAAAGATATAAATAGTGAAACTTGAAATAAACCTCAGGATACCATCGCTATGAAGTTTAGTCTTTATATTGATATTATTGAGATAGTAACAAACCGGTGTTATCAGCTCCGTGAGCAAGTCGCGTGTATAGACAGCCATCACATAAGGACAAATCCTTGGAATATGTCTAATGTTAGACAACTATCGTTTATTTTGATTCCCGCGCATGAAAATGCGGAAGAAACGTTGTTCCTTCCTTTTTCCTCGGCGCTTTTATTTCTTTGAATGATTTTGAACGTAAGGATTGATGAGATATCACAGCACATAAAACTATACTACTAAAAATACATTTAATAATATAACTCTGATGAAATATATATCATAACCTAAATAATAGTGTATTTATAAGTTTACAATAAAATATACAATTGCTTCTTTGCATATTCTGAATAAATGAAGAATATATATTTTTAATATCACCATATGTAACATTAGAACATAACAATTACTCATTAATATTTCATTATGAATTTACCAACAATATATCTCAAATGTCAGATCCTATTACATAGTCCTGATGAAGGCTTTGTACCCACAGGGTGCATTTGTGAGGCGCTACGTGATGTGAATCTATATGAAACCTACGTCATGTTCTGACATGGACTGATATTATTATAATCACAGAAGCTACGTAATTGGGTTACGGTTAAAGGATACGTGGCGATCCCTATTCCCTTATTCAAAACTAGACAGTCATCCCGACCGACCTTATGTATTATAATATTAAAGTACCATACATATTGCTACTACATAATAATATTATTTACGAAATGTTACCAGTAATTGTTTTTTATTTCCCTTCCCAGATTTCCAGGATATAATACTCAAATGTGATTACTAATCAATAAATAGTACATATTTCGCAAGTAATATAATTATATGTACTTATGTTATTTACTATAAACACATAACGTAAAGTGTTTTATGATGAAAAGTATATTTCTTGTAATACCTAATTTAAAAAAGTCATAAAATATCTTTTGCAATCTATTTTGAAAGCCAAAGGTGAAGTAAATATATTATTTATTGCGCACTGAGACAGTTGTAACACTCGTAGTCCAGTTAGTTATGTACGTCTGTGGTCGCTGGACTGCAGCTCCCTATTTAGTATGTATTACAGTTCGAAGAGTTAATATACTTTTATAGAAGTGAGTTTGATTTGTATTATTATATTGTGTTTGATGAGTATTTACCGAACAAAGCTTGACCATCCAGGCCCTTATTATTTAAAGGGTAGTTTTTGAATATTTTATTGCGACTTTCTAAATCATTATAATGTAAAACTTTAGAAATAGAAGCATTTCTTTATTGTGATTATCCATATCTAAACAGCATTCAATACTTATTTATATTTTATAACAAATTACCTAATAAAGGTTTAGTTATTTTATTCTCAGAGTATTATTATAGTATACTCGTACTTCCAAATGTAGAAAGACATTTAAATAATAGTATAAACTAGCAAGTAAAGAGTGGATTTAACCTAACGATAAATTATTAAATAATCGTCGGTAAAATAAAAAGTATATATATAGTTTATAAAGTGGAGTACACTTTGGAGCTTCGGTTAATAAACTATTACGGTAACGTAATTTAAAGATAGGTTTTTAATCAAGTTCAAATGTATCATGCACAAAGCTTCTCCGGAAGACCGCTTCCTTTAATCAAGATATACATTATGTATCACAGTGCCATACTTTTATACCCTTTTAGAAGTAATAGTTGTTTACTTTAAAACTATGTTTATATTCATATATAGTTCTCTGGTGTATTAATAACGCATACAAACTAAGTAAAGTGCATTTTTTTTTCTAAATTAAAATATCTTGAACGTTATGGTACTTCCGTAAGGATTGTTACGACTTATCCCATTTAGTCGGCTCTTGCTTCGAGGATAGGAACTTTTATCTGCAGATTATTCACTTGAACTCTTTACGACTGTAATGTGAACCTTTTCAGTGTTTTATTGGAGGCAATTTGTTATAATAGTATTTAATTACGGGTTATATAAAAAATAAACTTGAAAGAATAATGAGATATAAATTGTATTTTAAGGGACAACACTCAACACTTACTTAGTTTTCGTTTATTTGATACTTTGTTTTAGCATAACATGCGGAATCTTGACTTATCTTGAAAGACATTCAGAATAGCCAAAATGACTTCCCTATATGGATTTAGGAAAAATAAATCCTTTATGGGCTATTTGCTGGACTTTTATATATTAAGTAACGTGTGGCGAATATTTTATGTACAAATAGGCCACGTTTATCTCATATCATGACTAACACATCCGCCAGGTAACGACTTAGTAAGGATTTATGGTGGATTAGCTATTTAATTTTAGTTTACTGAAAGAAAAGACGTATTTGTAAATTGTTTTCATTCACCATTGGTACCCATCAGCCACACCATTTCGGTATCCATAACACGTAACTCCACAAAGTTTCGTCACTTCAATTTAAGGCAATAGCCTCACTTAACCTTCGTATGGAGTGAACTTACTTTGTTAACGGAAATTGATCCTGGTACGAGTCGACTCCGCACGCACACATACGTTTTATAAAACTGAAACTCCTATAACCTGTCCTGACGTTCAAGGCTATGCGTAAAAGATGGAGGGCAGACATTTTTTAATAAATATTTCTAAGTCAATTAAACAGTTAAGTATTATGCACGGCAAATGATTTAAAAACAAAATATTTAATTTTAAATATAATTGATTTTAATTAATAACCAATCACTTAGGCTACCTTAAACAGATTAACTTAATATTAACTTAACTTAATACAATATCTTAAATACTAGTGAGTCGGTCACCCAGAAGGGTATTGTTCCCTTCCTTAGAATACGAGCGTGCTAACGTAGCTAATTGCTGACTCAGCGATTTTTGCCGGTGTGACTCAGCTGTTTGGATCGACGTAATTAAATTATAAATAGTAAATGTTACGTATAACAAACAGTCACAGTATGAAATTTCTTTAAAAAACATCAATACGTAGAAAACTAAGGTAATAATTTCAGAAAAAATACTGATAACAATTGTAGCAGCGTCGTTTTTAAGACCTTATCTATTCAGACGGAGGCTGTTACTGTTAGGACTGTATCTGCTTAGATGACTAGACGGGCTTTTTAAAAGAGTTGCTCAACTGTTTACTATTTTGTAAAATAAAACTGTATTACACATAAATGTTAAAGTACGGTTCGGTTTTTGACGGCTGTATTTTTTACTTTTTTCAATAAGTTGTAACTGATAACATTTAGCAGTCTTTATTATTTCTGAATATTTATTTGTTATTATTCATTAATATAATATTATATTAAAAAAAATAAAAGAAGTGACAGCCTACAATAATTTGTTATTTATACTAAAAAAAAAACTAGAAACGTTTCCAATATTTCTATCATTATAATAAATATATTTTATATATAATCAAATATATATTTATAATCTTCGAATATATGATTTGGCTATTTTTCAAACATATTTATAAATATATTTGTAATAGGTATATTTTATAAAACTCGTGGTGATTAAATGTTATGATACTACGTACTCAGTGAGCTGCATTGACGCACGATAACACATTGGTATCCGATGATTGACCGCAGTTAATCATCATCGGAGATGGAGTAATGACACCCGATGCACTAATGATATCGATGGTTTTCTTGGTCACCGACATGTCCATTCCTACTCGGCATATTTCGTAGGATTTTAATAGTTTTCCTGCTGATGCTACTCTTTGTTTTGATAATGTATGTAAAATACATTATCGCCAGTGGAAACCAATTGAGAATATTAATAAAATTAATATAATGCTCATTTAGAGCATTCGATTTTTGTAAGGCCAAAGTAATTGAAGCGTTGTCATTAAGAGTGAGTACAACCTTTGTAGAAATTTATAATATCTAATATTTACGTCCAAATGCTATCGAGAGAAGTTAGTTGTGATGATGATACGCGATAACGACAATCGCATTGAAGATGAACACCGCTGTCATGAAAGTAATACTTATAATGTAATATATAATTCACTAATAATTGTTCTGTTAGTCGCAAAACATGTTTCTGAATATCTTTAATGTGTATCAATATAATAATTAAGTCATTTTAAACATAACTATAATTTTGTTTACTAAGATTCGTTACATATTCAAAAAAATAATAATTCAAAAGAAATAAAAATATTTCTTTCTATTTTATTAATAAAAACATTATTTTACTCATAAATTTTTATTTACAAATATAATATACAGAGAGTCATTTAATCTAAAGCTTATATTTCCGTACATTTTCTTACTTGACTTCAATTCATTTCAAACCAACCAACCCTTTGACGATGTGAACTTGCTTTGTCAATTTTCATCGGAAGTTGAGACGTTGCTTGGAATCAAGTCGATACGCCGATACTAATTCCGAAACTGTAGTTCTATCTATAGATTGTAAGGTACTGTTTATATTTTGAAAAGTCCACCAGTTCTAACAGTATTAAACTCTAGGGTCAATTTGTTAGATACATACAATATACGTATTTGATATTTTAGAATCAATAACAATGCCTTCTACAATACAAATTACAATTTATACTATACGACATATTATTATAATCGTAAGAGACCTGTATGAATATTAAATTTTACCTACTATATTATTATTATTATTATGGTAATCCTCTGTTGAATTTAAAAATAATGATATTAAATATGTTTAAGTGGTTTAATTTAAGGTTTCCTTAAACATGAGCTTTCAAATAAATAATACTTTAAAATTTAAATGTAAACTAATCGAGTTGGAAAGTCGCCGTGGATAAACAATCTTCTTATAAATAAGATAAACTTTACTATATTATAGCACAAGGCGTGAATAGCTTTCAGCGTAGCAAAGGTACTTTTACAGCAGCTTATTTACTGTTAAATTCTAAATTATTTTTATTCTGAATTTTCATTATATATTGTAAAGTTACTTCGCAACAATATATTAATGACAAAACTTATTTATTTAATTTATTCTATATTTAAATGTCAGAAAGTCTTTATTTTATTAATTTCGACAATATGAATGCTAAGGTCACTCGGAAATTGCTCTGAGGCCACACCTGGACACGTTTCAAATTTTTATAATCGGTCAATGTTGGAGCAGCTCCAAGAAAACTGAAAAAATCGCCTGTCCCAAGTAACTTAAATTCCGCCGCCACTGAACGTCTCCAAGTGTGTTTAGGATGGCCACGCTTCCTTTTGCCTTGTGGTGTCCATTCCTTGTCTTGGAATGTGGTAAGGAGCTCTTCTTAGGGTGTGACCAATCCAAGTCCGCTTGGGGTGTTTAATTTGGAGACCGATTGGCGTCTCCGAGCAGTGATCCCAAAGGTCGTCATTGGAGATCTTTTCGGGCCAGTAGATACCGAGGATCTGCCTGAGACATCGGTTGACGAAAACCTAGACGCGTTGCATCATGTTCTTTGTAACCCTCCACGTCTCGCACCCGTACAACAAAACAGACTTTACGTTCGAGCGAAATATTTTTAATTTAACTCTCCGAGTCAGTTTTCGGGACTGCTACAAGGTCTCCTACACGATGCTACTGAGGTAGGTGAACTGTGGCACTCGCTTAATAGGGTCCGAGCCGAGTAGCAGTGGCGTCGAGTTCCTTTCCTCGCTACGTATTTCTTGGGTCTTCCGCATGTTAACCTTCAGTCTAGTCTAGGTCGTCCAGTGTTTCGGTCAACCCCCACTTTATATCGCGTCGCTTGCTGCCATTTATTCTTAGTATGATGCCATCCAGGATTATAAGGAATAGCAGCGGTGAAAGGAGGCAGCCCTGCCTAACTCCCGCGTGTACTGTGATGTCTTCAGAAAGGAGGCCATCGTGCGCGACCGTACAAGTGTAGTTCCTATAGATGGAGATTAGAATGTCCCTGATCTTAGGTGGGACACCTATCTCATCTAGTCGAGATCAAATCCTAGATCATCGTACGGTGTCAAAAGCTTTTTCGAAGTCAACAAAAGTGAGATTTCTCGCTGCCACTCAGATGCTTCCTCTCCGATGATCCGGAGTGTATTGATTTGGACCGTGCAGGAACGATTCGGTCTACAGCCTGCTTGTTCTCTCCTAAGCAAAGGTTCAACTGCCCTTGACAATCTATCTAATAGTACCTTACAGAGAATTTTCGATGGTACAGAGAGCAGAGCGATTGCTCTCCGGTTGCTGCAATGAATCAGATCTCCCTTCTTAGGCACAGTTATTAGAAGACCCTTGTTCCAGTCCTTCGGGAGCTCTTTGGTTGTCCAGATTCTTTCCAGAAGGGGTGTTAAGGTCTCGACTGCGGTTTGTGTATCTGCTTTCAGCATTTCCGCGGTTATTAAGTGGAGACCTGGTGCATTGGCGCTCTTAAGTGAGAGTATCGCGCTGTTAACTTCTTCCCTGCTCGGTGGGGACGTGTCAATATCTAGCAGCTGGGGCGTTGGCGTGCTAATAATTTATTATATTATAAAAACTTTTTTTCATATGTACTATTATTTTTTCTTACTTTATTTTTTATAAACTAAGTAAAACAATAATATTACTTTAAGTCATACATGAGACGTCTTTTATTTAATGGAGAAGAACTCAAAACAACGTGTTGGAATTTATACAAATTAGAAATATGAAAGAAGTAACTTAACATAAATGTCTCACTGCTCTCCTGTGACTTGGACCAATTTTTATTCGACGCATTTTCCGTCAAAGAGGGTGAAAACTTTTGTCAGGATCCTTCTTTGAGTTTATTTTATTTTGTTTCCCGTGTTTTAATGTGATTTGAATTAAATTTTAGTACCTTTATTACCTTTTCATGTTTATTCGCCAAATTTGTGATCCATATTTTGGAAAATGAGATTTTTTATTATTAAGAACAAGGCGCTGCAGATATACATGTTACTCGTATACAGTTAAGAATATAACTTCGTAAGTGTAAATAACACTTTGTTTAAATTCAAATTCATACATCTCAACAAACATTTTGTAACAATTTGTTATACTTACCGGTAAAATCCACACTATATATATTAATCTTTAAAACTTAATAGATACTAAAATAGCGAAGCCAGCATTTTCTCACCGCTCGTTAGTGTCTGTCCTTGGCTTGATTAATTACCTCATCAAGCAGCAACACGGTAGTCAGTACCACTTAATTCCATTGATCACAGCTTACAACGTAACTAAGTTTACTCATTGATATTTATAAAGGTTTATGATTAAAATATTTCATATTTTATTAAGGTTAAAACTGTATAACGCTTATTTTAGGTGTCTTAGTTCATTCCTTAACGTGTCTTTGAAACCTGCAGACTTCAGAGACAAGAGTAAATAAAAAACACGGACACTGGAGAACTGGAACTGGAACTGGAGAAATGTTATAAGTTAAACATACTAATTATTAATAAGTAGTTAAAAAAAAAAGAAAACTTAATTAAAAAAAAATCATGGAAGAGAGGACAGGGGGCTACTTTTAAATTAAACTAGCTGACCCGGCAAACGTTGTTTTGCCATATAAATAATTTCCCAGTAATTTCTAGTATAGACAAAAAATAGCTTACTTATTGTAAGTATGTATGTATGTTAGAATGTGTATATTATGTATGTAAGAATGTAGTATATGCGTGAAATAAGCATGGAGCGCTGTGAACGATGAGGGAATATAAAAATAACAAAAGCCAAACATTATTTTTAAGTTATTATAATATATTCCTTAAAATTATATATCATTAATTAAACAATTACGACAGTAACACTATTAAACAATATTAATCTCTTAATGCTATAGCGTGAACAATATTTTTTGTTAGTCCATCTTTAGCTAACACAAACAAACTGGATGGTTTACCCACTCGAGAGCAAGCCACGTATAATTGTCCGTGTGAAAAACATGGTGTTCTCAAATCTAATCCACAAACAGACATCGTTTGACCTTGGGATTTGTTGATAGTCATTGCAAATGCCAATCTAATCGGAAACTGAATACGTTTGAATTGAATTGGCACATCTGTAGGTATAATAGGAATCCGTGGTATGAGTATATTTTCACCTCTGAACTTGCCATTTAAAGTCCTGGCTTCGATCACGTTTTTCATTAATTTTTGAATGACTAATCGCGTACCGTTGCACAGCTGGGGCGGGTTCAAATTACGAAGCAAGATAATTGGAGATCCAACCTTTAATTGTAAATTATGCGGCGGCATGCCTGGCAAATCCAGTGAGTTCAAAAACTCTGTGGGAAAATTTACTGCTTCGCTGTCGTCACAAACTGTATCAATAGATTTATATGATACCAAGTTCCCTGGCAACAACATTTGTATCTTCAGATTTAAATTGTCAACGTCTACATTTTTTGCCGCTAAAATTGCTCTTTCTGCAAGCCACTCATGATTTATGTACTGTGTGTGTACATCGGGAAATATTTGGTCAATGAGAGTATCTTGCGAATCAGCGATTGTGCAGAAATCGGTGGGTAATTTTACGTATCCAGTTTCATCTATAGCAACTTTTCCATCACCGATATCTAAGAGTTGTTTTGAAAATGTTTCAGCCGATGGATCTTGAAGTATTTGAACGCGCATATTTATTTTAAGCTGTAATTTTTCAACATTACGCCACAATGGAGATGATTTTAAGCAAGCGTTGATCTCATCAGCGTATGTTGAACGTGGAATGACTGGAAGTGTTTGTCTGAAATCACCTGAAAGGACCAACAGAGTTCCGCCAAATAGTTTGTCACTGTTTTTAATATCTTTCAATGTTCAACGCCTCAAGTGAATGTTTGTGTGCCATAGTACATTCATCCCAAATAATAATTTTACACCGTTTCAGCACAGGGGCCATGGACGATTGTTTCTTAATGTTGCATACTGCGTCAGGGTTATTCTGAATATTTAGTGGCAGCTTAAATACTGAATGAGCTGTTCTACCTCCATCCAATAAAGTTGCTGCAATGCCCGATGATGCAACGGCCAATGCGATGCCATTATTTGATCGTATTTCAGCAAGAATTAGCGAAATAACGAATGTTTTGCCAGTTCCACCCGGTGCATCCAAAAAGAAGAACCCACCTTGTCCAGCTGAAACTGCGAGCATAATGCGATCATAAATGGTTTTTTGTTCCTCATTCATTAGTGGGACATTGCGGGCAACAATCGCTGCCATTTCTACAGTACTGTACTGCAGTTCACGATTCATTTCAGTATTCATTAAATCAGATGCAGTTCGATTTGGCGAATTCATACCGAAATTACTAATTGGTAAGTTGGCAATGACAATGCAAAGATCCTCAATAGCAATCAATGCTTCATTGTACATTTCGTCGCTGAATGTTATGGTTAGATCGTGGCACCGTATACGATGTTGATGCAATATATCGTCAGTCATTGAATCTTTATGATTTTCCCATAATATCTGTGCTCGGGCTGGGAAACATGTAGTCAACACTATAGCGAATAGTCGACGAATTTGTATTGCTGTACAGTTCAATGCAGCTTCAGCAAGCATGCATTCCCACTGGTTGTCGTCTTCTAGCAAGCCGAGTGCAAGGCATGCATCTTTATACGTTGGATATTGTTGCCCATTCACCTTACGTATATCTTGAAATGATAATGGGCCAGTAACATTAACCAACAACAGTCGAAGATAAAAGCACTCAGTGTGTCTTGGATTGACTGTAAATAATCGCCCTAAGGCGTTTGATTTAAATAAATTGAGACATGCAGCAACTGGTGAGCCTTGCTTGCGGGGCATCCATGTTTTTGTTTGAGTCCATGTGAAATAGCGTGGTACTTGTGAATAGAGTAATGTTCGTGCAAAGGCACCAAAATCATCCGCACGATTACACAATTCAAAAAATGCAATGAGTGTAGTTTTAGGTGGATTTATTGCACGATCAATCGCTGTTTCGTTCGTGAAAAATACACGCTGACCGTTTTCAAGATGTATGGCTAACTGAACAACGGCTGGATCCCGTTCATGAATTGGAAAACCAAAGATACGCCAAGCAGCTTCATTGGAGCTGATGTACCGACCAATTTGGTAGAGCGTAATTTCGTCGTTTTTATTCACTGGAGGAGCATTCACATTAGTATTTTCCACTCTAAATACAGCCATATCACTGCCTTTATGGACATACTTGCAAATGTATTTGATGCTCTTAACAGAACTGCAGAACTCAACATTAATATGAGCATTATATGTCTTGCTCAGCAGAGGCGAATATGGCACCACCCAACGATTGTCAATATCAATATCTGTGTTGATGATATTTTTAATAAATGATTGTCCGCCATTTTCAGGATTTCTTCGACGATATATTGGGTATCCGTCGACATTTGTGACCGTATCATTGGTAATATCTTTAGGGAAATTTTTAGTACATTTTCCATCAGCCATGCAAGGCGATGAACTATTAAGAGTACCACATGGACCATGAATCATGTTTGTTGTCACAATATCAAACAGCAGTTGGTCAGTGAATGGATCTGGAATTTCCGCAGAAATGATACTATCGATTTCTTCAGGACGGATTTTGTCGATGAACCAAACCAAAATGTGTGCATGAGGTAATCCTCGCTTTTGCCACTCAACCGAATACATCCAGCAACGTGTGGGACCGAATACATGTGATTTAGTAATGAAACTTATTAAAGACTTCAACTTTTGTCTGAACACACGTGCTGTAATGTCATGGCGATGTATTGCATTTTGGCCAGACAGTAGCAAAGATGTAATCTCTGGCCATTTTGGATTACATGTGAACGTGATAAATAAACATGGTCGTCCATATTCACGCACGAAAGTCAGAGCATCCTGTATATACTCTTGCATATGACGTGGACTGCCTACGTACGATGATGGTAAAATGACATGGTTACCAATTTCGGCGACGTCGGCGTTGTTGTTGATAGCGTCTCGCAAATGAATGTACTCTTCCGCGCGCAGCTTTTGTTGATTATATCTTAAGTATCGTAGTCGTTCGCTCTCAATCTTCGCGTACATGTCGACCATGAATTGTTGACAAAGCTCACGACATCGTAAAATGACGTTGTCCAGGCCACGTCTAATCATTAATCGGTACGCATAATAATCCTTTGAGCTAACGTTCTTGTTTGTTTCAGCTCCTGTAATATTTGTTCATAAAAATTAATTTAAATTTATTACGTTGAATAATTAAATTGTTTTGTTAAATGATTAATGATCAAATTAATAATCAATGAAATACCTGATACGGGATCTCGTTGTTTTATGTTTATGCAATATCCGTCTTGTCCCTTCCAGAATATTAGCGGATATTGGAGAGCGTCATATGAACGATGTGTGTCAGCAATGAACTGAAGATTATTATTTCTTCTACGAATCACGATTTCTCGTGCAGCTGTATAATCGCCAACCATGATTCCAGCAACATCATCAACAACGGGTGCATTGAATCTACGAATATGCTCTCCAGCTGGTGTTTTATCAGGATTAATGACGATAGCGTGATTATCGCTTTGTAATTGGTGCATATGTGATTTGAATATTTTCAACAACTCGTTGTGCTCGTTCAAAAGGGCATCTAGCTCGCTGACGATGCGCCTGGCATAAAGTGAATCAAGGTTATTATAATCACAACGTGCATTCACGCGATTGGCAAGTGCGCTTCCGGAATCCTCGCCACCCATAAAGTAGATTTGTAAGAATTTATGTGGTTCGTTTGGCATTGGCAACAGTGAGCCCATTTTATGATAAACTTGGCCTCTGATTTTGAATGTAGAATTGAATTGTTGACCATTTGCATTAGTATTTCGAACTATTTCTGTTGCTCCGAACGATGTCATTTGAAAGCATGAATTGAATCTTCGAATTGACTTCAGGAACACGTTAGAATCTGGATCCGTGCCGATAAGTAAGCCGTTCAATGGTTCAGGTGGTGTTTCAATTTCAGGTAGTTGCACTTTTCCTGACGCGCAACACATCCCAGCTGGCTCATTTTTGAATTTCAGAGCATGACAATGCGGACATTCCTTGTCCATAGCACCAATTACCACTTTTGAATGAGCATAATATTCAATATCGGGCTCATACTGGAATGCTAGACGCAGGAATGAATCAGATATAAATGCTCGATGTACCTGTTGTCGTTGTTGGTCATTTGTTCTTCGTCTATTGACTGTGAAACGGCGTGATTGTCGTTGTTCTAATCTTCTGACTTCATTGCGTTCAGCTCGTGTATCTTCTGGCTCTTCTTGATGCAATTGCGCCATTCTGACACGTGCATCAGTATTTTGTTGCTGGATTTCTTCTTCTGTTCTTTCGGATCTGCTATTTCGCAAGTTTCGAGCTTTACTTGTACTGCGGCTCAAATCAGCCCCTTTGCGTTTTCTTGGCATTGCTCACTGTACAAAACATACATAAATAGAATTAATGAAATTATTTAATGATGAAAAATGTTAAAAGTATAATTAGGGCCAGGATTTTTGCTGCAGTTTTGAAATGATTAGTTTTAATTTATGAAATTATAACAAAAATATAAGTTTTATGAAAAAAATTTTTCAAACAAAAGTAAAAAATTAAATTTTATGAAAACATTGTCCCTTATAATTTTTTCATACAACCAATATTTCCATTGACATTTCAAAATGAAGATTCATAATGATTGATTTTTTGGAAACTATGAAAATCTTAATTGTTCAATTCCAATTTTGTATTAAAATTAAACTAAAATTACATTTTTATAAGATCAACAACATTTTCGATATAAATAGAAAAAAGTATACTTACAACACAAAATCCGTTGTTATTGGAAACTCGTGTCACGTATTGAATATTTTTTGGTTATAAAATCACTTGATTAACTAATCGTGCAAAATACACTCAAAATTGATAATTTAATTATTATTGATAAAATAGGAATGATTAAAAGTTAATATGAGAGTTACACTGAGATAGCAAAATAATAATTGTCAACGTTACTACTACACTTGATGCATAAACAATAATGATGGCCGACAACTGTCTAGGGAGTGAGAAAGGAGATCGGCTTTTTATATTATCCCTACCAAAAAATAAGGTTTGATCGTAGAAGGGTAAAAATTGAGGATTGTATGTATTTTTGTAAGTTGTATCATAAAAAAATAGAAATTAAAAATTTTGTCTAAAAAATAAAAAAAAAAATTTAGGGTTGTACTACCCCTAACATTTAGGGGGATGAAAAATAGATGTTGGCCGATTCTCATAGATACCGGATAAGCACAAAAAATTTCATCAAAATCGGTCAAGCCGTTTCGGAGGAGTATGGCAACGAAAACTGTGACACGAGAATTTTATATATTAGATTATAATCTAAAGGATACATTATACCTTCATTTTTTTTCCTAACTGCGTATGTAGGTATTATCCCTTATTTTTAACAAATGTATCGAAACCGGTATATTTCCAGATTTGATGAAAAACAGTAAAATAGTTCCTTTGTTTAAAAGTGGCGATAGATTGGATCCCGAAAATTATAGGCCTATCTCGGTTTTACCGACCTTGAGTAAGGTCTTCGAGAAAATAATTTTAAATCAGATTTCAGAGTTTATGTATAGCAGTGGGATCATGCATAGTGAACAATATGGTTTCACCAAAGGCAAATCAACGACTGATGCGGGTGCTGCGCTTCTTAAGCACATTTACGACGCGTGGGAGAAGTCGCAGAATGCAATTGGGGTGTTTTGCGATTTGTCCAAAGCCTTTGATTGTGTGGACCATCGAACGTTACTATGCAAACTAAACCACTACGGTGTACGTAGCGCTGCGCTTGATCTTATTGCCTCTTACCTGAATCAAAGAATCCAGACAGTTTACGTAAATAATTCTAAATCGTCTGGTTCTCACCTAAAGATGGGTGTTCCACAAGGATCTATTCTGGGCCCCTTTTTGTTTTTACTTTATATTAATGACTTGCCCTTTTTTGTTAAGGGTCTGTGTGACATTGTACTCTTTGCTGATGACACCTCGCTTATTTTTAAAGTTGAGCGTGATAGGATTAATTATGACGAAGTAAACAGTACTTTGTCACGAGTCCTGCATTGGTTCGAAATTAATAATTTAGTGTTAAATGCTAAGAAAACTAAATGCGTAGAGTTTACACTTCCTAATGTAAAAAGTAAAAATTGTAACTTGCTCCTTAACAATGAAGTGTTAGAATTAATTGACTCAACAAAATTCTTAGGTTTAACATTAGATAGAAAGCTCCAGTGGAACCCCCATCTCTCAACACTCGCAGCCAAACTCAGCTCCGCCGTCTTTGCAATTAGAAAAGTTAGACAATTAACGGACATAAATACAGCTCGACTTGTTTATTTTAGTTATTTTCACAGTATTTTATCTTACGGTATTTTATTATGGGGCAGTGCTGTCGAAATTAATTCTATATTTATTTTACAAAAAAGAGCTGTGCGGGCTATTTATAACTTAAAAGCTAGAGATTCTCTGAGAGATGTTTTTAAAGAAATAGGTATTCTTACAGTCGCTTCCCAATACATATTTAATAACATTTTATATATACGGCAAAATTTAAATAGTTATATAAAAAACAGTGACAGACACGCGATAAATACGAGAAATAAAAACAAACTCGTAACGCCAAAGTTTCGGCTTCAAAAAGTTAATAAATCCTTCATGTCTGGGTATACGCATATATAATAAAGTTCCACAAGATATCTTAGACCTTCCATTTCTTAGTTTTAAATCTAAAATCAAAAGTTTATTGTTAAATAAAGCTTATTATAACGTTCAAGAGTTTTTAGTGGATCGAAATATGTGGAACTTAAGTTGTTGAATCATTTGCAGGATTTATATTATATTATAATTAATATACATCACCTATTGTTATATTTCTTTTGAAAAGAGCAACTGTTGAGTTTCTGGGCGGCTCTTCTCAACAGAGCAGCATTCCGAGCCGGTGGTAGCTTGCTTACGGACGGACTACACTGACCTTTTTTTGTATTGTAATAATTGACGATTCAAAAGTGCGTGTAAATGCCTACTTGAATAAAGATATTTTGAATTTGAATTTTGAATTTTGTCCTGCAAATCTTCCTATTTCTCAGAGGTGACTACGAATTCGTAAATCTCTTTATGCTGCCTATATTCACGGATGACCATTATCATTTACTATCCGATGGACCGTTTACTGCTTTACCGTAAAAAAAGAATGGTCTTACAAATCACGTGATTTGATATAAACTTTTGCGTTTATCACTATATGTTATAAAACAAAGTCCCCCGCCGCGACTCTGTCTGTCTGTCTGTCTGTTCGCAATAAACTCAGAAAGTACTAAACGAATTCGTACTGTTTTTAACTACCGGCAGAATTATTCCTGAGGTTTTAGTGTATAATAAATTTAAGTTTTGAGCAAACTGATGATATTACGATGATATTAGTTCAATATGTCGGAAAAAATTAAGCTGATCACGAACTTCCTTCGGAAACCCGCGCCACAAATCAGACGTAGTTGAAAATAAATGCTTCTAATTATTCGTTTTAGGGGACTGTGTTGAAATTTGGTATGAATATAGATAAATATGCCGACAAAATTGTAGAAAAAAATAAAGATAACCATGGAGGTGGGGATGATTATTTTCTTCATAGTAGATTATCGAGTGATTAGAAAGGTAATAATAATATTTATGAGGTTGTATAAACCACATTTTGATTAAGGTAGTACTAGTAGTAGTTTGCGAAATTTTGAGGTTACAAGTAGTCATTTATGTTAGTGTCAATAGTCGGGAGTTCCGAAAACCTATTGGATATGGTAGATATAAATAAAAATACTTTTAGAAGGCACCACATATAACGAAATTCAAAGGAAAACTATCACATCTAGCTAGACTTAACTAATTATAGGTATAATAACAGTGTGCAGTTTGAAATCGTAGGTAATATTTATAATTATGTGTGACTAACTAAGTTAATGAATGTTTAAGTCTTAACAAAACTCGGGCGAAGTCGGGGCGGGCTGCTTGTCATAAATAAATTTATTTAAATCAAAATAAAAGAATGCGTCGCTATGATGGTATGTCAAATTATATAATATTCTGAATATGTTCCAAATTCCCTTTCGGTTCTGTATTTTATACAGAGTTGTGATCCCGTAATTCACTCTATTAATCACGATCAATGTTATCGATGCTCTCTTGTGTTTGCTTTATAGATGATTGTGAAATTGATCAACACTGGAAACGTCGAGGCAAAACATTAAAAGGTGAAGTACTTGAGAGAGTGCCTTCAAAGAGCACTGATACAACGAATGAGGTTTTCGTAAAGCGAAAATTCTGTCTTTTTAGGACTTGCAACCACTTATTTAAAGATGTATAGTTATTATAATTGCAATCAAGTGTAATTGTGGGTGTGTATGTAACTACATTGTAGTTTTTATACAGAGACTTTATGTAGCAGTATACCGTTTAATTTACTTTGGCGCTAATCTAATAGTGCTTAAGTCTACACCGCACTAAGCGTTTGATCTTAATAGGATTACTCCACATTATATGTACGTATTATATACCTTAGAGAATACATTAATTTATTTACCTTAAAGTAAATGTGAGCAATGAATTATAATAACAATATTAATTGTATTATTTTTTTACATAACAGAAAAGTACTACTTTATAACTTGTTTCGAAAGATTTACTGTGGAGAAACATCGTTGTAATACTTAAATATTTTAATGTTAATGGTTGATGAAGATCAACAGTTCCGTCGTCTATAATCTTTGAAACATAATGTCCTCATACTAAAATGATGTGAGCAGTGTCTTCCACGGCTCGTTAGTCTTTATCCTTGGCTTCATTAATCGCTTCTTCAAGCAGAAGCACTGTCGTCAGTAGATGTATATTTTATTGTTTAATTATTAACAAATATAAAATAAACTTTACATAAAATAAAAAACAATACACTTAATAATAATACTATATATTATTAATTATTTTTCACTTAAACTAAAATGTGTTTAAGCTATTATAATATTTTTAACAAGTACTACTATTTTATTTATATTTATATTTCATTGAAATGTAAATATTCGTTCGGTATTAAAGGAAGGAGAAGTCGCGCTTCATTTCAGTAGTGGTATAAAAAAATATTATTATTGGTTCGAAGTAACTTAATATAAGACATAACTTTGCAAAAAAATATTTAATTTTCTCCTAACTATCTTCCTGTACGTTTTCATTGTTGCATATATATATTGGCTTACGGTTTGCGTAATATCTAAGATTATTTATTATTTACACGGCATCAAGATGTGAATGTAATTGTTATCATAGTTTACATTCATTTTAAGATAATATTAGGAGATCTGAAAAAAAAATCTTATCTATAAAATAATTCTATTAAAAAAAATTAAAATAAGTGATGAGTGTTGTCTCGTTATGTCCCGTAGAGATTATAAAAAGATTAACTATTTAATCTTGACTCTCTTCACACATCCTCAAATCACCATCTGACAGACTGACACCAATAAAACATAATAATTTATTTTAATACAACACAACAATGCGGAGGGAAGAAAATACTAATAGTTTTTTTTAGCAATACTTTAAGTTATTCACTATTCTCATTATTGACTAGATAAGATATAATCTCACAGAATTTATTGTTTAATATAACACGTTTGAAGCTTTAAATAAAATAATAAATATACGTGATAATTCTTGATACTTTGCATATAAAGATAATTAATTGTTAAAAGTGACAGCTATCATCCATCTATAAATAATAATTTATCCCAATATTTCGACATTTGATCTATAAAAAACAATATCATAAATTCCTTTTATCGTTTTTCATGCTTTAGCTGAAACACAAATCGTGTCGGCAAAAAGTTATTCTGTTTTTCTAAAAGTTTCAGTTAAATCCGTAACTGAAATTGATTGAATGCGAACTGGGAACTATTATGTCCTTAACTTTATATACAATAGTAAATACAGGATGACGAGTAGTGACGCGGTAGTTCAGTACTCAGTCGGTAGTTAGTCTTAGGTTCCAGCCCTGTCCGTGTTGATACAATTTTCATTACATACTCACTTCATTATATTATTCAATCAGTCGTCAATTTCTTCAGCCTATCCTCTAACTTAATCTTGTCTTTTTATTTCTGTACTGTTTTTCTCCGTCTTTTTTCTTTTTTTAGTACAGTTTCAACAAAAACTCTACTAAAATATAATTCATATAAAACATTTCACACAGTGATAAAATGCAGTATTCGCTAGTATCTTCAATTATATACATTTCATTGAAAAATAATTGAATCCTCATAAATCTATAATACAGCGTTGCTATCATCGTTTGTGTCATAGCATTACACCAGATCATGTGTGTATACGAGCTGTATAATGAGCTGTAGTACGTAAATCACATGTATCAGTCAATAGCTAGCAGCCTCTATGCGGTTCGCGACAGTAATCATTGGATAGAATAATTAATTTATAGTTTTGCGAGTGATTTTTAAAGTGATATTCATACTGATTACAAATAATAAAATTTATCTGTAAACTTAAAAATAGTACAATACAAAAATTAATTTAACAACATTAACAATTAACAAAATAATTAAATTTAAGTATTAGAGTTATTCAATAAGTGCTGCGATATCTTATTTTTATCAGACTGAAATACTTTACATAATAACATATATTTTAAAATATATTTTAATTGTTCTTTCCACAGGAAAAACAGCCTTCAAGAGCTTTGTTGTTTTATGTTTCTTTTTTACTTTACTATCTACAACATAACTATATTAATTTAAATTGAATCTATTGGATTGCTTTTGTTTGTTTTTGTTTTTAATTATGGTATATCTACAAGAGAGAAAAAATAGTATATTAATATAAGGTGTCACATCATCAGTCCACAAAACAGATTAGGGTTGACTTTTAAAACAGAGTAACCAAACATATACATTTTAGAATTAAAAAACATTGTATTTATTAAAAGAAAACAGTGGGATGCTATTTACAAACTGGTTTTCAAGTTATGAAATTAACTAAATTGATTTTATAATCAACTGTTTTTAAGTTCCTATATACATTTTAGTACAAGAAATTACTAATTAATACTATTTATGTATTTATGGTTAACACTTGATTTACGCACTGGAGCAGATAATATATACAGATAATCTGGTGTAATCCTAGATACAAACGATAAGAGCGTATCTAAGCCAGAATTACAACAACGACACTATATCAAGCTGTACCGAGATACATATGACCCCTTTAATAATACGAATAATCTCAAATATAGGAAAGTATTAGCTTGAACTTTCAAAATAGTTTTAAAACATGCATTTTAGAATAAAATACCCGTATCAATAAAAATCGTCACAATAGTAACAATGCAGGAACATGATATCATAATGCGAACGGCGTCAACGCGACGACGCAGCTATTCAAGCTCATAATATACTGAGGTATGGACTCAGCAGTTTCTTGGACATCACCAATGTTCTTCGGAAACAATGATTCATAATGAATCTAACATAACACAGTCAAGCCAAGTCAGTAAGATGTACCGTTATATTTATTTTAAATACTATTAGGCATAATAAAAGCAAGAGGTGTTTGCACTTACTCAAGCAATAAAGACTTTCCCCTAACACAATGGTCATTAGATAATTATATAACAACTTACATATTAGAAGATATTAGCAGATTATCCAAATAAAGTGGACTCACGAAAGGTTTTCTCTTATTTAATTATCTGTGATTAGCTTTTGGTATAACATTAGTACGTAATACGAGTAGTGAAAAACTTTATCTACCACCAGCGTTACCCTGATATCAAAATAATTACATTTCATTTTGGCACTTCGCCACGTCAGAGACCCGCTTCTTTTACTACATGTGGTGTTTATAAACAAAGAAATAACATCAAATGGAACGGAATTAATAAATACAAATTTTATTTAATATTGAAGCTCAATAATATAAAAAATACAAAAATATTATTTTAACATATAATATTATGTAATATAATAAAATGTATACATAATATTTCAGTCACATACAGGTACGTTCCCACGCATCACTTAAGATTCGTCATGCTTGTTTTTCTTGAATCCTTAGTTTTCTTCTAACACTCATTTCATTATAAAGTTGCTTGTCACCTAATTTATTTATTTTTTCTGACGGCCTTATCATATAATTCCGATGATGAAGCTTTGTTTATTTACATCTCTATCTCTACAATACATTGTGTAATCTTTGTGTTGAACATGATTTATATACACTGAGGTACTATAATAAACAATTATCTAGATTATATTATATTCTTAGTTTACTTTGGTCTATGTACTTTTATAATCTAAATATATATAATATAATTATATACATCTAAGTTAACTAATCCATTCTGAAGATTGAATATTGTGTACTTAATTCTAAAGGTCTTAAGGCTCTGATTAATGTTGAAATCACAAAATAATTTAAAGAAAAATATCTTGAATGTACTCAAACAATAATTACAAAGTCAAAACCCGCTTATAAAAATATCGTATTTGCTCCCATTTGCTTTCAATGCCATACAAGGATACTTCAAAAATATTAATTGCAATATTGTACATTCAAAACAAATGATTTTTAATCTAAAACAATTTAGCTATTACACATTTATTAAAATGAATAAAATTTACATCAATAACAATATTTCTCACTTAATAAATATAGAGTAATTTAAACATCGTGAATAATGCTAACACTTTTGTCAGTAAAGGCACTTTGACTATAGAGCTGTACGTTCCTGTTTTCAGCAGATACAGGTACACGAGTATTCCGTAGTTTTAAGTGGTTCCACACTGCTGAGTTCCATGGCACAATAAACAAATGGGAATGTTTCTCTAAATAAAGTTATTATTTTGGTCGTTGGCTTGAGTCTTAAGTCATTAAGTACTTTTAAATTTTATAGCGATTTTATAAAAAAAAATTTCGTTATTATTTATTACAAATATTGTCATGAGTCTTAATTTATTTCAAGTGAATCAATTGAATTCATTTTGTTAATATATAAAAAGAAACAGGAAACTTTATTACAGATCAAAATGTAGAGATACCACAAAAAAATTAAATAAAATGGAGACTACTGCTGCAAAGAGCGAAGAGAACAAATAGTCTCAAAGGCACAGTGGTTAATGAAGACCTCGAATTTGCTTCAAATACATAAATAAAACGAAAAACTTTCTCTGCGTTTTTTCTTTATTAGACTATCTTTACTCAAACAATTAAATAGTCTTCGGAAATGTAATATAACTAACATTTTCCACAAATACTCTAACAAAGCATAAGAAATAACATTGTATTTATATAGCAAAGTGAGGAAGTACTCGTAATAGCAAATTAGCAAATTATTTAGACAAATTGGGGTTGTAGCAAACGTCTTTCGTCAACACTATTTGTCAGTGCGTACTTTTAAAATGACAAAGAAGGCGGTACTGTTGCCAAAAAAACTTTCCCTATCATAAAATACTTAACCCAATATCAAACTAATTACATTATCTCTGGCATTTCTCCAGTACCCTCAGTGAACTTTATTAGTTATATATTAAAGATAATTTAACCAAATCAAACGGAATGAATGAACGATAGACAAAATAGTATTCAATAATAAATTACTACTGGTTAAGTAATTCAAAGTATGGGATGTTATTACTTACTCTAGTATGTGTTTTAAATAAATAAACATTATTTAAATGTAATATTAAAAAAAAAAGATAAATTTAGTCATATCATTTAAAATTTATACAACCTCGACAAACAAAAAAAATAATTTTATTTTAAAGCAACGATTATTATAAATATTAGTAAATGAAAAGTAACATTGGATATTTCATTAAAACTTTAAGAATTATTTGTCTCAAGAGAGAGAACTTTTTAGTCCATTTTATGCGAGGTTGGGTCCAACTTATAAAGAATTTAAATTGATTTGACTACGCTGGGTTTTATATTAACTAATTTATAATTGAAGGATGGGGTCAGCGTAATTTGATTACCTGCTAAGTCTCATCGCTCTCACTTTTCTTAAGATACCATCATCTTCCTGCCCTTATCTCATTTTGGGGTCGGCACAATATTTTTTTTCCTTCCATACTTATGTGTAATATGTTTGTTACTCGTCATCTCTGTACACACTCCCTTCTTCTCCATATCGTCTTTCACGCAATCCATCCATCTGTTTTTCGGCCGTCCTCTACCTGTTCATCCCTCCACTACCATACCTAGCACTCTTTTGTACACGTGCCTTTTATCCCTCCTCATAATATGCCCACACCATAACAGACGGCTACCTCTAATTTTTTCTGTCTCTGGCGCTGCTCCTAAGCTTCCCCTAATACACTCATTTCTTATTCTAACCCTTCTTATCACCCCACACATCCATCTTAACATTCGCATCCCCATTACATGCAAACGCTTTTCATCCATCATCTCCATCGCCCAGCACTCAGATCAGATAACGACAAGTCTAATGATGTTTTTATAAATTCTCCCTTTTAGTTTAAGGGGAATTCGGGCATCACATGTTGTCCCAGTGACTTGTCGCCATTTCATCCATCCCGTGTTGATTCTGTGCTTTACGTCAATATTGCCATCGCTTTGTATCAGAGAACCAAGATAGCGAAACTCCGAGCAGACTGGTAACGGTACTCTGTCGAACAAAATAGGAACAAAATCAGAGACACCGCCGAAATCGCAGAACATGTGCTCTGCTCACTTTCAGGCCGACACTTTCTAGCTTTTGTTGCCATTTTACCAGTCTATTCTACATCTCAATTCCATCCTCGTCGACAAGAACAATATCATCAGCAAATAGCATGCACCACGGTCCTTATTCCTGTAAATTCCTGTTTGTCCAATGTCAGATACCATAACATTTTAAAGACAATTCATATAATAATACAGATTCCTTTTTTTTCTATCATAGAAGAAGATAACATTTTGGAAAACACTTTACAAATTCTCTAATCTGTCTAACCAATGACGACATAGAATGCGTATTTACTGTGTTAATGTAAATAAAAATATATACGTCGTTCGACAGGGTCGATCGTGTTAGGTAGATTCCCGTCGGTCGGACCGACAAAGAGAAACTAGCCAGCAGTATTCTACTGGTCACTCTGCATACATAGGGTGAGCGGGGAACCACCCACCACTCCTATCTCCTAAACGGGGGGTCGCATCAAAAAACTTTTCGGACAAAAAAGTTTCCTTTTTTAATTTGTTAATTTTCTAAGATTTTTCCGACAGCAAAATTTTGCCTTTTTCTGTGACTTTTTTCAGTTTTTAACTTTCAACACCCCCAGCTCCTCAACCCCTAGACCGATTTCCCCCGTTCAAGAACTTAACCTTCATTTTGTCCTTAAGAATGTGTATGCCGAGTTTGAAAATCCTCCGTCAATATTTGCGACCTGTAGCGTGTCCCAAAGGTTTGCACTTTCACCCCCCCTCCCAGCCCCCCCTTTCACTTTTTCCAAAAAAACGAGATGGTACGTTTGTCCTACTAATTTATCCTATCGACCTGTGAAGTCAGATTTCGCCTACGATGAATTTGGACTGATGGATCATATATACATATATATATAGAGGGATATATAAATTTTTTTTTTCGACGAATTCTCAATCTCCAGTTCATAAACGGCGTAGCGCCCCTACTCTGGGGTCTGGGTCCCGTCATCGCATCGATTGCAATAGGTAGATTCATCTATGGAATCTATCTAAAACAAACACTAACTTCTTAATTAAATATATTTTATTACTGAGCGAAGCGAGCGGAGCGCTCTACTGGAGACTTTATCATATTACTGTTATCCCATTGAAGTCAGTGAGAAAAAAATTCGCGCGAAAAATTTGCTTTACAATGACATTGTCCACAACAATGAGTCATTACACTAGGATCGCTTCGCTCAATATGCAAACGGCACCCGAGATTTCGCGTGCGCAGCGTGTCGAAATTGAAGGTATGTTGGCGCTCCTAGTTATTATATTAGTATTAATGCAATCTTAGTCCAGAAGAAGTAATTAAACTTGTAATTGTAAAATAATCTTGTTCTTATTACCTTTTGTTTTGTTTTACTTTCCGTAGCCATTGTGACTATTTTAATATATCTTTAGCTTCAGCTGCTGATTTAAAAACTATACAAAAACTATACCTACTTTGCAAGAATCTATCTGTTCTTGCAATTTAGATATAATTATAGTAGATCCTAATCTTGCTGAGTAAAATCCTGATCAAGTTTTATGTAAAAAGTAAATTCACCATTTGATATTTATAATGTAACGGTTGACGAAAAATATATAACTTTACTATGTCTTGTTTGCGGCTGCGTCCGGTGACTACCGCTTAAGATGACGTGACGTTACTCTGACGATGAGGACTACCGTTTGTTTTTTTGTAATTAAAAATAGTAGCTTCCTCTATGGTGCATATAACTCCAATAATAGTTATAATAGAATTCTTGTCTATAGTGATGACTTCCATAAAATATTTTTTCCGAAGAGAACAAACAGGCTGTGTTTTATGTGCCATGTTGCCTACGTAGCCTAGTTTATGAGTAGTCACGTCACGTTAAAAGATATCCGATAATATTCGACAATTGCATGCATACACAGGCAAAGAAAGAATTCCATTAATAGTACATGTTTATAAATTATTCAATAAATAAAGTCACTACTCTACGATGAGACACAGACGTATAAAAGATTGCATCTATTTATCTATTTATTAATATATGATTTTCATAACACTATAAGCTTATATTAAAGACGTATTCTGTGTTCTTTAAACTATATACAAAAACCTGGAAGAGATCTCAATATTGGACGATGCAGATCCAGACGTCCAGACTGCTTTAAAATACACTGCAGTAATTTTGAATGTTAAGATATTATAACTATAATGTTTTTATATTATATTTCCCAATATTATAGAAAAAAAAAGATATATTGACAAAGTACACTTTATTTTCAATACAAAGAATAGCGTAATAACAAAGCCGCACAATTATGTGAATCAAATAAATAATACAGTTCAATGAACTCCAACGTCTTTACATCAGTCACACCGTGTTCATTAACAATGCACTGATATACGAGTAGATGTCAATACATCCGAATATCCGAGGAATAGCATGTAAATTGTATTGCACCGATAGATATTCTTCATATATACCAAAGAACCTATGTTTATTGACTGGATGTTAATGATGTTAAACGAGACGACAAACTAGTACATGTCTCCGCTGTTGAATAATATACTTCTACAATGATTCTAAACACATAATAACAGCTACTGAAAGTAAAACAAAATTGTTTGCCGTATAAATAAAAAACTTGACTTTCTTTGTTTTTAGTAAGACTTTAATTTTAAAAAATCAATAAAAAGTATTATGCCAAATAATATATATATATATGTGTTATCGTGTATAAATACATACGTGTAAATGACTACATACTTTGGGTCATTTCTTTGATGATATTGATACCTCGCCTTTGATTAAACAAAATTCTTATATATATCATTTGAACTAAAGGATTTAAACCTAGTACCCTTAAAAAAGTCAATTAATTGTTGTAAATAAGTTTTTTTAAACCCATCCGACTAAAAAGTACGCTCAATCGTAATAATTTACGTTTTATTTGACAGTTATAGGAGTTTCATATCTGTTTTAAGCCTTCTGTATCTAATACATATTATTATATATTAACAAATCAAAGCATATTTTATACTCTAAAGCTGAGATCGCACATTTACTACAGAACTTACAAATATATTTAAGGATCGTATTTCATTGTCGACTCAAAGACTTCATTAGTTGGGTGTTTACATTACATGTGACGCGAGTGATCAGTTTGTATCACGATGGAAACCAATGGTGAGAATACAATAATATTACTAAATATTAAGTACATTAAATTAACACCAATAGTAAACTGTGGATGTTAAATTAATAAATATAAATTATAATATCAATAACAGGTTAGTTTGATTCTGGATGTTACAGGTAACTGACTCATCGTATTTAAATTTATTCACAGTACTTATATATGTATATTCTTATAAAAATGTAATGTTAGTAAATTATTTAGGTATCATTCCATAAATAGCTTAATTTTACAAACTAACTTTGATGTGTAAATTGTTAATGATATTAACCTACATAAAAGGTAAAATGAGTTAAAGTATAAAATTTTGAAGTTTCTGAAATAACAAAAAAAAATCTGAACAAAATATTGGGTGTCTTAGTGATCCAACATAGTTGTGTCGTGTTTTATTTCTTGTATTTGAAAGAATAAAACACATGGAACAAAATTAAAAAATGTGGGTAGTTTAAAAATATACACAATATAAAAATACGTTGTTGAAGATATCTTTATTGATATTATTAATAATGGGAAAGAGTTTAAAATGTAAAGTGTGAGTGAAAATCTTAATTGTTATTAAGCATCATTTAAGTAAGGAAAGTAAGGAAGTAAGGAAGTGAAGTGTTGTATCGTACTTACAGTAATATTGAGGTTGATTTAATATATACTTATCTAGGATAATACTTAATGTAAGTGCCTCTCGAGCGGGATATTCCACCTTAATTAGGTAAAACTAAACTCCATCCCACAGTTAAACCCTTTTATTCACATTAAATATTAAAACATGATTGTTTCTAAAATGAAAACTATCTTTCACTATAATTTTAGCGGAGAATAATAATAGTTTCATGGTTATGTGTGTTTATATATACTTAAGTTAATACTTTAAATACTTTTGCATATTTTAAACAATTATTTCATTTTTAAAATCATGATGTGTTGTCATAAATATTGCTACACATTGGAGAGTGTAGTTCAAATTTTTATATTGAATTTCCTTACTTTAATATATCTTTTTCTTTTATCACACTCGGTGTAAACAATATCTTTCAGATTGCAACATGTTATTTCAAAGAGACGAGGAAGATTTGGATGATACCATAAGACTAGTCGACTTTGATGAACATACTATATTTTGCGGTTCTAGAAATTATTTAAGGAGTAAGGATCTTTCCTCTTACTAATTACATAATTTATAATAAATATATACATTATATAAATTAATACCATTATTTATAGATATAACAATTGTAGATCCGGGTTATCTTGTAAACACTTCATTAGATGGTGATGAAACACACACCGCTTTTTATGATCCTGAAAATTATTTAAGAAGTAAGAACCTTTAATCATATATACTATAAAATTTATAAAAAATGTGATATTATTTTTGATTAATTATTTTCAGACGAAACAATTGAAGATCCAGGTTACGCTGTAAGTACTTCATTAGAAGATTATGAAGTAAGAATAAAAGAATCTCTGTTAAAATTAAAAGACATGAAAAAAACGAGGAAAGGTTATTTATATGCTAAGAAATATTCTAATCTTTTGAGTAAATGTCGCTCCTGTAGCATTAGAGTTGTTGACTTTCATAAATTCCCATGGTATTACCAAAAAAAATCTGTATCTACGAATAAAATCCAGAATTCTAATAGAGAATACAACGTTACAGAAATAGATGAAGAAAAAGAAGATGAAGTAATTATTGTAGATTTATTAGAAAAAGAGCACGTAGAGTGTAACAAGCTGTACGACAATAGAGGAAGAAATGTAAACAAGGACAGAATAGGAAAAGATAAAGACCATCGTAATAATGTCACAAGTATTGAAAGTTCGGTAGGTGGAAAAGTAATAAAACAAATAGACGAAACATCAAACGTTCAGAATGGTGGAGTGGAACAAGCTTCCGATCTGTCACAAAACACTACAAATTTTGTAACTCCAAAGTTAAAGAGTAAGGTATCAAACGATGTCAATTATTATGGTAAAAATGACCACAATAAAAAAAAGAACGGTAAAAAATCAAATAAAAATAATAATATATATACATCTGAACAAATCACCAAAACAAAAATAAGGATTAAAATAGACTCATTAAAATGTAAAGCAATTATTTCAAATATAAATTACTGTAAGAATTATAAAGATGAAGTATTTAACATGAACCCAAGTGTAACAAACAAAAAACAATATGATTATTTAAAAATGCTTGAAACCAAACATAACTCATTTACCAACAAAAAACATTATTATTTTGACAATAAAGGTAAAAGGATTGGATCGAACAGTCCTTTACAGCCTTGTTCAGTTTTACCAAAAATAATAAATAAAACAAAAAGTTATACTTCCCTGCCTAATGGAAACATTAGTTCTTGTAAAAATAATGTATGTGATAAACAATTATTTAGTGCAGACAGAACAATACCACATTTTCACGAAATGCCTCTGTAAATCATTCAAATAATTTAACCCAAACCAAACCAAAAAAAAACACCCAAAAGACGCTTATTACAATTGTGATCCTAAAAAACTTGAAGATTCTTTTGATTCTACTGAGACCTTAAATATGGACTGAAAGCAGCGCAAATACCGAACCCAAATAAACGTCAAAGCAATCATGAATGTTTTATACGCAATAAAAAGACAATAGGTAAAATTAATGAATTTCATAAGAAAAATTATTCTGAAATGGCCATTCCAGACTTTTAAGCAAATTGTCCTAAAAATCTATTTCAAGTCACTTCTAAATTATTTCTTAATGATGAAATAATATTGAAGAGGTCGAGACATGCGAATCCAGTTTTTAAGCGCCGTAGTATGGACATTGCTGCACAGTTAGAAGAAGAACGAACGCGATATCTTCTTCTTTGAAACTGTAGCTTATCAGGTTATAATTTTCATTATAAATTTTCACATCATGGTAGCAGTGAAAACATTCAGTCTGATATTTAAATGATGTTGAACATCTGACCAGAAAAAAAATCTCTGATACTCACTCGCCACTTGATAAAGTTTATTTTGTCGTTAATTTATCTAGTAAATAGAAGTCCACGTTTGAACAGAATATTCTTATTGTATTTATATTCTAAATTCCAAAAAATAAAAATAGTAAGCCAATTATTATTTTAGTGTGTCGTTTCAATGATGCCACCAACGAAACAAACTACGAGCAAGTATTATTACAGTAAGAAACACATTGTTATAATAAGAGACACTTTGTTACTATAGAGACACGGACTTCGATAGAAACTATCATATATTCATTTTAATCCTTAGAGAGAACACCTTCAAGAATCTAAAATAAAACTAAAGACCAAATATGACAAAACAATATTAAGTACAAATATCTTGTGAATCATACAGTTCAGAACATCCACCACGCGACTCAAATGAGCATCTAAAAGCTACTCTTAGAAAAACTTGTTTGAAATAATCTATAGACGTCTTAAAGTTTAATATACTAGTGAAATAAAAAAATCAGCATGACGCGACGTTGTCCCAAACGTCGCAGGTTCGAAACCCGGTAGCTCAATTAATAGAATGACGGGACAGTATCCGATAAATCGCTGATTTGAACACTGTCTATGTTGATGATCTTTTCATTCCATATTTATTCAATACATGTAGAAAATTATATTTTGTTTATTAAGTTGCTATAAATAAAGTATTCTAAAAAAAGTCTTTACTTTACTTTACTTTATAATTTATAGTTTTTAAAAGATTAATTAACTTATTTTCATTAGTAAGCTTTCTTTAAAAAAGAGAGACGTTTCTTTATTTTCATATCCTGTGGTTTATCAGGGACAAAGTTGCAGCTGATCAGTTATTATCTATTTCTATTATTTGGAGTATTTTCTATCAAGCGGTCAATAAACCGGAATAAATATATTTTGAACATACTTTTACGTAAAACTAATTGATCTGATGAGCTGACTTTGTTTGGGTGGTGTTTTTGAAATCTTTTTGTGACAAATGATATAAGCTGAAAAACCTAAGACTTCCAGACTGAATTACCAAAAATAGTACCAATACTTTATAAATATTAATTATCTAATTGGATTGATCGAATGGTGAAATATCATTTAATTTATTAATATCATATTAATTTGCAATACTTTGTAATACTTTACACTTTCATCTCTAAAAGTTACAAAAAGCATTTGCTATAATAAAAACCTGGTCAAGCCACTTTGTTATAATAAAAACCTGGTCAATAATCTCAAAGTCTGTCGAATTTATAAATACTTTGATCATTACTGTGCCTTAAATTGAACTTAAGCTGTTAATATATGTCACCGTGGTTCGCAGAAAAAAAAAGTATATTTATAAGTCAGTATATATGCAGATAATTTAAATTATTAAACGTTATGTGCAAATGTAATTAAAAGGTAACATGCAAAGCGATCCGTTATACACACAAAGTAAATAAATAGTATTAGTACTTTTGAAGTTTTACTGAACTTTAATTTCGGCAATTGTGTTTTAGTAAAATAAATATTTAATCTTAAGAAAATAATAATTAACCAACATACCCGCTAAACTAACAACATTGTTCGTACTGAGGAATAATAAAAAAAAATTAAATACGATTTTATTATACTACTACTGTCATTATTTTAGAATATCTGCCTCCTTAATAACTGCTGCAGTTAGTAATTAATTTGGAAAGACAAATGTCAAGAAAGCTATGAAGAGTAGAGGAGAAAAAGGTTATGGAAATTGCAATCAATTATATTTTCTTCCAAAACTATATCGAAATGGAATGAACTTAAATAATTTATTACAAAAAGATTGATAATTGATTGTCTGTTACAATAACCACAAGTTATAATTGTATTAATATTGAATATCTCTGATCAGACAAATGAAATTGAATTTATTCTTTATCTTTATGGGAATTAGTCAAACTAATATTTTAGCTATTGTTCGAACATTTCGTACTGTTATTATTATTTTTGAGTAAAATTGTTATGAAATTTATACACTATATATGAGAGTTTTTTTGACAATTCGCTTGAACTTTATGCATCCATTTCGTTAAATCCATTCGTTAAAAAGTTATGCGCCGATAAACAGAAAAAGTTAAAATCATCAATCCATATTGTCTTTTAAAGCCTTTAAATAATTAAAATTCTGATAATTTATATAAGACGAAAAATATTTATCAAACTATATATATTACTAATGTACCAAAAAGTAGTATATATAATTAAAATATTATAACTTATTTAATTAAGTTTAAAAAATATAATTCATTAATGAATGTTGATTAAGAGCCACGAAGCTAAGATTACATAAAGTTCGATTTAATTATTTCGCCGTAACTCAAAACTCTTTCAAAGTCGAGAGAACTTAAAGTAACTTAACAGAGCAAGTTTGAGATTCAAGTAACCAGAAGTGATAATTGAATTAATATTGAGTTTAATATTTGCCGAGGTAAAGGTAATTGAATTAGTAGAAACAACTTAAACTCACTTGGGATTGTAGGAACTAAATTCATAGACTAATGTTTGAACACCATATATATACCTACTGTTACGTAGAAATTTCATTCCGTCTATTAATGTTAATACTTAATCATACATGCTGTTTTTATGTTTCTCTGTGATACGTTCATTGATTATCTGTTGACAGGAAATTCATAACACTTTAATAGTCTGTAACAGTTCGTACTATTTGAAAATTAGATGTTGCCAGCTTAGAGATGCTTTGGATTCCTCGAAATATCATACTATTTTATTATTTAGATTCAATGATATTCTTATGTCATAAATTATAATAATTGATAGCAAACTGCTGTATATTATTTAAATTTTCTTAATATTGATATATTTAGATTATATTAAAATGTTGTCAATTAATAATGCTTATTTTTCTCCAAAAACTTAGTTATTTAATTTAATATTACTAAATTTATTATTTGTTTTTTTAATAATTAAGAATCTACCAACACTTAATTTGACGTTCTGCGTGGGGTAGTATCACTATTCGCGTATTTTTTAATTTTTTTTTTATCTTATTTATTTTATAAGTCATACATCAAGTGATTAAGTCGACTTAAAATTAATAACAATATTGCTTATACTCTAGGTGTTACGTTAACAGTTGGGCTTACAACTAAATGAGTACTTTTATAATAGTCAGATCTAAGATTCAATGGGTCTATGATGAAACTTACAAATCTACCACTATGTTCGGCAATGAAACCTGAACTTAAGATTTCATGGAAAAAGAAGAGAAACTCACCCTTAGAGCATCGAGTTTCATTTAAGAAATCTAACCTAGATTGTTCGTTGATTTTACACTCAAGAACTAAGTGTAGGAGATCCTCTTCTCTTTCACATCGCTTACAGTTTGGATCGTCTGTTTTTTTATGATGAAGTTGAACTTGTTAAGTGGGACGTGGTAAGTACGGGTTCGGAAGCAAATAGTTAAATATTTTCTGTTGAGGTTTCTTGAGGCAAACCAAGATGCGCGTGGTAGTTCGTCTACAATGGTTCTGTACCAGTGGCCCTTGTTTTGAGAGCACTCATTAAAATAAGATTTAAATTTAATATAATTGTCGTTTTTTATTTTTGGAAGATGGTCAGTATAGTGCGGTACAATGTTGAGAGGTATGCCGTTCTGTAGAGCTTTGGATGCCAGTAAGTCTGCTACCTCGTTACCCCTGACGCCCACGTGTGAAGGAACCCATTGTAGACGAACTTCAACCCCGTTACGTATCAATCTATAGATACATTTAATAATGAGGTAAGCTTCATTTCTACCGACACAACCACCCCTAGCCCATTTCAACAAATGTTGTAGACTACTCTTAGAGTCTGTAAAGATTACAATTTTATAGTATGTTGTTGACTCTACGTAATGTATTGCTTCATTAATTGCTGTCAGTTCAACTCCCATGATGGGTATATCTGAATTTTCAATAAGAAATTTGGCCCCAAAATCCGCAGCTACATCGTAAAGAAAAACAAAGGGTTGGAACCATCAACATTGGAATGTAGGGGTTGGAAGGAAACACTGTCAGGAGTGAGTTCTGTTACAAAGTAGACTGCGGTACTTTCTGGTAAGTAATGTTTAGGATTTCGGTAACCTTTAAGCCATCTAAGTTTCCTCCAGACCTCACAACTGGGCATGTCGTAGTCTATGCTGTCACAAAACTTTTGCCAAGAATTCCTTTTAGCAAGTTTTATCAATTTTCGAGCAATAACTACTTTTTCTCTATAAATTAAATAGTTTTCGACCGTGCCTAATTTCCTAAAGTTCTTAAGAGATAATCGTCTCTCAGCTACTGCCTTCGATAAATCAGGATTCCACCATGGTTTTGGTTTGAATTTGTTAGGGTTAAAACTGGTTTTAATATAAGGGATATTTTTGTTAGCACTTTCCTCAATTACCTCTATGAGTTTATCGTAGTTACTTTGTACATCATTTCCGTAATCTACTCCCTCACATGCAGATTCTGTGTTGTGTGTACTCTATCCAATTGGCCTTTTTGATGTTCCTTCTTAATTCGGGGCTATTTTGAGTACTGTCTAACGTTTTAATAGAAATAATGAGGTGATCACTGCCAAGAGATTCGTTAGTGACGTTCCAATCAAAGTCGAGTGAGAGATCGGCACTACAAAAAGATATATCAGGTGATGTGCATATTATACTATCATTAAGCTTAGCGCTACGGGTAAAGTCTCCATTGTTAAGAAATACGTAATTACGATTTATGCTAGTGTCCGATAAAATTCTACCCCGTGTGTCAGTTGTGTATGACCAAGCCGTGTGATGCGCATTGAAGTCTCCGACTATTAGAGTTTTTTCAGAAAAGTAGCTGAAAAGCTCCTGGTAGTCCCCTACGTTCACTGTGACATTTGTGGGAGAATAGACCCCTATGATATATTGAAGTTTTTTACTATTAAGTACTTCAAGGCACAAAACGTCAATATTATTATAATTACTTGGGAGAGTTTTAAATCGGCAATTTATAGATTGATGAACCAGAATAGCTAAGCCTGCATATCCATCTGCTCGATCCTTTCTAAAGACAAAGTAATCGTTAAAATTAATTTGGTGTTCGCATTGTAGCGAAGTTTCAGAAAGAATGCATACATGTATTTTTTCATTATGTAGGTATGAATCCAATTCACTTAATTTTGGTACCAAACTTTGGCAGTTCCATTGAATAATATTAAGTTTAAATCCTATAGTCAAGACCATTAAATCCCACAAGAATTTTGCTTACGAGATAAGAGCTTTAGTTTACCTAAGATACGTGAGAGTCTGTTTTTAACACTGCGATATGAGATGATCGGTATTAAGTCATTAAACATTTCAATCAAGGCACCAATTTCTTCTGTGTAATTGTAAGTGATTTCTGATATGTCCTTAACTCCATATGTGTGTGTGAGATACTCTTTAACTTGTTTTCCGGATAGTGGGTACATTTTACCGGAGATAGTTGTAATGTTTTCCACATGGTCCCAGTCGATTGATGCCAGATCGTGATGTGTTCTTTTGAGTTTTTTCCACTCTTGGGTTTGTAAGCTTCGTCTAAGCTGGACTGGGAAGACTTATCATCAGAGTCCTCGTCACTGTTTTCGTTGCTGTTTTCTTTTGGTGTTACAGACTCCATGAAAGCAGTTGTAGTTGAAGATGCAGTGGGTGGGTGTGGACGCTTGAAAATTGTTGTCTTCGTAGTGTCCAGTGTTTTTCGGTTAAGAAGATACGTGTCGTTGATATTTTCCGGGCATTTAGAGGCTACGTGACCGTCTTTTTTGCAAATGAAACAAGTCATTGTGTCTGACGAGAAATAGATCCAGTAATTCGTTTCTTCAAAATCCATAGATATTTTATCTGGAAGTCAGGTGAAATCTTCAGGAATAACGTAAACTTGTCTTCGAAAACTTAGAATGTGGTTGTAGCCCGTTTCATTGAAGCCAGTACGCAGGAAAGAGATGGGTGACTGTGGCGTGATATTCATTTCTAATAGTTTCTTTTCAATTTCGATGTGCGGTATAATGGGACACACATTGGATATGATGATTCGTTTGTTTCTGCTGATCAGCGGTCGGATGGGTAGTTTTTGATTTTTAATTGAGACATATTTTATTTTGTCAATGATCTCACCAGCGATTACCTTTGATGAAACGTAGATGCAAATTCTATTGTTGGATATTCTTGACAAAAAACGGATTTGGGATGGGTCGATTATTCTTCCTAGAGCTTGAGCATAGTCTTTGATTTGTACGTTTTTTAAAGCATCGATGATAATTGCTTGGTCCTTTTTAGGGAACATGGTATTTTGTGTCACTGTAGCGTAACTGGGATTATTGACTAACGTTTGGGAGTTCATTTTGTTCCTGTAGTCAGAAACAATTGGAAAGTTGCGATGTTGTCACTTATTGAAAAAACAAAAAGTCTGATTCCATTATTAGACACTTTCCACAATGAGGGTAGAAATGGAAAAAATGCACTCGTGGAAAAATAATTCACTAGCGCACGTAGGTTACAACCGGTCTCGATGACAGATCACAGACCACTGCTGCTATTCGCGTATTTGTTGTGTAGAATTCAACGTCACGACCTTTATATCGGAAGCATTTTTATATTTCGATATTTATTTTGTATTTATCCTCCGGTGGTTGGTTGTGTGGTTGGAATTAGTGTTCTCAATAACGCTTATAAGATGTTGATCCTTTTAATCATACATGTCTATTAATGTACTTACTTACTTACTTACCTTCACGCCATGTCCCTTGCGGGGTAGCCAGAGACGACGGAGCGCCAAACGCTACGGTCCCTGCATACCTCTTTCACCTCGACCACAGACATTAACCTCTTCATACATGCCCTCCGGGGGGGTCCTCATGCTACGTGACCTTCCTCCAGTATCATAGCTACTGTGTTTTCGAAGGTCACTCGAGGCCTCCCCCTGTCTCTCTAACCGCTCACTCTTTCTTTATAAATCTTTTTTACCATTCTTTCATCACACATTCGTTCGACGTGCCCAAACCACCTCAGCACGTTCTTCTTCATTCTCACCGTGACATCTTCGCTAGTACCTGCCATTCTGTGGATCTCTTCATTGCGGATTCGATCAGCTAGACTGACTCCGCATATTCTGCGAAGAGATCGCATCTCCACAGCTTTCATCTTTCTTACATTTTTCTTCTGCGTTACCCATGTTTGGCTGCCGTATAACAGCGTCGGTAGCAAAACTGCATTGTGTACAGCCAAACGTGCAGCTATGCTGACGTTTTGACGTTTCAACAATGCAGTCAAAGCACCGTTGACTCTGTTACCGGCAGCAATACGCCTTTCCACATCCATTTCATATCTTCCGTCTCTGCTAAACATACTTCCCAAATATACCACTTCATTCACTTGATCTATTATCTTATCATTCACGTTGATCTTACATTCTGTCCTTTCTTCATTTCTTTCAAATTGATAATAATACTATTATTAATTAAGACTTCGTATAATTTCAAACGTTTTTTGTTTTAAATTATTTAAATGTTTATTTTATTATATTCTCATAATTGAATCTTGATACAACTCTACGTATTTTTCGTTTACGATATCTTTGTTATTGATAGAATATAAAGAAAAACATAAATTTTGATATACTTATCTAACAATTGATTTCAGCTATTAATAATAGGTATTTAATGTACAGATTGTGTCTCGTCTGTTTCATTTTATGTCTTGATTATCTTAAACACTATTAGAAGTATAATTTCTATGGTTAGTCAATATAATTCTTAAGAAAACGTATAATTTGATAGTTCTTCAAAGTTCTGGTTAATACAAAGTGCTTGGATTTAAGTCAACATTGTTAACTTTTCACCGACATTGACCTTTTAATATTAAGTTGGATTATAATATAAATGAATTTTAAATAAAGTAATAGTTATATTTCGTATTATGTAATATATATTTTTAAATATCTTAATAATTGAATGGATAGAATAGATTATAATAATACAAATACTTTTAAATCTAGAACTATATCTCGAGTGTTTGAATACTTTTATTTCGCCAAGCGACTGTTGACTGTAAAGCCGGTTAACTTTAAAGCATTGCTATGTCGGTTTCTCGTATTTCATTCAATATATGTATTCTATTTATATTATTAATGCGAAGGCCTGTGAGGTTGTATGTATTCTATGACGCAAAGTCTACTGGAGATATTTCGAATTTCGATCCTTTACAGGAAAGTAGTTTATACAAAACTATAACATATGGGATATCATCTTTGAACATACTAACAAATATGAATGAAGCCGCGGGAAAAAGCTAGTATTTATATATTCTAATGATGGTCTATTGGTTAGTGATCCTCTGCCTGCTTACTATTTCACTAACAAATGACAATTTAAGTAGCTGATTAATTTATCTTTGTGTTTGTCAATTTGAGATCAAAATAAATGTTTGTTTTGTACAGGAAACCTTGTAATGACAAATAAGTTAACTCACTTACACACCACCCTCCTTTAAAATCCAGGAAATAACATCAGCAAAAGAGAGGGCGTGTCCGGACCTCTACAGAATACAAATGAGGTTTATAAGTATATAAAAACGTACGTGACTACTTACAGACTCACCGATTGTTTTCACAGATAAACAATTTTTGATTATCTATAATATAACCGTTAAGAAGTATAAATGAGTTCATTAACTCGTAAGTGTATCAACATCTTTATGTTTAAACACAAAGGCTTCCCGTGTATTTTAAAGATATTTGAGCTTCGTTTTATGATACGGAGCATTCATTTCAGTTGTGGTGACATTGCAATAGTATTGTTATCGACATGTTCAGTATTTTATTTCTGTCGTTGTTCTAAACCGTGAAGTTAGAAACATTGCTAATGCTACAATATTATTAATCACTAGCAATGCCCCGCAGATTTACACGCGTAGATACTGATCTTGTGATAGTGGACTTTTGAATGGAATGTCCAATTTTAATACTTTAAAAAGTAGTTTGACATATAATAGACTTTTTTGTAGAGATTAATAGGTTCTCTAATATTTTAGAACATTTTTTTGTTCTATCATCAATACTTTCCGCAACGCTCTTGACAGATTTTTTATTTTGCACACCGTGGGTCACATTATTGCATTTTTATTAGCGATCGCAATTTTTTTGAAAATGTAATATAGCCTATATCATTCAGTGAAGATATAGTTTTATAATGGTTTAAGAATTTTCGAAATCGGTCCAGTAGTTTTTATGTGAAAATATTACAAACATATATACATACAAACACACAAATGTTCCTCTTTATAATATTAGTATGATTATAATATTAGCATGATAACGGGTATTTACACGGAAGCTTATACTATGGATTATATGGATGTTATATCAGAAGTCACAGGTTTCGAGTCCTGCTCATTAGTTCTTCCTTGCATATTTTAAAATTGATATAAAAACAATGAGAACAACTAAAATAGCAGAAAATGACCTTATCAAATTAAATATTTTAATCTACAAAACGTCATTAACATTTCATTTCTACCGACGCAGAACAATATTCAAAGAGGAAACTTGATAAGCAAAATCATATTCGAAATTAATGAAATAAAATATTATATTCACATAAGATGATGGTGTTCACTGTAATTAACGATAATTATTTATTTAATTTAAAATATTTATTGCACTATATTTTTATAGATACATACAAATTGCGGACTTAATTTCATGTATGTTTCAATTTGACAGCTTTTATAGGTGAAAGGTCTGTTATAAAAACCCAGTATTTTATTGTTGAAAAACAAAACCATCTCTTATCATCTTATCTCTTATAAAAAAAACATTAAGATTAAGATGAGCGGAATTTAAAGGAAGGATAATTAAATGGACTGATAATAGATTTCAATTTCTGAGAAGTTGGAGACTACAATATAAAGTCTGTATTAAAATCACCGATAACTATTTGATGTACTCTGAGCTAATCTTTCAAGATCAGACTCTAAGTCAGGAAAATAATCAATGTAATATAACTTTCCTTATATTAATATGTATATATATTAATATAAGGAAAGTTATATTACAAATATATGTATATATATATATGTATATATATATATATATATATATATATATATATATATATATATATATATATATATTAATATAAGGAAAGTTATATTACAAAGTTAAAACCAATAATAATAAATTCATTAAATATACGTTTAAAAGAAAAAAACCGTAAGTAATAAAGTAAAAGAGAAAAAATACATTGGCATAAAATGCGATCTTCAATGTAAAAAATATAAATATAAGCTGCTTCACCATATAAAGCGACATACGCTACAAATCTTATTTATAATAATAACAGCATGCTTTAAATTACTTGTCAGTAAAAAAGATACATAATAAGAAACAGCAACTAAAAAAAATATATATATTAATAATATAAGTTATCAATACTTGACAAAGAGTTTACAAAGTAATATCAGCTTCAGAACAGCAAAGTTTTAAAATGGCTAATAACAACTATAACAAGAGAAACAAAATTAAACAAAGGTTTATATATAGCAACACAGTCATTTATTGTTTTACAGATGTCAAGCTGTCAAGTGTCAACTCTCAACAAAACGAGTTGACGAGTAAATTGTAAAGTACAATTATATCAAAAAAGTTATTTCAATAAATAGAAATAAATACTCTACTATACTCTCTTGTTACTCTACATCTCTGTACACAGTCCCTTCTTCTCCATATCATCTTTCACGCAGTCCATCCATCTTTTCTTCGGCCGTCCTCTACCTGTCCATCCCTCCTCTGCTATACGCGGCACTCTTTTGGTCACGTGCCTTTCATCTCTCCTTATAACACGCCCATACCATGACAGACGGCCACCTCTATTTTTTTCTGTCCCTGGCGCTACTCCTAAGCTTCCCCTAATATACTCATTTCTTATTCTATCCCTTCTTGTCACCCCATACATCCATCTTAACATTCGCATCTCCATTACATGCAAACGCTTTTCATCCACCACCTTTATCGCCCGACACTCAGAGCCATACATAAATAGAAATAAATTCATATTGCTTAAAACTATGAAGGCAAAGCTAAGTAAAACTGTATTCGACTCTTATTAGGAATTAATCATTAAACGTTATATTATTATAATGATGTGATTTATAAAGAAAAAGAAACATAACAGAACATCATCTAAACTATTTACAAATAACAAAAGAGTCATTTCATTATTTACATTAATTTGAGAAAAGCAAAGCAAAGTAGCAAAATAAGCGATAAGTTATTATTTTTTATTACTAATCAGCCAAATAACACGAGCTGGCTTAGCTTTACATGCAGGAATTTGGAGATTTGGAGCAGAATGGAAAGAATGAAAGTGATTTAACTATACTCGCAACAGCATTTGGAATTTCCACTTACATGGCATCTAACTCATGTTGATTATAAAACGTCTTAATTTTAATTTGTGGGATATTATGACACAGGCAGGTATGTGTAGTTTTATTCACTAATAGGGCTCATTTAAAAGTTACACTAAATAAATATTGTTTTTAAGTACTTATGAGTTGTGCTTACATTGAGTTAAACTTTATGTTTATTGGAATATTATACAGAAAACCTAAACAGCATGAAAAGTTATTAACCTACATAGAATAAATAAAAAGCTTATATTATATATAAATATTGAATATATTATATGTAATTTGGGTTATTATATAGTAATTAAAAATAAATATTATATTTATTAAATTAAAATATGTATCTATAGTTATCTAGCTATTATAATAGATATTATAATGTATTGTATATTTTACTGAATCTAAATTCTTTAGATACGTTTTGTTGTTATCTGAGTGATATGTATGTCTATATCTATTAACTCCAGGAACACAACAATTTATTTCATATATAACATTAAGATAATTTGAAAAGGACAGTTTATTGAAACAGTCAAACCAAGAGAGGCATAATGATAATCTAACTAGTCTAGTCTTCAAACTAAACATGTTATTATATAAAACTAAATAAAATTAAATGTATCTTTTCTTTCTGTGGTATCGTTTAGTTATCGAGTTCCAGAGTTGAGAATTCAATGAAATTGTTGAACACTAACTCGTGAGTATGACTTGATTTCCATTCGTAAACTCACATTAAGGTCTCGACATATGTTGCATGTTCGTTACTTATTCGTTTGCATAACATTGATGTGGTGAAATCAATACTTTTAATATTTATAATCGAATTTACAATATCTTATAGGGTCTTGCTTATTTGAAAGCTTCTAAGATATAACTACGGTAAGATACTATAAAGATGCGTTTCTTAGTCATCCATGTGGGATACGACTGTAATTGTAAAAGATAGTATGTTATGTCTTCAATATTATTTTCAACCATAACACTTTGAATATTCACTGAATAAATAGATTTTAAATACCAAATAGTCTTATTGAACAAATCAAAATAAGAAATTATGAAATCTTTCTAAAATTAGTATTTTTGATTAGATTTGAAAGCGTTTTCTTCTTAATTAAGTGTTTTCAATTTATTTATAATGTTTACTTATCTGAAAGTTTAACAAAATGTAAATTTTACCCAAGTTACGAGAGGGCTTAGTGGTATTTAAAATACAATATTAGTTATATAGTGATTATTTTATACCATATGAGGTAAATTAATGGATTTATTTTAATTTCACCTCCTCTTTCGACAACTTTCTTCTTCTTCATCTTCACAAGATTTGTACCAATTTCGATAAGTTCATACAAATCTGTACAATTATTGTAATTCTAAAGTGTTATTCATATTATTTATTTACAATACAAAACTTTTCTAAATTTGTATTATACACATTTGCTGCAGTTCCCATTTTTCAAAATCGAATTGCAATCATAAAACGATATTCAAGTATGATCTAAGACAAAAAAAGAATTAAAAAAGATACTAGGATACAAAAGAGAGAGAGTTGTGCACGACGCACATACAGCATACGAGGTCCTGTATGCTGTATGTGCGTCGTGCACAACTCTCTATATTTGAATGTCTATATTTATTTTGTGTCATCTATACTCGATCATATGGTAATGTACAATAAATTAAAACAAGACTCACTAGAAACACTTACACACATTTTGCTTTGTGATATGATTTCATGTATTATATATTATTTCTCAGCAACACACTTAATTAATGTTCTAATACACAAGCAAATGAATCTACACTAAACAAAAGATATTATATTACAGAGCTGTATAAAATTTTATTTTAATTATGTTTTTGTTCGAACATTACCGGATATTCTATTGGAATCAAAATAAAGATACTCGTCTGAGTATCTTTGTTTTGAAAACAATATAACTATAAGAAACTTCATGAAAAGTTAAAGGAAGTGACGTAAAAGAGAGCTTAAATGCTGATTGGTCAATACTGATATACTATACTAGCTTTTAACCACGGCTACGCTTGCGTTGTATATAAAGTGGAAAGTAACATGGCCGACTATAGCGCTGGCCTGCGGAACTAATAATTTCTTGATCGAGTATAATTTCAAATCAATAATATCTGCTAAAGTATTTATTTGATAACAATTTTGTTTTGTTTTAAACCACAAAGCTATTGAATTCATTTAGTTATAATATAATATAAGGGATCAATAATGAACAGAATAAAAAAACGTAATATTTTTAAATGAAACTTTGCATATAAAAATAGTTTTTGTGAGTTGAACACAAGAGATAGAGACAAGTTGTCATAGACTTCTTTTTAGTATATTTGTAGAAATGCAAAATTAATTTAGCACGTTACTTAAGTGTATCTCCACTGACTTACGCGGCGAGACTTTTACGACCGCAGAACCTCTTTATCGTAGTAATTGTTTCAATTAATTTATATAATACCGTAATGTACTATTTTCCTAAATCTTCCTTAAGAATTTCTATTTTAATATATGATATAAAATATAGTGTAATTGTTCATATCCTTTAAATAGCTGTCTGTCTGTACATACAAATAGACAGCTTTTGAGAACTTTGTTTTATCTATTATTTGTCATAACGCAAGTAACAGTTAACATATTTGGCAAGAGATTTATTTGAAATCGTCCGTTAGTTTACAGAGATATATAACTCACATGACTCATTGCAATATACAAGATTTCTAGTACTCGTATATAAAAAGTTTTATTTAATTTCTATTTCATTGTCCTTTATTACGATTTACCTAAATGTCAGTTTGTCAGACACATGATAATTAATATTTCCTTGGTGTTGGAGTGTCTTTTCAGTGATTAGTTTTAGAAACCTTCTTTAAAACAGAAAACAACAATAAACGATTGTTTGCACAAGTCTTACATATTATAAATTTTACGACAAATAATGTTTTTACTCTCAGATTAATGAATAAGAACCAACAGAAACAGAATGTTTTCGGTCGAACGCAGAACACTAATATGTAGTTATAATGGAATCTTTGCTTTTTTATATCTGAAGGTGATTTTATCAATATGATGTCAAGTCTAACTACTCTTTATTTCATATTTATAAAGCAGAGCATTCACAAACAGATACGAAACAAAGTTACAAACAACTTATTACATTAAAGTCACCTTTTCTTCAACTATTTTTATTTTTTTAACTGTACGTTGTGATCTGGTCTCAACCTATATATGAAAAGATAACGGTCGTATACATCTGTCTTTTAAAGTAAATGAAAATAATGTTTGTAATTGTCAGCGTGTGATACAATTATATTAAAATAATACAACGCCATCTGTTATTAGGCTGCATCACACTGCTCTCCTAGAAGTCATTACTTGCGGTGGTGGTGAAGGCTAGCTTGCCTCCCTGTCTAAATATGGCGAAGGGGGTGATGGCTGACCCTTGTGTTAGGCTCGTGAACGGGTGCTGCTTGCGGTAACTGGTTATCTTGCTAGCCACGGATTTATTTATTTTTTAATGAAGTAACCATGAAGCCGGCCTATCGATTTCATCGCGATGGTTCAAGTTGTTCGTAAAGTGTTCACTAAATATTGACTTTGTGTCACGGTGATCACAATAAATAAATATCCCGCTGAGTTTATTGTGTGCTTCTTCTCAGACCCGGGCTCGTTTGGAATCCTTATAGCCTTCATTTTGAGTTCAAGACTGTCTTTACATAAGGGCTTACTATGGTATCAAAAAAGGTTCATCTGACATTCTTATTTAACACACATAAGTAATTTTGGAGTTTTATACACAGCTTTTCACTAAAAGCATTTAATACTTTCATAAAATGTACCTCCAATATGTCTAATGTCTATTATAATAAAAATATTTATTTCCAATACGTTTTCAAGGTCGTCCCGGTATCAACAGGGATTTCATTGTGATTCACAAATAGCATTTATAAAATAAACATTGCTTTTGACGGCGACTAGGATCCTATTTGACGTCAATAACACAGGGAATCTCTCAGATCCTTATATATTAAGTATATATTATATATGCTTTGTTTTTTTTAATATTCCTATAATTTTTATTTTGTTAAATATATTTAAGTTAGCAATAAGGAAGTTTTATCTTGTTATTAATAAATCAAAATCTCAATAACATTTATATTTCTTATCTGCATTACACATTTAATAGATTTTCGTATAAATTACGTAACATTTGAATAGTAATCCAATCCAACACAATGCATAGCTGGTTCTATTGTAATGAACATTTCCGATTCCCAATCGCCCCGAGCGTACTCAGTACTGCCATTTATACTTTAGAGTTAGTTAGTTAGTAGAGCAGTGCAAGTTGTTTTGAGATATAGTTAAGTTTGAAGGTAAATCTCTTCAATATATTTGAAATTTATTTTATGTTACTCTCTTGTTAATTGGCATTGCATTATCAATTTTATAATTAAAGTTGTTATTAAAACTTAAACTTAACTTAAACTTAAACATAAGGCGTATATAGGATGATAGCATTAATTATTATAAGAGATGGAAAATAAAATAGAGTGATTTATAAAAAATATATGAAATATTTCTAAAAGTGGCAATATATCGTTTATAGATGGTTTTGGTGATCTGTTGCTGAATTACTAGTTTGTGACACTGATGAGACGAAGGTCGTGGGTTTGATTCTCGGACGCGTTCTATTATTGTGTGATATAATTATATTTCTCTTCGAGGCTGGAATATTGTTTGTGCATTCTGTTTGTAATTTGCTGCCATCAAGATTATTAAGATCTTCCTCTAGAAATAAATCTAAATAACTTTTATTCTCTCAAAAGTTGTTTTAAATCACCTAAAACTAAGTCTTGAACTTATTTATGAATATACGTTCATGAATTTAGAATTCTGAAAATCCTTGAAAATACATTTGTTATAATTCTTCAATGTCTCTCGTCTTCGGCGTGGTGTGGTGTGGTGTGGTGTGGTGGACTCGAGATATTGTCTGTTAAGACATATTATATCGTATTCGTTATGAAAATACAAAGTTTAAGGAATATTATAATATATATTTACATGACGTTTACTTATTGAGTTATTTCCATTGTCAAATATTAATACATATTATCTTAAATACTAAGGTATGTAATAAATATCACTGAATGAAATATGTAAAACAATATATGAATATATAAGTAATAGAAGCAATTTATTTCCATCAACTCTAGCCTTTCTGTTCCTGGAACTGGCGGGTCAGCTTCACATACAGGAGCAGATGAAATCTGACATACGACAGGCGATGGAAAAACAACTTTCAATATACATATATTTCGTAATATATAAACGCGGTGCTGCTCGACCTTTCTCTTACCTTGGTTTAACTCGCTACAGCGTAACTAGATACTGCTTCAACAAAACCTCAATGTATCCTAAATTATGGTATTGCGGTGTGTCTGTGTGTGTGTATGTCATTTTTATTCATGAGTACTTCTTGCACGTGTGTGTGTAAATGCGTATGTATGTATAGGCATATATTCTAATTTTTTATTAGGTGATTTCTTAGTTCAATCAACTACAATATGTAAAAAAATGATATATCGTTTTTACCCGTTTCTTGAAGAATTCCATTTTTAAGTTTGAATTATAATAAAATCCGAGTCAAAGCATATGTTATTAAATTTGCCAGCCAATAGACATAACAAAAGCAGTGTACAATTACATCCCACACAGATAACACATGCAGTACAGTATAATCTGTATCAGCAAATCATTTCTTAAAAACAATTTGCATTGTAACTTGATACTTCAGAAATGCTGAATATACTTTACTTTGTATCCGTGTCTACTTCTAAGAATTTAATAATATATACTTAAATAACACGTGCAGATACATGAAAATAAAACCTATTGTTCATACAATAACAGCTATTATTTTTAACGTATAATAATATATATATCCGGTAATATATTACATGTAAAAGATTCAAATGAAATGCTGTCTCGTAAAGTTTCTCCCACACGTTCGGATATCACCTGTTGGTAATAATTGTCAGGCCTGACAGACAGTCCATTTGGAGTCTTTCAAATTATCTTTAAGGTTACAAACCCTATTTCGAGAATAAACTTTATTATCTTTATATATAAATAACAGACGGAGAGATTATCTAGACTCTGCACAATAATCCGTGAATCAGACAAGGAATTATCTGGAATTATGGGAAATTGAACCCAGACTGGACCAGACTTTGGATCAGTCAGTCACCCCGAGAATACATGTCAAATATGTAATATTACTTATTAAATGAAGTATTAAAATAAATAAAAATTCACAAATAAACATGTCCTTTTTGTATTAATATAATATTATTTTATCTATGAAATAATTTGCTGTTTTCTTTACTGTGGGTCCAGTTCATATTCACACTAAACATTAATGGCAGTCAATGATATATATATTGTTTCTTTATTATTTATTTCGTTTGTGTTAGCACTTGTGTATCTGTGTATGTCACAAGACCATTATTGACGAGAGTTTTTGAGGGTTAATTTAATATTATCAAAGTAATGTCACAGGATATGTAGAATAGTTTTAAACTACCTTAATATTTATATATATACATACATTAAGTATATAATAAGTTTATATTTATTCTTGTATATTTTATAATTAGTTTTGTATATCGAATTATATTACAAATTTAACAGACGAAAAACATGTTCATTTTCAACTCCTACGAGATAAGATATTGTGAAAGTCTCATTAATAGACAGTTTTATTTAAATAATAAAATATCAATGTTTTAATAGATGTTAAGTCCAGTGGAAGGTAAATTAATGTATAGTAAAGTTTTATGAGTTATGAATGTTTTTAAATGAATCAAAGTTATTATCGAGGGAACTGCGGCTGCACGGTGTGAGAGATGAGAGATCATCAGCATCTTTACATAATATAAGCATTGAACAAAAACTCACCAACCTTGAACAAATTATATCACTGGAAGTTTAAGTTGTTACATTACCGGTACATGAAAAGTTACAGAATATATTATAGTAGGAAATAATATAAATATAGATAAATTGTAATTTGTTTTACGTAACCAAAACATGCTCTCTAATAGTGACAAGGTTTCCTAGACAATGATTACAATAACCACAAGTAATCATTTAATTAATATTGAGTTGTTACATGTATATATATATATATTATATAATTGAATTATCTTGTTAGGAATCTTTCGAACCAATATTTTTATCTAATGTTTGAGAATCGCGTACTTCTTAGTGTTCAAATTTAGATTAAGATTACCTAAAATAATATTCATCAAAACAATTTTTATTCTAAATCTCTAAGCATTTAGTTCATCGATAAAAATAGTGCGCAGAATGAAAGAAATAAGTTGAAAAATATTATTTGAAATATTATTGTATTTATATTAAATCCTTTAAATAACATAATTCTTGTATATTTGTAAATATTATGACGACATTAGTTATTCAAGCTTTACTCTAATACGACCAAATATTTTTTATTTACTTTAAAGTTAGTGCGTGCTTTCATACAATATGTAATTATCTCTAGTAATATTGAGGCATTTAGATATATCAATGATGTATATTTTTAGTATTTATAATATGTTAGAATTACAGTTTTATTATATACAAATACCCACGTTGCTATTTCTCAGTTTAAAAAATATGAAGACCTGCAGAGTGACAGAGGTAATATTGGAATTACCCATTTTATTCATTGTCTTTTATTATTCTTTTATAAGTTTTTTGTCAAACAGATTTATATGTCAATTTTTCCCTTTTTTTATTATTTGAATAGAAATATTTGCTTGTGACTCAAGTGAAGATCATTACATATTTTTATAGCACCCTGCAGGCTTTGTTCTCAAAATACATAACAATTTTCAAAGCAATTGGAATGGTGTAAAAATAGTCTAGTGAATAAAATCCGTGGATAGTTTATTAAGAGTTTATTCGTGTTAATATAATTTTTAAGTTATTTCAATAAAAGAAGTTGTCTATTTGACCCGCTATAATGTAATGTTAGAATTATAAAATATTAGTTTGATTATATTTATTTTTAATTGGATGAAACATCATCCAAGTTTAAACTACAGAATTAAAGAAAGTTATAGCAAAATCAGGTTAGTTATCGTTTTAACTTATGGTATTTGCTAAATTTTAGACAATGCTATAATAAGACAAGATGAAGCTGTAAGAAATATCTTCTACAGCAACATAATAATACTAACTGTTAGAAGAGTAAGTAACGGAAATATTTACATGTTTCTAAATATGATAAATCAAAATATTTCTAGACATATTACGATGTCTCTTCAATAGACCACAATATTAGTTTAACACTTTCGCTGCCACCAGATTTTCATAAATTGAGCCCTGTGTGCTGTTTCAATTTTTCATATAAACGTTTGCATAAAGGCATTTAAATAAACGGAAAAATAGTAAAAAGAATGTTGAGCCAATTAAATACTATAAAAAATTGACTTTTAATTGCTCCGTACATGCTATGGCCCTGGGGTGAAACACGGGGTGAAAATTGCGTCTCCGTACACGCTACGGAGCTAGTAGTGAAAGTGTTAAAACTTCATAAACAACTTGTCTTTGTGTATAATATGTATTTCAAAAACAACCTTTCATTTGGAGCTTTGATAGTGGACTTCAATGCGTCCAATTAATAACTTTGCTTTAAACCAACCTTACATTGGAAAAGCTCCAAAATCTATGAACTCATGGATGTCAAAAGTTTTTGCTACAGTTATATAATACAGAAAAAAATATAGAAGATATCTAAATTTTTAATTACATTATATGTAAATTAATGCTAAATATATTATTAAACTGATTTAACTGAAATATATGACGAAAATCATTAATTGATTAATTGTAATAATAAATTTTATTTTTTTCTTTATAGTAGTAGTATTTAAATAATATACACTTTGCCGCTTTACCGAGAATGCTGAAATTCTAAAGCTGATTACACAAGCCCGCGTGTACTCGGAGTTCGGACTGTAATGAAACACGTAACTGATTCATTTGTAATTGAGTTGTGTTAGTACATCTGTGTGTCTGTGCGATCGATATCTGTGTTTGTGCTGTTACAGTTTGTTCGATATTATACAAATTTATGTGCAATACTAAAATTTATTACTCACTAGTAGTGAAATACTTGATACCTGAATTTAGTATAAAAAATAAAATTAGAAAAACTAAATTATAGACATTTTGTTTACAAACACCAACATACTTGAGTTTAAACAATATGTTTACTATCAATCACGGAGTCAATTAAATAACTTATCTCAAAACTTTATCAAACTTGAAGCAAACTTAAAGTAACTTATCAGAACAAGTTTGAGAATTGATTAACTATTTCATTAACCGCAACTGATAATTGAATTAATATTGTGTTTAATTATTGGGGAGATAATTGAATCAGCAGAAACAACTTTAACTAAAGTCATTAGATAATATTAGAACTAGATTGTACTTAACTATTACATTCCGTAGAATTGTTTAGATCGGATGCACAAAGTTCAAATAAAATAAAATGATCAAATGCAAATGCGCAAATAAAATGATCTTTTACTGGATATTACAATTGCTTTTAGTATATTTAGTAAGAGAAATTCTCCTCAAGGCATCCCCATCTTCTTCCATTCCTCGTAGGGAGCAACACATCTGCCAATTTTTTATATATGTCCAGAGGTGACGGCAAATCTTATCAAGTGGATTATCTACTCACTCAACACCTAATGTTATGAACAAAAAATCATATCAAGTTCTACCATACTCAGTAACTATCAGAAAAAATTAAACAAATAATATAATAGTATATTAAATTTAATAATACCAACAAACTTTTAAAAATCTTCACATATAATATAACAGTGATGACTATGAAATGGAACACAATGACGTCCGAGCGGTCCAAACGTTTGTTTCACGTCATTGTAATAAACAAACACACACACACACACACACACACACTACTATAGATCACACAGAGTATACAAATCAGATTTCTAGTAATTTAACTCAATAACAAACCCTCACGTGTTTAATTGCAACTGTTACTTCCTACTAACGAGGTTCACATTGAATTTCGATACTAATAATATCAGTCATGTTAGGTTTATACGACCTTTGATACGACTTGTTTCTTCATAAAACAGATGAAAAAATGGAGATTAAAAAGTAAGAATAGTTAGTTTGTCGTTAGGTTTAATAAGTTTTTTTTTAACAATTAAACAAACAGAATAAGCAGCTGTAATAAAAACCTGGGGTTGAAACCTTGTTTAATTTTTTAAATTCTTGAATTTGAATTCTAATTCAAAACGTCCGAAACGTTGACATCGATGCAAGGTTTTCATGCAAACATGATTTTTACTTAGTTTCAACAGAAATATAAAAAGGTATAGAATATATTTTTATATTATAATTGCATTTCCTCATCCATCCAAAATCTATCAAGATCAATGAATACACTGCGTAAATAGACGAGGTCCGTTTATGACATAGAAAATTTTAAATTTTTTTTGTTAAGCAACCAACCAACCTTAAAGCGAAATTGGATTGGAATGATTTTTACTTAACCTTGAAATACAAATGAATATGTTAAGGACATATTTAGAAAACAGGAAAAACGAAAAAAAAAAAATAGTTTTTAAATATCAATGTATGTTGATATTTTTAATTTTATTTATTTGTAAGAACAAGCATTGCAATATGTAAAAAAGAACGTTAATAATTTCAAGCACCATTTCACAAAACCGCGTGTGTTGTAGTTTGTAATATATCAACCACGTCACTAGTTCTTTTCTAACTTAGTTGTATTACAGGAATCGCATCGCATCGCGTGTGGTCACTCAAAGTCGAAATCACTCTTCTAATGGTTTTACTAACATCATTTCACGCTCACCCCACAAGAACATTTTAATAATTTCTTTGAAACAATAAAAGCACGGTAAAGTTTGTTGCTGAAAAGTCGCTGGAGGCTACTTAATATTGTATATAATTTGTACTCACCAAAAGCCTCGGTCAAATTATGCGGTATCCAGCGGGCACAAAGCTTCCTGACCGCTAAATGTTCATGGAGGATTTTGTGCACTTGACTCATACCTATGCCTAGACTTGTCCGAATCTGCTGATAGGTCGCTCTTTTGTCAGTCTCTATCATACGCCGCACAACACTGATGTTATCTTCAGTCGTCGCTGTAGAAGGCCGTCCCTCACGCAAATCATCGGTGAGATTAGTTCGACCACGTTTGAATTCATTAAACCAGTTGTAAACTGTGGCACGAGATGGGGCTTCATCGTGAAAAGCCAATCGAAGTCTATCATAACTTTCTTGTTGACTTAAATGACATCGAAAGTCATAAAAAATCATTGCACGAAAATTTTCTCGGCTTAAATTCATTCTGACGTGCACAGACAATTTTCAATTTGCCGCCAAATCGTAAAACAAATGACAAATGAATGAAATGTACACTCAATAATATTGGTAAAGAGTTCTATTTTCAAAATTTAAACTATTTTTTTTAATATAATGCTTTTAAGTGGCCAGTTCTAAAAACTTTCAGTTTGGCCCTCGTATGTAACTTTACTCGGTTTATTTACTTTTAATACGAAATCATAATTTTATCTAAAGGTATTAGAAAAAAAAAAACTCTACATTTTTTAATAATCGTTGCTAAGAATGTAGTATATGACACAACTCTCAAAACAATTATTTAGGTTTAAATTTACGAAGTACGAGAAGTATATGAAAATTATTAGTATAAGAATAGCATATGAAAAGAGTACTAGCTGTTAAGATATAAGATCCTTTATATTTTAATAGCTATTTAAGATATATTATTGATACTATACACAAACACTAATACTTATACACACATATGTATAATTAAAATAATTGTGTAGCAATATTTAATAAAATGGAATGAAAGAGAATAGCTATTCCACACGGTCACGATCTCAGTATATATATATATGTGTCTGTTATAATTAATACTATCATGTTCGGAAAATACAATAAAACTTTGTATTCGAAATAATATAAATACTTTTCTATTTAGATCCTTAATTCAATAAATATATATTAAATATCAATAAACTAAATAAGATTGTTATCGCAATCAAACACAATGCATAGCTGTTTCTATTGTAATGTACATTTCCGATCCCCGATCGCCCCGAGCGCACTCAGTGCCGCCGTTTATATTTTACTTAGATAATAGTGTGCTTCAAGTTGTTTTGAGATATCTAAGCTACAAAATAAACTGTTTATTTTGTAGCTTAGATATTTTCAACATATTTGAAATTTAGATTTATGTTACTCTCTTGTTATTGGGTATTATATTAACCATTCCATAATTAAAGTTGTTATTAGCTTAAACTTAAGTTGTATTAGTAATAGAGATGAGGTAGAAGTGGAATGTTCAATATATTATAATAATAATGAATAAGTCTTAGTACACAGAATGCATTCCGCAACTCGTTGTGGGATATACAATTCAGCTGTTTCACGGCGATGTAGTATCGGAAAATTATAAAACGAAAACACGCCACACGTCGCATTTCATAAATAATTAGGATGCACCGAGCTCTTTTGATGTTAAATGAAGAAAACCCGGGTTGTAATAATTAAACACATTAATTATAAAGAAACTTTGATATTACTCAGTGTCTTTATCTTATATAAACAACGTAGTTGACATTAAGATAAACCCAAATATATATTTAATTGCAGCAGTTAAAACAAGATAGGTATAACAATAAATGTCCTAAATGTTTTCATGTTTTTATATAAACTTATTTTATAAAGTTAAATAAAATCCAATCTCTCTAGCGTAGTTTTCTCTCTAAGTTATCCAGCTTTAGCAGAGAATTTTCCTTTTACAGTCGGAGAGAGAAAAGACAGACCGAACAAGCTATTGCTTGCAAACTTGTATTTTTTACATAAATACCCGTGGTTTATTCAAGTTTATATTTATAGTATCATTTCATTTTGTTAAATTGTTAATCTCTAAGACGTGACTGTTTTATTTAATACTTTCTTAATTTTTTAAATCAACTTCTTTATAAGAGAATAATCGTCAGTCGAAAGGACTACTACTAGTCAATAATAACAATATTAACATCTTTGGATTACAAAAATATTATCCCGGTAGGAGTCAAGGTAGTAAGAATATGTTTAAGATGAAAATGATACGATAGAAGACATTCTGAGACATAAAAAGCAATGTATAATGACTTTCGGGCATGTTGAGATAAAAAGGAGTATAGGAGTATGTTGCATTTTCAGTATTACAATATGTATTGTTTTTAATCATAATACTTGGAATATTCACTAAATAAATTGACTTTGAACGTAAAAGTCTCACCGAGGTAATGAAAACAAATTATATGGAAGTTTTTGAATTTGCTTCTGTTTGGAATCTTTATTAACTTTGTATTTTCAATTAGATTTGAAAGCATTTACTTCAGATACTATTTATTTTCTATTTACTTATAATGTTTACTTATCTAAAGTTTTATAAAATATCAATTTTACACATAACAAGGAAAGACTCAGTGTTATTTTAAATACAATATTAATTATATATTAATTACTTTATAAGAGGTAATTAAATTGGATTATACAGTTTCAACTCCTCTTTCTAGACTAAACCTCGACTTATAATAGGACACAGTTCGAGTCTTGCTTTTACTTTTTATTCTATATTTATTAAACATTTTAGATTAAATTATATTTTATAGACCAGGGCGCGTTTGGAACCCTCGTAGCCTTATTTTAAGTGGGAGAGTGTCTTTATAGAAGGGCTTATTTCTTCTATAAGTTTGGTATCAGAATAGGCCCTCCTGTCACTCCCATATGACGAACACAAATGACCACTAGTTTGGATTCAAAGTGGAAAAGATATAAAATATTAGGTTTATCTACAATTTTACATTTACAATACAATCTATATTTTACCATTTTATTCCTTGAATTGAACTGACATTACTTCAGAATGTTTTTGTGAAGCTATTTTATTTCAAAACACTTTAGTGGCTTTCGTAGGATCACATTTAGATATATTAAATTCTAATAATAATATTACTATTTAATCTTTCACAAAGTAACTGGCAACAAAACAAAATATGTTCAGTTCTTTTCATGCAAACTGTTTCCGCGTTGCCTTACCTACTACTTTTTTATTTATTGTTATTTTTAATTTATTGTTTCAGACTTGTATCGCATCATGATTGGCAGAATTCAATATGTAAATTATAATTGATAATTTTTAGTAGAACGGATTTCCTGGGCGCTCTTGGGCATTTCCATTTGTTGCCTGTCTGCTCCGGTGGGAGAATGTGGACATAATATATAGTTTTTTTATGGTAGTAGAAATAATGACATTATGAAGTAGGAATCTCTTTAATATATTTTAGATAAATGGGAGATATATAAGATGACTTCAAGGTTTAAGAATTCGAATTATATTTTCTATTTACAATATATGAAGTACTTTAATAGTATGAGCTATATTATTTGTGTGTACATTGTAATTAGTGTGTGTCCAAAGGACGAGTGGTACGTACATGTGTGCAATCGTCATCGCGAGCGGAACTCACAGTGTTGAATTATTAAAGACGACAATCACTGGTGTAGAGGAACTGGAAGTGACTGAATGTTAATGTTTAGATCGACTATGCAGCTGTACCTATATACTTATTTTGTATTTTCTTCACTTGAACATATTACTATATGTAACTAACACTACTGTGTATAATAGACTTAAGAGAATATTTTAACTAGAAAAGACTAGCACACTTTTTGCTTTGAAATATTATTTGTATTTGTATGCTGTAAAAAAATAACACAGGATAAACTTAAATAAAGTTATTATCCAAGAGTATACGAATCCAAAATAAACAAAAGGAATAATATTAACGAGCTTTATAAAATATTATTTTAATTATGTTTTTCTTCTAAAGTCGGATGTTCCATTGTGTGTTCATCTTTGTCCTGCGTCGAGTTCCAAACCGCGTTCAGCGACTATGGTGAAACTCAAAGCTACAGTTTATGACTACTCATCTACAATTCTCTGTTTAATTCATTAAAATGTTTTTAGAAATTTTCTTTTCCTATTAGTCACTGCACTTCAGCTTCCAAAAAAGACGTATGAATACTATGATATATACATAAAATAAAACTAGGAATGGTGTGAATATTAATAATATGTCTAACCTTATAATCATTTTCATTTTAACAAATGTCTGTTCACAACATGAGTGATATAACACACACTATTCACCATGGACCATTCATGATGACGTTTGTGTTGGAACACATAATGTTGTTTATTAAAAACGAGAAACTCACATGCGACAAAACTAGAAGTGTTTGGAACACATTATTTATTATTAAAAAGTAATTATCATTTATTTTATATATTTTTGATTTGAACATATAATATTTAAATCTATTATATGCCAGTCATTCATATCAAACGCGTTCTGCTTCAGAGTAGTCAACTTTCGAGAACAATAAAAAATATTTTAATATACATAAATTAAATCGGTTCTATGATTCAAGTTAATTAAAAATAAACAAAAGCATAATACCACGCAAATTTGTAAAAAAATATTTTAACCTCTTTATATTACCAGATGTTCCATTCTCTAAGTATCTTTGTTTCCAGTAGCGTCGTTTTTCAAACCTCGTTAGAATTTTAATTTCGGAATTTGAGTGCTCTTTTCATAGAAACATTATGACTGATCAAATATGGTTGCCGAAACAAATTTTTTTATACAAAATTCATTTTAAAACCAGGATTATGTACCCAAATTGAGGTCCTTAGCACCCATAATGAAAGGTATTGAGGTCTACGCTCAAAACACTTATAAAACTTTTTAAATCGAGTAAAATTCAGTATGACTGCCAAAGTGACTTAATAGTCACTAACATCAACCAGTTTTTATAAAATTTGGTAGACTTTACTAGAATTGTTGTAAGAGAGTTGTATTTGTAAATTCAAAAGTTTTAAATTCATCACACTTGGATCTGTAAAATTCAAGATGGCGGATCTGATACAGTGAATTAATGTTGAATTTTACAAATTCAATTCAACTGTCAACTTTCAAGTTTTAACAATCCTCCTAATAGTGCTTACAAATAAATAAAATATTATTTTATTCAAGTAGTTGTTTTAATTGGAAATATACATATATTGCATGCACCTAAGAAACATCAGACTAGTAGCACTGTTTAGTGTTAAAGAAACCAACAAGAAATTCCATACTTATCTCTTACCATAACATTAAACTATATAACATGAAAGAACAAAGTACGGTATAACAATAAGAAGGCTATATAATAATTTATTATAAAAAAGTATTTGCTATCTCTTAATAAATAATTGAAAATTGTCTGTCAGTTAACGAAAAGAACTATCATTTCCTTTTCCGAAATGTTGTAATTCATTGTTCAGCGTAAAAAGCATGTCTATATTTGTCTTTCCTGTTCTTAAATAAGAAGAAACAATAAAAAACAATGATTTTCCTCTTCAATTATCCACAAAAGATGATTGTCAATAGTTACAAATATCCAAATGGTCATTTTAGTAGACGAAAAAAGTAACTTTGTTTTTTAATAAAATGTTTTTGTTTCAAAATATTATATAATTTTTATGAAATTTTAAATTATATTTTTCTAACAGCGATTACACAGGGTTATATTTTTTTCGTCAAATTTGTTTACATGATTTTTTATTCCCGTTAACAAATAAATGTATATTTGAGAGTTCGGTCAAGTGTCACAATGTCACTCTATCAGTAAGGTCATTCAGGAATTGACAGATATTTATTTTGTATTTTATTAATTATCCGCCGAGAAACCGGATGTTAATAACATTCACATTATGGAATAGACTTTTGTCTAATTCAGTGGTCAGGGGTTAATATAATGTAACATATTATACTATGCCTAATGCGAAAGGCTATATTTATAGGAATATATCAAATGCTTGTGCCTTTTCCAACTTCAGTGTATAATTACTGATCCATAGTCTTCTCTTATAACTTAGTTACAAACAAGATAAAGTGTACAATAGCGTTGGTCGGAATCCAGCGCTGTCGGACTGGAAGAGGAAATCCTGTACCAAAGATAATGTGAAGATAATGTTAAATGTATTCTCTTACAAAGAATAAGAGTTTCTAACCCGCATGAACCAATACTAATAATATCAGATATTTCTTAACTTCATATTTTGAAACATGAACCATACACTTTAAAACGCTTTTGAAGTTAAAAAACACATTATTTTTGAGAGATAAGATGTAACGACGCCTTACAAATTATTTGATGTCAAAACAAAATCAAATTGCTGTTAACTGAACTTCCAAATATAACTTATAACATTTCTACCTGATTTTATTTAACATTTTACTGAACAATTAATGTCATTATTATGTACGCTATTAGGACAAGACATTCCAGAAATATAACGCATAAATTATTTGACTTGTTCTGCCCGAAAAAAATATTTGTTGAAGTAAATCTTTTAATACACAATTGTTGAATACAATCTGGACTGAACTGAATACCTTTTAATTAGCTTCATCGGGCTTTTGACACGATACTTTTATTATTATATTGTTTTATTTTAAGTTAATATAATATTATTCAAATTAAACGAATCAAGCTTAATTTTTTTACTGGAATTACTATTTTGCAGTTAAAATTTTTAATATTATATAATAATGGTACTTAATATTATTGCATTATTTAATATCTATTGACTTGTTTTTATTGAACTATATATATTTTGGCTCTGCGGTAGACTGTTCTGTATTGTTTAGATAATAGTTAAATTAGAATAGTTTACTTTTAAACATTTTTTAAGGAACGTCCCAACGTTTGCTATTCGATTGTTATTCGATACATTACTAAACTAACAAATTAAAAATTATACAATACACAGAAAGTTACATATTTAATACACTCAAACGAAGTTGCAAACAACTTATTACATGTTGTCTTTAATATCCTTCCTTATTATTACTATCTTTTTATTTCTATATACGTTGAGAGTAAATTTATCTGTCTTTTAAAATATATAAGTAAATAAATATATCCTTACGAGTATGTATATAATAGGTTGGCAACTAAGTAGTTGCGGATTTCACTCATAGATGGCTTCAGTTGACTTTTTAGGTTTGCAGACGTTGTAAAAATGTAAAATACATTTTGTTATTTGATAGTTGGCAATTGAGCTGGTTAATCAGTAAAAAAAGTTTTTTGATCGGTTTCGTAGTTTTTGTTTGGCATTCGTTGAAAAATTGAAAATCAAAAGAAATATTTTCGTCATATTTCGCTTTTTTATTTTAGCAAATGGAAAATCACATCTCAAGCTCATAAAAAGATATGTGCTGCTAATGGTGACGAAGCCTAAAAAAAGAGCAGCAGTGTCAAATTTCGTTATGGTGATTTTTCAGTCAAAGTTGAAAAACGATTTGGTCGTCCAGTTGAAGTTGATGAAGCCCTAATCAAAGAAATAATCGATTGGGATTATCACAGTACAAAACGTGAGATTGCAGAGAAGTTTCATGTGTCACACACGTGCAGTGAAAATCATTTATAACGACTTGGATATGTTCAAAAACTCGATACATGGGTTCCTCAATAACTGAAAGAAACACATTTAACGCAACACATTAACAGCTGCAATTTGCTAAAGAAACGTTGTGAAAATGATCCATTTTTAAAATGACTGATAACTGGCGATGAAATTGGGTTATTTACAACAATATCAAGCGGAAAAGATCGTGGAGCAGACCAGGGGTGCCAACTCAAACAACGTCAAAAGCTGATATTTATCAAAAGAAGGTTTTGTTATCAGTTTGGTGGGATTACAAAGGAATTGTCTACTTTGAACTCTTACCACCCAACCGAATGATCAATTCTGATGTCTACATTAAACAACGAACGAAATTAAATAATGCAGTTCAAGAAAAGCGGCCCGGAATGACAAATTGAAAAAATATTGTATTCCATCATAACAATGCAAGGCCATACACATCTTTGGCCACTCGGAAAAATTATTGGAGGTTGGTTGGGATGTTTTGTCACATCCACCATATAGTCCCGACCTTGTACCATCTGATTACTTTTAGTTTTCTTTACAAAACTCCTTGAATGGTAAAAATTTCAATAATGATGATGATATCAAATCGTATCTAATTCAGTTTTTAGCTAATAAAAACCATAAGTTTTATGAACGTGGGATTATGATGCGGCCTGAAAGATGGTAAAAGGTCATCACATCAAAAGGTCATCATCATGGCACGATCAAAATGGGCAATACATTACAAAATAAAGTTATTTAGTTCCATGAAAAAATCGTCTTTGATTTTCTTTAAAAAATCCGCAATTACTTAGTTGCCAACCCTATATACGAGTATATACCTATAACTTATTGTTATATGTAACTTTACTCGGTTTATTTACTTTTAATACGAAATCATAATTTTATCATAAATAAAAATCTACATTTGATAAATCTCAAAACAATTATTTAGGTTTAAATTTACGAAGCACGAGAAGTATATGAAAATTATTAGTATAAAAATAGCATATGAAAAGAGTACTAGCTGTTAAGATATAAGATCCTTTATATTTTAATAGCTATTTAAGATATATTATTGATACTATACACAAACACTAATACTTATACACACATATGTATAATTAACATAATTATGTAACAATATTTAATAAAATGGAATGAAAGAGAATAGCTATTCCCCTATTATATATTTATACATACATATATATATATGTTTGTCTGTTACAATTAATACTATCATGTCCGGAAAATACAATAAAACTTTGTATACGAAATAATATAAATACTTTTCTATTTAGATCCTTAATTCAATAAATATATATTAAATATCAATAAACTAAATAAGATTGTTATCGCAATCAAACACAATGCACAGTTGTTTCTATTGTAATGTATATTTCCGATTTCCGATCGCCCCGAGCGCACTCAGTACCGCCGTTTATACTTTACTTAGATAATAGTGTGCTTCAAGTTGTTTTTAGATATCTAAGCTACAAAATAAACTATTTATTTTGTAGCTTAAATATTTGCAACATATTTGAGATTTATGTTACTCTCTTGTTATTGGGTATTTTATTAACCATTCCATAATTAAAGTTGTTATTAGTTTAAACTTAAGATGTATTAGTAATAGAGATGAGGTAGAAGTGGAATGTACAATATATAATAATTAATAATTAATAAGTCTAAGTACACAGAATGCATTCCGCAACTCGTTGTGGGATATACAATTCAGCTGTTTCACGGCGATGGAGAGTCGGAAAATTATAGAACGAAAACACGCCACACTTCGCATTTCATAAATAATTAGGATGCACCGAGCTCTTTTGATGTTTAATGAAGAAAACGCGGGTTGTAATAATTAAACACATTAATGATAAAGAGACTTTGTTGTTGTTACAACGTAGTTGACATTAAGATAAACCCAAATATATATTTAATTGCAACAGTTAAAACAAGATAGGTATAACAATAAATTTCCCAAATATTTTCATGTTTTTATATAAACTTATTTTATAAAGCTAAATAAAATCCAATCTCTCTAGCGTAGTTTTCTCTCTAAGTTATCCAGCTTTAGCAGAGAATTTTCCTTTTACAGTCGGAGAGAGAATTACAGTAGATATCGTGACGCACAGACCGACCGAACAAGCTATGGCTTGCAAACTTGTATCTTTTTCATAAATACCGTGGTTTATTCATGTTTATATTTGTAGTATCATTTCATTTTGTTAAATTAATATTCTCTAAGATGTGACGTGTTTTATTTGATACTTTCTTAATTTTTTAAATCAACTTCTTTATAAGAGAATCGTCAGTCGAAACGACTACTACTAGGCAATAATAAAAATATTAACATCTTTTGATTACAAAAATATTATTCCGGTAGGAGTCGAGGCAGTAAGAATATGTGTAAGATGAAAATGATACGATAGAAGACATTCTGAGACATAAAAAGCAATGTATAATGACTTTCGGGCATGTTCAGATAAAAAGGAGTAAAGGAGTATGATGCATTTTCAGTATTACAATATGTATTGTTTTTAATCATAATACTTGGAATATTCACTAAATAAATTGACTTTGAACGTAAAAGTCTCACCGAGGAAATGAAAACAAATTATATGGAAGTTTCTGAATTTGCTTCTGTTTGGAATCTTTATTAACTTTGTATTTTCAATTAGGTTTGAACGCATTTTCTTCAGATATTATTCATTTTATATTTACTTATAATGTTTACTTATCTAAAGTTTTATATAATATCAATTTTACACATAACAACAACATTACTCAGTGTTATTTTAAATACAATATTAATTATATATTAATTACTTTATAAGAGGTAATTAAATTGGATTATTCAGTTTCAACTCCTCTTTCTAGACTAAAACTCGACTTATAATAGGACACAGTTCGAGTCTTGCTTGTACTTTTTATATATTTATTAAACATTTTAGATTAAATTATATTTTATAGACCAGGGCGCGATTGGAACCCTCGTAGCCTTATTTTAAGTGGGAGAGTGTCTTTATAGAAGGGCTTATTTCTTCTATAAGTTTGGTATCAGAATAGGCCCTCCTGTCACTCCCATATGACGACCACAAATGACCACTGGTATAAATTCAAAGTGGAAAAGATATAAAATATTAGGTGTATCTACAATGTTACATTTACAATACAATCTATATATTACCATTTTATTCTTTGAATTGAAGTGATATCACTTCAGAATGTTTTTGTGAAGCTATTTTATTTCAAAACATTTTAGTGGCTTTTGTAGGATCACATTTACATATATTAAATTCTAATAATAATATTACTATTTAATTTTTCACAAAGTACTTGGCAACAAAACAAAATATGTTCAGTTCTTTTCATGCAAACTGTTTGCACGTTGCCCTACCTACTACTATTTTTTATTTATTGTTACGGACTGGTATCGCATCATGATTGGCAGAATTCAATATGTAAATTATAATTGATAATTTTTAGTAGAACGGATTTCCTGGGCGCTCTTTGGCATTTGCATTTGTTGCCTGTCTGCTCCGGTGGGAGAATGTGGACATAATATATAGTTTTTTTTAAGGTAGTAGAAATAGTGATATTATAAATTAGGAATCTCTTTAATATATTTTAGATAAATGGGAGATATATAAGAAGATTCAAGGTTTAAGAATTCGAATTTTAATTTCTATTAAGACTATATGAAAGACTATACTATACTAATAGTACCTATATTATTTGTGTGTACATTATAATTAGTGTGTGTCCAAAGGACGAGTGGTACGTACATGTGTACAATCGTCATCGCGAGCGGAACTCACAGTGTTGAATTATTAAAGACGACAATCACTGGTGTAGTGGAACTGGAAGTGACTACATGTTATATAATAATTAATTTTTATTTTCTTCACTCGAACATATTACTATATGTAACAATACTGTGTATAATAGACTTAAGAGAACATTTTAACTAGAAAAGACTTGCACACTTTTTGCTTTGAAATATTATTTCATGTTGTAAAAAAATAACACAGGATAAACTTAATTAAAGTTATTATCCAAGAGTAAACGAATCCAAAATAAACAAAAGGAATAATATTAACGAGCTTTATAAAATATTATTTTAATTATGTTTTTCTTATAAAGTCGGATGTTCCATTGTGTGTTCATCTTTGTTCTCTGTCGTGTTTCAAACCGCGTTCAGCGACTCTGGTGAAACTCAAAGCTACAGTTTATGACTACTCATCTACAATGCTCTGTTTTATTCATTAAAATGTTTTTATAAAATTTCTTTTCCTCTTAGTAACTGCACTTCAGCGTATGAATACTATAATATATACATAAAATAAAACTAGGAATGGTGTGAATATTAATATGTCTAACCTTATAATCACTTTCATTTTAACAAGTGTCTGTTCACAACATGAGTGATATAACACACACTATTCACCATGGACCATTCATGGTGACGTTTGTGTTGGAACACATAATGTTGGTTATTAAAAACGATAAACTCACATGTGACAAAACTAGAAGTGTTTGGAGGACATTATTTATAATAAAAATAATAATTATCAATTATTCTATATATTTTACATTTTAACATATGATATTTAAATTTATTATACGCCAGTCATTCATATCAAACACGTTCTGCTTCAGAGTAGGTACACAACTTTCATGAACAATAAAAAATATTTTAATAAACATGAATTAAATCGGTACTATGATTCAAGTTAATTAAAAATAAACAAAAGCATAATACTACGCAGATTTGTAAAACAATATTTTAATCTCTTTATATTACCAGATGTTCCATTCTCTAAGTATCTTTGTTCCCAGTAGTGTCGTTTTTGTCAAACCTCGTTCAGCGACGCTCTGATGAAACTCAAAGCAAGGGTTCATGACCACTCACTTACATTACTCTATTTAATTAATTAAATTGTTTTCTGGAATTCCATTTGTACATAAATAACTGCACCTTAGCTTGTAAAAATATGTGAATTTGAGAAGAGCTTTTTAATATTTATTTTACTTCTTATCAACAAGGATCCTGAACAGAGTTTAAGATAATACTTTTGTTTAAATACCGTACTCGTATACGTGTTTGTTGTTGCTCTAAGATAACGAGAAAATAAATCTATTACTTATTTCCAAAAATAATAATAAATAATTGATTTAGCAATGATTCTTATTAAAATATGTTGTGTTATTGAGGTTACATTAATATAAACCGTAGCTAAGAGCTGTAACGGAGGCGTAGAGAAATATCTTAATCGTGTTGGTGGTTAGTTTCCTCTATGTACGATTATTATTGTTACCATTACTCGGAAAAATACTATTTCTCATAATTACTTTATATACTCTCTTTTATTTAAATTAAATATATATTTAATGTCACTACGTTACGTTATGTTTTAAAATATATATAATAGTAATAACAAATTATTTTATACAATTTTTACTAATAATTGTAAGTTTGTGAGTTTTGTATTTAAAAAGTAAAATACAAAACTATCAGCAATAAAATATGGTGTTTTAGAATGATATCCTTGGATCGACGTAGGGGTTATGTTATATACGATAACATATGCCTTTTATACATATCCCCGATATGACCCCGGGCCTACCAAAATTGGTTTAGTAGTAGTTGTAGATTTATAGATAGTCGAAAGAAAGGTCTAGAATTTTAATTTCAGAATTCGAATGCTCTTTTCATAGAAACATTATGACTGATCAAATATGGTTGCCGAAACCAATTTTTTTGTACAAAATTCATTTTAAAACCAGGATCATGAACCCAAATTGAGGTCCTTTGTACCCATTATGAAAGGTATAAGGTAAGTCTACTTTCAAACCACTTGTAAAACTTTTTAAATCGAGTCAAATTCAGTAAGTGAGTTACTAGCCACTAACATCAACCGATTTTTATAAAATCTGGTAGACTTTAGTAGAACTGTTGTAAGAGAGATGCATTTGAAAATTCAAAAATTTTAAATTCATCACACTTGTATTTGTAAAATTCAAGATGGCGGATCTGATACAGTGAATTAATGTTGAATTTTACAAATTCAATTCAACTGTCAACTTTCCAGTTTTAAGAATCCTCCTAATAGTGCTTACAAATAAATAAAATATTATTTTTATTCAAATAGTTGTTTTAATTGACATATTTTGCATGCACCTAAGATCAGACTAGTAGCACTGTTTAGTGTTAAAGAAACCAACAAGAAATTCCATATTTATCTCTTACGATAACATTAAACTATGTAACATGAAAGAACAAAGTACGGTATAGCAATAAGAAGGCTATAAAATAATTTATTTTAAAAGAGTATTTGCTATCTCTTAATAAATAATTGAAAATTGTCTGTCAATTAACAAAAAGAACTATCATTTCCTTTTCCGAAATGTTGTAATCCATTGTTCAGTGTAAAAAGCATGTCTATATTTGTCTTTTATGTTCTTTGGAATGCAATTTAATACAAATAAATGACAATATTTGGATAGTTATGACCTATCACTATTTAGTTGACCCCATTTAATCTCACCAAACCATCAGCCAGCCGGCGATGATTTAACTCAAAATGCTACAAACATTCAAAAAGACTTAAACACTTTACGTACGTGCTAATGAAACTCCAGAAAGAATTTAATAATGTACAAGAGAAATTTAAATGATTAGTCATAAACATTGAGTGGAACGAGAGAACGCGCCTTGAAGAATGAGACGACTGTTAACAAAGATGCTAAAATAATGGAACACCCGGTAATGATAATAACAAAAATGTAATGAAGGTAATATTTTATAATGCACTTTAATAAAAATTTGCCTTGTTCTTTTAATTTGTTTGACACAGCTTTAATTTATTGCAGTGATTTACGACTTGGCTACGTAACTGCAGCTTTTCACGTTTGTTTTCTGCCAAACAATTATGATGTGCTATAAAGTGAAGCCTTACCTTACTGGTAAGGCTTAATTTTAATATTCTTGTAAATATTATATATATTTATATATAAATAAAATTAATTCAATTTAATTTATGTTTACAAAAATATTATTAATCTAATAATATTTGTGATGTACACAAAATTAATATTAGAAATAAAAATAGCCTAGCTATACCCCTCACTAGACTCCATTAAACAGGTTAATCCTTTAGGGTTAATTTTATTCGTTTTTACAATAAACTCCCAGTTTACAAAGTTCCAGAGTTTCCAAAGACGTCTCAGGTTCGAGTCCTGACCGAGTCAATAATTTTTCATTCCAGGTTTATTTTTAATGTATTCATATTTATATAATAGTATATAATTCTACTATCTTATTGTTATTCCAATAACGTTGTTTGTGAACAAGAAAACGCATTCTACATGCAACGAGCGAAGATACTCTTCTAAGATATTGTAATAATATTTATCACATTTACGTTGTATCATATCTATCGCCTTATTCAAACGTGACCTGACATTGGCTATATGTCTGATAAGGTTACTTTATGTGGTTCTTCTTTTAATACAATAATTATAACCTAATAAATAAATTAAAGTTTTGTTTGTAGATATGTTAGATTCTCTTTGTTAGTGTTTATTTTGAAATTTATACCATTTTATATTGACTATATTATTAATACGTTTTATCATTCAAGGTCTAACTTTAAATAATCCTTATATTTTCAGTACCCTAGTATTAAAAATGAACGGAACTTGCGTAAGGAAAGGAAATCTGACTTATAAACGACATACTAGGTTTTAAGTTTCTACAAATATATTTTTTTGTAATCATATAAGTTAAGGAGTCAAATAAATAAATACCTATCGAATAAAATTGAGAATAAACCTCCGTTAGTAATTACGCAGCAGGCGAAGTTTAAACAGTGTGCTCGAGGCCTAAGCAAACTGGAATTAGTTCGTTTACTTCGCAGGGAACATAAGTAGTCTCGCAATTAGTTTAAGAGTTCAGAACATAAATGCTTGAGAAATACCTTTACTGTCGTCATTTGTACTTACAGGTTTTTTGTTACAAGCAAAATGGGTCAGTGAAGAGTGTCGTATTTTTGTTATAAACATAGTCTTTAAAATAACTATTATGATTGTCATTGTGACTCACAGTGTGACTTAAGCTAACAAAAAAAAATAAGTTAACACACAATATAAAGCTGTTAAAAATTAAAAATTCTAACAGATTCCATAATAACCGCTATTAAAACATGATAAGGTTTTTAAGAAGCCTTTGTGACTCCAAGTTGTAATTTCCTGTGATATTTAATTAAAAGTCTGTATAGCCGTAACTAAAATATGAAGGTTCCTGGTTTTTTTTGTCCAAGTCAATACTTACATTAATTGAAATATAAATAACAGTGTTTGTTAACATTATGTTAATCTATCAATTATTTACATATTCTTTGCTACTTTCTTTTAGCAGTATTTAGCATTAGGTGGAATAGGTACCCTCGTTATAGTATGAAAACAAATATATCAAAATACGAAAATTAATTTCTCATCTTAACTTTATAAATGGATGAAACTACGGGAAATTCGATGTAAAACAACTTTTAATTGGAACCGCTCCAACACTTGGACGCACTGACTACGTTACGACCGTGTTTATATTAAAACTCAAGTGTTCTATGTACCTTTGTTACAAAGACTGTTCTGTTACGAAGATTACATTACTTTATGTCAATTAAATTACTTTTAATTGCAAATTAGGGCATTGAATAATACAAATATTTGGATGTATTTGAAATGTGCTTTTGATTCAAAGTCCGCTAGTTTTTTTAAAAGACTCGCAGTGTCGTGTGAACCAGATGATATACTTAATCGTATGTCTGCTCTTAAATGTTAGTAAGTAAAAGAATGGTGCGAACTTGAAGAGTTGCACTGTTTAGATAGATATTTGAATTTTTAATTGTAATATGAATTAAGGAAATTTCGCTTCGCGACCCAGTTAGGTGACATAATTAGTAAAACATAACAAATTACCTAAGTTTACTTTTATTTTTACGATATTTAATGCACAATACACTCTGATTAATCGTATTAAGAATCACATTCAATATACAATCTGCCTACGATAATAAATTTAAAGTTTCAGAACAATTTATATTATATGACTTTTATCCTCCAACAGAGAAGCTTCTCTCCGTATTCATCTGTAATATTTGCTCTGTACTGTGCGTTATTGTCTCGTTTCACACTATGTGAGTCTAAGTTGGCGGTATCTTATTTAAAAATTAATTACCGTAATATGACTAACAAGTTTATAAATAATATCGTTTATTATAATTTATAATTATAATGTAATTGAACACAAAATAATGCAACAAAGCCTTTTAAAACAAAAATTTAAAAAAATATTAAAAATAGAAAAATTTTATAAACAAAATAATAAAACTCATAACTTACTTTTCCTTGTCCTTATTTGCAAGTCCCTGGTGGTCAAATATATTCCACATGCAGCGAGCAAAGTCGGTAAAGTATGAGAAAATATCTCTCATTCACATCATGCTCCTGTCTTCTGCACCGTGATACATGACATTAAGACAATATCGGTTTTGTCTGTATTCACGTAGCATTGTAGAGATCTTCAAGACATTCGTATTATTATTCATTGGAATAGAAGTAAAACGCAATGCTTTACAAAAATATTATTTCTTTTCATCTGTCACGAAATTAATTATACAAATGCTCTTCAAAGAATGTCTTTAATGCATAAGTAATGTACACACTCCACCCTCCATACTTCAAGTTATCTATTTACAAATTATAATGTTTTAATTCACAGATGAGAACCTAAGGCAAAATATTTCTTACTATTTTACTCATGGTCATTGTCATTTTTAAATCAGCATTAACACATATTCATGTTATGAATGGTCAATGGTCTTGATGATTGAGATGATTTCTGTTTCATTTATTTTACATTTATCTCTCGATATCAAAGCACATTGTGATGTTTTGTTGTGGCTATATTAGAAATTAGTCTTCAAAAGTCTATTGATAACAGACAGTCTTACAAATTAATACACTTTGTTTTATATGTTGGCAGAATAAAAAGAAAAAAAAGAAAGAAAAATATTAAATATTTATTTATTTATTTAGCTTCACGCCATATCCCTTACGGGGTAGCCAGAGACGACAGAGCGCCAACCTCTTTCACCTCGGCCACAGACATCAACCTCTTCATACATGCCCTCCGAGGGGTCCTCATGCTTTTTACGTGACCTTCCTCCAGTATCATAGATGCTGTGTTTTCGAAGGTCACTCGAGGCCTCCCTCTGTCTCTCTTACCGGTCACTTTCCTATATAAATCTTTTTTACCATTCTTTCATCACTCATTCGTTCGACGTACCCAAACCACCTGAGTACGTTTTTCTTCATTCTCACCGTGACATCTTCGCTAGTACCTGCCATTCTGTGGATCACTTCATTGCGGATTCGATCAGCTAGACTGACTGCGCATATTCTGCCAAGAGATCGCATCTCCACAGCATTCATCTTTCTTACATTTTTCTTCTGTGTTACCCACGTTTGACTGCCGTATAACAGCGTCGGTAGCAAAACTGCATTGTGTACAGCCAAACGTGCAGCTATGCTGACGTTTTGCCGTGTCAACACTGCAGTCAAAGCACCGTTGAAAGAAAAATTATTTATTAAAATATTAATTCAAAAGATAAATTAGTTTTTGAAGGAATCTTTATCAAAATTAATTATTAGAAAACAATATAATGTGTAACTCCATAATTGAGGATTTTATATTAGACTCGTTAATGAGATGAAAATTTATCAAAATAAAATTTTTGTTCCTTATTTCTGTAATTGTTAAAACCTTCGATATCCACAGGGAATATTATAAACAAGTTGCCTAAAACAGAGAAAAGCTTATAAAGGACAAAAACAGTTGTTAGGTATACATTAAAAATAATTTTAATTAAAAAAAACAACACAAATTAATTACCTTTGAAAGAAATAAGTAAATATATCAATAATAAATATACAACACTATGTCGTTTGAACTTTAATATTACTTACAAAAGGCAAACGCAATATGAAAAAAATCTTTAATAATATACATAAGTAGGAACCAACATTTTATAGATATTTTGTTTGAATAAATAATAATAATATTTTCGTATTCAAATGTTTTTATTAAAATTCTGTTATAAATATCAAGAATACATATTTAATTTAAGCAAAGAAACGGTACAATGGACTAGATTCAGGAAAAAGTTAACAATTCTTTTTATAGCGACCAAGAAAATTTATTATGTTGTCAACATAATTCCTGCTACAAATTACAACAAAAAACGCCGAAAGCTAAGGCTCGTCAGAATTTATCATTGGGCTTATAATCAATTACTTCAAGGTTGTCTTCTTAGTCTGAGAACAAAATGAACATCTATTTTAAATTAGTAAAGTAGTGTTATATTTTCAAATTTTTAAAAATTAAGTTTTATAATTGTTTGTTTTTAATTTATTAAATATGTTAGAATATATTACCGCGAATACAGGATTTGGTCAAAGGGAGCGGAGAAGGAAAGGCGGGAGGGGTTAACTTTATTCCAGGATCCTTTGTTACGCAATTTTCTATAAAACGTAGCATCGCCTGCTCCCACCGCCTCCTCCCCCTGAATATGAGCTTGACTGCCTGATATCAGTATCATCCACTTGCCCTCATAACAATTATTTGGGGTTCACGTAATATGTCACTTTCTCCAATGCTCTTCTTTTCTATGTAAACTCAGTAGAGAAGCATGCCTCTATGTCATATAATTTTTCCCTAGTTCACATATCTAGACACAAACTTTTTTATTATCAGTAATAGAAAGCAATCATATTATATTATTGCTAATATATGGCTTTTTGTCTTAAAATATAATACAAAATGTTTAGTATATTCGGATAGAAGGATTTTAGCCATTTTGACAATAAATATTTTAATTTTACATTGAGATTTAAATAAATCGATTTGTAAATTTTTATATTTTTAATAAGATTTCTCTAATTAACAAAAATAAAGCTGTGAAACTCCGAAACATCCCAAAACTTATTTAATATCTTGCAGTTTTACTTTATGGATCTCTTATCTATTGGAAATTGTAATACATTAATTCATGTCTCGGAATGAGCTGGATGACAATATATTTGGCCATTTGGCATCTTTCCATGACTCGCAATACGAGTTTACATCTTGTGACTTGGTTTTATATAATAAAATATATAACATCTACTAAATTACACTTAATGTATTTATTGTATCTTTAACATTTTTCATATTTTAAGAAAAAAACGTACAGATTGGTGTAACAGTTTGTTTGCATGAATGTTTGCTTTTGATTATACAAACTGGTTTAATTTATTTATATTTTTTCCACTTTGAATCAATAGGTCAAATGGGAGTGGTAGGAGGGCCTATTTTAATAACATACTTATCAATATATTTTACTTTCGCCACAATCGATCGGGTGGTGATCTTCTGTTATATCTAACGTATCATTAAGCAGCGGTTATAGAAGGCAAGGGAGAAGGTCTGGCAGTTAGTCTGAATGTGGCAAAAAACTTCGATTGTGTATTACACAAGGGGATTCTTTTAAATTTTATACTTCCTATATACTTCCCGAGAGTTTATGCAACTGGATTACCAGCTTTTTCACTGAGAGGAGCATACAGGGTTTTTACCCGTACCCTAAGCCTGTAAATGTTGTCGTACGCCAAGGCTGCGTGCTATCCACAATTCTGTTTCTCCTGCACATCAATGATATGTTGGATATTTGCTCCGGATCATCCTAGTATCAGCTTCTATCGTTTGACCGCGTAAAATGGAGAGTCGTTCGGATTGCCGGGGTACCCAGTGCTATAGGCTAGAGAGGCTTCTCTGTGCGTTTTTTACCGTATTTATAATTGTTAGTATTCCGACGAGCTATTCTATCTGATGCCTGCTGCTGATTTTCATCACCGACGTCGCCTTCAATACAATCCGTAACTCCTGGATGCATTCGATATTCGACTGTGCAGTTTTCTTCCACGTACTACTAAGATATAGTACGATCTCCCTTCCGCGGTATTTCCGGATTTCCGGATTTCAATACGACTTGGGTACCTTCAAAAGAGGCTTACGCCTTCACCATCAAGGCTGGCAGCACTCATGTGAATCCTCAGATGTTGCATGAGTTCATGATCGGCGGTGATCACGTATCATCTATGACCCACAAGCTCGTTTGCCCTCCTCTGAAATAACAAAAAATCATTATTTTTAATAAAACATAGCATATTACATGTAATTAATAAATAAATCACACACTGACTTTACTTACCGGTTTATGCAGTTCTCATTATCACAGCTAAAGTTCTTTAGTGCTAATTTTCATATCAATACAAGAGGAGCAAGTAATATCTTTAATTTCCGTTTTATCTTTGAAAATGCTTATGACAAGTAAACCATTTGTCTACCTCTATACCTAATTAAGATTTTTTTAATGCATTTCAGTATTCATTAAAAGATATCGTATTTAAATAATGCCTGTTTATTATATATAATTATAAAAGCTATAAATAATTTTATTATTAAACATTCAATTTGTTATTTCAATAAACAATAAACAAATATTAAAGGTTTGATTCGTGTTTGGTTAACAATGTTTTTAAAATTTTCTGTAAACTTAACATTAGAGACAATTAATTAATCAGATTTTTTTTAACTAGTTCGAAGCCAGGGAGAGTCTTATTTATGACCTTAAAAAGTTCTGGAACCAAGTCATGAATTTGAGCAGCGTAACAGCAGCGCTCAACTACTTCTCTATTGAAAGTCACACAAAACAGCATCACTCCATGAACAAACAATATTCTTTTCATTTTAATCAATGTTTTGTTGAAAGAAATAGAATGAGCTTTGGTTTCAACTAAGTCTTTCTTATTGAATGTTATTTTAAGTATTTTATGTTATCATCAACATCACTCGTCGTCATTATCATCTATTATTCTTTTCATATGTATTACAGTAGATAAGAAAAGTTACTTTTATTAAATTTAACGTATATCGAGCGTTTTCTTTTGTATTTTTTAATATTATTCAAATTTTCTTTTAACCTATTATTTTTACATCAAATATAAATTTTACTTTCGACATTATTTAAAAATGCGGAGAAGTACAATAATTATAATAATAATTATTTGTATAATAATAATTCGCGGAAATTAACAATATATGTTTATTACGCATTTTCAGGAAGGAGATTATAACATATAACAGTTACGAGTACTTCCGATTATATAAGAAACAATGGTACTCTTATGATCGAACGAGTCTACATATGAGCTGTGTTACTGTTAGTTAGTTTCGATAATTAGCGCAAATATGTATTTTTATTTTATATATCAAATATAAAATAAGTAATGGTTAATTAACAAACGGTATCCTGGCCAAGTAACCAAAAACCGGGGAACATTCCACAAAAAAGTAATTAATGTAAACCTCATTCATACATTTAAACATAATATATTATGTAGTTAATATTAAAGCAATACACATGACACACGACCCGTACGTGACTGGAGAGAGTAACACCGGTCCTGGTAACTACTGGACCGATTAAACTTGTACTAATTGCTCATTGACACTTACTAATATTGTTGATAAGAGTAGTAAGTGTTAGAGAAGTTTATTTTCAGAGGTTTTAAAATTGTAATTGTATTTTTATTGTTGTTTTTTTTTAATTTATTCAGTGTAGTAAAGTAATTAAATAAATAAAAATAAAAATGAAATTGTATTACTTATCCTATAAATATATGATAGTTGTTAACTCGCTCCAGCTATATACATAAAAATAATATGTATATTATTAACTATGCTACAGTAGGTCACATAAAATTAAAATGAATAAGGGGTATAAACAATTTACAGTTAATATTGTACAAAGTACAATATTTAGCAATCGATCCAAGAAAATAGAATTTTAAGCCGTCTTATTATACAACTAGCTTTTGCCCGCGACTTCGTCCGCGTTTCCGTCGTTTTTCGAAAAAAAATTAGCAGATGTCCTCCCTCATAGTTTTGACGTAACAGGCAGATTCACTTTCGTATTTTAGAAGGGCAATAGTAATATAATATGCCAATCCACAAAACTGTTGAAAAATATAAGTAACCGCAGAATATTATAATATACCCACGCTATACCCACGACTCGGTCAGCGTGTAACTCCTTGTTTTTTATTAAGATAATATATTGCTAATATTTTTAGATCAAATTAAAATGTTTCAGCGCAAAGCTTCTGGGTAGACTATGTTAAGAGTCGACCCGTCCGGCACGTGAACGTAAAGATTCCTAGAATTGCTAACCCGGGAAAGAGCGACGTATAATTGACCATGCGAGAAACAGCTAACACCGAGATCTACTCCAGCAACACGAAAAGTCTGCCCTTGAGCTTTATTGATAGTCATGGCATAGCACACCGATACTGGGAATTGCGTTCTTTTAAATTGGAATGGAAAATTATTTGGTATTATGGGAATTCTGGGAATAAAGACAGTTTCTCCTGCACCGCAACCTGTTAAAATTTGAGCCTCGATTACATTTTGTTGCAACTGGGTTACTTTTAACCGAGTTCCATTGCAAAGTTGAGGTGGTCTTAAATTTCGGAGCAGAATTATCGGTATGCCAATTTTTAAACAAATTATATGAGAAGGTAGTCCAGGCATACTTAAAGAATTTAAAAATTCTATCGGGTAAATAGTGGCTTCTTGTTCATCAACCATTCTATTTATTGAACTATAAACTTTGCTTTCTCCCTGTATATTAGACAGTATTTTATTATTAATTTCAGATGCCTGGTCATTGCGAGGAGTCAAAATGGACCTTTCGCAAAGCCAAGAATTGTCCCTATTTAATATAATTGTTATGTCACCGTAAACCGAAGATATAAGATGTTGTTGGGATTGCACTATACAACATAACTCAGGTGTCAGAATAAGTTTTCCTTGGTGTAGTTGTGGATAGGTACCTTCACCAATCTTCAATAATGTATCAGAAAATTCACGATTATCTGCGTTGTCTCCAGTTCTCACTCGCATATTTATAGTCAAATGCACCGATTGTATACCACGCCACAAATAAGAGCTTTTCAGGCAAGCCCTAATCTCATCAGCTCGGGTTCCCCGTGGTATTACCGGTAAGGTTTGTCGGAAATCACCACAAAATAAAACCGTAATACCGCCCATTGGTCGATCATTTTGTCTTATGTCCCTTAGAGTTCTGTCTACTGCTTCTACTCCTTTTCGATGGGCCATCGTACATTCATCCCATACGATTAAATTACACTCACGCAATACCTTAGCTTTGTCGCTATTTCTTGAAATACTACAGGTTGGACTTTCCGTGCGATCTAAATTAATTGGTATTTTAAACATAGTGTGAGCAGTCTTACCTCCTGGTAGCAATGTTGCAGCTATACCTGATGAAGCCACGGCAAGAGCGATTTTACGCTGATTTCGAACATAAGCTAATATTAATTTAGTCAAAAAAGTTTTCCCAGTTCCTCCAGGTGCATCTAAAAACCATATTGTTCCTAAATTATTCTGCACACTCTCGCACACGCGATCATAGACTAAGCGTTGTTCTGCAGTCATCATTGGGACACCGTTTTCTAATGTTACCAGCAGTTCCATTGGGTTGTAACCAATCTCTGCGGAATATTCCCTATTGGTAACCTCTCCGACTGAGGTTGGCGTTGGCAAACCATATTCACAAAGTGATTTACCGCCTACTGCTGTTAAGTCTTCCTGAAGAGCTAATAAGCACTGATTTATAGCCAGATCTCGAAAATTATCATTAGTTGCGCCTTCATTATTGTGAGATAAATTCCGAAGAAAGTCTTCTGCAAATTTTTCTTTATATTTTTCCCATAATTGGACAGGATCAGATAAATTACAAAATGTGAGTAATGTTACAAATAAATGGCGTAACCGTCGTGGATTATCACTAACACAGGATTCTGCTAAAGCGTCATCCCAATGTTGATCATTTTCAAGCAAATGACGCGCTTGGCAAGCTGCATGATAAGTTGGATAAACAACATCGTCTACTTTTCTCAAATCTATAAATGATGTTGGTCCTCGCACTGTATGTAATAATAATCTCAAATAAAAACACTCTGCGTTGTTAGGATGAACAGTATACACTCTACCAAGAACATGTTCTTTGAAAATACCTGTCTCGCCATCTACAGGCCTGCCTCGGCGTCTACGGTTAAAGACACCTCGTTGTTTATCGTAGGTATAATACGATGGAACTTCTTCATACAAAAGAGACTTTGCGAAATTATCAGTTTGGCAAAGTCGAAAGAATGCCAATAAAGTTGTTTGTCTAGGGTTCTCTAATCGTTCTGTAACATTTTCGGCGTTAAAATATATACGTTGACCGCCTTCCAGATGAACATCCAGATGGGTCACAGGTGGATATCTTTCGTGAATATTAAAACTTAAGATCCGCCACACAGCTTCTGAAGAGCTGATATATCTGCCTGACTGAAATCTAGTAACTTCATCATGTTCATTTCTTAACGCAAACGTAGCTTGGTCACTGCCCTTGTTAATGTACTTACAAATATATTTAATTGACTCTACACTATTACACATTTCTACATTTATGTGAGCTTGAAATGCTCTGGACAATACAGGCGAATACGGAACGACCCACCTATTATCTAAAGTAACCTGTTGTCCAGACATTCGCTTTTCAACAGTAAAACCACCATTGTCTCTTGAACGGCGACGATATAATGGGTATCCATCATGTCCTGTTACAGTTTCATCCACTAATGCTTTTGGATACCTTTTAGTGCAACGACCGTCTTGCATGCAAGGAGCATTTGCGTTAAATGCACCACATGGACCATGTATCATATGAGTTTTAACAATGTCGTATAACAGGGGATCTGCAGTCGGATCTGGAATTTCAGCACTGATTAATCTGTCTACATCATTAGGTCGAACCTTATCTTTTAACCAAAGCAAGATATGTGCGTGAGGTAAGCCGCGTTTTTGCCACTCAACACTATACATATAACACAATACTTCTCCAAAAATGTTATCTTTGATAAGAAGATCTATCATTGATTTTAATTTTAAATGAAACACTCTTGCAATAATATCATGGCGGTCATGCGGTGCCTGACCCTCAAGAAGCTCCCGAGTGATTTCATCCCACTTGGGATTGGTAGTTACAGTAACAAATAAGTCGGGACGTCCATATTTTCTTACGTAACAAAAAGCGTCTTGAGTACGTTCATGCATGTAGCGTGGACCACCAGTAAAAGAAGAGGGTAAAATAACTAAACGACCCATATTCACAGTATCGTTATCTTGCTGCATGGCATCGCGAAGGTGCACGTATTCTTCAGCGCGCAGCTGCCTTTGATTAGATCGTATATAAACTAATCTTTCGGTTTCAATTTTTGCGTACATGTCAACAATAAACTGATTAAATAAGCCACGAAAACGTTGAAAGTATACCAATCTATTCCGTCTCACTTGCAGGTGGTAACAATAAAATTGAAGGCATGACACCTTTTTATTATAATTAGGTGCGCCTGTGCGCGGATCGGTTTGGTATACAGCGAAATTATAACCATCTTCCCCTCGACAGTATATCATAGGATATTGCAAACTGTCGTAAGCCCTGTGGGTTTCGAAAATACGTTGCAAACGATTGTCTCTGGAACGTATAACGATATCACGCCTATCACATTCCTGGTCGACCAGTACTACAGCAACTTCATTCGTGGATGGAACGTTATGACGCCCAGGGTGTTCCTGAGTTGGACGCTTATCGGCATTTATAACAATTTTATAATTGTTATTACCATCTTGAGAAAGAGCTTCTAATGCCGATTTAAAACTGCATACGTACGAATTAACCTGATGTAACATGTTCTGAAGTTGTGAAATGAGTTCAGTATTTAAATTCGGAAAATATTGATTTCTTATATTCGACTGTTCGTTGTAATCGGATACAAAATATATTTGAAGAAATTTAGGTTGTTCTTCAGGCAAAAGGGACCCTATCAAATGGTAAACCTGACCTTGTACCTTAAAAGTAGGCATGAAAGGGCCTTCTGAGATTTGTTTAGCACCAAAGGATGTCATTTGGAATGCACTATTATAAGTGCGATTATTATCTAAAAACTGTTTGGATTGCAAATGTTCCCCTAAAAGTAGTGATTTTAAAGGTTCCGGTGGGTCTTCGAACGAAGGCAAATTTATTTTACCTCCAGAACAACAGAAACCAGCAGACTCCTTCCTCCACTTCGAAGCATTACAAAAGGAACATACTACGTTCATATCGCCTATTTCAGAAGATGATCTGTAATCAATTGTGAGGTTATAAGCAAACCCACTTTTATATTTATCGGACCACGCCACCGAATTTGTAGATTGATCTACCACGTGTATATCTAAGTCATTAAGACCATGTCGAAATCTATCTGCAGTAAGACGGGCCTCTCGCTGTTCTTCTGTTTCAAGCGACCGAATATTTTCAATTCTTAATCTTTCATTAGATAAAGTAATCAATTGTTCTTGTCTCAAAGAATTGTAATAATCGCGTCCCGACTCTAGTCGTTGTTCATGCTCATGTTCATCTTCAAGAGATCGAATCATGTTATGGTGCGCCCTATCATTTGTCAAACGGTCTTGATATTGAGTAAAAGTTTCAGATTCTCGAGACAAAATATGACGTTCGCGATCAGCTGTAAGCCGTAATTCCCTCTCAGTGAAGGTTTCGGACTCGCGAGATAAAATATGACGTTCGTGGTCAGCTGTAAGCCGTAATTCCCTCTCAGTGAAGGTTTCGGACTCGCGAGATAAAATATGACGTTCGCGGTCAGCTGTAAGCCGTAATTCCCTCTCAGTGAAGGTTTCAGACTCGCGAGATAATGTATGCCGTTCGCGGTCAGCTGTGAGTCGCAATTCTCGTTGTAAAGCAGTTTCAGCTTCTCGGGATAACGCATGTTGTTCCCGGTCAATGGAACGCCTTAGCTCTCGTTGAGAAGAGCTTTGAGAAGCCCGTGTTGTAGCTCGTCTCGCTCTTTCAGCTGCTAATCGCATCTCTCTTTCTGGAGAGCTTTCATTAGCTCGAGATGTTGAGGCACTAACTCTCATAGAGTTTAACCGATGTGCTCTTTCCTCTTCCGATTCTTGAGAACGCGTCATTCTCATTCTCCTAGCTTGACTCGAAGTTCGAGATAAAGATGGTCGTTTTTTAGGTGGCATCGTTTATTTTATTTTTAATCGACGGTAACTTAAATTCTATTTAGTTACCCAACAAAAAACTTACGTCAGAGGTCCTAACTATAGCTAAGTATATAATAAATAGAATATAAATCTAAGTGCCTATTAAAACTAAAATAATATTCTAATCGAATTATAAATATGTACGTAGGTACCTACAAATTACAAAAGAATAAAAAATGAAAATAAAGCTATACTTAATGCGTGTGCAATACTATCTACACTTACCTACTTCACTTAAAAATGAATAATAAGAAATACCTACAACTACTGTAATTAATCAAAGTACCTATGCTAATACAAAAAAAACCTTAGATGTTCTAAGTACAGCTGCTATATAATAAAAAAATATAAATCTAAGTGCCTATTTAAACTTAAATACCTAATATTCTAATAGAATTAAACTAAGAAATATGTACCTACCTACCTACAACTTAGGTACAAAAAAAAAAGAAATGAAAATAAAGCTAAAACACGTGTGCAGTATAGGTAGATAGTAGGCAATATCTACCTATACCTACTTCACTTAAAAATAAATAAAAAATACCTATGAATACTATAATTAATAAAAGTACCTACCTACGCTTTTATCTACTCAATACAAAAAAAACTAAACATAAAATGCCCAAAACTAACCTATCAGTAACTAAAAATCTAACAATAATCTAATCTATCTATCTATTATCTAATCTAAAAATCGAATCTAAATCTACTTAAAAAGAAATAAAATAGGAACTATTAATAGTTAAGAATTTAAACAAAACTAAAACTAATTTAGAAAATAACAACAAAAGAAATTAAAATAAACTATTTAAAGACAAAAAGTCGCGCTGATAAGCACGGTTTATAAAATAACAATTATTGTCTGTCAATAAAGTTCAACACTCTGAACGCATCAACAGCCAAATATTGAATGACGCTTGCGCTCGCCTCCCGCCCCTTTTATACTCTGCCGCCGCGAGCCCCGTCGAGCGCGGCAACCGTTACGCAAAAATAATCCTTATAGCTTGATTCACTATTCACGCGCGATGTCTTGTTGGCGTATTTCATGTAAGTAAGTATAAGTTTGGTGTTTCTATACCGATTTCAATGATTCTTTTTTTATTGAATTGGTGCTAATGTTTATTTTTTTTTTAATTAGGAATGATGGTGAGCATTATTGGTTTTATAAACGTAAAAGTAAACAAATATAATAAGAAATCTCCGAACTGCTAAGCTATCGAGAGTTATGCGTGTTATTGTGAGTTAACTATAAAAGGTAGATATATGCTGTCTTGGAATATTTTTCGTGTATTTTTATGTAGAATATTTCCGTTATACATAGTTTCTATGTAGCTCTAACCATTAAGGCTGCACACGCGACGGAAGCTTAAAAAATCAAGCAACTTCTCCCATTTTCTCAACATTTCCTTTCACTGCTCTGCTCCTATTGATTGTAGTGTGATGAAAAGTATACTATTACCTGCCCAGGAGTATAAAGAATAATTGTACTAAGTTTCGTTAAAATCCGTCGAGTAGTTTTTTTTTCTATAAATAACATACAAACAGACAGACAGACAGACAGACAGACAAAAATTTTTTTAACTGCATTTTTGGCATCAGTATCGAACACTAATCACCCCCTGCTACTTATTTTGTAAATATATTTCATGTACAGAATTGACCTCTCTACAGATTTATTATAAGTATAGATTAATTAGAAATACAACAAAATTTTTTTAATATTAATTTTCCACGAAGAAATATTATAAAAGCAGTGTAGACATACCCTATTTTACGTAAGGTTATTTATGGGAGGTAAGATAAGGTTGTATTAGAAGTGACATGTGGTATTTATGAGCAATTATTATCGATTATAATTTGCAATTTGTATTCAATTACAACACCACGAGACGCGTATTGTATTGGATAACTCATTATCTGTATAGGACTGAATGATGTACTGAAGACTGTGGTAAAATGAATTAGTTGATTATACTAAATTATCTATTATAATCCCGCTAACATAGTTAAGTAATCTCTGGTTTACATTTGGCTCAGCGTTTTGTTTTATGTACATTATTATATTTACAGCTTTACGGTTTAACGGTTACTTAAAACTATAAACGTTTAAAACCTTTCAGTCTATACGGTGTTGTGAGTCTACAATTTAAATCATATATACTGTAGTATGTACTTGGAGTATGTTTTGGCTACATTTGCTATTAAATTGATTAATTCTAATATTAGAAGACAACTTCCCGCGGTATAATCTATTAACCACTGCAGTCGCTAATCAATAATCACTAGTGACTTCACTTCTTGATGCTAGCAGTTCCACGATACGAATGAGCTCAACTGACCAGCGAGTGACTTATATACCGTCTAGAGGCAAGATTCGTAATAGCGGTGCTACCCTCTTTAACAATTAATCATGGCAAACTTCACGCATCAAGTATCGAGAATGTTACAAATACCCTCCGAAAGTACTGGCGATAACATCCGGCCTTCCTGCAACGTATTCGCCCTCGAATTACGTCTTAGTCTGATGTTATAGCTGAGAACTGTAATAATTAATAATAACACTTATTAAATAATTCACGATTATATAACAATTATTCTTTTCCGAATGTTAAAATTGGATTCAGAGAGAATGTATAAAAATAATATGTGTCATAAGATGTCTCTATATGTCTGTGCGGTAATTAAGATCATTAAACCTTGGAAGGTCTTAAGTCACTTCTGCAGCACCATATTGACATCCTATGTTCGAAGCAAATACATTAGACATTCACCACATTACCAATATAGTAGTGTTCACAACGGATATCTACTGCAGAACCATGGTTTAGAATAGAGATGCCTGAGGCCACTCTAAACGTTTATCACCACATTACCGGTACAGTAGTGTTCACAACGGATATCTACTGCAGAACCATGGTTTAGAATAGAGATGCCTGAGGCCACTCTAAACGTGTATCACCACATTACCGGTACAGTAGTGTTCACAAAGGATATCTACTGCAGCACCATATTGACAATCTTTAATCAATCTTTGATAACATCCGGATTACAAATCATTATTTCGGAAGGTCTTAAGTCACTTGTAAATCATGGTTTAGAATAGAGATGCCTGAGGCCACTCTAAACGTGTATCACCACATTACCGATACAGTAGTGTTCACAACGGATATCTACTGCAGTGGTTAATAGATTATACCGCGGGAAGTTGTCTTCTAATATCAGAAGTGGGATAACTTAATCATCCTCGATTAAGTTATCCCACTTCTGATATTAGAAGACAACTTCCCGCGGTATAATCTATTAACCACTGCAGTCGCTAATCAATAATCACTAGTGACTTCACTTCTTGATGCTAGCAGTTCCACGATACGAATGAGCTCAACTGACCAGCGAGTGACTTATATACCGTCTAGAGGCAAGATTCGTAATAGCGGTGCTACCCTCTTTAACAATTAATCATGGCAAACTTCACGCATCAAGTATCGAGAATGTTACAAATACCCTCCGAAAGTACTGGCGATAACACTAAGGAAATTGAAAATTTTACAAAACTTATCGTAGTAGCTACCATAATCTGTGCGAGTCACAACGAGTACATAACGTAACGTAGTCATAACTTATAACATTAAAAGTATAAATAATGAAACTTGAAATAACCCGTAAGATACCAGCGCTATAAGGTTTAGTCTTTATATTGATATTATTGAGATGGTAACAAACCGGTGTTAGCAGTGACGTGAGCAAGTCGCGTGTACAGACAGTCATCAAATAAGGACAAATCCTTAGAATATGTCTAATGTTAGAGAACTATCGTTTCTTTTTATTCCCGCGCATAAAAAGGCGGAAGAAACGTTGTTCCTTCCTTTTTCCGCGGCGGTTTTATTTTCTATGCGTGAATGTGAACGTAGGGGTTGATGAGATATCACAGCATATAGAACTATACTTATAAAAATACATTTACAATAATATAACTCTTATGAAATGTATATCATAACTTAAGTAATAGTGTATTAATGTATATGACATTTGCATCTATGAAGAGTTCTTTTAATTTTTTAATCATGAGTGCATCAAGGGAATTTTAAATTCATTAAAAATTGATAATGTGAATATATAAAAAAATATATTACTTTATTACATAAAATTTATTTATTAATAATTAGTTTTGAAGTTACCAACAATGTCAAAGCCAAAATTATATAGTCATGATTTGTACCCACAGGGTGCATTTGTGAGGCGCTGCGTGATGTGATTGTGATGATACGGGATGTGTGATCTGTATGATACCTACGTCATGTTCTGACATGGACTGATATGATTATAGTCCCAGAAGCTACGCAATTCGGTTAAGGTTTAATTGGATACATAGCGACCGGTATCTCCTTATTCAAAACTAGATACTCATCCCGACCGACCTTATTTAATATTAAAGTACCAAACACATTGCCACTACATAATAATATTATTTACATAATGTTAAATATATTTTTTGTTTACTGTTTTCAGATCTTTTAGGATATAATACTAAATTAAAGAAGATTATAACATTTCTTTTGCAATTCATTTCTAAAGAAGATAATCCAAAGGTGAAGTAAATATATTATTTATTGCGCACTGAGACAGTTGTAATAGTTCAGTTAGTTATATACGTCTGTGGTCGCTGGACTGCAGCTCCCTATTTAGTATGTATTACGGTTCGAAGAGTTAATATACTTTTATAGAAGTGAATTTGATTTAAGTTTCTTTTCCGATCCCTGTTGAATTATAAAAAATATTATATTGCAGGTTTAAGTTACACAGAATTATAGTTACTTTGTACTCTTTATTTATCTTGTATTAAAATATCGCACTCACATTACTCTCACGGTCTTATTAAACTTAACCTATTTTTAAATTGTTCATGTATAAAGCTATTCTTAAATGATCGCTTCCTTAAATCAAGATATAAATTATATATCTAACAGTACCTTCTCTAATGTATTATAATAAAGCTTATAAACTAGGAATAGTGTATGTTTTTCTCTAAATTAAAATATCTTGAACGTTATGGCACTTCTGTAGTGATTGTTACAACTTATCCCATTTGGTTGGCGGCTATTGCTTCGAAGATAGGAACTTTTATCTGTAGATTATTCACTTGAACTCTTTACGACTGTAATGTAAACCTTTACAGTGTTTTATTGGAGACAATTTGTAACAATAGTGTTTTATTAAGTATCTTATTAAAAACATATTCAAAAGAATGATAAGTTATAAATTGTATTTCAAGTGATAACACTCCACACTATATATATGGTAACATGTTGTGTAACGTAAATAATGTACAAATAAACCACGTTTATTATATCATCATATCATATCATGACTAACACATCAACCAGGTAATAACGACCGGTAATGGATCATTAACTTAGTAAGGGGTTATGGTTGGTTAGTTATTTAAAGTAAATATTATCATATAAATAGCATTTAGTTAGCATACTGATTCTATGACCCGTTTATATTATACCAGGTTCACAAACCGGTGGGTATATTTCGAGCAATTACCGGTACCAATAGAGCATATACCGGTAGCAATAAAACATTAAATATCGGTTGCACGAATTACAAAATGAATGGGTGACCATAGGAGATTTTTGTATTCCGCTAGCTTTAAGATGGCGCACCCTGCTTCATGATTGCTCCCCAGCATTATTAAAATTTTATCTTATCCAGAGCAAAACACTTGCTAGTAGGGTGTAGGGTACTTCTAAATAGAGGTAAATACTCGCTTCGCCACGATAAAGTATTAGAAATTACGTTTAGTTTTTTTGTAGTAAGAGCGCAGAAGGGTATAACAACCACCAAAATATCGGTAGAGTTCGTAAAGGCAGGTTTGCATAAAAAAATTTATACTAAAATCTTATTCCATCTTGGACGCGTCTCCTGATTGGATTCTCATGATGAACACGTATGAAAAGCAGTATACAAAATCCCCGAGGATGTTTGTGTTTCGCCATCTAGTCCGGACTTATTCCTGTACTTAAAACAACTAAGGCGCGTTATGCTTGTGGAGCTTCCTGTACCCCGGGCAACAAGCATACCCAAAGATCATACATTTAAGCTTAACAAGTATTACGAACTATGTAACGAACTGATCAGGAATAAATTTATAGTTAATTTGTACGTTGTAGAAGTAGGAGCGAGAGGTATAAGAGTAAAATCTCTCTACAACTTATTTAAAGAATCTCGGCCTATCTTGGAGAATCAGCAGTTAATTTCTGGAACGTATTTCAAAGCGGCATTAGTAGGTTCTTACGATATTTGGTTAGATAGGGAGAGGAGCGTGAACAGTGAAGGTGAGCGTGTATGCGCATAGTCAAGGGGCCTCTTAAACCTATACCTGGGTTGTAAGTCCCAAGGCATTGTTTGCGTTCCTCTTCTTGCAACGCGATGAGCCCGGCACCCGTACTGTGAATCCATGGAATGCTAAGAAGCTTCGTCTCTTATTTAGAAATATTTGAGATATTTCACATTGGAGGCTAATTAAAAATATGTATGTTTATTATTATTTCAATATATACATTTATTTATTTACACAATATATCTGTTACAGTAATATACAGAATTTTTGTCAATCAAAGATGTACACAACGATTACTTATATTTCAACATAGTTTTAGTTGATTAGTAGTTAAATAATATTTTCATATAAACCAACAACATTTTTTAAATATTGATATATTTTAGTGAGCCCAAATATTTAAATCAAGGGCAGTCGGACGAAAGTACAATATTACAATTATTAATTAAATATCCAGGATAATTTATCAAAACGAACAATTAAATGCATCTAATATTTTTTATTGAATTAAAATAATTCATTGACCTTGCCTTTCCTTTTTAAATCTTTCCTATAAAATATAATATATATTTTTTGTTCACATTAAGTACAGAAGCCTCGTTTTAGCCAGTTTAAGCCTTGCTATAAGCCTAACCGACGCATTAGTTGTGTTTGCACCACTGCCAAATACTTTCACAATAAAAAAACATTACTTATGGAACTTGCCTTAACCGTAAAAAAGCTCATATTTATGGACCCGAGGCCTAACGACTTTAACGGTCCAGCGACAGACAGTTCCTGGAGTGTTAGGAGTCTTTAAGTCAGCAAAATATTTAGTAACAAAATAATTAACATAGTGTCATAAAGTAAAGCAATGGTTTATTATATAGTTACAATATTTTTTTGCTAGATTCGTCATACTTCAATGCTAAAAAGTGTCGTTTGTCCGAAGTAACGTGATATTTGATAAAACGATTACTTGTTTCAATTATATTTTCCGTAAGAGTTATTGAAACGTACTATTATATTTTTAAACATTATTTTCATAAACTAAATGTATTAATTTTAAAATACATTTGAACCTTACTTTTATCTTTTTTTAATGGAGAAGAACTCAAAACATTTACTTGGGTACCTTTAGAAATAAGAAATATGAAAAAAGTAACTTAAAACATATTCTTACTGCTCTCCTGTGACTTGCACCAATACCTTATTGGACGCTTTCTCCCGCCAAGAGGGTGAAAACTTTTGCTAGGGTTCTTCTTCCGATGCGATTTGAATTTAATTTTAGTACCGCCTTTATTAACTTTTCATGTTTATTCGCCAAATTTGTGACTCATACTATGGAAAATGAGACTTCATATTAATTTATATTAAAATTGTTTCAAATATTTCCTACAATTTTGACAAAGTACAGTTCCTAAGAATTAGACGCTGCAGATACAATGTACATGCAACTTTGGTACAGTTAAGAATATTATAACGAAGTGATATTCACCCTTCGTTACAACTTGTTAACACGATAATTCATACGTCTCAAAGAAAACCTTGTAACTAAAAATCTCATATTAATATTTGAAACCTAATTTATATTGAAATTATAAAACCAGCACTTTCCCTCAGCTCGTTAGTGTCTATCCTTGGCTTGATTAATTATATTGATATTTATGAAGTTTTATGATACAATTTTTTTTTTATTTTGTTAAAGTTGAATAGATTAAAAGGTATCGAACTTTTAATACTATTTATTAAGCAATATCTAAAAATGTTTATAAAGATTTATCGACGTCTCAAACTGTCTAGCGCTTATTTTAGGTTTTGTTTGTTCATTCCTTAACGTGTCTTTAAACCTGCAGACTTAAGAGATGAGAGTTTAAGCGTAACTATTTTGTTTCCGCCGCTTCGCTTCCGTAACTATTCGGGTCGGAATTCCTTAACTTCGTTTAAAACTTGAAGTTATAAGAAATAGTAGTAAAAAGTGTCATATTAAGGTTTTCCTTTCTATTCTTCTTTTCATGTAAGACAATGTCTGTTCATTATAAAAGCATTTTTATATTAATTATATACTAATAAAAAATAATAAGTAAAACTATTCGCGGATTTTTTAAATTTAGGTTTTGTATTTCTTTTGTGAAATCTAAATCTGAATTTGTAATTCTTATTTAAAATAATAATCGAGTTATTAATATGGTAATCTGCTGCCATTAAATAGAATACGTATTATTAAAACTGTAATGTACTAATGTCCTTGCTAACTTCATATCTCTATAAATTTAAAGAAACCCGAATGTATGTAAGAACATTACTTGAGTTATTTTGGTTTTTGTGTTACATATCAAGACCAGATTTGTCCAGATTTGAAAAGAAAAATCTTGTTAACATTTGAATGGTCATTTTAAAATTCTGATGTACCATGTTAGACATAACTATACAAATACACACCCTACACTACTAAAGAAATGTTATATATTAACACTAAACCTACCGACAATTCTTGTTCACCTGTTCCTACCGCACCCGTCAAATTGACCGGTAATTAAAAGTTATTTTATTATATAATGCACGTAATAATGGAAATAACTAAAAGTAAAGAGTGAAGAAAATATTATATGCATATTCTAAGAATTGTCACGTAGTTTGATAACGATATTATAACGTTTAAAAATGTGTAAGTTTTACAAAAATTTAAGAACGGTCAATTTGACCGGTACTTGGTAGGTTTAGTGTTAAACATACTAATTATTCTTAATGGAGTTAATATAAAAAATAAAAAATGCATCCGTATGAGCTAGGATGGGTAATTCTAAATTTAATTATAACTAAAGTGTACATTATACTTTCGTTTCTTTCTCCTATTATGCCCTACTATCCTTAGACATACCCTAATTCTCAAATACTTTAAGTATTTTTTTTTTTTTTTTTTTTTTTATTTTAGAGGAGGGCAAACGAGCTGGCAGGTCTTGAACATGAACTCTTGCAACAATCGAGGATTTACAAGAGTGTTGCCGGCCTTGTAGGTAGGAGTAGACGCCTTTTTTGAAGGTACCCATGTCGTACCGATCTGGAAATACCGCCGAAGGGAGTTCGTTCTACAAGCGAGTGGAACGTGGAAAAAATGTCCTTGAGAACCGCACAGTAGAGGATCGCCACGCATCCAGGTGGTAAGGATGGTATTGGAGACGATGGCGCGCTGTGCGGTGATGAAATTCGGCGGCAGGCATCAGATCGAATAGGTCTTCGGAACACTCCCCGTTGTAAATGCGGTAGAAGACGCACAAAGAAGCCTCGTCTCTACGCAATGCCAAAGAGTCCAGCCAGTTCGCAGAGCACCGGGTCCCCGACAATCCGAGCGGCTCTCCGTTGTACGCGGTCAAATGGTAGAAGCTGATATTGGGGTGATCCGGACCAGAGATGAGAACAGTACTCCATGTGTGGCCGGACCTGCGCCTTATAGAGCGCAAGTCTTTGGCCAGGACTGAAGTACTGCCTCGCTCTATTAATCACTCCCAATTTCTCCGAGGCCAACTTGGCCTTGCTCTCCAGATGACCATGAAACTGACAATCGCTGGAAATGTCGAGACCCAGTATTCTGATACTTGTCGAGGCAATGAGGGGAGTGCTCTCGAAGAGCGGTGATACGACAAATGGGTTTTTTAGTGGTAAACGTGCAAACTTGTGTCTTTAGGGGATTGAACTGAACATGGTTCAGTTCACCCCACTCAGAGATCATCCCCAAGGAAGTCTCTATAGAAGACACAAGTTTCTTTCGGTACTCGTCGACGTTTTCCCGAGAGAGACCTGCACGGCCGGAATATACCGCATCCCCTGTGCTGTCATCCGCATAACAATGTATGTTGGAGATATCCAACATATCATTGATGTGCAGGAGGAACAGAGTTGGGGATAGCACGCAGCCTTGGGGTACATCAGCGTTCGTGGTGTTATATCCCTTGTATTTATGTAAATAATGTCTATTATACAATATTCGTAACTCTGTATTCCTAGTGTACTTTTCCACATTATTGTGTCAGCGCTTTTAATTATATTGTTTTAAATGTACATCATATTTTTAATTCAGTTGTACTCTGGACGTCGTTGAGACTGGTAGTGGTCCCAGTAATTGTAAAACCATATTTTAAGTTTCCCAAAATTGTGACCATTTAATAAACGGGTGTGTTAATTAAATTGAGTTTTTTTTTTAAAAGTCTTTCGGGGTCGGCCGTCTTACAAATTGGTGTCAGAAGTGGGATGTCAGACAGAAAACCTTCAAACGGTACTGACATCTCGAATTACAAGGCCCCCGAATTTTGAGACTATTTGGTCGACAATAAGACTTAGCCGCGTCTAAGCCTGCACCACGAAAATTCAACGTCAAGAAGACAACGACAATTGGACGACGTTAAGTCTCCGCTTCTTAGCGTGAGCCCGCTCCAGCATCCGCAGCAGCAGACTTATCGACAGCAAGGTACAACTCATCTTCATTCCTTCTTCACCTACATTCTACATTTTCTATTTTCCACGTGTACGACGACGACCGTGCTAGCGACGGTGCAACGTGAGCCGCAGCATCGGATTACAGCGCCTGGGAACACGGCGTTACACAACGTTTCCGCGAATGTCGCTGACTCAAATTTTAGTAATCCTGTAAGTTACTAAACTTATTAGATATATATATATATATATTTTTTTTTTTCTTTTTGTAATATTTAAAATCGTATTTTCTATATTTTTGTTTTTCTATTTTGATTATTTCACTGATTATTTTTGTAATATGTCGCTAAAAGTAGAAAAGGAAAGTGTAGCCGACAAAATAACCCTTACTTTTTTAACAAAATTTATTAAAACCTACAACGGTGACAAGGAAGGTCTACCGGCTTTCCTCACTAATTGTGACAATGCCATGTCTCTTGCAAGTACCGAACAACAGTCAGTACTTTGCAAATACATTCTCTCTCAATTAGAAGGAAAAGCTCAAGTAGCCTGTAGTCTAAAAACATTTGAAAAATGGCTAGATTTAAAAGCCTTTCTAAGGAAAAATTTCGGTGAGAAAAAACATGCCACGCATTTATTACTTGATTTACAAAATTGTAAACAGGAAGCATCCGAAGATGTTACTAAATTTTCCTTAAGAATTGAACAGTTTCTTACTCGAATACAATCAGATATACACTATAACTGCAAAACCAAGGACGAACTTCCTGGCAGGATAGCCGCCATGGAAGATCTAGCTCTCAATACATTCTTATTAGGTTTACGCTTTTCAATTTCAAATATTGTAAGATGTAGAAATCCCTCTTCCCTTGATGAAGCCGTACAGTTAGCTATCGAGGAAGAAAAGATATATAATTTACAATCAAGGTCTTTTAAGACGAATAAAAAGCAATGTTCTAGCTGTAATAAGCTTGGACATACAGCAATTGAATGTTACAAGAAAAAGCCTTATAATTCTAATTTTAATTCTAATTCTAATGAAAATACTACTCATAAATCTTCTACATCTAGCACAAAAATTTGTAAATATTGTAAACACATTGGGCATACCATTGACCAATGTCGCAAACGAAAATTCAATATGCAAAATCGCGAGAATTCTTACTCTAACCCTTCTACTTTTAATTCAAAGCCTAGCTCTAGTAGTCCTCCTGTGAATTTAACATATCTTTGTGCCGAAACCGAGAATTCAGAACATTTAAACTAAATGGAATTTCGGCTACGTGTCTACCGAAAGTTCCTAATTCTAATGACACGATTATTCCTCCTAAATCTACTATACCTCGGTTACCCTATAAGGAACCGAGTCCTAAATCTACTATATCTCGATTACCCTACAAGGAACCGAGTCCTAAATCTTCTATATCTCGATTACCCTATAAGGAATCGAGTCCTTATGAATGTTTTTCATCTCAGTTACCCAGCGAGGAACTGAGTCATACTAAATCTAATACTATTTCTACATCTCAAGAGCCCAAAAGGGAACTGAGCCCTACTAATTCTAACTCTCACACGAATTTTTATAATAAATTAGATATTAATCTTTCTAGTTCCTATAATTGTAAACTCGATCCAACTCCTATTTTTGAAACGAGTATAAACACATATAAAATATCCTTACCATATACAAATATGCTTACTAAGAATTCAAATAAACCACTTACTTTTCTTATCGATACTGGCGCGAGCATCAGTATTATTAAATCTTCAAGTTTAAATATTCCTATAACAAATTCTGATAAGGTTAAAATAAAAGGAATAAATGACAAGGATACTTACTGTGAATCCTTAGGTTCTACTTACTTAACTTTGCTTATATCTCCAAAGTCCTATGAACATAAATTTCATGTCATAAATGATACGATTAATCTAAAATTTGACGGTATAATAGGTACAGATTTTCTTCGAATTTTTAAAGTTAATATTGATTATAATACTAAACTATTAACAATAGATGGTTGTAAATTGCCCATTATGTTTTATCAACCGATTTATATCATTCCGGCACGTTCCGAGGTCGTTATCGAGTGCACTGTATCAAATTACTCTGCCGAGCTTTATCATAACAATGAAGCTCTCGTACTAGATCAAACCTTATGTGATGGTGTTTATGTCGCGAATTGTGTAGTATTTATCAAACCAAATAAAAAGGTTAATGTTACTATATTAAATACCACCGACACTGACCTAGAGTTCAAAGATTATGTAGTAGAACTGTCACCTATTGAGGTGTTTAAATACTCCGAATCTTTTCATAAGATTAATTCTATATCTTTTTCTAAATCTAATAGGGCAGATCACGTTTTAAGCTTAATTCGCTCTTCACATCTTAATAATGAGGAGGAAAAAGCTCTTCTTGATTGTTGTTCGGAGTATACAGATATTTTTTATGTCGAAGGTGAACCTTTATCTTCTACTAATGCTGTCGAACACAATATAGATACAGGTAACGCACCTCCTATACATGTTAAGTCGTATCGCTTCCCCGAATGCCATAAAAAGGAAGTTGACACTCAAATTCGTAAAATGCTAGATCAAAATATTATTCGCCCTTCTATTTCACCTTGGAGCGCCCCTGTATGGGTAGTTCCCAAAAAGCTAGACGCCTCTGGCAAAAGAAAATGGCGAATAGTCATTGACTATCATCGTCTTAACGATGTCACTGTTTCCGAGAGTTATCCTTTGCCTCTCATCACTGATATCCTTGACCAATTAGGTCACTCTAAATATTTTAGCACACTAGATCTGGCTAGTGGCTTTCACCAACTTAAAATGTCCCCCAAGGACGCCCCAAAAACGGGTTTCACAATAAATTCTAATTCAAGCATATCTGGACACTATGAATTTACCAGAATGCCTTTTGGGCTGAAAAATGCTCCTGTAACCTTCCAACGACTCATGAACACCGTGTTATCAGGTTTACAAGGTATACATTGTTATATATACTTGGATGATTGTATTTTGTACAGTTCGACCTTGGAATCCCATATACAAAAGCTAAAATTAGTATTTGATAAAATACGAGAATATAATTTAAAACTCCAGCCTGATAAATGCGAGTTCTTGAGACGTGAAGTAACTTACCTTGGCCATATTATTACCGATAAAGGTGTTTCTCCAAATCCTGAAAAAGTCAAGGCCGTCTCCCAGTTTCCAGTTCCTAAAAATCCTAAGGAAATCAAATCGTTTCTAGGTCTTATAGGTTATTATCGCCGTTTCATAAATAATTTTTCTAAACTTACTAAGCCACTTACCTCTCTGCTAAAGAAAGATGTAGCATATCACTGGTCTGTCGAACAGCAAACTGCTTTCGATATCCTGAAAGAAAAACTACTTACTGCTCCGATTCTGCAATATCCAGATTTTTCACAACCATTCTTAGTTACCACGGATGCTAGTAACTACGCTGTAGGCGCTATTCTTTCTCAAGGTTTTGTCGGAAAAGACAAGCCGATCGCGTTTGCTTCGCGTACACTTAATCGCGCCGAAGGCAACTATTCCACAACCGAAAAGGAATTATTAGCTATTTTATTTGCTGTAAAAACATTTCGTCCTTATTTATATGGAAACAAATTTAAAATAATTACAGACCACCGTCCTTTAGTGTGGTTATTTAATGTCAAGGACCCAGGTAGCAGACTCATTCGTTGGCGTCTTAAGCTTGAAGAATACAATTATGAAATTGTTTACAAACAAGGTCGACTCAATACAAATGCTGACGCGCTATCTCGTTGTCCAGTTAATGCTATTGATATTTCTAATTTAAATAACTTGTCTTATGAAAACTATTTCAAGGCTCAATTTACTAACCGTATTTCCACATCTGATACTGTTATCGAAGAATGCACACAGGCCTTACATTTAACTAAATTAAAAACAATAGTCTGTCCCGTATCATTAGACTTCGATTATTCTATTCCTCACTGTGAAGAGATATTATCTCAGTTAACAAACCGTGATGAATTATTAAACTCTGAACGTGAACCATTCACGATTCGATCTGTAGCTGATAATAATAAAACTTATTATTTATTGTATACTAAAATTCACCATTATGAGGATACCAAATTTAGAGATATTTATAATCTGTTAATAAAACTTAGAGATAAAATAATAATCGAAAGTCCTGAAATAAATGACCTAGCAATATCTGATTTTTCAGATCCTTTTTCAAAACTAGCTTATACTAAGGTCTATAATATGATTTCTTACGTTTTTCATAGCACACATATAAAAATTTATATTTATAAAAATAAGTTGATTTACCCAACCCCAGTTGAAGTGCCTAAAATTTTAAAAGAAAATCACGACTCCCCTGTCGCGGGTCACCCAGGGTCAAATCGAATGTTTAAAAGAATCAAAGCTGCTTATTACTGGAAAGGTATGCGATCTGACATAGTAAACTATGTTAAGAAATGTCAATTATGCCAAATAAATAAACCATTAAGAATGTCAAATAAAGCTCCAATGGAGATCACATCTACTTCAACTAGACCGTTTGAACGTCTAGCTCTTGATATCGTAGGTCCCCTACCTGAAGCGGGTTTCCAAAAGTTTAAATTTATTTTAACGCTCCAGGACGATTTGACTAAATTCTCCTCTGCTTATCCCATGATAACAGCCACTAGTGAAGAGATAGCACGAAATCTTGTTCATTTCATATCTCTCTTCAGCTTCCCTAAAACTATTTTAACCGATTTAGGCACATGTTTTACCTCTGACTTATTCAAACAACTAACAAGTATTTTAAAAATTAAAGCTCTTTTTACTACTCCTTATCACCCCCAAACAAATGGCGCTTTAGAACGCTCTCATGCGACTTTAAAAGAATATTTAAAGTCATTTATAAACGAAGACCAAGATGATTGGCACTGTTTTTTATTTACCGCTATATTAGCATACAATACTACTCCTCACACTACAACTAACTTTGCACCCCATGAATTATTATATGGTTATAAACCAAATATTCCTAACTCTTTATACGATACTAATACTAATACTACGTATAATGAATATATCCGAGCTTTACAATATAGAATGCGTTTTAGCCGTGAAAAAGCTATACAAAATATAAACAATAGCAAAGGAAGATCTAAAAAATATTACGATTCTAGTTCACGTGAAGTAACGTATAAAGTTGGCGATTTAGTTTATCTTAAGCATCACCACAGACTCCGTAAAGCCTTATCCCCAGTATGGAAAGGTCCTTACAAAATCATAAAAGTACATAATAAGCAAAATGTTACATTGCAAATTGGTAGAAAACATGTAAAACACCATGTCAATGAAATTAAGCCCGCTGTATCTTCATAATCTTTATAATATTTCATATAAATATTTATTTTCAGAGCTTATTGCTATGGATGCCACGCTGAATCAAGTATCATCCCCATCATTCATAGTCCAGGAATTTATTTTGAACCTATTACGCATATACAATTTTATAATGACTATTGGAAAGTTATTACCCATGTGGATATACTTACATTGGATCCATATCTTTACAAAATTGAAACATTATTACAATCAACTTTAGATCTTTGTAATAAAATTGAACCTGAAAATTTATCACAGTGTAAAGATTTTTCTAGCCCTGCTGAAGTTCTAATACAATCAAACCAAATAAAGTTACAATCTCTTTCTCATATTATCTGTAATAAAGCCAATAACAAGGTCAAGAGATCCTTGGAATTTGGTGGTGAAATTCTTAAATTTTTCTTCGGCACTTTAGATGCTGATGATGCCAGAAAATACGATGCCGCCATAGCATCTTGTCAAAAAAGTGACTCCGAATTATTTCATTTGTTTAAAGATAACCTACATATAATTAAATCTACAATTAATAACTTTAATCGTACAATTTCTAAATTAAACCAGAATGAAATAAAATTAAATACACAAATAAATACTATGAACGGTATTTTATCTCAAATAACTAAAAGGGATAATTTACTATTTTATACTTCTAAGATTCATAACTTGCTTAATATTATTGAAAGTTCGTTAATGTCTGTCTCTAATTTGTTAGAGACAACATTAAATGCAATTTTATTTTCTAAGTTAAATGTTCTACATCCTAGTGTTATAAGTCCTACTTATCTTTTAAGTGAACTGTCTAAACATAGCAATCAGATTAATAAGAGATATGATTTTCCAGTTCCACTAGATATTGATCATATCAGCTCATTAATAGACGTTTCCGAACTGAGTTCTTATTATTTTAATAAGAAGATAGTTTTTATTTTGCAAAATCCGTTAATAACAATAGAAAAATTTATTGTTTACAAAAGTATTCCATTACCGACTCCTCATGATAATTCTCAATCATACTCGCCTTTTGCTCTTATCCAACCTTCACATTCCTTTATTGCTTTAAGCGACGATAGGATGCATTATACATTTTTAGATAATTTAAATACTTGTAAGTTTATAAATAAGAACTACTCTATTTGCGGATTAATTTCTATATTTTCTACGATAAATTATCCTAGTTGTGAATCGAAACTATTAACTGAAGTGATTCTCACACTTCCATCAGAATGTAATACTAAATTTTTAGTTGGTAAAATAGACATATGGCAGAAGCTACAAAATAACAAATGGATTTATGTTCAATCCAACGCTAATAAATTAACTGTAAAATGTGACAATCATATAATTGACTATTCTATTTCTGGCACAGGAATTGTTAAATTAACTGAAAATTGTATTGGATTCTCAAAAACTATTCAACTATTGCCAACAAGTAGTTATACACTAAATATAAAACCTTATTTAGACATAAGTTTTGATATTACGTCAGATGACTGTTGTATGAAATCCATATTTAATAAAACGCTACCATTTCTAACGCCTCTTTCTCTAAGTAAAATCGACTTAGAATCTTTAAAATATCAAAATCATCAATTAGATAATCTTGAAAAAGAACTTAATAATTTAGAAGAACAATCGCATTTTATTAAGTATGGACACTATTATTCTACGTTTACTTATATTGTAATTGTAATAATATTTCTAAGCCTATTTTATAAATTATTGCGATGTTACAGAAAACGAAAAAATTCATCCAATTATTGTATCCAAATATTTAATCAATGTCACAATAAGAAATTATCCAAGTATAATTCTAAAGTATCAACTTCTATTGAAATGAATGAAATCTCAACTTCCGATGATGATGTTAACTCAATTAAATCTTTACCTAATCCAGAATATTGTAAACCTTCTCTTAAAATTAATAAATGTCAATCTCCCTCAAGCAGGAACTTATGTAACCATTAATTTGAAGTTATTATTTTACTTATTACTATTTCGTAATTTACTTATTACTAGTTTTATATTCAAGACACATCTTTTATTAAAATGATTATTTTAAATTGTAACTTCGCATTCATCTTAAGTTCGGAATGCTCCGTCTTAAGGGGGGAGGTGTTATATCCCTTGTATTTATGTAAATAATGTCTATTATACAATATTCGTAACTCTGTATTCCTAGTGTACTTTTCCACATTATTGTGTCAGCGCTTTTAATTATATTGTTTTAAATGTACATCATATTTTTAATTCAGTTGTACTCTGGACGTCGTTGAGACTGGTAGTGGTCCCAGTAATTGTAAAACCATATTTTAAGTTTCCCAAAATTGTGACCATTTAATAAACGGGTGTGTTAATTAAATTGAGTTTTTTTTTTAAAAGTCTTTCGGGGTCGGCCGTCTTACAGTGGGCTTGGGGTCCGAGCAAAAACCGTCGAGAACGACCTGTATGCTCCGCCCAGTGAGGAAGCTGGTGATCCACTTGCATAAACTCTCGGGAAGCCCATAGGAAGGTAGCTTGTGCCATAGACGATCGAAGGCTTTCGCCATATCCAGACTAACTGCCAGACCCTCTCCCTTGCTTTCAATAACAGCTGCCCAACGGTGTGTAAGATACAACAGAAGATCACCAGCCGATCGACCATGGCGAAAGCCATATTGCCGGTCATTGACCAACTGGTGATCCTCGAGGTAGGTTAGGAGCTGTTTATTGATAATGCTCTCCATTACTTTGGAGAGCAGAGAGGTAATGGCGATAGGCCTGTAGTTAGCTGGGTGCGAGCTATCACCTTTTTTAGGGATCGGATTGACAAGGGCACGCTTCCATGAGACCGGGACTACGCCTTTCAAGTAGGAGTACCGAAGTAGACGCGTTAGCACTGGTGTCAACTCAGGGGCACATGTTCGTAGCACAACTGGAGAGATACCATCTGGCCCACTCGACTTATGAATTTCCAAGGAAAGGAGGGCTTTTCGGATGAGTTTTTGCCGAAAAATTAGTTCCGGCATTAAGCTCCGACACCGTGGGATGACAGGCGGTGCCTTCCCCTGGTCGTCCAAAGTCGAGTTTGAGGCAAAAAGAGTGCCCAAGTGATCGGCTTTCTCTTTTGCCGTGTGGGCCAAAGAGTCCTTCCCAGTGTGCAATGGCGGTAGGGATGGCTGACAGAAATTTCCCAGACTGGCTTTGGAAAGCGCCCAGAACTTGCGCGTGCCAGGTGGGTACTTTGCCAGCTGATCCCCAATTTTGACGACATGCTTGAACTTTGCTTTAGCAATTTTCCGTTTGAAGAGTCTGGAGGCACGATTATATTTCCTCTTCAGAACTCTAGAGTTCGGATCCTTAGTGACTAACGCATTAGCCCAAGCTTGATAAGCCTGCCGTTTGCCAGCTGCTGCAGCCCTGACAGACGCATCAAACCAAGGCCGCGATCTGCCACCAAGGGGTACCACAGAGCTTGGTACAAATATTTCCATGCCCTGAAGTATCACATCAGCTACAGCCGCAGCGCAGTCACTAGGATCATCGGAATGGAAACAAATCGGCCCCCATGGGTAGGATGCAAAAAAGGACCGCATTCCATCCCAGTCCGCTGACTTGTAGTGCCAAACGCGTCGAGTCGCAGGTCTTGTGCGAGCTGGGCGTTCAATGGGCACTACACTGCGTACCAAGCAATGATTTGTTTATGTTTTAATGAAGTATTTGCAAACCTCCTTACGCTGTCGATGTTCATGGCTGGCCATTATCGTTTACTATCCATGAGCAGGGTTTACTGCCACACCGTAAAAAAATAATAAAACTTTATATAAACTTCGTCGTATATACTATAAATATATATTATATAAATATTACTGACACAAATTATAAACTTAATACATAATTAATCATATACAGGTAGGATACCTTTTATTACGCAAGAATATATAATTGAAAGAAAGGCTAAAAAACGATGAAGAGCTATGAATAAAATATAAATAGGAGTGTTTGTAATGCTAATTGTAGAATAATAATTCATCGATACGACCTTTACTCAAACCTGCGAGCTGTCCCTCTGCCTGCTACCGTTTCTCTTCCGGTAACTCACTTAGCCGAACGACTGGACTAGAGATCCCAGATTGATTTTAAATTATATAAACTTAACATGGTTAAACTTATCTAATGCAATTTTAAACATATAACTGTATTGATTTTATACTCACAAAAGTTTGTGTAAAGACCGATACCAAAAACTGGTACTGACAGATGAAGTTGCTGGCAACAACTAGCATACAATAACCATCTCAAGTAAAAGAGATTATTTTAAAATAATAATAAGTTTCATTAAGATACTATCCATTATAATGTATTAAAAGCAAAGTTCCTGACTACGTTTTCGGTAATAAATGTAAATAATATGAAAATTTATATCCCATTGTTAAATTACGATGTGGTAAAACTTTACAGACAGCGTTTTTGTGTGAATAAAGAGAATTAAACTATTATGATTTTTATTGTGGCTGTATTTCAGACACTGATAGATTTATGTTTCATTTAAAGTAATATAATAAAAGTGAAGAGTTTATTTGTTTCAACACATAAAGCTCTGGAGCTTATATTTGAATAAATCTTATCCTATTTATAAAAGAGGTTTGATAGTTTTTTTAATATTGCACTAAAACTAATAGTAACACTACTAATAGTGTTACTATTATTAAATAGTGCTTTTGAAAAATTTTAAAAAAATATTGTGGAAAATAATACTCTCTGTTGGATCAGTTCTGAACTAATATTCTGATTTCTGAATATGTTCCGAATACTGATTCAGTTCTGCATTTTATACAGAGCTGTGATCCCGCTTAAATCACTGTTAATAATCACGCCCAATTTCATCGATGCTCCATTGTCTTTGTCTCTCTATCTAGATGAGTATCAAATTGATATACACAAACTTTGAGGACCAGTACTTTAACTGACAAAGTACTTAAGAGTGAGTGCATTTTAAGAGCGCTGGATAAAACTAAAGGGGTTTTCGTGATGCGCAAACTTCTGTCTCTCTGACTGGACTTATGCTTTTCTATAGTTGATCATATCAGGAGTGTGAAATTGTATATACCCAAATAAGTATATTCGATTTTTTAAACATACTTTATGTCGCAGTATACCGTTACATTTATTTAGGTCTAAACCGCACTAAGCGTTTGATCTACCTTAATTGAAATGTAAGCAATTAATATCTATAACGCTTTAATGTATACCAAGATGATTTTTATTATTTAATAAATAATATTATATAAAGCACTTGTTGCTTATTAAGAATCGTAACATTTAGCAGAATAACCTAGTACTAAACATCAAAGAAAGAAGAAGTATATTACTCAGGTCTTCTTACTTTACGTCCCGACTGACCATTCTAAAGTACATCTTCATAAAAGCTTACTCTGCAATAGCAAAACTGTTATAATAATAAATATTGTATATATTTCCCGAGGGTGTATTATTGCGGACGTCTACATATTGCGTGAAATTAATAAGTAAAAACACTTTTAGCATAAACATATTATTATAATCAAGAATATGTTTTAGGAAGTCTTTATGTAAGTGGTTAAAAGAGATTATGGCGGGAAATAATTACCATCAGCCATTTATATGATAAAGAATCTTTGTGACAACTGAAATATCCCGTATATGTGAATAACTCTTGAGAACAATAATTTCGCATTAACTCTAGAAACGTTAAATACAAGAAAATGTGACTGCTTCCCCATACATTGTTAGTGTCTATTGTTGTCTTCATTAATTATCCCTTCAAGCGGAGACTGGTTAATCCGTGCCTCATTATTTTATTGCTAAAACACTACATCTTAAGCGTTGTCATAAAATATAGTAGCCATGCAAAAGATTTAATTAAATGTTCAATTTTGGTTTTAAGTTATCATTAACCCTATTTCAATAAATTAGTATAAAAGTACATAAGTAGATACAGTAAATTGGAGTTAGAATAAGTATATTTATCTTTTATAATATGTACAGAATGATCTGAACAATTTATGATATGATAAAGATATCAATCTCTATACAGCTCGGTGTCGCAGTCGCTTTATGTAACCTGGCTTAGTCTACGTCACTTTGATCGTTTGTATTTAGCGGGATTACATCAGACCACGTGTGTATATTATGAGCTTTAGTAAATAAATCAAGTGTAGGCCATGAATAGCTATATGAGCCATGATTTGCGACGGTAATAAGTGTACAGAATAATTAATTTATACCAGTGATTTTGGAATTATTATTCATACTAATTTAAAGTAATAGAGTGTACTGTAAAATTGAAATTTTAAGTAATAGATTATGTGTAATAATAATAATAGTAACCCAATACAAATATTATAATATTTACGTTTTTTATATATCACATTTAATATATTTTTTACTATTTTTAAGATTAAAATTAAAGCTATATTGAAGTGAAATATGTTTTTTTATCAAAATACTAAAACTTTATTACAGATTACAATACAACAATCAAAACTGGTTTGTTTTGCTTCCCCACTGCAGCGGTCGATATGTCTTTTCATAATATATTGTTTCACTCACTTTACACATCTAATAATTTTAATTGTTACTGCGAATCTTTTGTCCTGTTTATTTAAAACTATATAACTATATCGTCGACAATATAAAAGTTGTTGTATTCTGAACATAACAGAAAGTTATCTTTTGCTCCGTATTAATTAAAGTTCAAAATATTGGTTGGTTTAGATTTCTTATTAACATTTACTGAAGATACAATATCTAAATAGAAAAAAACATGATAATTAATTTTTAATAAACATATCTACTTTGGAAATAAAAAAAAAACGTGAATTTTTAAAACAAAATACTTAAATGTTATTTGATTGTAGAATTTGTATTAATTAGAACGTTTTCAAGTTAAAAACAAATTAAATATAAATAAAGTAGTTTTTTTTTAAACAAATTCCTAATTTTTTTCCAAAACTATAAATTAATTATTGTGTACAATTGTTACTGTCGCAAACCACATTACGTTCTACTATATAGGTATTTATCGCTTACACTTGATTTATGTACTAAAGCTGATAATATATACACATAATCTAGTGTAATCCCACCAGATACAAACGTTAGGTGCTAAGCCAGAGTTACAGCAACGTGCCTGCGACACCGAGCTATACCGAGATACATATGACCCCTTGGTCATATCTTTATAGTTCGGATCTCCCTGTAGATATAATGAATCTCAAATATAGCTTTTGCTGGAACTTTCAAAACAGTTCATGCATTTCCGAATAAAAAAACATGATTCTATAAAGTAAACGGCGTCCACGCGGCGCCGCAGCTATTCGTTCTCATAATATATTGAGGTGTGGATTCAGCAGCTTTGTGGACATCACCAATGTTCATCGGAAACAATAATTTATATACGTTTTAAATATATTTTTAGTTTTATTTCTGGTATATTATTTCAGGATGTACAATTTACTTATAGATAATTCTGGTAATTCATTTGTGAACTTTAATTTTCAACTGAGCTTCTTTTTTACCACTGATAACTATACAAAAAAGAATATATGTTGAACCTGACATAGACGAAGAAGAGCACTATTCCGAGTTAGCTAACCACTAGAAGTAGGTCTTATATTGAAAGGTTTTTATAACTTTCTATTTAATTTTTTTTTGTCCGCCTTTTAATTTTATTTGCATCCCTATCTCTGCAGTATGCTGAGTTATGTACTCGTTATGATGAATATGATTTACATACACTCTGAAGTATTATGTATAATAAACAATTCTACCGATTATGTTATATTCTTCAATGTGGTTTATGTACTTTAATATTCAAAATTTCTGCGTTAAAAATGTTATTTTCAAGAACTATTATATTAGTTTACAGAGGTTTAATTATAGATATGTTAGAAATGGAAAATAACAATGAATATTTTGTAACTGATTACAAAGTTGTATGATATTATTTTAATAAATGAAATATCGAAACCAAAGAAGTAGTTAAAATTGAAAAAGAATATTGTGTTTATAGGTTTTGTTTTCTCTTAGTATTCTTTTCACCACTACAATATATATTAAGAATCATTTGTAGTATGATTTAAAAACTTTATCTAACATGACCGAAGAAATAGGATCTTGCTAAGTAAAATTTGTAATCAAGTCTCATACAACTAGAGGCTGACCGCTCGGGACGCAACAATTTCATTACAGGATTGCTTGTTATACTTACCAACCACGTCTTTTCCCCTTGGCCTATTACTTATTTTACTTAAAGTACAGTTTTTAAGAGTAAAACGTAAAGAAAATTATACATGAAAATAACATTTTGTTTATTATTATAATAAGATTTGATTTCAAAGATTCTTGATATGTAATTGATGTTCGTCTTGGAGGTCAGCTTCACTCTAATCCATTTATAAGTATTTAGATCTTGGTCCTCCTTATCTTGTGTATTAGTCCGGGTTCCCGGTTCTCGTTAACAATGATGGGGCCATAGAATTTTAACCTTGTTTATTCCGAAAATAAAAAATAAACATACCATTTGATATTTATAATTCAAATGGAGTCACTTCACTGTGATAAGACACAGTAATATAAAACATTACATCCATATTTATTCGTGCATGATTTTAATAATTAAATTACCTTTATACTAAAAACGTAAATTTTAACATCTGTACTGACGTATGTTATCACAATACGTATATAAACCAGATAGAGGTCAACAAAGCCTAATTTATTAAATGGAGAACTCAATGACGTAGTTGACGACTACGTAGTAGAGTTTGTCGGTCGATGTACCGTCCAGACTGCTATGAGATACATTGCCCTCGGCAGTAACAATATTTGATATTAACCACCAGCGCCTACTTTATAAAATTAACCATTACAATGTATTTATTGCCTTTATTAGAATGTTTTCAAATGTCGAAACTTTCAACTATAATTTATACTGTTACTATAATTTATACTGTTTTACAATTAAATGTTCACTTCGTAGCTTTAATAACATATCTACTTTGCTGTCACTTCATATGTTTCGCTGTTTAAATAAAAAATTAACTGTATTAAAAAGCAGTGTTTGTGTTTTTATAATTAAAAGCTGGAATAGGTTAATTATAATTATAACAAATCGACAGATTTTGCCGACTAAATTGATTTAGTTACAAAGAACTTTTTTCTGCTTACTTTAACTAATCTATAAATCTTACAAAGATATAGTTGCTATTGCAAAAATTGGCTGGTTGTAAAATTGAAGCTAATATCAAAATAATTAAATTTAGTTCATTATAGTACGGTAATTAATTATAAATGATACATTAATTTTTCTTTTACATTATTTATTACATATTATATAAACTATTTTGTGATCTTAACATTTATCAGAAATCTTTAAAATAATGTACCCAGTAATCTCAGCTGTGAAATTGTTAGCAGTTTCAACTTTGCATTCCCAGAGACAGATTTGCAATTACAGAGTTCTAATAGAGCGGCGACAAATTATAAAATTAAGGCACCATACGCATAGGCAAATTAAGAAATACATATGAGATTTTTGCAAGATATTCACTTAACGTGTATACAATTATAATAAACACTTTTGGCACAACAACATAGAAGTTTGGAAAAGGATTACCAAAAATAGTGTATTTTTTTTGGAATTTCTATGAGATGTTATAATATCCGTTTTTATTTGGTCTTAATGTTTAAATACTCATCGAGCGAGTCTCTTGTTTTCTTTAGCGGAACTAGGTTTATTATAAAAAGTCCTTACCTGGTATTTGGGCCGAGTCTTTCTGTGAGCATCGCTAACTAATTTATTCCCTTTTCTATTATCTTCATGTGTCAGAGTAGTCATTTTTATAAGTTATGGATGCAGGTGCACGATGTTTATAAACCAAGAAGTTATTGACGAGGGAATTGCTTTAGCATGGCATGAGAGATAAGTGAGATTATCAGCATCTTTGTACATAATCATTGAACCACGATAAAACTTTTTTAATTAACTATGTCACTGGAAATATTAGTTCTTATGATGATTCAGTTGATAAAGAATAATAATTGATGTCATTTAATAAAAATCCCTACCTTATAATTACATAGTTTTTTAAGCACACCGCCACACAATAATTCGTAACAAAAATAAGCGGAGGGACACAAACGTTCTTCATTGAGTAAAAACAAGCGTCCGGACCAGGTCTTTCAAAAGACCCTCCTCATTTTGAAATGGGGACATTATAAAGTATATTTTCTTTCACGTCACTTATCAGAGGTATGATATCGTAATTACGATCTGTGGCAGTACTGTCAGTGAGAGACAGCGGATTAAAGTGAACCACTACGGTACTGTGACTTCATTTAATACAAGGAATACTTTGATCATTAAACATATAGATACCCGCCTTTTGTTCGATGAAGATGGTTTTAATTTGTTTGGACTATAGGGTTCGAACTTGTACCTTAAAAACTGAATTAATGACTGTAGATATGGTATGTATTTTTTTTACCTACTCGACTAAAAAAGTACTCTCAATCATCAAAACCATTTGCATTTTGTCTAACAGTTTTAGGAGTTTTATATCTGTTTTAAGTCTTTTAATGTTCAGAATAATATATTTTTTAATACTTATCTATTAAAGATATTAAGGTAACACCAATAATAAAATATGGATGTTAAATTAATAAATATAGATTATAATATCTATAACAGGTTAGTTTGATTCTGGATGTTACAGGAAAGTGACTTATCGTATTTAAATTTATTCACATTACTTATACGAGTATATCTATATTTTTATGAAAATGTAATGTTAGCAAAATTATTTAGGAATCATTACATAAATAGTTTAATTTTACAGGAGTACAAAAAGGATTAAAGTTTATGAATTTCTGAATTTTGAGTCAAATTTTTGTAGTTTTAGAATTTACATCAAATATTCCTGAACAAAATAATTATTATTACAACGTTTAAATATACCTGTATTCTTAACTAGGATAATCCTTAATGTAAACAGCTCTCCAGCGCAACCCGCGTCCTTCTTAATTAAGTACAACTGAACAAAATACATCCCACAGTTAAACCCTTTTATTCACATTAAATATTGAAACGTGATCGTTTGGAAAATTAAAACTATCTTTAATGATAATTATAGCGGGAGAATAATAATAGTTTTATGGTTATATGTGGTTAAAATGGTTATTTGATATTTGAAGATATGACATTTTGTGTATTATATTATACACAAAATACACAAAATGTTTAAAGTTCAAATGTTATACGATATTTCTTCAAACAATAATTTATTTTGAAACCGAATTCAGGGTCATAAATATTGCTATGTATTAGAGAGTAGTTAATTTTTAATATCGATCTTCCATATTTTATAATATCTTTTTCATTTCTCATTAGTATATAACCAGCAAGTGCTGCTTATATACTAATCCCTTATATACTAGCAGTTTATATACTTGTCGCTTATTTACTAATCCTTTATATACTAACCGGTTATATACTTACCGCTTGTATACTTGCTGCTCATATACTTGGCGCTTATTTACTAGCCGCTTATATTCTTGGCGCTTATATATTAATCCCTTATATACTAACTGCTTATATACAATCATTTTTATGTTAATATCATCCAACACGTCATTCGAAGAAATGGCGCGAAGCGGTGGCAGCGCGGTACCATTGAAATGGCATGGAAATTGATTCTTTGTAACGTGTAAGAACGTTTGAACGTGTAAGCTCGACAACTACTTGACGGAAAACTAAGACATTTTGCAATCAAAAAGACACATAGTATAGGTGAGGGTTTAAAAAAAAATTGAAAAATGTCATGTCGTTGAGGAATAATTGTCAAAAAACTGATATCCCATTGAAGTAAATGGAAAAAAAAAATCGCGCGAAAAATTTGCTTTACGCACGCTAAAAGCGCATGAAGAATTTTTTTAATGGAATGTTTTGTCCCCCTAAACGATTTTTTTTCGCGGGCCCGCTTCACTCAATATATAAACGGCATTAATTATTTGAAAAAAAACATCTTTTAGATCGATGTTCATTAATGGATCAATGTAATGAGTCGATTTTAAAATCACTATTTTCTCCTATTTCTATTTGGTTATTGGCAATGATTAATTAAATTAGTTACAATAAAAGGGTAGAATATTTTTTTTTTTTGAGAAAAAAAAATCGGTTGGGTGGCTCTAGTTCGAAATATCTTGCTTATTAATTTTATATAAATACTAGCTGACTACATGTACCACCTAAACATACTCGTAGCTGTGTCGCAGTATCGCATTTTTATATTTATTGTAACTTCTAAATGAAATTTTCACAATTAAATGATCTGCTCAAGGAAGTCACCAATTTTTATGAAACTATCTTGATGAAAAATACTCCAAATTTATAAGAATTTATATTATAACACGAAAAAATGCATCCAAAATACGCAGTGATTATTATTATTTTTTTAATATAGAAACGTTTCTTATAACTGAGCCGTTATATAAAGATACTTAGATAAACTTAGATACACCTCGTAGTGAACTTCTTTGCAGATCTTTTTCTGTTCGATAATTTCATCAGTACATCAGTTCGTCTTATCTTTAACCAAACCAGTAGTGTAAGCAAAGAAAGGAAAATTCTAAGACGATTTATTACACATTAGTTAACATAACCTGTTATTTTACATGCACAAGTTTTCAAAATAAAATTTCTAAAATCGGTCCAGTTGTTTCGAACCCTATTCGATACAAAGAAACAAGAAAATCTTTCCTCTTTTTGATTTTAGTATAGACAATGGTTTACACACTTGCTTACAGTGTAGAACTTGTGTATAAAAAATATATTTTTATATTTTTTCCGTACTTCAGTATTTTGAAGTTGAGCATATTTTTCTAAGAAAACCACAGACTAAAGTGATTTGCGAAAATTAACCTGAGTTGTTTGAATTGGAATAAAAACTTATAGAAATTATGCAAATTAATATTTTGCAAACATAATTTTTAAATAGCCTTATCGACAGAAATATATAAGAAGTGAATAACCAAATAGGAAATAAAAACATTCTGTTAACCATTTTATGATATATTCCATTTTGTCATCTGTTAATATATAAGTAACCTTGTAAGAATGTATGATTTAAAAACGCATGGCGCAAAACATTGCAGTTGAACTCTATAAATATTGATTGTAGGATCCTTTATGACGTACAAAATAATACTTTTTAAATGCCATTGTTATTGTATAAGTGTAGAGGATTGGTCAAATTCAGTCTTAAAAATGTACAATTTTATAAAATTTTGTTGTTATTTAAAATACCAAAAGATTGCTATTAATTTCATTTGTCGTAGATATGAGAATGATAAAATGTATAAAACAGATCATTATCAATGATAAGAACGATTATACAAATCCGCGAGTACTGACATTGTAATAGGTGGTATATTAACTGGTTCTGTGGTAATGGAGCTGTATTACTGAGATCGCTGTGTGTGTTATGTGCAAGCGATGTTCCTTATCATGTGATGTGATTGCTTGCTTTATTTATTACACAAATTAAAATAACACGGTAAGAAAGTGTTCCTTACCATTTATTCATAATTAAGAAGCTTTTAAATTGCATGTTCTTTATCTATAAAATATAATATATGTATGTGTAAATATAATATATCTGTAGTAAAGTAAAGTAAAGCATTTAACATTTTAATAAAATTTTTGCAATTTCATAATGTTGACAATTCAGTGAGATCGACTTAAATTTTAATTTAATTAACTTCCACCTGTTCAATGAGAGCAGAAGAGTACTTTACCACGGATAGCCTTTTAATTAAGTGCTCGAAGCCGTATTATAACTTTATAATTAAATTTATAAATATTGTTTCACAGTTATTGATTATTGCTCTAATAATATTATTGCTATTGTGAAGTTTGATGCGACAGAGTCTTAACTAGTTACAGTCATTGGTACAACATGTTCATTCAAGGCAATTGATACATTAAATATTTTATACAAAAGACGCTTTTCTAATTGTTTGAAATCATTTCAAAGTGTTCGCAAATGTTTTTTGAAATAATGGAAACACGGTAAAGTTTGTTGCTGAAAAGTCGTAGGCCACTACTTAAATATTGTATATAATTTGTACTCAACAAAAGCGGAGTTTTGGTAATTAAGTTTCTCTGTAACATCAAACTCATTAAAAGCCAAACTTGTACCACTTGATACATCTCACCGAGATTATTCTTCTTAGACGAACTTACACAATGCTTTCATGATAATTTGTACAAATATATTTATGTGATATATAATACTTATACTTATTCTCTGCTCTACTGAAATACAATAAGAGGCGTTTAATATGGATTTAAGGCACAATTAATTAGTATTCAAAGTTATCAAGTTTGTGCACAGACTTATGATCTGAAGATTTCATTACAGCAAATATTTTAACCTTAATGAAATTTAAAAATGAAAGAAAGTTTTCAGACACTCGGCAAGTAATCTCTTCAGTAAAGCACTTCGCTCACTTGAAAAGGCGGACCTGTGCAAGGAGTTTATAAGAGATTTGATATATTTTATTAACCAAGTTCACTTTTACGTTCCCCAAGAACTCTTTTAATATATAATCTAATCTCGTTTATAATAAAATAAAATGCTAAAACACGATACTCCGGTCGACTTCCGGTTTTAAACCAGAATGTTTAGCAGAAACACATTCTAGAAGAAAAGTCAGTCTACTAATATTGAATATAATGCTATTTATAAAGTAGTTTATACTGATTAGTACGTTTTAACTCTTTATTTTAATTCTTTATTTAAATAAAAGTTATCTGTTATTTATTTATTTATTTCATCCACATACAATTATAACATCTTAACAGTTCATACTAATGCGATGTTACAAGTAAATAACAATGTTTTTACCATTCCTTAATCGGAGTCTTCTATTATCCTCTAGACAACTGTCGTGCTTTTCGACATACTATCCGAAGATATATCTATGTGCATTGATATTTTATTCAGCAGCCGCAAAGCTTGGGACATAGAGGATTACTTGAGAAAATTAGACCTGGCTGATGGTAAACAGAATGCGCCAGTTCGACGCCGCGCGCTCAGTTTAGGTATATTAAACTGTACCAGGTCTAATATGTCTGGGTGATGTATCCCGCCGCGTAATACACTAACTACATACTTAACCATCTCCAGTCTGTTGCACCCGACCATAGCCATTACAAATAAACTCGGATACATCAGCAGAAAATATAAATATCTGTAAATTTGTTTTGTATTTTTTTTAACATTTGAATATATTTATACTCCTGCGGACTCCAGATTCGTTTCTAGATGGCTCCTTACAAAAGCATTATTTAAAATTTTTATTAAATGTGTATTTTGGAAATCATTACATTGCCTTAAAATGAAACCTAGTTTTCTAAAAGAATGCTTACAGATCCCAACAATGTGCTTACGAAACAATAACTCTGGCATCATCTCGACTCCTCATGTATTTTATCTTCACCTGGTATGATTTTGTCATCCATCGTGTTCGTAAATTCGAGTGGAATCTAAGCACGAGTGAAGGTCATTACGTAGAAAAATGTTCTACGTTAGAGTATAATTTATTTATTTTTATTTACATATTACACACAATATAAAACACTACGAATATCTTGCTGCAATAGCTCACAATGGGAAGAATCAGTCAAGGACATGTACATCTTTAGATCATCCGCAAACAACATACACCTCGCACTGCTCACCACCTCCGGAAGATCATTAATCATGAGAAGACATTCCAATTCCCGAGATTACTGCCGTGACTTACTCCAAAAAAAGTAAAATATGTTTTGGACTTGTATCCTGCGTACAAATACCATACCATACATACAAATGTCTAAATAATTTTTTCTAAGAGGTTTCTAAGCTGAACTTTATGTGTTCCGTTATTACTCCCAGCCGAAGCTTTATTTATAGAGATGCCAATAAAAGTAAAGAGCGTTCAGTCTATACCACTAACCTCAGATAATATTACTAACTAGTGTTTTGATTGTCAGTAATATACTGCGACGTTAATATTATTAGTTTTTTTCCTATTTTAATATAAATATATATATATTGTGTTTTATAATTGAATGGCCACTTGTACACTGACTCAGATAATAAGTCAACACCATCCAAAATTTAATTAAAATCCATCTAATACTTTTGCATGCGTGAACAAACATAAAAATTTAAAACCTTTTCTTACATTATCAGCGTTATCTACTAAATATCCAGCAATCGTCATTAATATATGTGGAATATACAGATGTGTTTGTTACTATTCAATTAGATATATTTACATAGCAAGATTAGGTTGTAAATGTACATAAGCATATTTCTTTACTTATATACTTTAAAAGATGAATCTGCTCTCAACATATATATCAATAGATTGGAATAATAAAGAAGAAATTTGATGCTAAGACGACTTGCACATAGTAAGTTATTTGCAACTATGATCCCGCAATCAGGCTAGCTTTGTTTTGTATAAAGAATAATTGTTTGAGATCAGCTTATGTATGCACTAGTTTACGAAATATACTATGGAAAATAAAATAAAAAGGCTTTAGGCAATAATACAAAGAGTAGTTAGGTTCTGTATATAATTGTTTATTTTATATTATGTTATGTTATTTTGTCGTCTTTAATAATTCAACACTATGAGTTCCGCTCGCGATGACGATTGTACACATGTACGTACCACTCGTCCTTTGGACACACACTAATTGAAATGTACACACAAATAATATAGGTACTATTAGTATAGTATAGTCTTTCATATATTCTTAATGGAAAATAAAATTCCGAATTCTAAAACTCTGAATGTTCTCATATATCTCTCATTTCTCTAAAATTCATTCGAAAGATTTCTACTTTATGATGTACAAACTACAAATATTCAGACACTATTAACGATATTTTAAAAACCAACGAGAACTACAACATTGTCCACATCCGGAGCAGACAGTCAACGATCTTATACTCGTATAAGACCCTCGCCTCTTAAAACTTCAGCTACAAAGAGTAGTTAGGTTCTGTATATAATTGGTTATTAGTATTCGACCGAAACCACTCCCACTCAGTTAGTTTTTGCACATGTATTTAGGAAAAATCATAAAATGTATCGTGAAATGTGGAATTTCTGCAAACAGTCACCCATTTTTTTCTTTTAATTTTCTGGGACTAAGTATCAAAGAAGTATACAAAGAAAATTGTTATTTATTTATTGTTTTCATTAAACTCAAAGTCGTCAAATATCAAGGAAAACATTAATCATCGTGTGTTCGAGAGAGTACTGTTTATTTGGAAATGCAAAATCAACATCAATCATAATAAAAGATAACGAAATAGGAGTTTAATAAGTTTTTCCTATCTAAGAATAGTACATTGCAATAAGATTATATTTGTATGCAATGTGGCATGACGTAAATCTATTCGTATTTCAAGACGTATAATGCTTTATATGTCTACTTGTGTTACGACAAATAATATATATTCATCTCCATCCTGAACTTTGCGAGTGAACCAAACTGCTTGCAATTAGTATCTCTGCGGAAAACAACTTTATATTGGATCACTCCAACACTTCGCTCTCAGCGATACTAATATTTGGATTATAACTTAAGTGTTGCATATGTCTTTAGCACAATGGAATGCGTTTTGTCCTTATAGTTTAACATTAATAATAAAAAGATTGTTAAAAGTGGTTAAAGATTGTTCTAGTTATATTATGTTTAAGTTTATTATTAAAATACTAACAACATGATACATGTAATAAAAAAAAATACAGTTAATGATTTAATTCTGAACTAATTACAATGAAACTATGTTTTTTCGTTATAATTGATCTTTATTAATTTACACGCTTGTAATTCAGTAATTTATCAAAACATAGTATTGTTTGCCAAAGATATAACAACAATATTTAAGTATGTCAAAGAATAGTGAATAGAGAGCTATCTCGTCCTGCCTTAAAATGTATTAAAGCATAGGCTGCAGCGGCTGACGCTGAAATTTATTATACTAATATTATTTTTAAAGCATTAATTTTACGTGTTTTTTCAATTTAATATTTATAACAATGAACCACAAAAAACTGAACCAAATGCAGGGTTCACATTTTTATATCCGACAGCGTTATCAATATTTAAGAACTCTTCTAAAATTCACATTTCTTTTAGAAACTAAACTGCATCTAGTAATACGATAAAGAAGTTTTAAAATCTCATTAGTTCAACAGAGAATTGTAAATGAGTAGTCATAAACACTAGCTTTGAGTTTCATCAGAGTCGCTGAACGCGGTTTGGAACACGACGCAGGACAAAGATAAACAGACAATGGAACATCCGACTTTAGAAGAAAAACATAATTAAAATAATATTTTATAAAGCTCGTTAATATTGTTCCTTTTGTTTATTTTGGATTGCCTTGCTCTTGGATAACAACTTTAATTAAGTTTATTCCTGTGTTATTTTTTTTTAATAAAGATATGACATGAAATAATATCTCAAAGAAAAATCTGTGCAAGTCTATTCTAGTTAAAGTATTGTCTTTAATCAAAAATATTGTTAGTTTCATATAGTAATATGTTCGAGTGTAGAAAACACAAAATAATTATTTACAGCTTCACAGTCGATCTAAACATTCAGTCATTTCCAGTTTTACTACACCAGAGATTGTCGTCTTTAATAATTCAACACTATGAGTTCCGCTCGCGGTGACGATTGTACACATGTACGTACCACTCGTCCTTTGGACACACACTAATTAAAATGTACACACAAATAATATAGCTCATACTTTTAAAGTACTTCATATATTATAAATAGAAGATATATCTCAAATTATATAATTTTCAATGTTTTTATTAATATCTCATTTGTATAAAATTCATTCGAGAGATTTCTACTTTATGATGTCATTATAATTATTATTATAATAAATAAAAATCAATATATTTTAAGTATTATAAACTGCAAATAAAATACGATATAAAATATTTAGACAGTCTCTACTAACTAAAGTTTAAAATCTAAAAAACAACTACAACATTGTCCACATCCGGAGAAGACGGTCAACGATTTTATAATAATGACTTTTATATGATCCTCTAAATCAGAGTTTACTTCAACCATTTATTTCTATTTTCTTATTGAAATCAAAGCACATACAGTAGACGCTTACAAATTTTTACATAAATCCACGGTAGAACTAATTTTATATATAAATTCGTAATTGGTAGTTTTACTATAATAATAAGATTTATATAATTTTAATTGTGGCCATAAAAATATAATGTAAAATAAATTTTTAAACCAATAATTTATCCACAATATAAATTAATTTTTACAACTATAACCAAATTAAGTTCATTTTAAACTCGACGTAGATAAGACTTATGTCATAAATGTGAGTTATTTTAATTTTAAAAGCGCATCTTCGCTCACCGCATACAGATTGGTTTCCTCGCTCACAGCGTGCAGCGGTTTGAAACAGACACTGAGAGAATTATAAACATTGAAATTAATTTTTTTATTATTGTTTTTTACAAAAATAATAAAATTACTAATATAAATATAATATTTAAAAGTGAAAATCATTCTAACATATTGTATTGTACATTAAAAATTCAATACTATCTGCTGTACAGAATCGTCAGGGATGTCTGTCCGTCTATCAGTCTGTTCGTCTGTCTCTACATAACTTTTGAATGTTTTCGAATTAAGCATCTAAATGTTGCACGCAGGCGGCCCATAGACTCATGATCAAGATGTGCTATTTAAATGTTTCTCAATCCACCGCCGGTCGGAGCTATGGATTTGTTACGCTTCCTTTTATCAGTAGATTCATTTATACAAGTGTTCATCATGTGTACATTCAATGTTGACTTCAGCATCTCTTCATGTGAAGTTTAACGTATTCGCTTTGAGCTTTCGCTACTTTGAGAGTATACATTAGTTTTGTGTAAGAAAAGTACAACCAACTTACACAAAAGTAGTGTTTCAGAGAGATAGAAACGCACAAATGTGTTCAGAGACGAACACGATCGCTACAAAGTGGTCAAAACTGAGATACAATATTAAAATAATAATTATGTATATGCTGTAGTAAGAACAAGTAAAATGTTTAAAAATAAAATATTTTTATTATAATTTATTTTAATTGAAGAAAAAACTCGTTATCTAAAGATAACGTTTTATTATAATATGAAATGTAGAAATCTTTAAATAACCTAATATAATATTAAAATTTTAAATAAACATTGAAAGAAAAAAATCACTAACACACAAGATTCGAACTTGTGACTTTTGGGAAGTTGTCTCCGAGTTTTGACCCTGTTGATAAAATTTTCATTATGATACGATTTTCATGATGATAAGCCAAAACATGTTTATACACAATATCAATCACATACGCAACATTACATTCAGGTATAGAACAGTGTGTTCTAATTCTAAGTAAATTAAATTAGTTAGTTTCCTTTACACGTCTCTTAACACTTTCACTGCCAGCTCCGTAGCGTGTACGGAGACGCAAGTTTCACCCCGTGTTTCACCCCAGGGCCGTAGCATGTACGGAGCAATTAAAAGTCAATTTTTTATAGTATTTAATTGGCTCAACATTTTTTTTACTATTTTTCCGTTTATTTAAATGCCTTTATGCAAACGTTTATATGAAAAATTTAAACAGCACACAGGGCTCAATTTCTGAAAATCTGGTGGCAGCGAAAGTGTTAAGAGAGCTCGCCATTAGTTCAAGAGTTCAGAATAATCCTGCTTTGAAAAGTTGCTTTTCTAATGTCACGTATGAAGTGTTTTTTAAACTCTATATTCTTGTGCTATTTCAATCAAATATTTAATTACCTTAATTACTAATATTATAATATTTTAATTAACATTGAGCTTTCTCCTCTTTTAAATTTAGACGCAAAATTTAGAATGATATAATTTGTTTTGATATGTTCGGTAACACTTTAGTATTTTAAGTCTATTTATTTATTAAGTGAATATTTGGAATGTTATGTTTAACTGTACATAGTAATATTTTAAATATACTTGCTCACTTACATAATAACATAACATACTTGCTTTGACCCTTGCGGTAACCAAACTCATTTGATAGTTGTTCTACATTAAGAGTTACATCTAAAGAGGTATCTTTATCGTATATTAGTTATATCTTAGAAGCTTTCAGAGTAGCCAGACCAACTATCCATACAATATAATAATAAACATAAACATACCAAGCATAGATTTCACAGGATCATCTCGAATGCTGAAACAAGCTGAAAGTCTTTTAAACACAATGTACAAATAGCTTATTCCGTCGTATATCTGTGGGTCATGATATCCTCTGTAATTCTCTGGCCGACTGTAAAAAGAAAATTTTCTGCCAAAGCTAGATAACTTAAAGATAAAGTTACACTAGAAAGACTGGATTTAATTTACCTTTTTAAAATAAAAACAAAAACTTTTCGGACATTTATTATTATACTAATATTGCTTTTAACTGTTGCAACAAACTGTATGTTCTGGTTGTCTTAATGTCAACTATGCTGTTTATATAAGATAAAGATACTGAGTAATATCATAGTGTACTTATTATCAATATGTTTAATTATTTCAACCCGTGTATTCTCCATTTAACATCAAAGAGCTGCTCCTAATTATGTCTCTAACGCGAGCTGTGACATCGCCGGTTAATAAACAATTATCTGATAACCTAAACAACATATATGTTTAACAGGTATTTAAATATTTATATGTAGGTTAAAAACTTTCTCAAATTGTTTAAGTCTTCAAAGTTTAAAATATTTTTGTTTATAAACTGTATATTATTCTACCAAACTCATAGTGTAACTTGATGTAAGTCCAACTGATAAATAATTAAACAACGCGTATCTTTATTCAGTGTATCGTTTAAACATACCGGTATATCGTAATTTGGTTGTGAGCGCTGTCTCATAATATATTTGTAACTAATTTCATTTTATCAATAGTTTACTATCACAATTATTGTTCATTATAATCAATACTATCATCAAATATCAATATAACTTTGGTACTTCAAATATGAAGATGATTTTGGTAGTTTAGATTCCTATTTTTATGATCTTGCAGTCGGTACAACAAAAATGGTAATATTAGTTCAGTTTTCGATTTGTTGTGTTTATTTTCATACATGAAAAATATGCACTTTTACATATGTATGTACAAAATTGACTATATTTTCGAATATAAGTATATATAGCTTAATAGTCGATCTAAATATTAACATTCCGTCACTTCCAGTTCCACTACACCAGTGATTGTCGTCTTTAATAATTCAACACTGTGAGTTCCGCTCGCGATGACGATTGTACACATGCACGTACCACTCGTCCTTTGGACACACACTAATTACAATGTACACTCAAATTATATAATAGGTACTATTAGTATAGTATAGTCTTTCATATATTCTTAATAGAAAATAAAAATTCTAAAACTCTGAATGTTCTCATATATTTCTCATTTATCTAAAATTCATTCGAAAGATTTCTACTTATGATGTACAAACTACAAATATTCAGACACTATTAACGATAGTTTAAAAACCAACAAGAACTACAACATTGTCCACATCCGGAGCAGACAGTCAACGATCTTATGCTCGTATAAGAGGCTCGCCTCTTAAACTTCAGCTATCGCAATACAAGATACTTATTTTCATTTTCGTTCTTACTGGAATCAACGCACAGGCACTGGACGCTTACAATTTTTTACATAAATCCGCGGTAGAACTAATTTTCTATATATATATATATATATATATATATATTCGTAATTGGTAGTTTTGGTTCTTAAAGTAGCAATAATGAAAAGATCATAACCACAAGTTAAAGTTTTGTTTTACCGTATCTAAATAAAATTGTAAAGATTTTATAAGAAGGATAAGATTTACTTATTTTTAATTGTTGCTACGAGTTTAAAAATATAATGGTAAATGAATTCATCCACAATAAAAAATAATTGTTACAATATAAAAAAAAAGTTCATTTTAAATTCTTTATGAGATGTCTTATCGTTATGTCATAAATGTGAGTTATTTTAATTATAAAAGCGCATCTTCGCTCACCGCATACAGATTGGTTTCCTCGCTCACAGCGGTTTGAAAAAGACACTGAGAGAATTATAAAAGTTTAATTTAAATTTTAGTTATTGCTTTCATAAAAGAATAGTTACTTTTATAAATACATTTTATAAAATTCAAATAAATCTAAGACATTGTATTGTATGTCCTTATAATAATGGAAAAAGATTTACTTTTAAATTTAAAATGTATCAACCGGGTAGGATTCTAACCGGCCACCAGTGGGACTTCACCATGTCACTTTGCAAATTGGAACAGGGTGTATTGAACTGTACTGTTATCCTCTTTGTTATCAAGGAAGCGATGTTTGTTAGACTTAATTATAAAAATATAAAAATTTTTTTTAACTTAAAGTTAAATTTATCGTATAATAACTTTAAAAATGATATAACCGCTATTAAATATTATTAAAATTTTAGTATTATTTAAATTGTAAATATTTATTTAATTTGAAAGTAACAAAGTTTAATAGTATATTATTTTAAGAATTATTTTATATTCCTTTAAAACTACAGTTCGTAAGAATCAATAAATGTTTAATGACTTGAATATTGTGATAAAATTGATAAAATTTCCAGTGAATTTTTCCACTTTAATATTACAGAAATAATTTTAAAGCTATGTAAAGCGAAGTAAGATCTTAAGTCTCTCTGGTGCCGTCTCTTAACTTCGTTATGGATTCAAAGCTGCACGCTGTTCCGATCACAAATAATATTTCTCTATTCCAAAGGTACCGCGATATCTTTTTCTTTTTCCATTTAAAAACAGAATTTCTTCTTCGTTTATATATTTGTATTAGTTACCAGTTACGAAACTCCATAGCTCAAACTAGTTTATATTATTCTGTTCGAACGAACAGTTTTTGCTCATCTCAGTGTTTCTGTAACACTATATTTTAATACTATTGTTAAGGCGTGCGTATCAATATAATATTTTTCAACACTGCTGATTTAGATTATAAGTTTATTATGTAGTAAAAGTTGTTTCATAGAATCGACAAATTAGAAATATTAATAGTCAGTGGAGATATTAATTATTGATTTAATATTTTTCATATTACTGTGCAAAAGGTTTTATAAATCTTTGCTATTTATATTTTTACTTATACCAAGTAATACTGCACCAGTAGCATGAAATAAGCAACATCTTTTTATTTAAGTCATTCAATATTTCACTACTTAGATGTGTTGGTTTATTCACCTTCAACTTTATTATATCATATTATTGCATTGCTGTATCAATATAATGGTAAGTGACTCTGGCTGCTAGAATATAGGTGGTGGGTTCCATCTCCATACGGGATAATACTTTTTAGATAGATGTTTTTGTTTTTATCTGGTTAATTAAATTACAGTATACAGTAGTATAGGAGTTTTGTATAAAAAAGTACAACTTTCACACCAGCAGAACCAACTATCTATACAATATTATACAATTGATTATACCATACCAAGTATCCATTTCATGGGATCATTTCGAATGCTGAAATAAGCTAAAAGACTGAAAGTTGTTCGGTCGGTCTGTGTGTCACGATATGCTCTGTATTTCTTTGAACGACTGTAAAAGGAAAATTCTCTGCCAAAGCTGGATAACTTAGAGAGAAAAATACACTTGAACCATGGGATTTTATTGAGATTTATAAAATAAGTTTATATAAAAACATGAAACCTTTTCAGACATTTATTATTATTTATTATACTAATATTGCTTTTAACTGTTGCAGTAAACTATATGTTCTGGTTGTCTTAATGTCAACTATGCTGTTTATATAAGAAAAAGATACCAAGTAATATCATAGTATATTTATTATTAATATGTTTAATTATTACAACCCGTGTGTTCTCCATTTAACATCAAAGAGCTGCGTCCTAATTATGTCTCTAACGCGAGCTGTGATACCGGTTAATAAATAATTATCTGCTAACCTAAACAACGTATACGTATAAAAAGCATTTAAATATTTATATGTAGCCTAAAAACTTTCTCAAGTTGTTGAAGTCTTCGAAGTTTATAATATTTTTGTTTATAAACTGTACAATATTCCATTCAACACAAAGTTTACCTTTAGTTTACCTTTAGTTTACCTTTAGTTTACCTTTAGTTTACCACAGTGTACCTTTTAAATATACCGGTATATTGTGTTTTGGTTGTGATTAATATAATAATGTATCAATATTATATTAATATATTTGTAATTATTGTCATTTCATCAATACTCCTTTATCACAGTTATTGTTTATTGTACAATATATCAGCATTAAATATGAGTTTAACAAAGTAGCGAATACTTCAAATACCAACATGATTTTAGTAATTTAGATTTCTATTTAAATAATGTTATACGTATATATGTATCGGTACAACGAAAATGGTATAATATTGGTAAATGGTATATTGGTAATATAAATTATAAGTCGAATTATAAAACTCTTAATGTTCCCAGATATCTCTCATTTATCTACATATTCAAGAGATTTCTATGTTATGACGTCATTATTATTATTATAAGAAAGCAATATATTTTGATTATTATAAACTACAAATATATAATCTACAATCTATAACACAAAACTTATAAAACTGCGGTATAAATTATCACGATAGTTTCCGTCACCGCTAGTTTGAAATGTGACGCAAACTACAACATTGTCCACATCCGGAGCAGACAGTCAGCGATCTTGTAATAGTGATAGTTCTATGACCTCTAAAACAGAGTTTATTTCAGCTGGTGCAATATAAAATATTTATTTACATTTTCGTCTTCATTGACATTAATACATACACACTAGACGCTTACAAATTTGTACCTAGAGCCGCGCTAAAATGAATTTTCCATATAAATTCATAATTCGTAGTTTAGCTGCTGTTCGTAGACGAAGACAATGTTGACGAAAACGGTATTTTTGTTTAAATTAAAGATTTATTTATTTTTAATTTTGTCGTAAAATTATATTGTTGAACGGAGTTTGTTTGTTAATTTTAAAACTAATAATTATTCATCCAAAATATAGAACAATTACTACAAAAATAGACAATTGAAGATAATTTTCAACTCTATTTTAGAATTATGTCATAAATATTAGAAATTTTAATTTTAAAAGTTCATCTCCACTCACCACATACAGATTCGTTTCCTCCAGAATAATTCTACGAACGGAGAAAGATATCACTTTTAAATTTTAAATAAATAAAAAATGAAAAATTAGCTAACATGGACAGGACTCGAACCTCCGACTTCTGTGATACCATCCCGTCACTACACCTTGAGCTATCGTGTCGACACCAGCCATGATGAATTAAAAGCATTCATTATTTTATCCTATTTGTCGACGCGGACGGATCTGTAAACCTTCTTTAAAAAAATCTTACTGCTTTTTAACTTTATAGTATAATGTCTTTGAAAAATTGATAATTTCAAACAGTATTATTTTTATTTTTAAGTTCTTAAAATTTGTCTGATAGTAAAAAGAGAATACTTACACATATGTACAATGTATGTACATTAACTTAGAGCACAATATTACACCCATTGAAGCTATAACCATAAAGATATTTTCATATTTTAAAGCTACGAATAAAGCAAAGTACGAGTAATATCTTAATAGTTATCTTGTAAAGCTAGTTATGTATTCACGAGCTGCACGGCGCTGGTAGAGTTATAAATAACATTCACCATTTCAAAGATAACGCGACATCTCTTTTTCTTGTTCTATTAAAATACTATTTTATATCTTCTACCACTATTTTTTTAGCTAACAGTTTAACAGCGAAATAAAAGGTTGAATAATGCCCTAAAAACAAAAAAGATTACAAACTATTATTAAGAGGAATGTAAAGAGTACTTAACACTGAACAATTGTTTTTTAAACAAATATTCAATTTAGTTTATTATCTTTACTACATCATTGTATGTTGAAAAATATCTTAATTAGCACATTAATAACTTACAAATATAATATGTCTTACTAAAAACATCATCAAATCAAATCAAAGTTGTAATATTGAAATCTTTATTACGCTTCAAATAATCTAGGTGAAGGATATTCACTGCTACATTAATTACTAGAAACATGAGTAAAATAGAAACATCATATCTCAGAGTAATTAATCATTACGTTGTTTACCGTACCATCAGCCAGGACCTCTGGTTTAAAGTATGAAAACTGTCTGAAAACATACACACAACATACAGTATCACTACATTTGGGGCACAAGCGGTCATACGAGTAGTCCGTGAACACGATGGTAACATATTAATGAAAGGATATTTTGAAGAGATATTTATTATTCAGAGCACGAGTTGGTTTAATTATAAATGGCTGACATTACTACACATGATAAAGGAAAAAATATCAGAATTATGTGACACAAAAATAAATGTATATAAATCTGCACGAAAGCATTGTGTAAGATTGCATAAGAAACACAAATCATAACTATAATAACTTGTTTGTATATATTATGACACATGTACTAAGTGTTACAAGTTTTGCATTTAAGGAGTTTCAGCTTCCTTGTATATATTGTATATCTGAAACTTAAATGCCAAAACTCTGCTTTTGTTTAGTATAAATTATATAAAATATTTAAGTCGCGTACTACGACTTTTAAGCAACACACTTTACCATGTGTTCATTATTTTAATTTTAATGTTCGTGTGATGTGAGCGTGCAACGATGATAAACTATTGATGATGTAGAATGTAATAGTTAAGTACACGGTGTTCTAATAGTATTATATCTAAAAACTTGAGTTACAACAATGACAATTGAGTTAATAAGTTATTAAATGGTTTCTACTAATTCTATAATCTTTATCTCATCAAATATTGAAGTCAATATAAATTCAATTGTCGTTAGTGGTTAATTAATTATCAACATATTCTGTTAAGTTACTTAATAAATAAGTTTACAGAAGTTAAGTTAAGTTAAGTTAAGTTCTCTCAACTCTGTAACTATCAGAGTCTAAGATTACATAATATTTAATTGGTTCAAAAGCTTGGTGTCTGTTATTAGATAGTAATTATTAATATTAATTTGTCAAACTTGATAATGATAACAAATAATATAAATTGCTATATTGTTTTGCGGTTTAATATTTCATATTCATGAATTCTGAATTCAACTGTTTAAATTGAATTCAACTTTTGATTTATCAAATTTTATGTTTTATTTTATATCCAGGTACAGAAGATGTAAATATCTAAAATATTTCTGAAAACTATAAAACATGCGTCATCTCTCCACCAGCACATACCCGAATGATTCGTGAATATTTACTTCATTTGTATAATTAATGTACAAACTATCACAGCACACAAACACACACACACACACACACAAGTATCGATCGCACGGACCACACCGACGCGGTTCCTAGCTATACAACTCAGTTACTAACAAACCAGTTACACGTTTCATTATTAGTAAGTCTGAAAACACGCGGATTTGTGTAATCAAGTTTGAAATCTCTCTACACTGTAATAGAATATACTCTGTAAAGACTACTTCTATAAATAGCAATATACTTATTAAACTTAATGAATCAGTATTACTTTAGTGATTATAAATATATTTAGCAATAATATACAACATAATTAAAATTTTGGTCTTGTACTCTTTTATAAAAGCAGTATTAAATAACAGTAACAAAAACTTTGGTATCAGGTGTTCATAGTTTTTGGAGGTTTTCCAATGTAAAGTTAGCAATCCGAAGCATAGAAGTCCGCTGTTACAGATCAGAATGAAAGATAAAAGTTTGTTTTATGAAACCAGTTTTGGTGAGAAATTCAATGTTCATAGACATCAACAACAATCCACTTTGTATTTAATATATTCAACTACACTGATATTTATTTGTTATAACATTTATATATTATTTAACTTTCTTTATTTTTTTATCTTATATGCATTGTTTTAATATACAAAATATTTTTAAATCGTAGATAATAAAATTATAAAGCTCTTTCGTAATCGTAAATTCGTAGTAACTGTTATGGGAAGGAAATTTTTATGTTACAGATATAAATAAAAATTGATAGAAAACATGATTGTAAAATGTCGATAATTAACGGTTTCATTGATAAATTTATATTATGTTGTAACCATTTTATCACCAAATCAAATATATTAGTAAACTATATGACTAAAATACTGTATACTTTATATACGATGAATACATAAACGACGACTGCACCCAGCGCAACGCAACGCAACGCCACGAACATATCACTTTGCATGTTAACTTTAAACTGAAATTGAACAAAATATAATATTATATATTTATCATCACATGTTGGAATACCTAAATACTTCAAATATACATATTTTAGGGTATAATTCATTCAAGTTTTATAGATATTAAATTTTTTAGAAAACGTTGCGAGAAAATTAACATGTCGAGCCCGAGCTCTTATATTTTATCAACCTACATAATGCTTATTAGAAATATATAAATATCAATACGTATTGAAAAAGGGATCACAACAAGGAAAAAAGCCGGGTTAAATTTGTTGTGTAGTTTTTCTCAGACCAGGAAGCGTTTGGAACCCTCGTAGCCTTATTTGAAGTTGGGTTTTAAAGAAGGGCTTATAGGTCCCCCTGTCGTTCCCATTTGACGTACACAAGTGATCACTGGTATTGGATCAAAGATATAAATAAATAAATGAAATGCTGTGATGAGACGATATAAATGTCCGCGTTTATTGGCCACGTTTTAGTTTTATAATCTGTATTTTTTGTATCTCCTCTAAATGACACTACGGCAAATTACGGTACCAGTATGGTACAATATCATGTACACTGAGGAAGAGACGGAAAAATATTTATATAAGTTATTTAATATAAAAAAAATTAAATACTATAAAAAAAAATATTAATCTTACCACCAAGTTTTCATCGTAAGAGAAATTAATCACTCGGATTCAATGAGTGACCATTGAAATACTATCATTAAAGATATTTGCATTTCTGTTAAATAAACGTTTTAAAAACTTGCGATGTCAACGTTATAATGTTAAATATCATTCATAACTTATTAACTTGTCGAACTAAAATAATACAATAATGGGATGATACACGTGCGAGAGAATTTATAATATTCCTACACTTTGTCAGATAATAAGCCTATTTTGGCACTTGAAAGTGCAATAGTGTATCCTCTTATTAAAGATTTATAGCTATTTATATAAAATAAGTTGTAAATGAAATGGTTTTAGATAGTAACGTTAAATCCTTCAAAGATATTTTGAACAATCTTCTACGAGTATGTTTAATGACTCAACTATTCCTTGTATTAAAGGAAGTCACAGTACCGTAGTGGTTTACTTTTATCCGCTGTCTTTCACTGACAGCACTGACACAGATCGTAATTATGATAACATACCTCTGGTAAGTGACATGAAAGGAATGGAAAATACACTTTGTAGTGTCCCCGTTTCGAAATTATGAGGGTCTTTTGAAAGATTTGGTCCGGACGCTTGTTGTTTCTCAATGAAGTACGTTTAAAGTTGCCACTTTTTCGTTCCGGTTTATGTTTTTATGAGGTTTGTTTAAGACACAATGGTATTAGAGGATGGATATTTTTTTTTGGAATATAAGATTAGTTATTACATTTCATTTATTTGAAAAATTATTTATAATAAAAAAATGAAACTTTTCTTGTCTATAAATCTTCTCTCTTATTAATAGTTATAGACAAAAAAAGCAATTGTATTGTAATAATATTTTATATAATGTAATGAAAGTTATTTTATAAAATTTTAGGACATTAATGGTTAAATAAAATGTTTAATTATCAGTTATGAAGCCGCAGATGAATATTATATTAAAAATATTGATTTTGTCCTAACATACTCGTATAATAATGATGAATAAACTGCCATCACTCTTATATCTCAAATACAATGTTCTCTTTTTAACTTCAAGAGCGAACTCAAAGAGTATTTAGTTCGTGTATTCAAATCGAAGTTAAAAAAAAATGCAACACGAAAAGGTCTGTTGTTACTGAATGCTATTCTGCAATAAGACAGAGTGGTAGATTAAGCTCCGTACTAAATAGACAATTGAATAAAAAAAATTAGACACACATATATACAGTGGTATTGCTATTTGTTCATGTGGAAATGGTGGATGTTAGAAACACTTATTCATTTGTAAGACAATACATTCAACATTATCTTTACATTATCTTTGGCAGAGGATTTCCTCTTCCAGTCCGACAGCGCTGGATTCCGACCAACGCTATTATTACACTTTATCTTGTTTGTAACTAAGTTATAAGAGGAGACTATGGATCCGTAATTATACACTGAAGTTGGAAAGCAGCATTTTATATATTGCTATAAAACACAATAAAATAGACTTTAGATATCGCCTCTCATGATAGGCAAATTATAATCTCTTACATTATACTAACCAGTAAATTAGACAAAATTTTATCAAATTATGACAATGGTTATTAGTATTTTGTTTCTCGGATGATACTTAGCCACATATTACAAATATATTTATCAATTCCGAAATGATCTTTCTGAAAGTGACATGGTGACATCCAATCACTGCACTGAAACGTGCTGTCAAAAATTATTTATTGATTTTGATTGATTGATTGAATTAATATTCTTGTGATCTAGAAGTGGAGACTATATGGTTGGTTTACTTTACAAAATAGAATATTAAATAAGATCTGAAACGAATATTTATTATTTTAAAATGTCATCCCTGCCTGTTTCCTCTCAGGATTTGCAAACAACTTGTTATGTGCAAGTCGTCTGCAACAAATTTGATTCTCTTCATTTATATGTTGAGTTCATTCGCCTGTGTTTAAAGTATGTCTATAAATGTAATCTCTTTCTTTTATCTCTAATGACCGAATGCGTTAACACTACTAATGTACGGGCGAGTATGATATCTAATTAGTACTTTGTTTCCTTCTACAGTAAATCGGAAGTAATTACTAAGTAAGTACTAGATTTAATTGAATTTGACCAAATTATTATCATTTTATGTAAATGTATAATAAAATATAATAAGCAAAATATGTTCATTATATTATATTAATACTAATCGCTCAGAATGCGTTCTCTACATGGCACAGAGTTCGAAACAGGTTTTTATCTGTATGTCTTTTCGTTGTAGATAAAAACTACCGAATGGATTTTTATGAAATGATGTATGGTTTATTTTGTGAGTCAAGGTATAAGTTGCTATACTTTGCCAACTTCTCTAATATTATTCTAGAAAACACAAAAAATAAATTTGTTTCAAAATAAGAATAAAATTAATGTTAAGTCTAAGGAAGTCGCTGATAAGCAGTAGTTAATATTATTTGACGATGTCGGGATGGGACAGTATTTGATTGGTTTACTTATTGGCGTTTTATTAAAAATGATAATGCTGTTTTATAATGTCAATAACAGTATCTGGTTAACAAACGAAAATTTATGTATTTTGCGAGGTTGAAATCGATAAGTTACTAATTTTGCAATATCCTTTAATGTAAACAATATTGAAAGAGTTCTTTGGATACAAAAAGTGAAGTTATTTAATAAAATAAAATAAAATTCTTAGAAACCGTGTAGAGGTCCGTCTCTTCAATGTGCTTTACTGAAGAGATTACTTGCTGAGTGTCTGAAAACGTTTCCTTTTCGTTTTAATATTTCATAACGTTTAACATAATAGCTTTTCTTAAAATATTAGATATTAGAGTAAGAAATAATATCCCATACTTTGGATTACTTAACTACTATTGAAATGTTATTGCATACAATATTTTCTGTCGTATTCATTCTATTTGATTTCGTTAAATTTGCTTCATTATATAAGTAATTCCATCAAACAATGCTGAGGGTTTTGGTAAAGTACATGAAATAATGTAATTATTTTAATATCGAGTTGAGTCTTTATAAGTGAAAGTTTTTGTTTGTTACTGGTTAACAGAAGCATCAAACCAAGGCCGCTATTTGCCAGTAAGTATTACCACAAAGTTTGGTATAAATTGTTCCATGTCCTGTAGTAATGTACCAGCTACAATCGCAGCTCCGTCACTGGGATCGTTGGTGGGGAAACAAATCAACTGCCATTAGTGGGGTGCGAATAAGTCTGCATTCTATCCCAATTGATGTTGAACGCGGACTATACCAGGCAATGATCAGAGAACCCTAGCGGCACCTCGACAGTGACCTGGTACTTTTCGAGATGTGTAGATAGCAGAAGATCCCACAAAGAGGGCATGTGGCTGTCTATATCCGGTAGACGAATGTGCGTCTTAACTCCCCCTTAGTTTGCCAGACAAAACAGACCATTTTCCAAATAAAATTAAACACAGGTTTCCCCGCGTTGTCGGTGTAACGTAACTTTAGACAATCGGTTTTATGCGCATTGAAGTCCCCGAGGACTACGACTTCGACTGAGAGAGTCTGTGAAAGCAGGTCATAAATTCCCTGGTGTTTCAGTTCGTAAGTATTTTATAAAATGATGTCCTAATTTATACCCGGGGTATGATAGGTATGTTGTCGACTAGGTTGAGATATGTGCGTTTCCGTCAAAATCAAGGCCGGCTGCGCATACTTGTCGATGTTTTGCGAGAGACTGGTTCTTCCCCGGTCGAGCCAATCCAATACGAACTTTAGTCAGTCAGTTTATTTATCTTGTGATAATATATCGCAGCAGTTATTGTATAACTCGAATATTTATATTTAATACTGCGGACCTTCTGTCCGTTTATCATAAACTAACTTACGACGTCGGAAGTGTACTCTCTGGAGGGGAGAAGCAAGACAAAACAGTTTTGATTGTTGTGTTGTAAACTATATTAAAGTTTTAGTATTTTGATAAAAAAAACATATTACACTTCAATTTATTTATTAATTATAAATAGTAAAAAATATATTAAATATGATATACCATGTAGAAAATAATTATTTTATTTTCTTTGAATCTTCCAAATTAGAAACATATATATATATATCTCAGTCAATCTTCTCACTCCATTTCCTCCTTTATATTTTATTTTTATTAAAACAAGTCTGACAAAGTTGTAAAATACGGTTATTAATACATATTGCTATCAAATCCTATTTAATTTAATTATCGGTTCAGAAATGAGCTGCTAATTTAATTATCAATTAAGGCGATGCTTAATGATAAAATTTGATGAGAGATACTCGTTCACAAACTCTTTTTTATGATTTGTTATTGTGTAGTAAATAAATATAACTAGATCTATCTATATATCTAGTCATATTTATTCAACTGTACTGTTACAGTTGAATAATAATTTGTATTTTTAGTATTAGGTTTAGCTTTATATAATATGTACAGAGAGTTCGGAACAATTAAAGATATGACAAAGGGGGTCATATTAATATATTTATATATATATATATATATATATATATATATATATATATATATATATATATATATATATATATTTATAATCAGCAACACTATAAATAAAATATTCTTATAAAAATATTACTGTAACAAAACACATTATAGCCTACTAGTTATTTATTGTTTACACTTGATATATGTACTAAAGCTCATAGTATATATACACATGATCCGGTGTAATCCCACGACATACAAACGATCAAAGTGACGTAGATCTCCGCCAGGTGACATCAACGCGACTGCGACACCGAGCTAAATTCAGATTAATATAATATAATCATATTTGTTTAAACATGTTAATAATATAAGTATAGTATACATCTTAAGTTAATTGTTTCTTTTTTTAAGTAAGCCAACATTGTAAGTTTATAAGGTTTATACAATGAAATATACATCTACTCACTGCAGTGCTTCTGCTTGAAGAAGCAATTAATGAAGCCAAGGATAAAGGTGGTTTATATCTATGATTATATTTTTGATGTAGGAACTTAACACTTTCACTGCCAGCTCCGTAGCGTGTACGGAGACGCAAGTTTCACCCCGTGTTTCACCCCAGGGCCGTAGCATGTACGGAGCAATTAAAAGTAAATTTTTTATAGTATTTAATTGGCTCAACATTTTTTTTACTATTTTTCCGTTTATTTAAATGCCTTTATGCAAACGTTTATATGAAAAATTGAAACAGCACACAGGGCTCAATTTCTGAAAATCTGGTGGCAGCGAAAGTGTTAATATTTGCGTGATCGAAGGTATTACTCGCAATGATCGTGATGAAATGAATCAGGAGGATGTGTTGTTATGTTAAAGAGATATTTTGTTCTGCTTGCTTATTGAACTTGAAAATTGGGAATATATCAAGCGTTACTGCTATTTAGATGTAACTTATAACCAAAATACTATTTTCGTATCTAAGTTACATCTCAGAAAAGGTTACACTTTTAAATAAATCGGAGTGCATGTTTAAAAATCTGTCCGCATATTAAATGTTATTCAATCCTCGTTGAAATTAATATTGCTATATTTATAAATGATATAAACGCGTCAAGATTACAGGTTCAAAGGTACATTACGTGCTTTGAATGTGGAGGAAAATTTACGTGGGAGGCTTTTACGATGCCAATAATTCATCTTCGAAACTTTAACCTTGGTACAATCTTCCTCTATGAATGCCCTTAAACGAAATAATTCATAAAATAGATTTACCCACAATTAATGCATCTTATAAATTATCATTAAAAAACTTTTTCTTTCCTCATTTCCAAACATTTTTTTCGTTTACGAATTGATAGTGAAGATGATAAAAAAACATGGATAATAGTAGTTATTAATAAACCTAACAATGCACGCCGATTGTCAATAAATATTGCAAGCTTTTTTACAAGGAATAACATCAACTAACTTTCCAAGTTGAGTTAACTATATATTAGTATATATCCAGTACACCCGTTGATGATCACGAGGCATTGATTTCGAATTTTTAATAACAAATTATTTTTTGTAATAGGATTAATGTTAATTTAAAACCAACATTGAACACTAAATTCCTATTGCATAATTACTATCTTTTATGACAACTAGTTTTGCGAAGTAATGTTGAGCAATAAAATAATGAGGTACGAATTAACCTGTCTCTGCTGGATAAGATAATAAATCAAGCCAAGGATAGACACTTACGATCTATGGGGAAGCAGTCACATTTTCTTGTATTCAATGTTTCCAAAGTTAATACGAAATTATTGTTCTCAAGAGTTTTTAACAGTTCCGGAATATTTCAGTTATTAAAAATACAACTGACAAACAACGAATCTTTATCGTGTATATGGCTGATGGTAATTAATTATCGTCATAAATTAGTTTTTAAGGACCTACAAATAAAAAAAGACTACCTAAATCTTATTCTTGATTTGAATAATATCTGTTTATGCAGCCAAATAGCGACATCACAAAAATATACCCTCGCGAGTTTAGAGGCAAAAGTGTAGGTACATTCAATCTTTATTATTAAACTTGATAGCAGAGTAAACTTTTATGATGTTGTTCTTTATAATAGTTAGTCGGACATAAACTGGGAAGACCGGGGTGATATACTTGTTCTTTCTATTATGTTTAGTTAAAGTACAATTCTTCAGTTTGCTAAATGTTACACTTAATTAACTAAACTAACAACTTGCCCAAAAGTGCTTTATATAATATTATTTTTTAAATAATAAGATTAATTTGATTATTATACATTAAAGCGTTATAGTAATATGTTGCTTACATTTAACTGAAGCTAGATAGGTTAATGTATTTGCTGATGTAGGTAGTATATATGAGTACATATAAATAATCTGGTGTAATCCTATTAAGATCAACCGCTCAGTGCGATGTACACCTAAGCCGTTATTACATTAGCGCGAAAATAAGTCGATCGGTGTACTACTATATAGTCTTCTAGTAAAAAAATCGAATATAGTTACTTATATAGGTACAACATTTATTCGATCATTGCAATTATAATAAAGTGATTAACAGAGCGAGGCAGTAATTTACGCCGGATCAGAAATTTGTTTAAAATTCCGGACGGAAAGGGAATTTGGAACATATTCGGAATATTAGTTCATAACTGATCGGTCCCAGAGCACTATTACTCATATATTTTGTATATTTATTCAAAAGTACTGCTAGGTAATACTTCTAATGACTGTAGTGCAATATTATAAAACCATTAAATTTCTACTGACTGAGTTCCTGATGTGTTCAAACCAACTCTTTATTTAATTATAATACATTAAATCAAACATTAAGATACATTTAATAGTGTCTGGAACACAGCCACGATAGGAATCATAATAATTTCGTTCTCTTATTGCATGCAAAAGCACTGTGCAAAGTTTTATCACATCGTAATTTGAAAAACAGTGGAATAACATTTAGATAATAATTAAAATTATTGCTTAAAACTGCGCTTTTAAAACATTTTAATGTACGGCATATTATCTTAAGAAAACTTTTTACTATTTAAATAATATAATTTACCTTAGGAGGTTATTGAATACTAATTGTTACCTCTTTTTTGAAATCGGACTATTCATATATATTCATCAATAAAGTTTATATATTCAAAATTGTGTTAGATAAGTTTAACCATGTTAAGTTTATATAATTTAAAATCAATATGGGATATTTAGTCTAGTCGCTCTGCTAAGTGAGCTACTGGAAGAGAAACGGTAGCAGGCAAAGGCACGGGACAGTTTCCTTGAAGGATGGGAACAATAACCGTTTTGGGTGGCTGACTCACTAATAATTAAGACATTGTATTAATATTATGTTAATCTGTTTAAGGTAGTCTAAGTGATTGGTTTTTAATTAAAGTCAATTATATTTAAAATATATTTATTTTGCCGTGCATAATACTTAACTATTTAATTGATTTAGAAATATATTTATTAAAACAATATTTGCAATTAATCTTTTTAGTCATAGTCTTGAACGTCATGACATGTTACAGAATTAAAGTTATTGTAAATAAAACGTATGTGTGCGTGCGGAGTCGATTCGTACCAGGATCAACTTCCGTTACCAAAGTAAGTTAACTCCATACGAAGGTTAAGTGAGGGAATTGACTAAAATTGAAGTGACGAAACTTTGTGGAGTTACGTGCTTTGTGCAGTTCAAAAGACATCTTTTGTTTCAATAAGCGAAAATTAGTCTTAATATATTTAACTTTTTAATATTAAATTATGAATAACGTCTTATCATTAAAAATATAAAGTGTATTCTATGAGTATTAGAATATAATTTGCGGGCTTGTTTAAAATATTATATGAATATTAGTCCACAAATCCGATTCATTATAATATAGAAAGTGTAAATTATATCTATCATGTAATTATTAATAAAATAAACAATAACTTCTACACACATGAGTCGATTGTATGTTTTTGATAACACAACTTATTAATAACGACATTTTTCAGTTTAAAAAAATATTCAGGGCTATATAATAAACAATTTCTTTATCTTCGTGTTATTTATTGTCTTATTAAATATTTTGCTGACCTGAAGACTCCTAACGCTCTGGGAACTGTCTGTCGCTGGACCGTTAAAGTCGTTAGGCCTCGGGTCCGTAAATATGAGTTATTTTACGGTTAAGGCAAGTTCCTTAAGTAATATTTCTTTATTGCGAAACCATTTGGCAGCGGTACAAACACAACTGATGTATCCGTTAGGCTTTTTGCAAGTAAAGTATACCATTATGTAAAAGGAATGAAACTGGCTCACTGGCTTCCGTGATTATGTAAACAAAAATATTTATTTTAAAGGAATGATAAAAAAAATGGAACACTATTTCAATGAATTCTTTTAATTCAATGATAGATATAGATGCTATTATTTGTTGGTTTTGGTAAATTGCCCTGGAAATATAATTAATAATTGTAATATTATACTTACATCCGCCTTTACTTATCTTAAATATTTGTGATCATCCCAATATATATTTTTTAATGATATTACTATACGTCATCTCTTTTCACCATCACTTTTTACCCACTTCATCCATATTTTCATCGGTCACTTTCTTCTTATATCCGTACACATTCATAATTAAAACTTTTCGTTTTACACAACTCATAAAAAACATAATTTGACTACTGCATATATTGACAATAAAAAATATACGTTTGTATATAATTCTTAAGAGTATCCTTTGTTGGCATCTTTGATTGGCAAAACCTTTTTACACGCAAAAATATGTACATGAAGAGTCAAATAAAAAATCAAAAAAATATGTATAAGAAAAGATGTAAATGTTAAAATATTGAAACAATAACAGAATCGTATATTTATTATCAATCTGCAATGCGAAATACCTCAACTCAACATTTCTAACTATAAGATATTTCTTCCTAATTGCTCGGAATATACGTAAATCTAATTATTTTGAAGTTGTACTCCAATATCTCTTATTCTAACCAACCGTTTTGATAACCTGATGTAATATAATTGGATCATCGACACAATGTGTGTCAGAACTATAACAAAACACTATTTATATGATAATATTTACTTTAAACTAACCAACAACAAACTTTTAGAAAGTTAACTGTCCATCACTGGTCGTCATTACCTGGCAGGTGTGTTCCTCATAATATAATTGTGGCCTATTTGTATGTTATTTATTCGCCACACGTTACTAAGTATATAAACGACCTGCAAACTGCCCATAAAGGATTTATTTTTCCTAAATCCATTTAAGGAGGTACTTTTCGTTACTATTAATAGCTTTAAAGATAAGTCATGTCATATTTCTCATGTTATGCTAAAATAAAGTATCAGCTCAACAAAATGCAGGTAAGTGTTGAGTGTTGTCTCTTGAAATACAATTTATACCTTACTATTCCAAATATAAATAATATTTTTTTAATATAACGTGTTAAAACACTCTTATTACATACAATTGTCTCCAATAAAACAATGTAAAGGTTTACATTACAGTCGTAAAGAGTTCAAGTGAATAATCTACAGATAAAAGTTCCTATCCTCGGAGCAATAGCCGACTAAATGGGATAAGTTGTAACAATCACTACGGAAGTGCCATAACGTTCAAGATATTTTAATTTAGAGAAAAACATACACTATACTTAATTTGTAAGCGTCATTAATACACTAGAGAACTATAAATGAATATAAGTGTTGTTGTAAAGTTAACAACTATTACTTCTAAAAATATATAAAAGTATGGCACTTTGTGGTGTATATCTTGATTTAAGGAAGCGGTCTTTAAAAAAAGCTTTATACATGAGAAAAATCAAATTGGTTAAGTTTAATGGGTAATATGGGTGTGCTATATTAAGACAAGATAAATAACTAAATAACGAGTAGAAAGTAAATATAATTCCAGTATAATGAGTACGTCAACTTACCAAGAAAAACTGCATAAGTCGTTCTATAATATTTTTAATAAATAAAAAATATTTTATAAATTATTTCACCATTTTAAAGCAAACGGAAAAGTGCCATGTATTTTATTTGTAAAATATCAAATAGAACTCGAAACATGCAAAAAATATAAAATAAATTATATAAAGAGTGCGATCACTGCACGCCTCTGATTGCAGTATTTATGGTTTAGTGTTATTTAAACGGATACCGTAACCGGACCGATCCCACAATTAACGAACGAAAAACAATCTTTAAATTAAGGTAATAGTTTATTTACGAAAGTACCTAAGTATACTCAACTTTATGTTTACTTTTTAATTTACCAACGCATTTTTAATTATTTCTCGTTAGATTAAATCGACTCGAATCGAATCGACGTTACTATTCTCATTTAAACTCATTATTAAAATGTATTTTTTTACATTAAGTAGTACTCGTATAGCATACTTCAATACACGTATAAACTGTTTTAATAATAAACTGAGAACAAAACAACACTTTTAGGTGGAAATTATTACAGTTGTTTAGACATGGAAAACTACAACAAACAAAGACTTAGATTCAGAAATTTTAATACATTTACATACCTTTACATACCTTTACATATCTTTTACATAATAATGTAATAATATTATTTACTAGCTTTTGCCCGCGACTTCGTCCGCGTTTCCGTCGTTTTTCGAAAAAAAATTAGCAGATGTCCTCCCTCATAGTTTTGACGTAACAGGCAGATTCACTTTCGTATTTTAGAAGGGCAATAGTAATATAATATGCCAATCCACAAAACTGTTGAAAAATATAAGTAACCGCAGAATATTATAATATACCCACGCTATACCCACGACTCGGTCAGCGTGTAACTCCTTGTTTTTTATTAAGATAATATATTGCTAATATTTTTAGATCAAATTAAAATGTTTCAGCGCAAAGCTTCTGGGTAGACTATGTTAAGAGTCGACCCGTCCGGCACGTGAACGTAAAGATTCCTAGAATTGCTAACCCGGGAAAGAGCGACGTATAATTGACCATGCGAGAAACAGCTAACACCGAGATCTACTCCAGCAACACGAAAAGTCTGCCCTTGAGCTTTATTGATAGTCATGGCATAGCACACCGATACTGGGAATTGCGTTCTTTTAAATTGGAATGGAAAATTATTTGGTATTATGGGAATTCTGGGAATAAAGACAGTTTCTCCTGCACCGCAACCTGTTAAAATTTGAGCCTCGATTACATTTTGTTGCAACTGGGTTACTTTTAGCCGAGTTCCATTGCAAAGTTGAGGTGGTCTTAAATTTCGGAGCAGAATTATCGGTATGCCAATTTTTAAACAAATTATATGAGAAGGTAGTCCAGGCATACTTAAAGAATTTAAAAATTCTATCGGGTAATTAGTGGCTTCTTGTTCATCAACCATTCTATTTATTGAACTATAAACTTTGCTTTCTCCCTGTATATTAGACAGTATTTTATTATTAATTTCAGATGCCTGGTCATTGCGAGGAGTCAAAATGGACCTTTCGCAAAGCCAAGAATTGTCCCTATTTAATATAATTGTTATGTCACCGTAAACCGAAGATATAAGATGTTGTTGGGATTGCACTATACAACATAACTCAGGTGTCAGAATAAGTTTTCCTTGGTGTAGTTGTGGATAGGTACCTTCACCAATCTTCAATAATGTATCAGAAAATTCACGATTATCTGCGTTGTCTCCAGTTCTCACTCGCATATTTATAGTCAAATGCACCGATTGTATATCACGCCACAAATAAGAGCTTTTCAGGCAAGCCCTAATCTCATCAGCTCGGGTTCCCCGTGGTATTACCGGTAAGGTTTGTCGGAAATCACCACAAAATAAAACCGTAATACCGCCCATTGGTCGATCATTTTGTCTTATGTCCCTTAGAGTTCTGTCTACTGCTTCTACTCCTTTTCGATGGGCCATCGTACATTCATCCCATACGATTAAATTACACTCACGCAATACCTTAGCTTTGTCGCTATTTCTTGAAATACTACAGGTTGGACTTTCCGTGCGATCTAAATTAATTGGTATTTTAAACATAGTGTGAGCAGTCTTACCTCCTGGTAGCAATGTTGCAGCTACACCTGATGAAGCCACGGCAAGAGCGATTTTACGCTGATTTCGAACATAAGCTAATATTAATTTAGTCAAAAAAGTTTTCCCAGTTCCTCCAGGTGCATCTAAAAACCATATTGTTCCTAAATTATTCTGCACACTCTCGCACACGCGATCATAGACTAAGCGTTGTTCTGCAGTCATCATTGGGACACCGTTTTCTAATGTTACCAGCAGTTCCATTGGGTTGTAACCAATCTCTGCGGAATATTCCCTATTGGTAACCTCTCCGACTGAGGTTGGCGTTGGCAAACCATATTCACAAAGTGATTTACCGCCTACTGCTGTTAAGTCTTCCTGAAGAGCTAATAAGCACTGATTTATAGCCAGATCTCGAAAATTATCATTAGTTGCGCCTTCATTATTGTGAGATAAATTCCGAAGGAAGTCTTCTGCAAATTTTTCTTTATATTTTTCCCATAATTGGACAGGATCAGATAAATTACAAAATGTGAGTAATGTTACAAATAAATGGCGTAACCGTCGTGGATTATCACTAACACAGGATTCTGCTAAAGCGTCATCCCAATGTTGATCATTTTCAAGCAAATGACGCGCTTGGCAAGCTGCATGATAAGTTGGATAAACAACATCGTCTACTTTTCTCAAATCTATAAATGATGTTGGTCCTCGCACTGTATGTAATAATAATCTCAAATAAAAACACTCTGCGTTGTTAGGATGAACCTTATCTTTTAACCAAAGCAAGATATGTGCGTGAGGTAAGCCGCGTTTTTGCCACTCAACACTATACATATAACACAATACTTCTCCAAAAATGTTATCTTTGGTAAGAAGATCTATCATTGATTTTAATTTTAAATGAAACACTCTTGCAATAATATCATGGCGGTCATGCGGTGCCTGACCCTCAAGAAGCTCCCGAGTGATTTCACCCCACTTGGGATTGGTAGTTACAGTAACAAATAAGTCGGGACGTCCATATTTTCTTACGTAACAAAAAGCGTCTTGAGTACGTTCATGCATGTAGCGTGGACCACCAGTAAAAGAAGAGGGTAAAATAACTAAACGACCCATATTCACAGTATCGTTATCTTGCTGCATGGCATCGCGAAGGTGCACGTATTCTTCAGCGCGCAGCTGCTTTTGATTAGATCGTATATAAACTAAGCTTTCGGTTTCAATTTTTGCGTACATGTCAACAATAAACTGATTAAATAAGCCACGAAAACGTTGAAAGTATACCAATCTATTCCGTCTCACTTGCAGGTGGTAACAATAAAATTTAAGGCATGACACCTTTTTATTATAATTAGGTGCGCCTGTGCGCGGATCGGTTTGGTATACAGCGAAATTATAACCATCTTCCCCTCGACAGTATATCATAGGATATTGCAAACTGTCGTAAGCCCTGTGGGTTTCGAAAATACGTTGCAAACGATTGGCTCTGAAACGTATAACGATATCACGCCTATCACATTCCTGGTCGACCAGTACTACAGCAACTTCATTCGTGGATGGAACGTTATGACGCCCAGGGTGTTCCTGAGTTGGACACTTATCGGCATTTATAACAATTTTATAATTGTTATTACCATCTTGAGAAAGGGCTTCTAATGCCGATTTAAAACTGCATACGTACGAATTAACCTGATGTAACATGTTCTGAAGTTGTGAAATGAGTTCAGTATTTAAATTCGGAAAATATTGATTTCTTATATTCGACTGTTCGTTGTAATCGGATACAAAATATATTTGAAGAAATTTAGGTTGTTCTTCAGGCAAAAGGGACCCTATCAAATGGTAAACCTGACCTTGTACCTTAAAAGTAGGCATGAAAGGGCCTTCTGAGATTTGTTTAGCACCAAAGGATGTCATTTGGAATGCACTATTATAAGTGCGAATATTATCTAAAAACTGTTTGGATTGCAAATGTTCCCCTAAAAGTAGTGATTTTAAAGGTTCCGGTGGGTCTTCGAACGAAGGCAAATTTATTTTACCTCCAGAACAACAGAAACCAGCAGACTCCTTCCTCCACTTCGAAGCATTACAAAAGGAACATACTACGTTCATATCGCCTATTTCAGAAGATGATCTGTAATCAATTGTGAGGTTATAAGCAAACCCACTTTTATATTTATCGGACCACGCCACCGAATTTGTAGATTGATCTACCACGTGTATATCTAAGTCATTAAGACCATGTCGAAATCTATCTGCAGTAAGACGGGCCTCTCGCTGTTCTTCTGTTTCAAGCGACCGAATATTTTCAATTCTTAATCTTTCATTAGATAAAGTAATCAATTGTTCTTGTCTCAAAGAATTGTAATAATCGCGTCCCGACTCTAGTCGTTGTTCATGCTCATGTTCATCTTCAAGAGATCGAATCATGTTATGGTGCGCCCTATCATTTGTCAAACGGTCTTGATATTGAGTAAAAGTTTCAGATTCTCGAGACAAAATATGACGTTCGCGATCAGCTGTAAGCCGTAATTCCCTCTCAGTGAAGGTTTCGGACTCGCGAGATAAAATATGACGTTCGTGGTCAGCTGTAAGCCGTAGTTCCCTCTCAGTGAAGGTTTCGGACTCGCGAGATAAAATATGACGTTCGCGGTCAGCTGTAAGCCGTAATTCCCTCTCAGTGAAGGTTTCAGACTCGCGAGATAATGTATGCCGTTCGCGGTCAGCTGTGAGTCGCAATTCTCGTTGTAAAGCAGTTTCAGCTTCTCGGGATAACGCATGTTGTTCCCGGTCAATGGAACGCCTTAGCTTTCGTTGAGAAGAGCTTTGAGAAGCCCGTGTTGTAGCTCGTCTCGCTCTTTCAGCTGCTAATCGCATCTCTCTTTCTGGAGAGCTTTCATTAGCTCGAGATGTTGAGGCACTAACTCTCATAGAGTTTAACCGATGTGCTCTTTCCTCTTCCGATTCTTGAGAACGCGTCATTCTCATTCTCCTAGCTTGACTCGAAGTTCGAGATAAAGATGGTCGTTTTTTAGGTGGCATCGTTTATTTTATTTTTAATCGACGGTAACTTAAATTCTATTTAGTTACCCAACAAAAAACTTACGTCAGAGGTCCTAACTATAGCTAAGTATATAATAAATAGAATATAAATCTAAGTGCCTATTAAAACTAAAATAATATTCTAATCGAATTATAAATATGTACGTAGGTACCTACAAATTACAAAAGAATAAAAAATGAAAATAAAGCTATACTTAATGCGTGTGCAATACTATCTACACTTACCTACTTCACTTAAAAATGAATAATAAGAAATACCTACAACTACTGTAATTAATCAAAGTACCTATGCTAATACAAAAAAAACCTTAGATGTTCTAAGTACAGCTGCTATATAATAAAAAAATATAAATCTAAGTGCCTATTTAAACTTAAATACCTAATATTCTAATAGAATTAAACTAAGAAATATGTACCTACCTACCTACAACTTAGGTACAAAAAAAAAAGAAATGAAAATAAAGCTAAAACACGTGTGCAGTATAGGTAGATAGTAGGCAATATCTACCTATACCTACTTCACTTAAAAATAAATAAAAAATACCTATGAATACTATAATTAATAAAAGTACCTACCTACGCTTTTATCTACTCAATACAAAAAAAACTAAACATAAAATGCCCAAAACTAACCTATCAGTAACTAAAAATCTAACAATAATCTAATCTATCTATCTATTATCTAATCTAAAAATCGAATCTAAATCTACTTAAAAAGAAATAAAATAGGAACTATTAATAGTTAAGAATTTAAACAAAACTAAAACTAATTTAGAAAATAACAACAAAAGAAATTAAAATAAACTATTTAAAGACAAAAAGTCGCGCTGATAAGCACGGTTTATAAAATAACAATTATTGTCTGTCAATAAAGTTCAACACTCTGAACGCATCAACAGCCAAATATTGAATGACGCTTGCGCTCGCCTCCCGCCCTTTTTAAACTCTGCCGCCGCGAGCCCCGTCGAGCGCGGCAACCGTTACGCAAAAATAATCCTTATAGCTTGATTCACTATTCACGCGCGATGTCTTGTTGGCGTATTTCATGTAAGTAAGTATAAGTTTGGTGTTTCTATACCGATTTCAATTATTATTTTTTTATTGAATTGGTGCTAATGTTTATTTTTTTTTTAATTAGGAATGATGGTGAGCATTATTGGTTTTATAAACGTAAAAGTAAACAAATATAATAAGAAATCTCCGAACTGCTAAGCTATCGAGAGTTATGCGTGTTATTGTGAGTTAACTATAAAAGGTAGATATATGCTGTCTTGGAATATTTTTCGTGTATTTTTATGTAGAATATTTCCGTTATACATAGTTTCTATGTAGCTCTAACCATTAAGGCTGCACACGCGACGGAAGCTTAAAAAATCAAGCAACTTCTCCCATTTTCTCAACATTTCCTTTCACTGCTCTGCTCCTATTCATTGTAGTGTGATGAAAAGTATACTATTACCTGCCCAGGAGTATAAAGAACAATTGTACTAAGTTTCGTTAAAATCCGTCGAGTAGTTTTTTTTTCTATAAATAACATACAAACAGACAGACAGACAGACAGACAGACAAAAATTTTTTTAAATGCATTTTTGGCATCAGTATCGAACACTAATCACCCCCTGCTACTTATTTTGTAAATATATTTCATGTACAGAATTGACCTCTCTACAGATTTATTATAAGTATAGATATATATAGATTTAGGAACCATAAGCGTTAATAATTTAACAATAAGTAACCAAACATGTGCTTTAAATGTTCACATTAAGACATATTAATTTAATTACACTTTAACGTACAATTATTAGCTATTTTGTGAAATAAATGAGACATGAAAATGACAATTTAGCTTTTGCTGAAATATCATAACAGACGGCAAACACTAGCGTCACAAATACATTTAATCATTTCCCAACTGTAATATAATTTAAACCTTTAATATAATGTTATTTACAATTCTACAGGGATCGGAACATACACTTAAATCAGACTCAATTAACTTCGAACTGTAATACATACTAAATAGGGAATTGCAGCCCAGCGGCCACCGGAGTACATAACAAACTGAACTGAACATCTCTCAAATAATATATTTACTTTAACACTTTCTTTATGTGTTTATGGTAAATAACAAAAGTACATCAAATTATGTTATTTATGAAATATTTACTATTTATCACATTTTTATTGGTTCTGAAAACACATATTAGTATACTTTGAAAGAAGGTAAAACAAAAAATAAATTTAACATTATGTAAATAATACTATTATGTAGTAGCGATCTGTATGATACTTTAATATTATAATATTATATAAGGTCGGTCGGGATGATTATCCAGTTTTGAATAAGGAGATAGGGGTCGCTACGTATCCTTTTAAACCTTAATAGAATTACGTAGCTTCTGAGACTATAATAATATCAGTCCATGTCAGAGCATGACGTAGGTATCATATAGATTCACATCACGTAGCGCCTCACAAATGCACCCTGTATGTATAATAAATTTTATAATTTTTGGTTCCAATGTTATATGTTCTATTAAAATAATGTTGTAATTTTTATTTTTTCACATTATCGATTATTAATGAATTTACAATTCTCTTGATTAAAAAAAATTAAACATCTCCTCATAGATGCAATTGTATCCTATATTGTGAACTTATTAATACACTATTACACAAAATTATGTTAGCACATTCTCTCCTACTTTCTATTCTAGATTATGCCGATGTAAGCTTTCTTAATTTGACAGAGGACCAATTAAATAAACTTGAGCGACTTCAAAACATAGCTATAAGGTTCGTATTTGGCTTGCGCAAATATGACCACATTTCACAATTTCGTCAACAGCTCAAGTGACTTACTATTCGTCGACGCCGGGATTTACATGTACTTTCTCTGCTGTACTGTGTATTATTCGATCCAATTACACCCTCATACCTAAAGGAAAGATTTGAATTTCTAGGACCACAGGAAGATTTGAGATCGTCACAATTATTAATATTAAAAATGCCATTCCATAACTCAAAATTTTATAAGCACTCTTTTACAGTGCTTGCCACAAAACTATGGAACACTCTTCCTTTGTCTATACGGCAATCGAAAACATTAATTATATTTAAAAAAACTGTAAAAGAATACTTTCTGAGTAAAGATAGTTAAAACAACTTCTGTATAACACTCACTGAACATCACTTATATATTTATTTATTTTAATTATGTAGTATATAATATAAGTAGTGTATTGCATTGTTTAGGTTTTATAGTTTTTTTACATTATATGTTTATTAGTGTGTTATTATTTATATGTATGTTTAGTCTGTAACTTTACGCCACCTACCTGTATTAATGTTTTTTATTTTTGGGTAGACCTCGAAGAATTCGGTCTGCCCATTCATTTGTCCCCTACTTTCGAATTTTGGAAAAATTTCTTCACAGGAGATCTTCTTATGACCGCCTGAGTCCGAAATGACAATTGGTCAAAAAGTTTATATATATATATATGCGTGCGTGCGTCCAGATTCGACTTTTGTCAGCACGATAGCGGGCGCAGTTTCGCTCGAATCGCTTTCAAACTTTGCACAAAAATCAACCATCCAAAAATGAAGGTCAAGTTCGTTAACCAGAGAAATCTGGTCACAGGGGGCGCTAGGGCCTCACTTTTTCTGATTTCAGTTTTTCGACCATAACTTTGTCGCTATACAAAGGAGATCAATCTCGTTCATATTATATGATGTCTTTGATAAATACCTATAACTAATGTAGATAAACCGAAAACCTAACTTCAATAACTTAGGAGTGGGGGTAAAAAAACCGAAAATTTTTGAAAAAAAATCATAACTTTTTTCTGGTAAACATTCTTGCATCATAAGTATTTTTAATAGAAAGGTTATTTTTTACTCTAAATTTAGGTACTAAAAGTTTTTCCGTAAAAGGTACCGTTTCCGAGAAAAAAAATTAAAACCACTTTTAGCTTGTAAATTTTAGGTAGGTAAAACCACGACAACTTTTTTCTGGTATACATTCCCTCCTCGCAAATATTTTTAATAAAAAGGTTATTTTTTACTCTAAATTTAAGTACCAAAAGTGTTTCCAAAAAAGATACCTTTTCCGAGAAAAAAAATTAAAACCGCTTTTTGCTTGAAAATTTTTGATGTAAACAACGGCATCATATATTGTTCTTAGGTAGTGAGTTATATTTTAAACGAGTTACACACGAGGTCTACCCACGCGTGTCCCCTTGCGGGCACGGATTTTTTTTAATACTTAATGTTTGTAAGGTTGCCTGGAAGAAATCCGCCTGTTGTACTTTTTATGTGTTATTTTATTTTTATTTTTTTTCATATTTTGTGGTGTACAATAAAGAATAAATAAATAAATAAAAAAAATATTACTTATGTTATGATATATATTTCATCAGAGTTATATTATTATGTAAATATATTTTAGAAGTATAGTGCTATGGTATCTCATTAACCCTTACGTTAACATTCACGTGAAGAAATAAAAGCGCCGAGGAAAAAGGAAGGAGCAACGTTTCTTCCAAATTTTCATGCGCGGGAATAAAAAGAAAAAATCCGTGCCCGCAGGGGGACACGCGTGGGTAGACCTCGTGTGTAACTCGTTTAAAATATAACTCACTACCTAAGAATAATACATGATGCCGTTGTTTACATCAAAAATTTTCAAGCATAAAGCGGTTTTAATTTTTTTTCTCGGAAAAGGTATCTTTTTTGGAAATACTTTTGATACTTAAATTTAGAGTAAAAAATAACCTTTCTATTAAAAATATTTTCGAGGAGGGAATGTTTACCAGAAAAAAGTTGCCGTGGTTTTTCTACCTAAAATTTAAAAGCTAAAAGTGGTTTTAATTTTTTTTCTCGGAAACGGTACATTTTACGGAAAAACTTTTGGTACTTAAATTTAGAGTAAAAACTAACCTTTCTATTAAAAATACTTGTGATGCAAGAATGTTTACCAGAAAAAAGTTATGATTTTTTTTCCAAAAATTTTCGGTTTTTTTACCCCCACCCCTAAGTTATTGAAGTTAGGTTTTCGGTTTATCTACATTAGTTATAGGTATTTATCAAAGACATCATATAGTATGAACGCGATTGATCTCCTTTGTATAGGGACAAAGTTATGGTCGAAAAACTGAAATCAGAAAAAGTGAGGCCCTAGCGCCCCCTGTGACCGGATTTCTCTGGTTAACGAACTTGACCTTCATTTTTGGATGGTTGATTTTGGTGCAAAGTTTGAAAGCGATCCGAGCGAAACTGCGGCCGCTATCGTGCTGACAAAAGTCGAATCTGGACGCACGCACGCATATATATATATATATATATATAAACTTTTTGACCAATGGTCATTTCGGACTCAGGCGGTCATAAGAAGACCTCCTGTAAAGAAATTTTTCCAAAATTCGAAAGTAGGGGACAAATGAATGGGCAGACCGAATTCTTCGAGGTCTACCCAAAACGATTGTTCTTTAACATTAGACATATTCCAAGTATTTTCATGGATTTGATGGCTGTCTATACACGCGACTTGCTAACGTCACTTCTAACGCCGGTCTGTTACCATCCCGATAATATTAATGTAAAATGTAATACTTATAGCGAAGATATCTTACAGGGTTTTTCAAGTTTTCTTTATTTATTATTTTAAAGTTTTAAGTGTACCCTTACCCAGTTCTCAAACTAATGGGAAATAATTTTCCTAGGTCGTGTTAGCTTTGACGATTAAAAAGTTTTGTAAAAATTAAAATTTCGATATCATGATTGATTTAATAGGAAATGTAGTTAAAACATACTCCGAGTACATGGTAGAGTATATGTGAATTATGTTATAGATTCACAATACTATGTCGACGTGTGTAAAGACAGGAGAGGTTTTAAATATGTTCATAGTTTATAAATAAACATTTAAAACTATAAATATAAATAATGCACACTGAACAAAGCATTGAACAAAACTATTAAATCTAAACCAGAGGTTAATTGATTATGTAAGCTAGATAATAATAAATAATTTAATATAATCAACACATTCAATATACTACAGTCTTCATTATATAATACAGTTAGTGATTGCAATACCGAACGATTTTTCAATACCGGTATTTCGGTATTGTGTTTAAGCAAAACCGGGATACCGGTATTGATACCGGTATTATAAAAAAAATACGAATTGTCTAAAATACAAAAAAAAAATCGAATTTTAATTACAAATAAACAAGTTAAACCAAACCTACTGATTATTAATAAAAAAAACTTAACTATTAACAAAAGAGAACGAATGATATTATTTGTGAAGTAATATTTTATTGTCTAATTACAAAATGTTTACAACTTATTATATATATTTTAGAACAATAAGATAATAACAAAATAACTTTTACGAGATCAGAAAACAATGCATGAAAGGAAAACCATTCTCCAGTCTCAAATCAAACAAAAAGATGTCATTTAAAACCTTTTTTCAATACCGAAATTTCGGTATTGTCTTATTAATACCGGTATTGTAATACCGGAGAAAAATCTCTTCGGTATCCCGGTTTTCGGGATCCCGGCATACCGGTATTCAATCACTAAATACAGTCCTATACTTTACATAATGAATTATCCAATACAAAACGTGTCTCGTGGTGTTGTAATTGAATACAAATTGCAAATTATAATCAATAATATGTGTCCATAAATACCACATGTCACCTTATTATGAACTAAAATATTGTATATATACACTGCTTTTATTATATTTCTAGGCCTATAATTTATTTTAAAGACTTTCTCAGTATATTTCTAATTAATTTTATAAGCAGAATGCTTAAAATCCTATTTTCTTGGATCTGTTGCTATTAACTGAAAATTGTTTACACTCTTTATACATTTTATTTTAAAGTACCTAGGAACTACTTTGTAGCGTAGGTAAAAAATATACATATTATGTTTTATGTGTACACCTGCAGCGAATTAAACATAACACTACCATACTAACTATTATATATTTAAAGGATAATTCATAAAATATTTCTATTTACTTAAATACTTAATTGAACTGTGTAAAATAAACAGGTAACAATAAAATACAATTACAATTGTAATATTCACATTTAAAAATACTTCTCTAACACACTTACTACTCTTATCAACAATATTAGTAAGTGTCAATGAGCAATTAGCACAAGTTTAATCGGTCCAGTAGTTACCAGGACCGTTGTTACTCTCTCGAGTCACGTGCGGGTCATGTGTCGCGTGTATTGCTTTAATACTATCTATATAATATATTATGTCTAAATATATAAGGTACACATTAATTACTTTTTGTCGGTTTTGTGGATTATTAACCGGTTTGCGGTTACCTGGAGCGATGTTACCGTTTGTTAATTAACCGTTACGAATATATATATATGATATAAAAATCTAAAAATATATATCTGCGCTAATCATTGGTACTAATAGATTGTCTTTAGTAATATAGGCTATCTGAAGTAATTGGAATGCAGCTCATATGTGAACTGGTTCGATCATGGGAGTACCACTGTTTCTTAGAAGAATTATCCGAAGTAACTATCACATCTTTTATTTTATTTATTTATTTATTTATATCTTTTCTACTTTTAATCATTATCAGTGATCACTTGTGTACGTCAAAATGGAAGGGCTTATTTCGATACTAGATTTATCGTAATAAGCCCTTCTGTAAAAGCACTTTGCAACTTAATGTTAAAGCTATAACAAGCTTATGTCTGAAGGAATGTTCCCAGACACCTTAAAGATAGCAAAAATAACACCCATACATAAATCTGGTTCTTTGACAAACCCAGAAAACTATCGACCAATTTCTATACTACCCGTCCTCTCAAAAATTTTAGAAAAGTTAATTCACAACCGCTTGGCTACGTATTTGGATTCATTTAATTTCATATCTGAACGACAGTACGGTTTTAGAGCTAGAAGTAATACTACTGCTGCAATTGTAGATCTAGTAACAAAAATAAGACAGAACCTAGACAAAAAGACCATAGCTTTGGGCGTATTTATTGATTTAAAAAAGGCGTTTGACACCGTAAGCCATAAACTCTTATTGATTAAACTTCGGAACATTGGTTTTAAGGGTGCTGTACTCGAAATGTTAAAATCATACTTAACAAACAGGTTGCAGGTCGTTAAAATCGAAAACAGCCAAAGTGGTGCTCAGCCTGTGACATGCGGAGTCCCACAGGGCTCAATTCTAGGGCCACTTCTTTTCTTAATTTATGTGAATGATATTGCGTCTTTGAAACTAAATGGTCATCTGACTTTGTACGCAGATGACACCTGTTTATTTTATTTTGGTAGTAACATAAATGAAATAATTTGTCAAGCTCAACTAGATCTAGATGTTTTACATAAATGGTTCTATCAAAATCTTCTAACTATTAATGCTTCCAAAACTTGTTATATTATATTTAAAACAAAAAACAAAGTTATTGCCCCGCATGACCCATTAACGGTTGACAACTTTCCAATCGAACAGAAAATTTATGAAATATACTTAGGTTTACGAATAGACAATTATTTAACTTTCAAATATCAAATAGACTATATAAGTAAAAAACTTTCTTCTTTAATTGGTTCATTTATGAATATTTCAAAATGCATACCTGAGAAATTAAAATATAACATTTACAATTCCTTAGTAAAATCACATTTATTATCTTTAATAGAAATATGGGGTAATATTGGCAAAACAAAACTACAAAAAATCCAAAGAAAACAAAATAAATAAATTAAAATACTCTTTCGATATCCACCTTTGACACCAACTACTACGCTTTATAAGAAAACAAATATTATGAACTTACGACAACTTTATATATATAATTCCTGTATTTTTATTAGAAAAATTATTAGTGGATCAATACACTCAAATTTAATTTTAATAAAAAAAAACAATAAACGTAGCACCCGTAGACCAAGTTTATTAGTTCTTCCAAAGGTTAGAACTAAATTTGCAAAAAAAAATATTGATTTCGATGGAGCACAACTTTACAACAATTTACCTACTTCTATAAAAAATGTTAACTCAGTTAATGGATTTAAGACCCAACTCTCAAAATATATTCTAGAGAATACCCCTTTCTAGAATATCTAAAACATATAAAAAAACTTATTAACATTATATTCCTTTAACTGAGTACTTGTACTTGTTTGGCGACCATTTGAATTGTTACTTTATTATATTGTTCTCATGTAAGTGAACCTGTCTTTTTTGAGAATAAATTCTTTAAACCTAATATATAACAATAATTGCGAGTAAAGACACACATGTGATATCTCAAAATGATACATATTTAATTTTTTTGCAACTATTTATTGATATTCAAAAAGCTACGACGGATACACTTAATCTTTACAAGTTAGTAAAATAAACTAAAATATTTTGATTTCATAAGATAATATTTTAATGAGAGAATTCAAACTATACATGTAAATGGAAATTGTTCCTATCTCAAAATGGGCGTGCCTCTAGGGTCTATATTGGGACCTATCTTGTACACCATTTGAACAAATGACTTGCCGTTCATTGTGAGGGAAAAACATGAGATAGTGTTGTTTTCTAATGGCACTTTTCTTACTTTTAAAACTAATAGACAGCAATAGTTGATGGATGATGTAAACAATGCTCTGTCTGCTGCTATTGCACAATATTTTAATGGCAATAATCTGTTAATAAACGAAAAAAATATATAATATATTAGATTTACCTTACCCAAAAAAAACGTCGTCGTTACGTCGAAAAAGTCAAAACCAATGTACAATTAAATAATTATGAACTAGATTTAGGGAATTCTACTGTGTTTTCGGGCACCTTGGATACAAAATTGTAATGGGGCCCTTATATATATGATTTGTCGAGAAGACTTAGTTCTGCCACATTTGCGATTCAAAGAATACGCCGATTGACAAACTTTAAAACAGCTAGAATAGTTTACTTTATTTATTTTCACAGTATTATGTTATTCAGCATACTATTATTGGCCTAATACATCAGATTTGGACACTATCTTTTTACAGAAGAGTCGTGTTAGAGCAATCTAGAACAATTCAAAATTATGACTGTGTACAATTAACATATTTTTGAAAATTTTATTTATGTTCATAAATATATTAACGTAAAGTACCTAAAATTTATACTACAAATAAAAATAAACTTCCTATGCCCATCACTAGACTCTATAAAGTAGGTAATTGTATACGTTTTTCCATTAAACTTCCCAGTAAATAAAGCCTTAAATTTGTTACTAATAATAAATAAATTCAAATTACTCATTAAGAGAAATTTTATTAAAAAAAGTTATAATTTTCTGCAGGATTATAATTGCATTTTAGCTAGTAACTAGTAACCTATGATATTTTTTTCGGTTACTATAATATTTATTACTCTTATTAGATTTACTGTCTGCATGACAGCGCTCCCTGAGAAAACATTACTTGCATTAACTTATGTTATGCTCTTGAACGGGTGTCACCTGTGGTGACTAGTCTTCTTGCTAGCCATTATTAGACCGGCATACCGAATTGATTATGATGGTTCTAGTTGTTCGTAATTTGCTTACTATATTGACGTTTGGTAAACAGTGAGTTTGTTGTGTGGTTTTTATTAGACCAGGGTGCGTTTAGAACCCTCATAGCCCGATTTTAAGTTAGAGAGTGTCTTTATAGAAGAGCATATTTCGGTAAGTACGTTATTAAAATAGGTCTACCACTCTCATTTGACGTATTGATTCAAAGTAGAAAAAATATAAATATAATAAATTAAACCAAATTGTAAAATGAAATGCAAACATTCATTTAAACAAACTGTTACACCAATCTGTACGTTTTTTATTTCAAATAATAAAAATGTTACAGATACAAAAAGTATATTAAGAGTAATTTAGTAGATGTTATATATTTTGTTATATTAATTAAAGTCACAAGATGTATATTCATAATATTCCAATGGATAAAAGGTCCATAAAATAAAACTGCATGACATTAAATAAGTGTTAATAATATCATTTTTATTTTTCTATGCAAGTCAATATGATTGCCTTCTATTACAGATAATGAAAAAGTTTACGTCTGTCTAGATGAAAGTGAAGTAGTGAAAAACTATATGACAAAGAGGCATGCTTCTCCATTGTGTTTATATGCAAGAGAAGAGCATTGGAGAAAGTGACATATTACGTAGACCCCAAATAATTGTAATAAGGACAAGTGGATGACAATGATATCAGACAGTCGGTGTCTTCAAGCCCGTATTCAGAAGAAGGAGTGGGGGAGCAAGCGATGCTACTCGTATGTTCTCTTCTAATTCAAGAAACACTTGATATGTGTATATTATCAACAAAATAATGTTAATTTAATTCATTTCGAGTGTTAAGAATGAGTAATTAACACAGTCACGGTTTCTTTTTTAAATTGCGTAACAAAGAATCCTGGAATAAAATAACCCCTCCAGCCTTTTCTCCCCCACTTCCTTTGACCAAATCCTGTATCCGCGGCAGTTTGTTATAAATTGTAACATATTTAATAATTTATTAATTAAACACAAACAATTATGAAATGTAATTTCTTAAATTAAAAAAGAACACTACTTTACTAATTTAAAATAGATGTTCCTTTCGTTCCCAGACTATGAAGACCTTGAAGTGATTGATTATAAGCCTAGTGATCAATTCTGACGAGCCTTAGCCGTTTTTTGTTGTAATTTGTGGCAGGAATTATGTTGACAACATAATAAATTTTCTTGGCCGCTACAAAAAGAATTGTTAACTTTTTCCTGAATCTAGTCCATTGTACCGTTTCTTTGCTTAAATTAAATATGTATTCTTGATATTTGGAACAGAATTTTAATATGATCATTTGAATACGAAAATATTATTATTATTTATTGAAACAAAATATTTATAAAATGTTGTTGCCTACTTATGTATATTATAAAAGATTTTTTTCATATTGCGTTTGCCTTTTATAAGTAATATTAAAGTTCAAACGACATAGTGTTGTATATTTATTATTAATATATTTACTTATTATTTCTTTAAAAAAAAACATCACAAATTAATACCTACCTTGTATTAATTTGTGATGTTTTTTTTAATTAAAATGATTTTTAATTTATACCTAACAGCTGTTTTTGTCCTTAATAAGCTTTTTTCTGTTTTAGGCAACTTGTTTATAATATTCCCTGTGGATATCGAAGGTTTTAACAATTACAGAAAAAAGAAACAAAAATATTATTTTGATAAATTTTCATCTCCTTAACGAGTCTAAGATAAAATTCTCAAGTATGGAGTTATACAATATATTGTTTTGTAATAATATATTTTGATAAAGATTCCTTCAAAAATTAATTTATCTTTTGAATTAATATATTAATAACTAATTTTTCTTTCTTTTGTTTCTATTATTCTGCCAACAAATAAAACAAAGTGTATTAATTTGTAAGACTGTCTGTTATCAATAGATTTTTGAAGACTAATTTAATTAATATAGCCACAACGAAACATCACAATGTGCTTTGATATCGAGAGATAAATGTAAAATAAATGAAACAGAAGTCATCTCTTTACTTGGTAATTCCCCTTCTTCTTGTCTCCTTCACTATTGAGACATCACAGTCGCTTTTCATGTATATGTGTTTTAATTTTATGATAACTTGTTTTGTTCATAAAGACATATATATAAGTACGCTGTGAGTCGATCGCAAGGATATTTATCGTTTGTCGCTTTTCTATCGACCCTTTAACGCAATATGAAGGATTTATTATATTAAAAACAACAGTAACAACAAACAACTACATATAAGAAGTGTTTCAATTCTACAAAGTGTAACATAGAAAGCTGATAATTTAATGCCACCATTCCGTTTGAACATTCTTAAAACAACATGTGAAGGCCACAGACTTTTACAGAATATAAATAAGACACAATCAAAGACGGACTCACTTTATTATTTATCTGTGATAAATAATCGCTTTCTTCTTTATGGTTTTTGTGAATTCATTGAGAAAACCTATTGCATTTTAATAGATGATTTATGGTTTTTAAACTAACTCCACTGCGACAGTAATGCAATACTATATAATAATACTTACTAGCAATTTAAATCACACAACACTTACTATATTATAGAAACGACTATAACTGTATTGACTTGTAACGCTATTGTACATACAACGTGACGTACCGACATAATGACATTGACATATCAGTCGCTTTGTTCACAATGTTCTAGTCACTTAATGTTGTTATTCATAGATAAGACATGGTACGATATGTCACAAGTAAGGAAATAAATTCAATTAGGAGCACTAAGTTAGCAAACTTAGATAGGATTATCAAATATTTTGTTTCCAAAGAAAATTTTACAAGACAATTTACGACTTTTAAGAAAATACTGTTTTTACGAATAATGGACAAGACATGTAATAAAATTCGTTTTGAATAAGTAGAAACAAATGAATAAAATGATTATTGTAATGTCCCCACGTTTCAAATAAAATGATCCCAACTAAAACAAGACAAAAAAAATTGTAATCATTTTTAAAATTTTAAGTACATGAATTGAATAAAGTTTAACTCGTGCGGTTAATTCAGATCGACTGAAAACGATACTTATCTTAGAAACCTTTATTGTTTATTTTATTTTTTTCTTTATATAATAAAAACTTGGTATGCAGATAATGTAGGACATTAAAACAAAAGATTAATGACTATTAATAAATGTTATAAAGAATTCTTACGTATTATATATTGGCTCGAGGGTATATATGTAATGGGGTACTTATATAACAACCGAGTAAGAAATTGAGGTAAGTGAAGGTCTAATAATATGTTTCATGTATATCTAATAGTAGGAACATAATCGACCTGCGAGTCGACACTAACACCATTTAGGTTTCCATATGTTTATCGATGAAGTGTAATATGAGCAAAATAATGTAATATTTATTGCATTACCAGTATTTTTATTGAATGGAAAATTGTGTGAGAAACTTTGAAACTCCGACAAGCGTTTAGTGTAACTCAGTGTAAAAAAAAAAATTATTTGATAATTTCCAACAATGTGTATCCACTCCTAATGTATCATATCCTTATTTTTGCGATATAAGCCGGGATAGTTAAGTAAATTCAAGCTTTCAATAGCTTGCGTAGCTAACGTGGAGAGATTCAACCACAGAACACTACATTTAACATTGAGTAATAGTTATAAAACGTAAGCTTTACAATGTTATGTTCATCGTGATACTACGTGCACTGTGGATGGATAACAAATAATAGATTAAGAAACTTACCTCCTACTTCTAAAAGATAATTTTTATGACCAAACCACACTCACTTATATCCCAATTATTTTTTGTTTCATATTCGAACGTTTTAAGCATATATATTATTTTTTTGTTATGAATGTTTTTATTTTTGGTCTACATTTATTTTGATATTAACCATTTTTATACAATAAATAAGTAATAATAATAATAGTTATAAAGTATAAGAAGCTTGAAGCAAACAAGCAAACTTGTTGTATTTTATTGTAAATTATATATCAAGATTCAATTCAACAGTGAGCTTAGACCTCACAAAAGAAGGATATGCTCCCTAAAGCTTAATTGATGAATATCCCCGTTTGTAGTTGGGAACTCTTCCAAATATTTATAGTTCTCCAATGTAAACTGTTAACTATAACCTCGTTAATCAGTTGTCTATTTTTTTATAACTTTTAAAACAGATAAATATAGTTACGATTACTGTCGTTTATGATGAAATCGAATACAAAACAAACGAAGGCCATGATTAATTTGTATAAGAATATATATATACCATTATATATTATATATATTTATGTCTCAATATTCCAATATTTCGTTTAAAAAAATACATAAAAAATAGTAACAATTAAAAACAACTTTACGTATTTCAACTAATATGGTTTGTATTAAAATGTTAAAAACGATTTAATAGAAACCACAAGTAAATTTAATATTATATTTGTGCAATAAATCATTAAGGTTCACCCTCAAGCCCTATCACGAGCGGTCAAGGAGATTAATGTGGCGCCATATTGTCATTTTATAACTAAAAATAATTAACCTCCAATAAACGGTATTCCTGCACAACACAAACATTCATAGCATAAGTTGAACTTTGAAATAGTACTTTAAAAATAGTTAGGAGAACTTTGTACTAGGTTTCTTATACCCTGAAAAACTTCAAAGGATCAAATTTCAGGTAAACTAAAGCTATGTAAATGTTTTGTTTACCTGAAATTAAACCTAATAGTGTTAAGGTGGCGTATATTTGTCCCTTATGATTTTTATGCAGCGGTGACTATGTGCTAATGTCTTTCCAAATACATTCCAACCTTTATTGGAATTATTAAGCACATCTATTTTTGTCCCATATTATTAAGATTTTTGTTTAAAAAATTATTTCCATTATGATGTTCTAATTAATGATTTAGTATCAAATGTTATAATGTTTAAATACGTCTTCATTCGCAGTAGTATGCTCTACTTTTGTAAATCGAGAATATACATTGCTTTCTTATTTTGTTTGTCCACGATTTTTGTTTTCCTTTCAACTTCTCAATCGCCAGAAAATAATAATAATCGGAAGTCTTCGTTGTTAAAATGATTTTATAATCTGAAATTGATGTAGTTAAAGGAGATCCTAAAATAGGATCTCTTTTAACGAGAAGATTATTTCTATTTCACCTTCTATTGGAGTTCCGAAAACTTTTACGCGGCGGAGCTTTAGGATGGTCATGTATATTATAATAACATCTATCTTGGACCATGTTGTTGAAGATGATAAAAAGATCAGATCTTAGTTGGAGGAAATCGAAACGCAAATTCCTTGTATGAACAATTAATATGTTTCAATACTTATTTGATTATTTTGGATCTGTTTTTTTTTGTACATCAAAAGATGTATACAATCGTACTTAATTTCTTCAATGTTTAACACTCGTGCCTCTTTAGTTTTATTATTGTGGCATTTTCCAAATATAACACGAGGATATTCATTCATTGTATTGAACATTGTCGACAAAATAATTGAAATACAACACTGAAACCATCAAAATAATAAATTATAACAATTGTTAAGTTGTATTTAGTTTTTAATTAGAAACCGAAATGAACTTTGTATTCAATTTAAATTAACCCTTTCATTAAATTTGTTTTCTGTTGATTGTTTTCAATAAATCTTATACTGGAAGTACTTATTAATAATGTTTTGAAATTTCAAAACAGTAAATCGTTGAATCGTTATTCATAACAATCAAATGCTGTCATTTTGACGGAAAACTAATTTCTGAAGCTGTGTTTAATTTATTATAATCATTTATATTTTGTTACAATCAAGTATCGTCTCCTCGTCTAAATTGTTTAAGATGACATTTGAAATTGTCAATCAACGTGTTAGCCATCTTGTATTTTTTATGTTATAAAGACGTGAAACTTGTACTCACAAGTTTCATTCTTTGTATAAAAGAGCAATCTTGAACACCAGATTCAGAAGTTCTTTCCGTAAGTATTTAGAATAAATCTTCAGGGTGGACGGAGGCTGTATTGCTACTTATATATAGATATATTAATTATATAATTCACAACAATTTGTTTTTAATAATAATTTAATAAAGGATTCGTCATCACAGACGGGACTGCTTAGTACCCGCGACGTCTGGGATACGAGGCATTGAAATTATTTAAAAATATACTATCACTATTTTAATTATTGAAATTTATTTTTCTTAAAGTAACATTGAAGTATAAAAACAATATCATAAATATAATCCAAAAGTTTAAAGTATATTATTACAATACCAATATACACACAAGTACAGCCAACGTGTTACCGACTTTACGTATTAATCATAAAAACTTATATAAAATCATTCAAATACATTATAGACGGTATTATAAAAATGTTTAATTATATTAATTAAGTATTTCACTTGGAAATAAAATTTACTGTAATAAATGTATTCCTAAATTGTTGGATATTTTAAGAATATGGATTTTGGTTTGACTCCAACACAACTTCACAATAAAGTCGGTAGTTTATATAAATATCGGCCATTCGTTTGGAAGCTACAGTCTGAAGTGTTTGAAATTGGAAATAAAGTGAATATTCTGTGAAAGTGTCTTTATTTCTTAATAATTGTTGAAGACAATTTCCTATAAAGAAAAGTATCAGTATTGAGTGAAGTGAATTATTTGGATTGGCTGTCTTGGACGCTAGTTTAATATCTCAGAAGTGGGATTGCACTGAAATATTTGTGATTTTGGTGTAATCCTGAGCGGCCCACATCAGAAAAATATATAAAATAAGTGTAAGTATGAATTAATATTTGCTTTTTTTAAAAATCGATCTACCCTCTTTTATTTTTTTTTTGAATTGTTTTAAAGAATGGCTTACTAAATAAGTGATAGTGTTATATATAATGTTGATATCTAAGTTATAACTTCTACTCAATATTGAAAACCTGAATATTATATACGCAAATATAGGTAATATTTGCTTTTTTAAAAATCGATCTACCCTCTTTTATTATTATTTTTTTAATTGTTTTAAAGAATGGCTTACTAAATAAGTGATAGTGTTATATATAATGTTGATATCTAAGTTATAACTTCTACTCAATATTGAAAACCTGAATATTATATACGCAAATATAGGTAATATTTGCTTTTTTAAAAATCGATCTCCCCTCTTTTATTATTATTTTTTTTAATTGTTTTAAAGAATGGCTTACTAAATAAGTGATAGTGTTATATATAATGTTGATATCTAAGTTATAACTTCTACTCAATATTGAAAACCTGAATATTATATACGCAAGTATAGGTAATATTTGCTTTTTAAAAATCGATCTACCCTCTTTTATTATTATTATTTTTTTAAATTGTTTTAAAGAATGGCTTACTAAATAAGTGATAGTGTTATATATAATGTTGATATCTAAGTTATAACTTCTACTCAATATTGAAAACCTGAATATTATATACGCAAGTATAGGTTGTTTATAATATTATTTTTTTATTGTGGTATTCATATTTCTTTCTTTTTTTATTATTTTTGAGGATTACTACTACGATGCCTAAACAGAACAAAGGGACAGAGTCCGTTGAAAGTGACTCTTCACAAAATAGTCAAGAAAAACATTCAAGGAGACACAAGACTCGAAGGCACCGCCGATCTAGGCGTCATAGTCGTAGCAGAAGTGCACATTCCAAGCATCGTGGACGCAACAAGACCACACGAAAGCAGAGGTCTCCAAGTAGCAGATCGGATACTCCAGCTCCGGTCCAAGCTGGCACGGCACGGCATGCTGGGTTGTCGTATGGAGGCGGCACCATACCACCGGCTGGAGCGGAGCGTATCGCTGCTTCATCGAATGCAATTCCAGCCATGATGGACTTCACAAATGAACCAAGGTACGCAGATTCGCAACGATTATTTTTTGAACAGTTTACTCAAGTAATGCAAAGTATTAAAGATAAAAACACTGTAGAACGTGACAAATTTCCAGTTCTTAATAATGTTGTTCCTGAATTCGATCCTTTATGTAAAGAACAAACCATAGATTCATGGATTCATAAAATAGAAGAGTGTGCTCAAATTTATGGTTGGGATGAAAGGCAAGTCGTTCACTATGCTTTACCCAAACTCTCAGGGGTAGCAAAATTATGGTATCAGGGGTTGCCATCACTATTATTTTCTTGGACTGAGTGGAAGCTTAAGCTTAAAGAATCATTTCCATCACGAGACAATTACGCTGAACTGCTTACCGAAATGTTAGGCAAGAAAGCTCGATATGGCGAATCACTTGAATTATATTATTATGCCAAAATGAATCTTCTTAATCGTTGTGATATAAAGGGTAGGCGTGCCGTTGATTGTTTGATATTTGGTATAGAAGATAGGGGTACACGATTAGGAGCGCAAGCCGTAGACTATACCGAACCGGAACAAGTTCTTAAATATTTTAAAACTTTAAAGATAGGCCAAGACAGACATATGAATTACGTAATAAAGACAAAGACAAGCGTGCTCATTCTTACAGTGGTCCAAATTCTTTGACTGACAAACTGGCTCACCAGAAAAATAATAATTACGCTCATATAGTCTGTTATAATTGTAACGAAACAGGACATACTTATTTTCGTTGTCCAAAACCCAAAGTGCAATGCACCTATTGTAACTTGAGAGGTCACACTTTAACTAATTGTCCAAAGAAAAATAATGATAACTCTAATAGTACTAAAAAGATTTTAAGAATTGAAAGTGACAAATACTCTAGTTTAAAATACAAAATGCCTTTGAAAATTAATGACCAAATTTCAGACTGTTTAGTAGACTTAGGCTGTGAAACAACTTTAATTCGCCTTAGCGATGCACAACGGTTACACGTTAAATGGGAAACCGTGGAAGGACCCATACTTTCGGGATTCAGTAATACCAAATTTCGCCCAATAGGTTTAGCACTTGCCAAAATTGAGATTCAGGGGATCAGGGAAGAAAACGTTGAAATGCTTATTGTCGATGATTCACATATTAACACCCCAATTATGTTAGGTCATACTTTTACTGAGAGGCCGACCATTCAAATAATAAAAACTGACACTGATGTAATTTTTCGAAAAGTTGATTACAATAAAATCGGTAAATGTTTACTTAATTGCATAAAAGATGTCTCTATTCCAGCTGGAGACATCAAGGCTATCCCAATTTCTATGTTAATGGGTATATTAGAACAGATAAATTTAAACAGTATTACTTACTACCAGGTGAATACCGCATTGACGAAGGTTTAGGAAACGTTATAGTGCAAAATATTGGAAAACAAGACGTTAAATTTAAATTAGGGAATCTCGTAACTCGTTCTTTGAAAATTAAAGACATCTTGCGGATTAATCAAATTCAAAAAGTAACTGAGTACTTGTCAGATGAATCATCAGTTAACATTGGTTCTACTTTGACTGTCGATCAAAAGACCAAACTTGAAAATCTTTTAAAGGAATACAAAAACTGTTTTTCAAATACTCTTAGTGACTTAGGTTTTACAACTGAAAACGAAATGGTGATTCATCTGGAAGACTCGGTGCCCGTTGTTTATCGTCCATACCGATTGTCCTTTTCTGAAAGGGAACGCGTCGTGGCATGGTACAAGAAATGTTAGACAATGGAATAATTCGTGAATCCAGTTCTCCATATGCTAGCCCTATTGTACTAGTTAACAAAAAGTCTGGAGAAAAACGGTTATGTGTCGATTATCGTGCCCTCAATAAAAAAAACTAAACGAGAACATTATCCTCTTCCGAGAATACAAGACCAACTTGATCTCCTAACCGGTAGCTCCCTTTACATAACACTAGATCTTGCATCAGGCTACTATCAAATCCCCATTTCTGAAAAATCGCGCGAAAAGACTGCATTCGTGACACCTGACGGCCAATATGAATACAATCGAATGCCATTCGGGCTAGTAAATGCACCTTCGGTATTTCAGCGAACCATGAGTAAAATTATTCAAAAATCCCCCGTTCGTTCATATGTCTTGTTTTATATGGATGACATTTTAATTCCCGCTAGTTCATTTGATCAAGGATTAGATAGATTAACGGAAGTATTCAACCTTTTAAAAGAAAATGGGTTAACTTTAAAATTAAACAAATGTAACTTTTTCTACGACAAAATTGATTATCTTGGTTACGAGATTAGTTCGTCTGCTATACGACCAGGTAACTTTAAAACTGAAGCCGTAGAAAAATTTCCCACACCGCGTAATAGTCACGAAATTAGAAGATTTTTGGGTCTCGCCAGTTTCTTTCGTAAATTTGTTAAAAATTTCGTTTTTATAGCCTGTCCACTTACGGCTTTATTAAAAAAAGATTGTCCTTGGCATTGGGGCAAAGATGAGATAAAATCATTTGAAGCTTTAAAAGCACGTCTTATAGAACGACCAATTTTGACTATATACAATCCAAATGCGGAAACTCAGCTACATACAGATGCTAGTAAATTTGGGATAGGTGGTATACTTATGCAAAAAGACGAAAGCGGATTATTCAAAGTTGTTGCATATTATAGTAGGCAAACCAGCGTTGACGAGCAGAAACTGCATTCATTCGAATTAGAAACTCTCGCAGTCATTGCTTCGTTATCTAAATTCAGAGTTTACTTGCTAGGTATTAAATTTAAAATTATCACGGACTGTAATGCGCTACGTAGCACACTAGTCAAACGAGACTTATTCCCTAGAATTGCTCGTTGGTGGATACAGTTTTTGGAATTTGATTGTGAAATAGAGTATAGGCCGGGCGACAGAATGGCACACGTAGATGCGCTGAGTAGGAGCCCTATAGAAACTAATACTAATGACCATCACGTAATCGTTGTTCTCGTGGTTAATACGGAAGACTGGCTTGTTACAGTACAACAAGCTGACGAAGAGATAAAAAATATTACTACTATTTTAAGTGATCCAAAAACTAAAAATATTATTGAAATTTTTAATAATTATAAATTAAAGAATGGTAGAGTCTTCCGTATTATCGACGAAAGCAACGAACGCTGGGTAGTTCCAAAGGGTGCAAGATGGCAAATACTAAAAAGTAATCATGACGATATAGGTCATTTCGGCTTTGAGAAGACGCTTGCTCGTATCCAAGCAGCGTATTGGTTTCCCAAAATGAGACGTTTCATAAAAAAATATGTAGCAGCTTGTCTCGAATGTGCCCATCATAAAATACCTAGTGGACCAAAAGCTGGAGAGTTGCATCCCATTCCGAAAATTGATAAGCCTTTCCATACAATCCATGCAGACCACCTTGGCCCTTTCATACGGATTCGGTCCGGTAATACATATATCCTGGTTTTAATTGGTGCTTTTACAAAATTTATAAATCTCACCGCTGTAAGAAATACGAAATCCTCCACAAGCATTAAAGTTTTTAAGGAACACTTTAGCTATTTTGGTACACCAACACGCATAATTACAGATCAGGGGACAAGCTTTACTAGTCGCACGTTTAAAGTATTTATGAAATCTACGGGGATTAAACATATTTGCAATGCAATAGCAACACCACGTGCAAATGGCCAAGTTGAGCGATATAATCGTACAATTTTAGCTGCTCTTGGCGCTATGAATCATGATAAGCCAAACGGGAAATGGGATGAACATTTAACGGATATCCAACTAGGTATCAACACCACTATTAACGCGACTACCAAAAATACTCCTACAGAACTCTTATTTGGCTATAACGCTACGAACCCTTCTCAGGGAATATTGAACGAATTTTTTCCCACAGGGACCTCAGACTTAACGGAAAATCATTTGTCACAACTAAGACTTGACGCTAGTCAAAATATACAGGCACAGGCAGATAAGGCCAAATATAATTTTGACAAACACCGAAAGACAAATGTAAAATTTAAAGAAGGTGATCCCGTTAAAATTATTAAGAACGCAATTGGAATAGAAGGGCAATCAAAAAAATTAAAACCAAAATGTCAAGGTTCCTATCGTATCAAAAAGGTTCTTCCAAATGATAGGTTCGTGATAGAAGATACTCCCATTACTAGAAAACGTAGGCGGTACGAAACAATAGTAGCCATTGATAAGATAGTCCCCTGGTTAACTTTCATCCCACCGATGTCCTCCGATAATGAGCACTCTTCTGATAGTGAATCTATGAACAATGGTTTAAATGAAAGTGATAATGTAACTAATGATACAAATGAAGTGACTAAGGAAGTAATAAACGAAATAAGCGATGTAAACAAAAGTTAATTAGTATAGATTATTTTTTTATTATATATAAAATTGAAATTTATAACTTGTAAGAATTTTGGTGGTAATATTGTTAATGATGTTATGATGTTATGATTGAGTTAAGATTAGATATGATGAGATGAGATGTAGAGTGACGATGCAATATGTACAAGTCAACGTCAAGGATTTGTACATCTCTGAAATGATCAACGTCAAGGATCAGATCGGAGGCATGTTGACTGGTCAACGTCAAGGATCAGCTAAAATGTTATTGTTTAGTCGCCTCTAAAGCGGTCGATCAACGTCAAGGATCAGATCGGAGGCATGTTAACTGGTCAACGTCAAGGATCAGCTAACGTGTTCTTGTTTAGTCGCCTCTAAAGTGGTCGATCAACGTCAAGGATCAGATCGGAGGCATGTTAACTGGTCAACGTCAAGGATCAGCTAACGTATTATTGTTTAGTCGACTCTAAGGCAGTCGGTTAGCGTCAAGGATCCGCCGAATTTGAAAATATAGTGTCAAGTGTAAGTGATTAACGCCAAGGCCGTTAAATAATTTAATTAAGTAATTATAAGATTCAGTATTGTATATTTATTTATCCTGAATATAATGTCAGAATAATTATTGTGTATTCTTAATTATATAAACATGTACTTCTAGATTTAAGAGTAACTATTAATTATTGTAAAATTGTTTCTTTAACGAGAGACTCGTAAAACTGACGGATGGCCGAGTTGTTACCGACTTTACGTATTAATCATAAAAACTTATATAAAATCATTCAAATACATTATAGACGGTATTATAAAAATGTTTAATTATATTAATTAAGTATTTCACTTGGAAATAAAATGTACTGTAATAAATGTATTCCTAAATTGTTGGATATTTTAAGAATATGGATTTTGTTTTGACTCCAACACAACTTCACAATAAAGTCGGTAGTTTATATAAATATCGGCCATTCGTTTGGAAGCTACAGTCTGAAGTGTTTGAAATTGGAAATAAAGTGAATATTCTGTGAAAGTGTCTTTATTTCTTACTAATTGTTGAAGACAATTTCCTATAAAGAAAAGTATCAGTATTGAGTGAAGTGAATTATTTGGATTGGCTGTCTTGGACGCTAGTTTAATAAACGGTATAAAGAGAAGAGCAAAAATAACCTCGACAATCTAAGAATGTTTTCCTAAAGCAGTTTACTGAACAATAAATCACGGTAACATCGGGAATTGAAGGAATCAATATAAGGGTTAAACCAACTTAAAGCTGAGTTTGCGTAAACAGAAAATGTTACCGCGACGTTGCTCAAATAAATGTGGATGTATTAGTCTCCGGACTTATCATGTTGGAGACTGTGTACATTGAATATGATAGTATTCATACAACGTAATTTATTGTGTGTATGTTAAATTTATTATTGTATTTTAGTTATTAATAAATGATATGTTTCTGATATGTTAGATGTTTATCAAATACTATTCCTATATTTCATATTATGTAGGTTCTTAGCACAGTAAGTCAGTTATAATTGCAATTAATACAAAAATAGAGCACAATAAAAAATGAAAATTTAATATAACCGACTGTTTTGTCGTTTTCAATTTACGTCCGAGTTCGTCAACTGAAAACGATATTCAATTATCTGTTTCTCTTCAACAAATACCAATAGTAGATATTCATTAATATATTGTTTGATTTTAAGATTATAAAGTGCATAGTGCTGTATACACTAGACAATATAAGCAATATAATAATTTCTTTTATTAATATTCACATTAATTTCCTTTACATTTTACATAAATATAAGTATTAATGTTGTCTTGTTCTATAAAACAAAACTTAATGATATTAATTAAAATGGATGTAAAATGCTTTAAATATACAAGGATATAACAAAGTGTTATTCTTGATTACTTATCTTCTCAGTAGTGAACGTGATATCATTAAATAATTGTATATTTTCAGGATCACTACTCATAGTTAAATGTAACATCCTGTGATTTATATTGGTCGGACTTACTCAAAGTCTTAATAGTAAAAAAAATATTAAGGATTTATGTCCTTATACATTTAATTAGTATTTATAATAATAATATAGTAGGATTTTACTACTAACAGGCAAGAAACTACACTACTAATATTGACCAATACAATGGATAGACAATTAGATTTATTAAGTGACCTTCTGATTAAATATAAAGAAGTAATTTTAAATTTCCTACTTCATTCTCCACGTTAAGTGCAGTTATATTTATGGAATAATAGAATGTAGGTTAATGACACCCAGGTTAAAAATAAATACATTTATTTATTCTTAAAAAAAGAAACTATATATGACATCAACCAATTTTGGTTACAATCTATTTATAAAATTATATATATTTTTTTGAAAACATGAAAAAGGCAATGAATGACAATGAGTAAAATAATAAGAAATATTTTGCCTACATTTGATTGGTTGGATTTAACTGTGAATTGAAACATCACAAGGAAATGATAATTTCTAAATAGAAAACTTAAGGTGTGTAGGGTATTATTGTACATTACTTACTGCATTAAAGACATTTTTTTACGAGCATTTGTAAAATTAATTTCCTTACAGATAAAAACAAATACTATTTTTCTAAAGCACTGCGTTTCATTTTATTGCATTGAATAATAATACGAATGTCTTGAAGATCTCTACAATGTTACGTGAATACAGATAGAACCGATATTGTCTTAATGTCATGTAGCACGTTGCAGCAGACAGGAGCATGATGTGAATGTGAGATATTTTCTCATACTTTGCCGACTTCGCTCGCTTCATGTGGAATACCTTTGGCCACCAGGGACCTGCAAATAAGGACAAGGAAAAATAAATTATGAGTTTTATTATTTTGTTTATAAAAAAAATTCAATGATATTAATTTTATTTTTTTTAATTGGTGTTTTAAATGGTTTGTTTTTCGTATAATTTTAGGGTTAAATTTCATTATAATGATCCTTTTGTGTTCAATCACATTATACTGATAAATTATAATATTCGATATTATTTATAAAAAAAACTGTTAGCCATGTTACGGTTATTAATTTTTAAATAAGATACTGCCAACTTAAACTCACATAGTGTGAAACGAGAACATTGTGCATAGTACCTACAGAGCGAATATTACAGAAATATTTAGACGAAGATAAGCTCATCTGTTGGAAGATAAAAGTCATGTAATATAAATTTTTCTCAAACTTTAAATTTTGAGGTTATTGTTGTTTTAAAAATACTTATCAAAGTGTATTGTGAATGAAATATCGTAAAAATAAGAATAAACTTGGGTGATTTGTTGTGTTTTACTAATGATATAATCTGACTGGGTCACGACACAAGATTTCCTTAATTTATATTACAATTAAAAATCCAGATACCTATCTAAACAGTTCACACGACACTTCGAGTCTTTCGAAAAAACGAACGGACTTTGAAACAAAACGAATTTTTAATAAATCCAAATATTTGAATTATTCAATACCCTAATTTGCAATAAAATGTAATTTAATTGACATAAAGTAACGTCATTCACTTTTCAGAATACAGTCTTTGTAACAAAGGTACATAGTACACTTGAGTTTTAATATAAACACGGTCGTAACGTAGTCAGTGCGTCCAAGTGTTGGAGCGGTTCCAATTAAACGTTTTTTTACATCGAATTTAACGTAGTTTCGACCATTTATTTATTAAGTTAAGATGAAAAATGAATTTTCCTTTTTTGATACATTTGTTTTCATATTATACGAGGCTACATATTCTACCGAATGCTAAATATTTCTTTGAGAAAGTAGCAAAGAATATGTACATAACTGATAGATCTGTAGGTACATATGACAACAGTAAAGGTATTTCTCAAGCATTTCACTTCTGAACTCTTAAACTAATTGTGAGACTCCTTATGCTCCTGCAAAGTAAACTAATTCTAGTTTGTTTAGGCCTCGAGCGCACTGCTTAAACTTCCCATGTTGCGTAATTACTAACGGAGGTTTATTCGCAATTTTATTTGATGGGTATCTATTTATTGGTTCCTCAACACACAATGCAACACTCCCCGTTGTTATTACGATGGAAGTCTTACAAAAAGAATACGTCTTTAAGCAATGTCAAATAGTCCAGCCCCGCACAGAGTAACGGGTCTGCGACAATCTGAATAGCTTTCCGTTGTACGACTTCAAAAATAGAATCAGATATCGAAGGTGAGAGATGAGAACAATACTTCATACTTCATAAGGCCAAGTCTTTGGCCAGGTTTGAAATACTGCCTTGCTCTATTGATTGCTCCCAATAACATCGAGGCCAACTTGGCCTTGTTCTCCAGATGGGCACGAAACCGACAGCCGCTCGATATGTCGAGGCCCAGTATTCTAATACTTGGAGAGACATAGAGGGGAGTTTTTCTGTGCTAAAAGCGCAAACTTGTATCTTTTGGGGATTAAATTGAACAAGGTTAGGTTCAGCCCGTCTCAGCCCAGCCCATTATACTCTCAACTTTTGTATTAATTACAATTGTCTTTCCTTTCTCAAGCGCCGTGCATTTTTAATACAAGTGTACTGACAATATAAAAATTATTTAAAGCTCGATCTTGAATGATAAAACATATTAATAATATAGTCCATATTATAAGATGCTATAAGTTTAAAATAAACACCAACAAAGAAAATCTAACATCTACAAACAAAATATACTTAAAAAAGTAGAACCACATAAACTAACTTTATCAGACCAATAGTCAATATTAGGTTACATTTGTATAACGCGATAGATATGTTACGAAATAAACGTGAGAAATGTTATTGCAGTATTTTAGAAGAGTATCTTCGCTCGCTGCATGTAGAATGCGTTTTCTTCACATAGAACGTTGTTGGAATAACAACGTGATAGTAAAATTATATAATATTTTATAAATATAACTGCATTTAAAATAAACATACAATGGAAAATTAAAGACTCGGTAAGGACTCGAACCTGCGACGTCTGCAAACACAAATACACCTTCTTCTTCTTTAAAAGATCTTTAGCAATATTCCAAGTTTGGAAACTGGATGTTTATTGTAAAAGCATATACAATTAACCTTTAAGGATTTACCTGTTTTATAGAGTCTAGGGATGGCCATAACAAGTTTGTTTTTATTTCTAATATTAATTATGTGTACATCACAAATATTATTAAATTAATAATATTTTAGTAAACATCAATTAAAGTGAATTAATTTTATTTATATATAAATATATAATATTTACAAGAATATTAAAATTAAGCCTTAGCAGTAAGGAAAGCGTCACGTTGTAGCACATCATAATTGTTTGGCAGTAAAGAAACGTGAAAAGCTGCAGTTACGTAGCCATGCCGTAAATTACTGCTATAAATTAAAGCTGTGTCAAACAAATTGAAGTGAACAAAGCTAAATTTTATTAGAGCATATTATGAATTATTGCCTTAGTTACATTTTTGTTATTATCATTACCGGGTGTTCCATCGTCTAAGCATCTTTGTTAACAGCCGTCCCATTCTTCAAGCCGCGTTCTTTCGTCACACTCAAAGCAAGTTTATGACCACTCATTTACATTTCTCTGTGTACTTGATTAAATTCTTTCTAGAATTTCATTTGCGCGTAAATAAAGATGAGTTTAGATAAAGTGTATATGAATGTTTAATTATTTTTTGTGAATATTTGTAGCATTGTTAGTTATATGAATGAAGAAATCATCACCGGGTCGCTGATGGTATGGTGATATTAAATGGGGTCACATAAATAGTAATAGGTCATAACTATCCAAATATTGTCATTTATTTTTATTAAATATTTTAATAGATATTTATAGATATATAAACCAGCCTTCCAGGCAATAGGAAATACAAATAGAGCTATATCATACATGCTTTTTGAGCTAACCAATGAATTACAACGATTCGGCAAAAGGAAACGATCGTGAAAGCGACGTTAATTCAATTTAATCGAAGCATATTAAATTTGAAAACTCATTTAAACTACAAATCAATCAAGAACCGAGGATTTCCGAACAAACTTTTGAAATTATCTGAACATAAGGCGGACGGGAGGCCGTCATTGTCGACTAATAGATTACATTCAACAATGTGTCAAATTGTTATTTTGTTAATTGACAGACAAGTATTAACCGATTATTTAGTAAAAGATAGCAAATATTTTTTATAATAAACTATTTTACAGCCTTCTTATTATTGTACTGTGTTCTGTTCTTTCATGTTAATTTCATTTTATGTGTGATATTTCTTGTTGGTTTTTTTAACACACATATGAAACAGTGGCACTATGTCTGACATATGTTAGGTGTTATATATGCCTATTTCCAAATAAAACACCTACTTCCATAAAAAAAACCTCTTATTTGCAAGCACTATTGATTGATTTTTAAAACTGAAGAGAGTCGGATTTAATTTTTAAAATTCAAGATTAATTAATTTATTGTATTAGATCCGCCATCTTTAATTTTACAAATCTATCTCTGATGAATTTTCCATTCTTGAATTTTCAAATACAACTTTCTCTCATACAACAAATCTACCAAAATTTATCAAATTTTATGGAAATCGGTTGATGTTTGAATAGTCACTTTGGCATTCATACTGGATTTTAATCGATTCAAAAAGTTTTACGACAAGTAGTTTGAAGGTAAACTTCAATAACCTTCATTGTAGGTGCTAAGGTTCGTAATTGAGTTCATGATGCTGGTTTTTAAATGAATTTAGTACAAACAAATTTGGTGTCACGTGGTTTCGGCAGCCATATTTGATCAGACGTGATGTTTATATGAAAACGAGAAAATTTAATGAGCACTCAAATTCCGAAAGTAGACTTCTTGACTATCCATAGACTATCTATAAGTCTACAACAACTACTAAACCAAATTTGGTCATATCGAGTATATGTGTAAAGGTGTATGTTACACACCCTATGTCCATCCAAGGAAGTTATTCTAGAAAATCATGTTTATAAAACATATAACTGTAGTTTTGTAATTTACTTTTTAAATACAAAACTCACAAACTTACAATTATTATTAGTAAAAAAATTATATAATAATTTGTTATTACTATTAAATATATTTTAAATGATAGCAGTAACACTAAACATGTATTTAATTTACATAAAAGGAAGTATATAATGAATTATGAGAAATAGTATTTGTCGGAGTAATGGTTTGTTTGTTCTAGTCTAGTCTAGTTTAGTCTAGTCTAGTAGTTTGATGGTTCTAGTCGTTCGTACATTGCTCACTAAATATATTGACGTTTTATTAAACAGTGATCACAATAAAAAAAAAATAATAAACCCGGCTGAGTTTGTTGAGTGGTTCTTCTCAGACCAGGGCGCGTTTGGAACCCTCGTAGCCTTATTTTAAGTTGGAAAGTGTCTTTTCAGAAGGGCTTATTTTAATACATACGATATCAAAATAGGTCACTTCCATTTGACGTACACAAGTGATCACTGGTATGGATTCAAAGTGGAAAATATATAAATAAATAAATAAAAAATAAATGGTAGCGTGATAATTATCGCACATAGAAGAAACTAATCAAAAACACGACCAAGATATTTGTTTAAGGCCTCCGTTACAGCTCTGAACTACAGTTCATATTTTTGTAACCTCAATGACTCACTATATTTTTTATTAGAATCATTGCTAAATCAATTATTCATTCTTTTTTTGAAAATAAAATAAGTTATAGAATTACTTTCTCGTTATGTTATGCAGTATACCAACTAAAGTATTATCCTAAACTCTGTTCAGGATCCTTGTTGATAAGACAAAGTGGGATAGATATTAAAAAGCTCTTCTCCAATTCACATCTTTTTTACAAACTAAAGTGCAATTATTTATGTGCAAATGAAATTCAAGAAAACAATTTAATTCATTAAATAGAGTAATGTAAGTGGGTCATGAACTCTTGATTGAGTTTCATCAGAGCGTCGCTGAACGCGGTTTGAAAAACGACACTATTGCAAACAAAGATACTTAGAGAATGAAACACCTGGAAATGTTAAGGAGAAAGGTGGATTTAAATATTGTTTAACTGTGTAGTATAAATATGCTTTTGTTTATTTTTAATTCGCTTGAATCACAGAACCGATTTAATTCATAAAAATATTTATTAATACTTATTAATATGAAAGTTGACTTTACTCTAAAGCAGAATGTGTAAACTGCTAGTCCTTGACATAAATGTTTGGTGTGTAATAGATTTAATAATCATATGTTCAAATCAAGAATCTATGAAATAACTGACAATTACTTCTTAATAATAAATAATGTCTTTCAGACACTTCTTGTTTTGTCACACGTGAGTTTATCGTTTTTAATAATCAACATTACGAGTTCCAACACAAACGTTATCATGAATGGTCCATGGTAAGTAGTGTGTATTATATCATTGATGTTTTGAACAGACACTAATTAAAATTACAATGATAATAAGGTTAGACATATTATTCGTTTTATTTTATATCAGAGTATTCATGTATCGTACGTTTTAAATTCTTTCGATAATACAAACTTGGAAATTGTATTTTAATTATAAGTTAAAATAGTATCAAAGGAAGTTCTTCTCCGCTGTTTCTTCAGGGACATGTTTTTTGGAACCGTGCAACTAAAGGCTGAAGTGTCATGAATACTATGTATATTTCATTAAGATAAGATATAAAAACTTTGAATTTAATTCAAAGTAATACGGAGAAGTAAAAGTTAGCTATACTAGCTAATAATTAACTTATTTAAACTATTCTCTGTAAGAATACACGACATTTGAAATATACCAATAATGTAAAGAAAAAGTTTAGACAAGGGTTTCTTATTCATATTATTGCACTGTCATCAGTCCTTGATATTGTATGAATAATATGTATAATATATGCAGAAACAACAATATAATAGTTATAAAAATCAGCCACAAAAATCATCACCAACCAAGACTCACGTGTTTAAATCTGTAAGTGCTATAAATATTTAAAAGCTCTTCCAAAATTCACATCTTATTTGGAAGCTAAAGTGCAGTGACTAAATAATAGGAAAAGAAAATTTATAAAAACTTTTTATGAATTAAACAGAGAATTGTAGATGAGTAGTCATAAATTGTAGCTTTGAGTTTCATCACAGTCGCTGAACGCGGTTTGAAACACGACAGAGAACAAAGATAGTTAGATACTGGAACATCTCAATCATGGAAGACAGACAGACATAATTAAAATAATATTTTATAATGCTCGTTAACATTACTTCTTTTGGTTATTTTAGATTCATATACTCTTGGATAACAACTTTAATTAAGTTTATTCCTGTGCTATTTTTTTTTTTAATGAAAGATATAACATGAAATATATCGCAAAGAAAAATCTTTGCAAGTCTTTTCTAGTTAACTAACAATACTGTGTATTATTGATAACAGATAATACTTTGTGTACGAATATATGTAACTACATATATTCGTAGTAATATGTTCGAGTCTAAAAAAGACAAATTAATTATATACAGCTTCACAGTCGATCTAAACATTAACATTCAGTCACTTCCAGTTCCACTACACCAGTGATTGTCGTCTTTAATAATTCAACACTGTGAGTTCCGCTCGCGATGACGATTGCACACATGTACGTACCACTCGTCCTTTGGACACACACTAATTGAAATGTACACACAAATAATATAGCTCATACTATTAAAGTACTTCATATATTGTAAATAAAAAATAACTTTGCAGTATAAAAACTTATAAAAATAACATGTCCCTAATAAAATATATTTAAAATGTGCCTGAGCACATACTTGTAGACTATTTCAAACGGTATTATTTTTAATTGTAAGTCCTTAACATTTGATTGATAGTAACAAAGAGAATACTTACACATATGTACAATGTATGTACATTAACTTTGAGTACAATATTACACCCATTAAGGCTACAACCGTAAAGAAATTATAACAAAAAGTATAACACTTTCAAGAATGATATTTTAAACAAATATTTAATTTGGAATCATTATTTATCGTTGTATATTTAAAGAATAATCCATATCCTAATTAACATATTAAATAATTTACAAATATATGTCTTCTTAAGAATATCATCAAATCAAATAGTTGTAATATTGAAATCCTTATCACGCTTCAAACAATCTTTGTGAAGTATATTAACAAACATCTCGTAAAGATGAAAGATATTAAATGTTTCTTTGGTACAAGTTCTAATAATTAATATTCAGTTGAGACACATACCGTTCCCACTCTTTGACGGCTTAGCAATATACATATATCTAATACATGTATTAAGAACATATATTGACAACGTATATAGTATACGTACCTATAGTACTAATTATTATGACACCAATTTTTATATCATTGTAAGTATTGTAATATATATTTTTATTTTATCAAGCATTACTGCATCGGTAACATAAAAGAAACAATATCTCTTGACTATTTAAAGTCGTGTAAAATTGTGGAAGTATTATTTCATAACTATAGATATGTTTCTCCATGCATTATAGGGTACAATTCTTTTTCAAATTCACATACTGTTATGAGTGTTTATGAGTTTGGGTGTGTTTTGTCTGTTGTTTATATGTTTATAAGCCGCCCCCCCCCCCCTCCCGTGACAAAGGGTGCACTTAGCACTTCATCTCTAACGCGATTAATTATATGTGTACTCTAAGTCAATGCAACACATTTGTAAATTTTTCAACATACACACAAATAATTCTGTAGGACACGAATTCTACACGGAAACTAAAGTAAAGTAGTATTTTGTAATGTATTTACAACACATAGTGTGTTGACGTGAATGAGATTGCTACAAAGTATTCAAAATAAGTACGAATTTAAAATATCTTAATGTAATCCTACAAAAGACACTAAAATGTTTTGAAATAAAATAGCTTCCTAAAAACATTCTAAAGTAATGTCATTTAAATTCTTGATGTCATGTCATTGAAAATCTTTAAACAAACCTAATACATAATTTTTATTTATTATTTTTGTATAGGTATATTTTCCACTTTGAATCCATACCAGTGATTACTTGTGTACGTCAAATGGAAGTGATAGGAGGGCCTATTTTAATACCATACTTATAGAAGAAATAAGCTCTTTTGTAAAGACACTCTCCAACTTAAAATTTTTATAAAATTAAATTAAAAATAAATGTTTAATAAATAAAGAATGAAAAATACAGATAAGACTCGAACTGTGTCTTCTTAGAAGTCGAGTTCGAGTCCTGTCCGTGTTGATGTATTATTTATATAGATATATTTATTTATTTAATATTTAAATATAATCAACATGTTTCTATCACACACATATGACACGGTATACCGTATATATCCAGGAATTAAACAATGTGCTCTCGTCCTAAGTAAAGTTAACTTAGTTTACTTTAGACGTCTCTAAAGAGAGCTCGCAATTAATTACCAAAACACTGTATGCCTCCTAGTTCTATTTGAGTAAACTTTTAAAAAAAAGTGCTCAAAAATCATTTCGTTTATTAGCAGGTGAATTACCCATCGAAATCAGTACAACCGTTTTGAAGATGAAGAGGGAGAAGATGTAGAGGTATGGAAAGAGCCTCCTCTTTAAACTAAATAATTCTATTTAATTACCTCTTATAAAGTAATTAATATATAATTAATATTGTATTTAAAATTACCCTGATCCTATCCTTATTTGGTGTAAAATTTATATTTTATAAAACTTTCAGACAAGTAAACATAAAATAGAAAATAATTATTATCTAAAGAAAATGCTTTCAAAACTTATTGAAAATACAAAGTTAATAAAGATTTCAAACAACAGCAAAATTCTAAAACTTCCATATAATTTGTTTTCATTTCCTCGGTAGAATAAATAAATTGACTTTGGTTTTCAAAGTCTATTTATTCAGTGAATATTAAAAGTATTATGATTGAAAACAATACAAATTGTAATATTGAAAATATAACATACTCTTTTACTTCTTTTTATCTCAACATGCGGCAAGTCATTATAGATTGCTACTTGTGTCTCGGAATGTCTTCTAACGTATCATTTTCATCTTAAACATATTCTTACTGCCTCGACTCCAAACGGGATAATATTTTTGTGATAATAAAAGATGTTGATGTAGTTATTATTTACTGTTAGTGTTCCTTTCGACTGACGATTATTTTCTAATGAGGGAGTTGATTTAATAAATAAAGATGGTTTCAAATAAAACAGCCACGACTTAGTAATTAACAAATTAACAAATGAAACCATAAATAAAAACTCGAAGAAAACTCGGTATTTATGAAAAAAAAATACAAGTTTACAAGCAATAGCTTGTTCAGTCGATCTCTGGATTACGATATCCTCTGTAATTCTATCCGACCGTAAAAGGAAAATTCTCTGCCAAAGCTTAGAGAGAAAAACTACACTAGAAAGATTGGATTTTATTTAGCTTTATAAAATAAGTTTATATAAAAATATGAAAACATTTAAGATTAATAATTGTTCTTTAACAAAACAAAAACATACAGTTTATTGCAACAACTACTTTTAGTTGTTGCAATAAACTGTATGTTTGCGGTTGTCTTAATGTCAACTATGTTATATAAGATAAATATACTGAGTAATATCAGTCTTAGTTATTAAAGTATTTAATTATTACAACCCGTGTGTTCTCGATTTAACATCAAAGAGCTCGGTGCGTCCTAATCATTTATGGAATGCGTGGTGTGGCACCGTCGTTATCTATAACAATTTAGGTTTCATTATTTTTAAAAACATGCGTTACCAGGTCTCCATCGCCTTGAAAAAGCTAAAATGCTGATCCCACAAAGAGGTGCGGAATGCAGTGTGTTTGCTTAGGTCTTTAGTGGAAATGTACAATATAAAATTATTAATAATAATAATTTTATATTGTACATTTCCACTTCTGTCTTAGCTCCAGATAGAAAACCACGTTTTGTTATCATTGTTTTTTAAATAAATATATATTTTTTTAAAAACCTTTTCCGGTTCGGCTGAAGATAATTCATGTTATGTTATATTATATATTACAAATGCTATATATATATAGTTTTTTGTTTATTTGTCTTTCTTTTCTATTATATATGAATGACGTATGACTTATATCAAGAATTATATCAAATATAGTAATTATAGCAATATTTAATCTCAAGATAAGTGCTAGTTAATTAGTAAAGTCCCATATTTAACACACAAGCTGTTTCCTTTTTCAGTGTAACTTTTAAATATTTCGAGCACATTTTCGTTCGTCGGTATATTTGTCGTTGATTAAATAATTTACTACATATATATGTATTTAAGATATTAAGTAATATAAATATTAGTGTATTGTATAACTTTAAATTAGTTTAGTAACGTATCTAATAACAATCTGTGAGTTTGTAAATACCTAATAATTTTTCTACAAACCTCATTTGTATTCTAAAGACGTCAACTCAACTTATCGTTCTGATGATGTTATTTCCGGGGTTTTTACTTTTGGTTAAGGTGTAAATGTAATATTTCTCGTTTTAACCGATTATTTACTAAGTTACTTTAACCGTCAGACTAACTTAAACTGTGTATATCTTTTAAATATTTAACACAACTGAGTGTATCACAGGTATAATAACCTCGTGCGGGTGGTTGTTACAAAGCCTGGCTCGGCGGTAGATCACTGACCGCTGAGTCAACAGACCATCTCGTGAATACATAAAGTAATGGTTACATATAATTACTTTTATAAAGGCTTCCATTTATATTAATTATTTTATTTGAATACAGTAGTTTTTATTATTATTTTAAATTAATGAATGCTGATGAGTTAACTCTACGCTTCTGATACCTCAAAGTTTAGCAAATGTTAATACCTTCCTTTAAATATTTAAAATTAAACTATTTGTAATATAATAATAATACTCTTAGAAAGGTAATAATCTGAATCAAACAATATTATAGATTAAAGAACTGCTTCTTACAAAATTGAGAGGTATATAAATGGTAATTCATGCTGCACTTAAAACTCCGATTTCTATTATAATCTGTCTTTCATATTGAAATGTTCAGTGTCGGGACATAGAGTAAAAAACTTCTAAAATAAAGGAATCTGTAAAAAGCAGAACTTTGAATTCCATCCAATTATGTATTTTTCTTGATAAGATAATCTCTTTCTTGATAAGTTTAAGATGATCTAGACAAATACAGACCAATCTACAGCAGAGCCAAAGTGTATATAGTTCAATCAAAACAAGACAAGGGATGTAAAATAATACAACAATATTGAGTGCCATTATTATAATTTTTAAACATTTTAACTGCAAAATAGTAATTTCAGTAAAGATTTTAATTGCTTAACTTAAATAAAACAATATAATAATAAAAGTATCGTGTCAAAAACCCGATGAAGCTAATTAAAAGGTATTCAGTTCAGTTCAGATTGTACTCAACAATTGCGAGGTAAAAGATTTATTTGAACAAAGAAATTTTTAAGCAGAACAAGTCAAATAATTTTACTCAACATTTACATTTATAGCAGCCAAAGGAACCACCAATGGCAGTGTCTTTGCTACAAGAATTCAATAACTTTGAAAACCAGAATTTAAGTCTATTACAATGAACACAAAGGTCAGTATCAGATGAAAAGATACAAAGTAAGCTGTCTTAAATCCAAGTAATTAGTTACTTAAGTAATTCAGAGTTTGTATTAAATTTTAATTAAGATAACAATATGTAGTAATCTTGCTACCAGAGATAGGAATTGTAGGATTAACAGTTTACAAATATACGCACAGTTTATAATAACAAGCACACATCATCACTACCATCACTGTTGTAGGACACCATGATGAACTTGGTATCTTTAAACATATTATTTATTAAAAACATATTATTATACGAGGGAACTTCCCGGCCCGAAGGGCCGGAAAGGGTCAAATGTCACGTATAAGGTTGGCACCCACCCTATTTTGTAGCCTGATTCAATAGCTTTTTTTTTGATGTATTACACATTATTGTGTGATTTGTGGGTGATAAGTGATGCGCGTGCATACAGAGTCAATTAGGTCATTATTATATAGTAAGGATTACAGCAATTATTTTTAACTAACAACAAATGCAATTGTATTTAAATAGTAGTTTATGCATTATATTTCTCAAATCCCTTGTCCTAACACCGTACATAATAATGATATTAATTGTTCAGTAAAATGTTAGATAATCAGGTAGAAATGTTAGAAGTTGTTAAAAATATATGCAGCACCAATTAAATAAATATTCTACTAAAGTGTGAAATATGTGATCAAATAACAAAGTTTTCTATTTGATCCCGATGATATAGTTTAGTGTTTGTACTTTAATTAACCGGTCCCAGATTCAATTCTCTGTCTAAACAATGTGTAAAAGCTATTACAAATATAGCAGAAAAAATAATGCTATACAATATTTTGAAACAAATATATTTTATTGAAAAAAAAGCGAGTTTCATTTTCCTCTGCGAAATTGACCAATTAGATGTTTGTAACTATTGACAATCGTCTTAGGAATTCAATTGATGTGTATATATTACTATATACACAATTGAAGAAGAAAATCATTGTTTTTTATTTTCTCTCTTTATTTAAAATATCTACTGCATCCCGTAGGTCATCATCGTCATGTTAAGGGTTGTACGGGGAATTTGTTGACTCGTCACGAAAGTTGCTCTACTTTATATATTTTTTTTAATTTCGACAAAATCTCAGCGTGTTGTACTTAAAAGCCAGGTATGTAAATTATTGTTTAGAAGTTTGTAGTTACTAAAAACACATGAACAAAGCAAAGTAATTTAAGTTTGAAATTAGCAAATTTTACTAAGACTTCATTTCATCTTGGAAAAACTATTTAATGTTTACTTTTTAATTATAGGCAAGAGAAATTATTTCTAAAGTTTATGATTTTATGAAAAAAGAAGCAAGTAAAAATAAAAAACATAACCCTTTCCTTTTAGTTGGGTAAAAAATATAAAATTGAAGTAGAGCAACTGTCACTTTGACCATGACGCTCTCTCCTGATTAGTCTATTCATTGTAGTGTACGTGTGCACTCATAGGTTATTAGTGTGTACTGATAACACTCAAACATTGACAAAAGATAGCACGCTTATACTATAAACGGTTCGTGGATTGCTCTGTCTATAAGTGTAATAAATACAATATACCAAAGGTACTCCTTCTGGTCACACGTGGACACAGTCTACAGTCTAGGGACTCGATGCTAAAATTATGAAGAGATATTTTAAAGATATATTTATTATTTATTATTCACACTTGGGTCAGTTATAAATGGGTAACATTAATTCATATGAGAGAAAAATAAGTTTCAGTATTACGTGTGATATAAATAAGTTTCTGTAAATCCGAACGAAATCATTGTTTAAGTCCGCTAAAGAAGCACAAATCAATACTGTAATAATGTGTATCTTTGTCTCTAACAGATGTACCAAGTTACAAGTTTTGCATTTAAGGAGTTTCAGATTCATTGTATACCCATTGTATCTAAAACTTAATTCCCAAAACTGCTTTGTTCAGTTTAAATTATATACAATATTTAAGTAACATCCTACGTACTACATATTTTTCATCAATAAACTTTACCGTGCTTTTATTGTTTCAACGAAATTATCAAAGTAATTTAATGGTTTTGTGAGGTGAGCGAGAAATGATTTTCGTAACATTGGAATAGCAACTATCTTGTAAAACATTTAAGATATAATTTAATTTTAATGATAATATTGTACTAATTTCGAGAACAAGTGATCGCTTTGTTGATTGCAACGTCACAATATTAATAACAATCAAAAATAGATTTCTGTAGAAAATGTTAGAAATTCGACTATAAGGTTGTAGAAATACGGTTTTGAGCCCTCAATTATTAATCTCTGGTAAAGTACATTTCTGTTTTCACTCAAGAGGTCCATTTATAGACACAGCTTAATTACATTTTTAATTAATTCTATACCATTACCTGTGGACATATGGTATATAAAAATAAAATTTTGCAGATGCGTTGCTCCCTACGAAGAATGGGGAAAGATGCGGAGACTTAAGCAGTATTGGTCTCATTTATCACACTAAAAGCAATTGTAATATTCACTAAAAGATCATTTTATATTTACCTGTCAAAATTATATTTTTATTGTGTTGTATTGCACATGAATTTGTATAATATCGAACAAATTATAACAGAACAAAAACACAAATAGCAATCGCACATCTCACCACTCTCACATCACCTCACAGACGCGGTTCGTAGTAATACAACTCAATTACTAACAAATTAGTTACGTGTTTCATTACAGTCCGAGGTTTGTGTAATCATGTTAAATTTTAACGCTCTCTATAAGTTATATTTCAACAATTTTGTAAGCTGTAAACCAATAATCAATGTAATATAGGTAAAGTATATATTATTAAAAGACTACTATAAACAAAACATAAAAAATCTTATTACAATTAATGAATTCGATTTTTTTATGAATGATTTAACTAGTACTGTGGACATAGTATAGAAGAGGTATCTTAATATGTCTGGAAATATAATGATTTATCATGTTTAAAAACGTGTAAATATTTTAGTTAATTAAGCGAACGTTGCCATGCAAACTTAACCATTATGGTGTACGTAGCGCTGCGCTTGATCTTATTGCCTCTTACCTGAATCAAAAAGTCCAGATAGTTGCGTAAATAATTCTAAATCGCCTGGTTCTCACCTAAAGATGGGATTCCACTAGGATCTATTCTGGGCCCCTTTTTATTTTTACTTTATATTAATGACTTGCCCTTTTTTGTTGAGGGTCTGTATGACATTGTACTTTATGCTTATTTTTAAAGTTGAGCGTGATAGGATTAATTATAACGAAGTAAACAGAGCTTTATCACAAGTCCTTCATTGGTTCGAAATTAATAATTTAGTCTTAAATGCTAAGAAAACTAAATGCATAGAGTTTACCCTTCCTAATGTAAAAAGTAAAAATTTTAACTTGTTCCTTAACAATGAAGTGTTAGAACTGATTGGCTCCACAAATTTCTTAGGTATAACTTTAGATAAAAAGGTCCAGTGAAACCCCCATCTCTCAACACTTGCAGCGAAACTCGGCTCCGCCATCTTTGCAATTGGAAAAGTTAAACAATTAACGGACGTTAATACGGCTCGACTTGTTTATTTTAGTTATTTTCATAGTATTTTATCTTACGGTATTTTATTATGGGGCAGTGCTGCCGAAATTAATTATATATTTATTTTACAAAAAAGAGCCAGCTAGGCTATTTATAACTTAAAAGCTAGAGATTCTCTGAGAGATACATATTTAATAACTATAATACACCATAATTTAAATAGTTATATAAAAAACAGTGACAGACACGCGATAAGTACGAGAAATAAAAACAAACTCGTAACAACAAAATTTCGTCTTCAAAAAGTTAATAAATCCTTCATGGGTTTGAGTATACGCATATATAATAAAGTTTCACAAGATCTCTTAGACCTTACTTTTCTTAGCTTTAAATCTAAAATCAAAAGTTTATTATTAAATAAATAACGTTCAAAAGTTTTTAGTGGAACGAAATATGTGGAACTTAATTTGCTGATTCATTTGCAGGATTTATATTATAATGATGTACATCATCTAAGATTGTTATATTTCCTTTACTGTTGAGTTTCTGACCTTGCTCTTTTCAACAGAGCAGCATTCCGGGCCGGTGATAGCTTACTCACGGACTGACTACACTGACCTTTTTTTATTGTAATAATTGACGATTCAAAAGTGCGGGTAAATACCTACTTGAATAAAGATATTTTGAATTTGAATTTGAATTCCTCTTCTAACAATCAGTATTATTTTGTTGTTATGTTGTTGCTGAAGATATTTCTAATAGCTCCATCTTATCTTATTATAACATTTTCAAAAAAATATAAAATACTGTAAGTTTAAATGATTGCTTAACTGATTTTGTTAAAGCTTTTTAATTGTAATGTAATTCAAATTTGGATGATCTCTAATCCAATTAAAAATAATTATAACAATTATAATAATATTTTAAAGTTCTTATATTTCCAAAAGACAGGTCAAATAGATAAGTTACATTTCTTCAAATGAATTAAAATAAATAATATTATAATTAAAGTCGTAACAAACTATTCATGGTTGTTCCAGCATCACCTAGCGATCCACTTTTACACCATTCTAACTGTTACACACTTACAGAACAACGCCTGCGTGTTAAGGTGATTAAAATTTACTTGAGTCATATATAAGCAAAACCTTTCCTTGTCATATATTATCAACATGAAGGACAAAATGGACAAATAACTAATTACAATATTCCTCCTGTCACTCTGCAGATCTTCATATTTTTTTACTGAAAAATAGCAATGTGGATACGAGACTGTAATTGTAACATTATTTTTCGAAGGCCTCATTTTAAATACTAAATATATACTGGATTTATTTATATGCCTAAGCACTTCACTAGAGATTCATTTTATGTAATAAGTTTAGTAAAAATAAGTTGTATGTAAATAATACTCACACTAAACTTATATTACAATGTGAAGTAGGAACAGTAACTCGAGGAAGCACAGATGGTACTCGAGTTTACGATTACATACAGCTCAGTTTCCTCTTCATTGTGGCAGCATAACTCCAACAGACCAGATATATATTTATTAAATTACCTGTAAAATATTTTATAAAAGCTACTGCTCATACAATGAAATATAATAATTGTAAGTTTGTAGGATTGAACACCAAAGCCGTGGGTGGAAACATTAAGTTTCTAGTTGCAACTTATTTATGATTGATGATTTTTAAAGTAAATAAATATTTTGTCTTATTAGAGTAAAGCTTTAATACTTAATGTCATGATAATTAACTTAGTACGTTTAATGACAATAATTAATTACAAATATTGAAGAATTAAATTATTCTAAGGCTTTAATAAATAAAAAAAACAAAACCTTAATATGAATACACAATATTTTAAATTTCGATTTTTCATCTTTTTTACTTTCATTCTGCTCCCATTTTTTACCGACGAACGAAATGCATAAAGCTAAAATAAATAAAAAAAAATGTGGTTCTCATTTATATTCTCTTAAGATAAGATTTATCAAATATTTTTAGTACACGACGTTCAAACATTAGTTAGCAATATTAGCTGGAAAGATTTCCAACGAGATAAAGTTGTTTCGTCTCAATTTAATTTCAATTATCTGATCAAATATGAAGCTTAATACTAATTCAATTTTCATTTGTGACTACAGTAACAGTTAATGAACTATCAGGCTTGTTCTTATAAGTCATTTAAATTATTCCTTATTACGAAAAATATTTATAGTTAAGCGAGTATGTTAGTAAATAGTTATTGTCTTAAGGTTCAAAATATTTTATATTTAGATTACTAAACAATAAACGCAATGCGACAAGTCGGGACACGAACAAATCGTTTTGCATCTCAACTTTCAACTACACCTGCACAAAATACAATATATAACATCTTAGAATTTAAATTATTTTAGTTCAAAGTTTGGAATTGTAATTTCAGTACTGTTTTTTTTATTTTTCTTGTGGAATTCATTAATTTAGTTATTGTATGTTTATTGCGAATATGATATTCATGATTGCTTGGACGTCCATATTTAAGGTCCCGGTAGAAACAAAAGAAACTATACATCTTTTATTTTCAAAATAATTATGTTTTTTGTTGGCAAATGAGTTATGTTTTGTTTCAAGCATTTTTAAATAATCATATTGTTTTTTGTTTGTTACATTTGGGTTCATGTTAAATGCTTTATCTTCATAATTCTTATGGTAAACAATATTAAAAACAATCTCTTTAGATTTTAACAAGCCTATTTTAATCCTTACTTTTGTTTTGCTGATTTGTTTAAAATTAACTTTTAATATATATTTTTTCTTTTTTTTAGATTTGCCGCTCTTTTTATTTTTTAATTTTTATAATTACTACGGCCATCTTTTGATACTTTTACTATTTTTAATTTTGGTGTCTCTAAATTTTGTAGTCTTTGTAAGATATTTTTAGGATCTATTATAAAGCTATGGCTACTTTATAATTTTTTATTACCGAGAGTATGATTTAGATATTTACTATTTGGAAAATAACTCTAATTACTCCAATCGAATTGAATCTCATAACTTTTTAACTATGGGATGGCCTTATCCATTATTTGTGTGTGAGTGTTTGTCTTTATTAGATCTGGTGCTTTTTCCGCTCCACTTATTTTGAACATTTGTATGATTTTTGTTTTCAATATGTAATGCTGGTTTAGATATTTCGTTCGTCTGCTTTGTAGCTTATCCATTAAAATAATTGTCAATACTTACGATTTGTTTAGGATCAGCTATAACTTTTCTTATCTTTCCTTGTATTTTTGTCTGTTGTCGTACAGTTTCAATTGTAACTGAGATTTACTTACAACTTAACCTGGGTCTTCAATTGTTACATCTGAAAATATATTAATAAAAATATTTTGTTTATGAAGTTGTTAATGCAATGGTAGGATACAAGGCTATCAACCCGAGGCTTCTTTGGGTTCGCTTTAAGCTGGGGACAAAAACAATATTCATGATAGCCGTTTACGAGCCAGTATCCTCTCCACTAAGCGAACTCGAGGAGTTTTGGGAGTGTGTCAGGGATGTTCTAAGTAGTGTCAGGAGTGATAGTATGTGGAGAAGTGAATGGATGGGTTGGAACCGCGCGAAGTGGTTACGAAAGCGTGCTAGGCAAGTACGTTGATAAGAGAGCAAATGAGGTTAGAAAGCTTATTTGGCATTTTGTAAGGAGAGAAATTTATTTGTTTTATCTGTTAGCAGGTTGACGCAGCCGCACGACATGTCCAAGCTTAGAGTCGAATTATCGCATAAGAAACTGGAAGCTTCAAGATCCACCGATTAGAGAGGAATATCAAGAAAGGGTTTCCAAGAAGCTTGAAAGCTGTGATTCTGGGAATGAAAGTGCTGAAGTATGCTGGCAGAACCTTAGGAATGGTATGGTGAAAGTAGCGACAGAGGTATGTGGTAAAATGAAAAGAGGTTTTATTAAAAAGCGCGATGAATGGTGGGATGATGAAGTGAAAGACGCTGTGAAGTTAAAGAAGAAAGCATGGTTGGATTATAAAGCCTCGGGTAAGCATAAAAGTATGAGAGAGATAAGAAAAAGAGAGTACAAGCTGCAAAAGCACAAAACGAAAGCACTTATAAAGATGAAGCGTGAAAATTCTGAGAGAGAGAGGGATGAAAGGTTGACGAACAACTTCCGGGAAAACACGGAAGCTTTTCAGGCAAGAAGTTAGTGATTAACGGAGTTGTTCGGTAACTGGTAGAATAAAAGGGATGCTTTCGAAGAGCGGTGAAATTTTAACAGATAAAGCACACGTTTTGTAGCAGTGGGCGGAATTCTACAAGGAGACTTATGAATGTGAGGACGCCTCGGCCTTGAGTACCAACAAAATGATGAGCCCGGATGTAGGCGATGGTGAAATCAGTTTGGAAGAAGTGGAGAGCGTGATTCGAAATCTGAAATGTGGTAAGGCTGCGGGAGCAGATGAAGTTACTGCCGAGATGATCAAATATGGTTGGCCATGTGTCTTTAACTTGTTCTGGTTTTTGTGCAATTTACGCTGGAAATCAGGAGAGGTCCCACAGGATTGGCAAGATGCAGTCGTCGTACCTTTGTATAAAGGAAAAGTTTGACAGATAGACTATGCAAGCTATAGGGCTATTAGCTTGGGCAGTAAAGTTTATGCTAAAATATTAGCGAGAAGAATGCAAGAGAGATCTGAAAGGCTGTTGTGGGAGGTCCAAAGAGGGTATTGATGTGGCTGTGTTTGGCTGTACATAATGCGGTTTTGCTACCGACGCTTTTATACAGCAGCCAAACGTGGGTAACACAGAAGAAGAATGTAAGAAAGATGAATGCTTTGGAGATGCGATCTCTTCGCAGAATATGCCGAGTCAATCTAGCTGACCGAATCCGCAATGAAGAGATCCACAGAATGGCAGGTACTAGTGAAGATGTCACGGTGAGAATGAAGAAGAACGTGCTCAGGTGGTTTGGGCACGTCGAACGAATGAGTGATGAAAGAATGGTAAAAAAGATTTATACAGGAAAAGTGAGCGGTAAGAGAGACAGGGGATGCCTCGAGTGACGTTCGAAAACACAGTATCTGTGATACTTCCAGTAAAATAAGAGTAAGGTCACGTATAAAGCATGAGAATCTCCCGGAGGGCATGTATGAAGAGGTTGATGTCTGTGGCCGAGGCGAAAGAGGTACGCAGGGACCGTAGCGTTTGGCGCTCCGTTATCTCTGGCTACCCCGCAAACGATATAGCGTGAAGCTAAATAAATAAATAAATACTATTTCTTGTATTAAACGATGTCACAGTACCGTAGTGGTTCACTTTTATCCGGTGTCTTTCACTGACAGCACTACGACAGATCGTAATTACGATACCATACCTCTGGTAAGTGACGTAAAAGGAATGGAAAATATATTTTGTTATGTCCCCGTTTCAAAATGTGCTTGTGTTTGTTTCTCGTATTTACATGACGTACATCACTGAATTTAATCAAATTATCCTTATTCTTATGTACATGGAAGTAAATTGTTTTAAGTACAGATGGTATTATACAGTGGATTTTTTTTTTATTAAACAAATTGTTTATTTGTAGAAATTTATTACTCCTTGTTTATTTGTAGAACTTTATTATGATTTAAAGTATTCTGTTACTTTTCATATCCAGTAAAGCTTAAAACTAATATTACAATTAAGTTACAATTAATATAGTTCTTCAAGTTCGTTGTGTCTTCTTTCCATGCTTATATTATACAAAGATACTGATAATATCACTCACTTCTCATACCCTGCAGAAGCTCTCTCGGCAATAACTTTGATTGATTTAAAAACACCGAGTACCCCATAGTAGTAGTAGTAGCATTCATAACTTATCAAACTAGCGACTTAATATTATTTTTCGAACATCAAAAGTCATGTAGTCATTTAAAATAAAACATGTTGTGCGTCTGTTTAAGATTTCTTTGATCTCTTCTATTTTTAAAAGACATTTTTTTCAATCCTTCATGTACATTGTTTGAAGCGTAATAACTATTTTAAAATAAAAGCTATTTCATTTGATATCGATGAGCTTTAAAAGACGTTATTTATTTTGTTAATTAAGATGTATAATTTGTTTAGACATTCTCCGATATATTAATGAGACCAAAATAAATATTTGTTCTTAAACAAATAATTTGTGTGTGTTAGGCGAATTTTATACACCCCTTAACAATAGTTTTGTAATCTTTTTCTGTTTTTGTTAGATAACTGAATTTTTCCAAAAACTATTTGAAGAAGATATAAAATAGTATTTTAATAGAACAAGAAATGGTGATATCGCGGTATCTTTGAAATAGTGAATATTATTAGTGATTGGAACATCGCCGCGCAGCTCGTGAATACTTAACTAGCTTTACAAGACGATATCTAGAAATATTTTTCTTACTTTGCTTTATTCATAGCTTTAAAAATATCTATTTTAAAGTATTTTGCTTTCAAAATTTTCATTCCATTTATCAATTCTATCATAATATTCAACGCATTATATATTTTGTATTTTATAGCCACTGCAAACTTAACGAGTACGATACATCTCTATGAACTTTAGCTGTAATAAAATAAGTTATGCTTAAAATTAGATTAACTAATAAGAAATATACACATACACTACTGTCCAAAAGTTTGGAAGCACATATAGAAAAAGAGAGAGAAATAGAGGGATATATATATATATATCCCTCTATATATAATCTGATAATCTAAGCAACATATATGTAATAAACATAAAATTTTTCTATGTAGGTAAAAAACTTTCTCAAATTGTTTAAATTTTCAAAGTTTATAATATTTTTGTTTATAAATTGTATAATATTCCATCAAACACAAAGTTTAACTCGATGTAACTCTAACTCATAAGTACTTAACCCGCGCGTATCTTTGTTCAGTGTATCTTTAAAATATACCGGTATGTTGTGATTCGGTTGTGAGTGCTTTCTGATAATATATTTATAATTATTTTAACAAATAAAGGACTTATATGTCGGTGAGAAAAATATTAAGGATTCCACAATCGAAGCTAATGTTTTAAATTGTCTATAAGTTATTCATATACCGGTTAAAGAGTAAATATTATGAGAATATTAAGATATATTGTTCATACATGCACGAGTTCATTATTTGTTTTTCATAATATTTAAGTTAAATATAATCCGGCGAGACATACATTACTATATTAAAAAATAAAATAATTGTTGTAAATTAAATATGAAATATGATTATTTAAGTTTAAGTTACTTACTTTATTAACTTATCAAGAATCACAATCTATGAGTCTGTAAGTAATGAAGTATATTTTTCCTTGAAACCTCATTTGTATTATGTAGAGGTCCGGACCCGCCCTCTCGCTCTGGTGATGTTATTTCCTGGGTTTTAAAACCAAACTGGTGGGTAAATGTATTACTTGATGATCATCTAACTATTTCTCTACAAACAGACATACTTGTAAGGCGGTTGTATTGATTTATATTTACATAATATCTTATGCACAATAAATATATACAACATTAAAACTGTACATCATACAATAATCACAATTACAAGGTGTTACGCTGAGCTCCGTAAGATCTCTAACCAATAAACCAGCAGACGTGACAATATATTTATATACTAGCTTTTGCCCGCGCCTTTCCTTATCCTTAATTCTACATTGGGTGGTATGTCCGAAAATTGTATCATATATGTTATTCCAATATAGCCATATTACTGAAAAATTTCATCGAAATTTATTTATCTAATGCTTTAAAGTTAACTGGCTTTACAGTCAACAGTCGCTTGACGAGATAAAAGTATTCAAACACTCAAGATATAATTCAATATATATAGTTTAGTATTTTGAGTACATAATACAATACATATACAATTAAAAACAGGAAACTATTTGTATAAATACCATTTGTACTATAATAACCGTTCTATTAAAAGATTAGGAAATTAAAATATATATATATCCTACAATAGACGTAATATATTTTATGATAAAACTAATATAACTTTTACTTTGTTTAAAACTCAAGATTTTAACATAATCCGACTTTAATATTAAAGGGTCAGTGTCAGGGAGTAAAGTTAACAAAGCTCACTTAAATCCAAGCAATTTGTATTAACCAGAATATTGAAGTTCCATCAAATTATGTGTCTATTGAGAATTATATTAAATAACCACAGAAATTATACTTCTAATAGAATTTTCCCACTTTAAACCTTTCAACTGTTAATATTAGCTGCAGTAAAATATTGTTACCGTTGACCGAAGTCCGTTTGACTTAAATAAGATGAAAGTTTCGTGTCAAAGTCCGATGAAGCTCATTAAATGCATAAAGTCCAGTGCAGATTGTACTCAACAGTTGTGTTTAAAAGATTTTCTTTTACAAAGCAATTTTCGGACAGAACAAGTCGAATAATTTTATTCACCAAATAATAATATAATAGGCTAAAGGACCACCAGCAGTGATGCCATTGCTATAGGGATTCAATTATTTTACAACCGGAATTTAAGTGGCTATTAAAATTATTACTATAAGATATATATATGTACGAAGTTAATATACAAGGAACATAACAAGGAACTCTACGTACTTACTCCTCTTACATCACCAACTAATCGTTATGCTAAACATTGATATGACAACAAGAGAACTCAGATGTATAATTAACATCACACATACACAAGATACCTTAAGATATACAAAATAAAGTTTAAAATAATTTAACTGGCTTTAATATCAGAGATTCCAGTAACATTACTAACAGATGCAGTTAACAAGACTTTACCAATTTGACTTCATTGTCTCAAGACATCGAGATGGTGGCAGTACTAGATGTGGATAATATTCAACATGAGATAGCGACAGGTGCAGTCTTTGAACTGTCGTGTGAATGACGGACGAACAAATATGAATCTAAGCATTTAACAATTTACTTATTAACTGATTATATTCATAAAGACTATATTATATGATTGTCATGTATTTGATGTTCTGTTCATTAAGTAGGTCCGTCTCTTCGGCACCAAATGTTTACGTAGTTTCGTAGTTCAGATACAAGCACAGACGAGATTATGCTTTTGTTGAGAACAAATTATATACTATGATTAAGTAGCGGCCTACACGTTTAAAGCAACAAATTTTACCGTCTTTTCATTATTATAATGTTCGTGTAATGTGAGTTTGAAATTGTTTTACATAACATTTGAAAAGCGATTTTGAAATAAACATAAAAGGTATAAATTAATTTGAATGAACACGTCGTACCGATGCCGATTACTAGTTAAGACTTTATTGAATGCAACGCCGCGATAGCAATTATTACATTGGAGAAATAATCAATAACAAATCTAACTAACTAACCTAACCTGATTTTGCTATAACTTTCTTTTATTTTGTAGTTCAAATTTAGATGATCTCTAATCTAATTAAAGAGAAATATCACAACCATAATAATATTTTTAAATTCTAATGTTACATTATAACGGGTGAAATAGACAAGTTCTTTTCTTAAAATTACTTAAAAATTATATCAACACAATTAAAGTCTTAATAAACTATCCACGGATTTCATTTACTAGATTATTCTTACAACCTTTGGAAGGTTAGGCTTTGAAAATTATTATATATTTTTCAAAACAATGCTTGCAGAGTGATGCCATCAAAATATATCATGAATTGCACTTGAGTAATTTGTCAATCAAATTTTTTCTATAAAATATTAACAAAATAGGGGAAAAAATTACATATAAATCTGTGTGACAGATGACGTGGTAAAGAATAATAAAAGACATTGCATAAAATGGGTATTTCCAATAAAATTTTTGTCACCCCTCAGGTCCTCATATATTGTAAACTACGAAATAGAAACGTGGGTATTTCTATAACACTATAACATATTCTAACACTATTACAAATATTAAAAAATATCATAAATATATAAAGAAATCTAGATAAATAAATACAGCATTGATTTATCTAGATTCCTTAATATTACTAGAGATAATTATATGAAAGCACACACTAACTTTGTATTGTAACATGATAAGGCGCTCAAGGAAGCACAGATGGTACTCGAGTTTACGATTCCATAGAGCACAGCTTCCTCGTTATGGGAGCACAACTCCAACACATATATATTTGGAGTGTTTATAGAAAGAGATTTTAAAAATAAAAATTTAGTAGGATGGAAAACCAAAGCCGTGGTGGATACATTAAGTGTCTACTTGCAACTATCAACAGGCAGTTTGAAACTAAATAACTAATATTTTGTCACATTAAAGTAAAGCTTAAATAATAAATGTCATCATAATATTAACTAATATACAAGAGTTACGTTATTTAAAGGATTTAATATACATACAAAAATATTTCAAATAACATTTTTCCACTTATTAGTTTCATTCTGCGCACAATTTTTATCGATGAAATGCTTAAAGATTAAATTTAGAAAAAATTGGGAATCAGTCTGTCCAAAGCGTACAGACTGCTTGCGCTCTCGAAAATAGGAAGAAAACCATTGTAGGGTAGAATCTGAGATATTAATTCCGGAGAGAAGAGCGAGTAGATCATGATCAATAGTATTAAAAGCATTACTAAAGTCAATGAGAATTAGTATTATTATTATTATTATCATGTTTATTATCCCTGGCTTCGCGGATGACTTCGGTAACTTTAAGTAGGGCAGTTGTCGTACTATGACCGGCTCTAAACCCTGAATGGTATGTATTAAAAATATCGTGTTTAGTGAAATGAGAGGAGATCTGGTGATAAACAATAGCTTCGATAACTTTAGAAAATAATGGAAGTATAGAAATAGGACGGAAATGAGATAGCAGGTGAGGATTTGATGTTTTAGGAAGTGGAATGATAAATGCCTTGCGCCAAATATCGGGAAATGTGTTATAGGATATAGAAAAAAATATGAGTACATACATATACACCTATACACACATACGCATTTACACACACGTGTGCAAGAAGTACTCATAAATAAAAAAGTCGAACACAAACACACACAGAGACACACCGCAACACCACAGTTTAGAATACATTGTGGATTTGTTGAAGCATTATCTATGGTACTCGTAGTTACGCTGTAGAGAGTCAAACTAAGGTATGAGAAATGTCGAGCAGCACCACCTTTATATATTACGAAATATATGTATATTGAAAGTTGTTGTGATATTTATTTTATACCTTAAGGTTTAGGATAATGTATATATATATATATATATATATATATACATTTCTTCAACTTTGTATTTTCATAACGAAAGCGATATAATATGTTTTAACAGACAATATCTCGAGTCCACACCACAGCACCACGCCGAAGACGAGAGACATTGAAGAATTATAATCCATAACAAATGTGTTTTTACGGATTTTAAGATTTCTAAATTCACGAACTTTTATTTTATAAATAAATTCAAGACTTAGTTTTAGGTGATTTAAAACAGATTTCAAAAAATCTGTTTCACAAACTAGTAGTTGAGCAACAGATCACCAAAACCATCTATAAACGATATATTGTCATATTTATAAATTTTACATATATTTTTTATAAATCACTCTATTTTACTTTTTATCTCTTATAATAATGAATGCTATCATCCTATATACACCTTATGTTTAAGTTTAAGTTAAGTTTAAGGTTTAATAACAACTTTAATTATAAAACTGTTACTGCAGTGCCACTTAACAAGAGAGTATAGTATAGAAAATAAATTTCAAATATATTGAAGATATTTAACTTCAAACTTAACTATACCTCAAAACAATTTGAACTGTTCTACTAACTAACTAACTCTAAAGTATAAATTTCAGTACTGAGTACGCTCGCGGCGGTCGGGAATGTTCATGACAATAGACCAGCTATACATTGTGTTAGATTGCGATTAAAATGGTATGTAATATATTTAGTATATATTTATTAAATCTAAAAATTAAATAGCGTAGTATTTATTACATTATAAGGTTTTTCTGTCGTGTGTTATATTAAATAAATCTATTAAATGTATAATGGAGATAAAAAATATAAATATATATTTTTTTAATGTTAGAGCAAACGAGCTTGTGGGTCATCGTTGATGTGTGATCACCGCCGCCCATGAACTCTAAAACTAAACTTTATTGAGATTTTGATTCATTTTAACAAGATAATGTTTCTTCATTGTTAATTTGAATATGTCTAACATAATAAAATAATATGAATATTAAAAAAGCATTTATAAACATGTTCTTAATATATTAGGGTCTGAGCGATTCCCGTGTTATTGACCTCAAACAAGATCCTAGGCGCTGTCACTAGCAATGTTTATTTTCAAAATGATATTTGTGAATCACAATGAAATAAATCCTTAGTGATAGTGGGACGAACTTGAAAACGTTTTGAAAGAAATGTTTTTATTATGACAGATATATGTATATTGGAGATATATTTTATATATATTTAATAAATAAATTTCTTTTTTGTTGTGAAATTCGTATGTAGTAAGAAAATCGTTTCAGACGTAAATATAATTTATTCATTTATTCGTTTTCTAAATCTTTAGTTATTTTCAACCACTGAAAAAACATATTCTATAGAAACTCCTTGGTAAATTCTTATTCTAGGACTATCTCTGCCCACGACTTCGTTCAAAATATGTTTTTTAAAAGAAAAGTTGCCTAAGTTATAACATCAGCTATAAGCCTGTGAAAGTTCTGATAAAATCGTTTGAGCCATTTCGGACATTAGCCGGAACAATCAAACAAACAGAGATTTTTTAATGTTTTTTTTATGTAAGTACCGTATACACTTTCATAAGCATTTAGGGTCAAAGTTGTTATTTTAAAATGAGAGAATTACTTGTGTATTGACATACACAAGTAATTCTCTCATTTTCAAGTTCAACTAACACTCTGATTTGACAATCAGAGTGTTAGTTGAACTTATTTTGATACCATACTGAGCCCTTCTTTAAAGACACTCTTTAACTCAAAATTAAGGCTGCAAGGGTTTCAAACGCGCCCTGCTTTGAGAAGAACCACACAATACACTCAGCTGGATATTGGTATATTGTGATCACCGTGACACAAAGGTCAATATTTAGTGAGTAATTTACGAACAACTAGAACCATCACTTCGATAGGCTGGTTTCATGATCACTTAATTAAAAAAAAAATTATCCGTGGCTAGGAAGACGAACAGTCACAGCAAGCAGCACCCGTTCATGAGCTTAACGCAAGGGTCATCACTGAGAGATCATCATTGAGATTAGATCTCAACGTATATTTGATAATAATTGGAATAAAAAAAAAGAAAGTTCCTCTTTATAAATATAAAATAAAGAGTAGTTAGACTTGACATTATATTGATAAAACCACCTCCAGATTTAAAAAAGCAAAGATTCCATTATAAGTACTTATTAGTGTTCTGTGTGCGAAAACACTCCGTTTCTTTTGGTTCTTACCCATTAATCTGAGAGTAAAATCATCATTTGTCGTGAAATTTACAATATGTAGGACTTGTGCAAACAATCGTTTAATGTTGTTTTCTGTTTTAAAGGAGGTTTCTAAGACTAATCACTGAAAAGACACTCCAACACCAAGGAAATATTAATTATCGTGAGTCTGACAAACTGACATTTAGTTGAATCGTAATAAAGGACAATGAAATAGAGATTAAATGAAACTTTTTATATACTATAAGACTTGTATATTGCAATAAAACCATGTAAGTTATATCTATGTAAACTAACTGACGATTTCAAATAAATATCTTGTCAATAAATGTTACTTGTGTTATGTGTGTATAAATGTATTTATGAGTTTTAATTAATAATAGTATTATATCAATAGTACTGGTTTCAAAACTACATGCAGTACAAATAATGAATTATAAAATAAGGAATAATAATATCCTTTCGATACGCAACGGAAATACTTGTCAGAATATGGTAAATAAACACTGTTGAACTTTCTCATTACCCACAGAAGAACATTATTGGGATATAAGATTGGATTCATGATCATATGTATAGTTTTTCATATGAATAGAAAGGATAAAGATTTTTACAAGTACATTTTGGCCAAAGCGGTAATTTACAGACACAGACACGATTGTAAAATAATTATAAAAGGGTTCCTTAATACGTTCATAGAATTATAAATGACTGACTTTACTTCACATGAGACAGGAATTAGTTTCAGTATAATGTGATATAAATAAATGTATGTAAATCCGCATGAAAGCATTGTATAAGTAAGCTTAAGAAACACAAATCATAACTGTAATAATTTGTTTATTTATCTGACAGATGTACCAAGTGTTACAAATTTTACATTTAAGGAGTTTCAGCTTCCTTGTTCTGTACATCTAAAACTTAATTGCCAAAACTCTGCTTTTGTTGCGTGCAAATTACAATAACAATTGTGTACATTACAACATTTAAGTACAGTTCTACGAATTTTTAGTAACAATATTTAACGTGTTTTTTCATTATTTCAACGAAATTTTTTTAAATGATTTGATAAAAATATTAAAAAAACGATTTTGGTGAAGAAAATTTAAGGTAATAATTATTTTCAATGACCATGTGATACTGATGTCGATGACGTACTTACAAATTACGTTACGTTATATAATATAAAGTTATAAAATAATAGAAAAATGCTTTCAGCCGTTTAATTAAAAAGCTGTTTCCGTTAAAGTATTCTTCCATTTTTAAAGCTGAATTTATAAACATAGCTTAATTCAATTTAAAATCTTTGCATCTTACCAAATTCCTAAAATTTTGTTGTATATAGTTATCAATGTAATTTTAAAGCTTTTTAATTATGAAGATAATGTAAGATACCGTCTTTAATTTGTGTAATAAATAAAGAAAATATAACATTACACGATATCGAACATCGCCTGCACAGAACACACACACGCGATCCCAGTAATACAACTCAATTACACACAACAAGTTAATACACCACATATTACAATGTCAGTACTCGCGGATTTGTATAATCGTACTTACCATTGATAATGATCTGTTTTATACATTTTATCATTTTCGTATCTATATTTACGACAAATAAAATTAATAATAATCTTAAAAATCTTTTGGTATTTATAAAATTCTACATGATTAATTTGTTTTTTAAGACTGAAATTGACCATCCTCTACACTTATACAATAACAATGGAAATTAAAAAGTATTATTTACGTACGTCATAAAGGATCCTACAATCAATATTTATAGAGTTCAACTTCAATGTTTGCTTAGGTTACTTATATTATTAATATTAACAGATGGTAATATAGAATATATCATAAAATGGTTAACAAAATGTTTTTACTTCCTATTTGGTTATTCACTTCTTATATATTTCTGTCGAAGGCTATTTAAAAATTATGTTTGCAAAATAGTAATTTGCATAATTTAATTTCGGTAAGCTTCCATCCATTCCATCCAATTCAAACTACTCAGTAAATTTTTTGCAAATCTCTTGGTCTGTTTTAAACTACTGAAGTATACCGAAAATATATACAAAAAATATATCAAAGCTAAAGAAACACTAATGGGTATTGAATTCAATGTGAATCTCGTCATTAGAAGGTAACAGTTGTAATTAAACACATATGTGATGGTTTGTAATTGAGCTACATTAATAGAACTCTGATTTGTATACTCTGTGTGATCTATAGTAGTGTGTGTGTTCGTTGTTGGTCTGTTTGTTAATACAATGACGTGAAATGAACGGTCGGACCACTCGACGTCGGTGTGTTCCATCTCATAGTCAACACTTTTAAATTCTATACGCAGGGTTCTTTAAGGTATGTCAGTAATGTGTAACCACGTGACAATCGGAGGGGCGGGAAGAAGACATACCAAAAAATCAAGAAACATCTAAGGAAGAAGGCGGTTGTGTAATATCATGTGAATATATTTATTAATCGAATGAACGCTTTGTTATTTAAGACCACCCTGAAACAATAATTAACCTTAAAGACTCAACGCATTATGTTTAATCCTACGTTATGTAATAATAAATAAATTATTTACAAAAAGATACATTTACCATGTTCTATATTTATTTCAATAAAATATATAACGAATTCTGTTAAAGAATTGGTATTATTTTTCAAGGTTCTTCAAAATTGATGTTGCAATCTAGAATCAATTGATTTTTAACCTTTTAAAATAAAAAAGTAATAAAAAAAAAATACTTTTTTTTCCTTTTCAAAATAATATCATTAAACTTTGTACATTCGATCCAAACTATAAGTACTGTCACCTTTGCAATTTAGAGTTTTAGTAACCAGTGGGTCGCTTTAAATCAAATGTCCAATTTAATATTTAAGACTTAATTTATTAATACTTAAATTTAAATGAATACAATGGATAATATGCCAACTGGACTCAACGGTTGGTCACTTGAGGTAAACAAACATCTCAAACACTTATATTGAACTAGCAGGTTACCCACGCTTCGCACGGCGAAAGTGATCAAACATTTTGTTTGAATTTCCACACCACCTATTAGGTATCAAACAGGCGCGTTATATTTTTTGCAGTTTTTTAGCTGTAACTTTGGAACGGTTTGGACCTTTGCAAAATCCTTTCTTATTGCACCAATTCAACGTGTCAGGAGTCTTGTGGCCAAATTTCAGCTTTCTATGTATAACGGTTTGGGCTGTAGAGCGATGAATGAGTCAGTGAGTGTTTTTGTGTTTTATATATTAAGATAAGATCCTTAATATCATGAGCTAGAGTAAATTCTTAGGCGCCATTAACAATGGACAAGTGAAGACATGTACACAACCCCCTTGTTTGTCAGTACAAGCAGACTGCAGTCAAACTCTTATTCCACAAATATTATTTTATAGTTAAGAACAGATATATTTAAAGTATTTCATCACCAGATTACTTCTTATATTTTAACGAGAATCAAGCATTTAAAGGCAGACCTCACATGCAGCTACAGTAAAAGCAACAGTTCAGAAGCAGGTCAACAACCCGAAATTACACGCCTGCACGTAGTAAAGATTTATTATAAAAATAAACCTCCTGTAATGAACAATATACAGGTTAAACTCTAATCGCCGTAATCTTTTCAAATGATAACAAATTATAATACCTTATGGAGGAAAAAGGCGTCTACAAGCAATAGCCTATGTCGACTCCAATTGTCAAAACATGACAAATACTGAAATCATGCAACGTAAAGCATTAAAGAAAGTTATGAAAGCTAAAGAACACCTCCTAATTTAAATTACTCCACACATACCACATGTCCCTCAAGTAAACTTTTAAACTGATCGGGAAATGCTTTCAATACGAATTATGATTATTTCATAACATTAAACCAACGCTGCAATAATACACATTTATAATTAAAAGGATCAACATCTTATAAGCGTTATTAGGATACTGATTTCAAGCACACTCACCGGAGGCTAATTAAAAAAGAAATATCGGAAGTGGTTCCGAGACAAAGGACGTGACGTTGAATTCTACAAAACAAATATGCGAATAGTGATACTACCCTACGCAGAACGTCAAATTAAGCGTGGGTAGATTATTAATTATTAGAAAAAATAATTTAGTAATATTTAAAAATAATCTTAATATATCAATATGACAACGTAGACACCATTCAAATATCTAAAAGGAATGAAAGCTAATTTAAATAATATACAGCAGTTTGCAATCAATTATTATAATTTATGACATAAGAATACACTGAATCTAAATAATAAAATAGTATGATATTTCGAGGAATCCCAAGCATCCCTAAGCTGGCAACATCTAATTTTTCAAATAGTACTTACTGTCACAGACTATTAAAGTGTTATGAATTTCCTGTCAACAGATAATTAATGAACGTATCACAGACAAACATAAAAACAGCATGTGTGATTAAGTATTAACATTAATGGAAGGAATGAAATTTCTACGTAACAGTAGGTATATGGTGTTCAAACATTAGTTTATGACTTTAGTTCCAACAGTCCCAAGTGAGTTTGAGTTGTTTCTACTAATTCAATTATCTTTACCTCGTCAAATATTAAATTAAATATTAATTCAATTATCACCTCTGGTTACTTGAATCTCAAACTTGTTCTTTTAAGTTACTTTAAGTTCTCTCGACTTGGAAAGAGTTTTGAGTTGCGACGAAATAATTAAATCGAACTTTATGTAATCTTAGCTTCGTGACTCTTAATCAACATTCATTAATGAATTATATTTTTTAAACTAAATAAATTAGTTTTAATATTTTGTTAATATATACTACTTTATTTGTACATTAGTAATATATATTTTGGAAAAATATTTTTCATCTTATATATAATAAATAATCAGAATTTTAATTATTTAAAGGCTTTAAAAACATTATATTAATTGATGATTTTTAACTTTTTTGTTTATTCATAAAGATGAAGCGAATTGTCAAAAAAACTCTAATATACTATATATTCAAATTTGTATAAATTTCATAACAACTTTATTTAAAAATAACAATAACCGTACGAAATGTTCGAACAATAGCTAAAATATTAGTTTGACAAATTCCCGAAAAGATAAAGAATAAATTCGATTTCGTTTATCCGTTCACAGAAATTCAATATTGATACAATTATACCTTGTGGTTATTGTAATAGACAATCAATTATCAGACTTTTTGTAATAAATTGTTTAAGTTTATTCCATTTCGATATAGTTTCGGAAAAAAATATTGTTGATTGTAATTTCCATAACCTTTTTCTCCTCTACTCTTCATAGATTTCTTGACATTTGTCATTCCAAATTAATTGCTAACTGCAGGAGTTATTAAGGAGGCAGACATTCTAAAATAATGACAGTAGTAGTATAATAAAATCATATTTAATTTTTTTAATTTATTCCGCAGTACCATAAATGTTGTTAGTTAAGCGGGTATGTTGGTAAATAATTATTTTCTTAAGATTAAATATTTATTTTACTAAAACACAATTACCGAAATCAAAGTTCAGTAAAACTTCAAAAGTACTAATACTATTTACTTTATGTGTATAACGGATCGCTTTGCATGTTACCTTTTAATTACATTTACACATAACGTTTAATAATTTAAATTATCTGCATATAAACAGACTTAAAAATAACTTTTTTTCCTCTGCGAACCACGGTGACATATATTAACAGCTTAAGTTCTCATATTTTACTAATCTACAAAATCCTTATTAAAGGCACAGTAATGTTCATAGTATTTATAAATTGGGCAGACTTTGAGATTATTGACCAGGTTTTTGTTCTAACGAAGTGGGCTTTTTGTAACTTTGAGAGATGAAGGTGTAAAGTATTACATGTAAATTAATATTATATTAAAAAATTCAACAATATTTCACCATTTGATCAATCCAATTAGATAATAAATATGTGTATATATAAAGTGTTGGTACTATTTTTGGTAATTCAGTCTGGAAGTCTTATGTTTCTCAGCTTATATCCTTTGTTACAAAAAGATTTCAAAACCATCACCCAAACAAAGTCAGCTCAGATCAATTAGTTTTATGTAAAAATAGGTTCAAAATATATTTATTCCGGTTTATTGACCGCTTGATAGAAAATACTCCAAATTATAGAAATAGATAATAACTGATCAGCTGCAACTTTGTCCCTGATAAACCACAGGAGATGAAAATAAAGAAACATCTCTCTTTTTTAAGGAAATTATTGTTAGTAATTAACATAGCTTATTAATGAAAATAAGTTAATTAATCTTTTAAAAACGATAAATTATAAAGTAACGTAAAGTAAAGATTTTTTTAGAAAACTTTCTTGATAACAACTTAATAAACAGAATATGATTTTTTACATGTATTGAATAAATATGGAATGAAAAGTACATCAACATGGTGATCAAATATGCCATTTATCGGATATTGTCCCGTCGTTCTGTTAATTGAACTACCGGGTCTCGAAGCTGCAACCTTTGGGACGCCATCTTGTCGTTCTGAGAAATGTGCTATAATGTTGATATTTTTATATTAAATTTTAAAATGTCTATAGAAAATTTCAAATAAGTTCTTGTAAGAGCAGCTTTTAGATGCTCATTTGAGTCGCGTTGTGGATGTTCTGAACTGTATGATTCACAAGATGTTTGTATTTAAAATTATTTTGTCATTATAGTATTTAGTTTTATTTTAGATTCTTGAAGGTGTTCTCTCTAAGGATTAAAATGAATATTAGTTTCTATCGAAGCCCGTGTCTCTATAATAACAATGTGTCTCTTATTATAACAATACTTACTCGTAGTTTGTTTCGTTGGTGACATCATTGAAACAACACACAATAAATGAATGAAAATAATAATTGGCTTACTATTTTTATTTTTTGAAATTAAGAATATAAATACAATAAGAATATTGTGTTGCACACTAGGACTTTTATTCATTACATAAGTTAACGACAAAACAAACTTTATCAAGTGGCGAGTGAGTATCAGAGATTTTTTTTTCTGGTCAGGAATTCAACATCATTTAATTATGGTACTGGATGTTTAAACTGCTACCATGACGTAAAAATTTATTATGAAAATTATAACCTGATAAGCTACAGTTTCAAAGAAGAAGATATCGCGTTCGTTCTTCTTCTAATTGTACAGCAATGTCCATACTACGGCGCTTAAAAACTGGATTCGCATGTCCCGACCTCTTCGATTATTTCATCATTAAGAAATAATTTAGAAGTAACTGGAAATAGGTTTTTAGGGCAATTTCCATAAAAGTCTGGAATGGCCATTTCAAAATATTTTTTCTTATGAAATTCATTAGTTTTACCTATTGTCTTTTTATTGCGAATAAAACATTCATGATTGCTTTGACGTTTATTTGGGTTCGGTATTTGCGCTACTTTCAGTCCCATATTTAAGGTCTCAGTAGAATCAAAAGAATTTTCAAGTATTTTAGGATCACAATTGTAATTAGCGTCTTTTATAAGTTTTTGGGTGTTTTGTTTTTGGTTTGGTTTGGGTTAAATTATTTGAATGATTTACAGAGGCATTTTCGTGAAAATGTGGTATTATTCTGTCTGCACTAAATAATTGTTTATCACATACATTATTTTTACAAGAACTAATGTTTCCATTAGGCGAGGAAGTATAACTTTTTGTTTCATTTATTATTTTTGGTAAAACAGAACAAGGCTGTAAAGGACTGTTCGATCCAATTCTTTTACCTTTATTATCAAAATACTTATATTTTTTGTTGGTAAATGAGTTATGTTTTGTTTTAAGCATTTTTAAATAATCATATTGTTTTTTGTTTGTTACACTTGGGTTCATGTTAAATACTCCATCTTCATAATTCTTGTGGTCATTTATATTTGAAATAATTGCTTTAGATTTTAATGAGTCTATTTTAATCCTTATTTTTGTTTTGGTGATTTGTTCAGATGTATAAATATTTTTAATTTTATTAGATTTTTTACCGTTCTCTTTTCTAAAAAAATTACCACAATAATTGTCATCGTTTGATATCTTACTTTTTAATTTTGGAGTCACAAAATTTGTGGTGTTTTGTGACAAATATTCAGGATTTATAATATAACTGTTGCTACGTAACAATAATTTATTATCTAGAGTATAATTTTTATTATTTGGACGAGATTCTATTTTAGTTTTTATCTTTTGGATCGCTTTATCTATTATTTTAGTGTATGTGCTGATTATTAGATCAGAAGCTTGTTGTACTCCACCATTCTGAGCGTTTGATGTTTCGTCTATTTGTTTTGTTACTTTTCTACCGACCGAATTTTCAATACTTGTGACATCATTGCCATCGTCTTTATCTTTTCCTCTTCTGTTCTTGTTTACATTTCTTCCTCTATTGTCGTACAGCTTGTTACACTGTACATGTTCTTTTTCTAATAGATCTACAATAGTTACTTCATCTTCTTTTTCTTCTTCTATTTCTATAACGTTGTATTCTCTATTAGAATTCTGGATTTTAGTCGAAGATCCAAATTTATTTTGGTAATACCATGGGAATTTATGAAAGTCAACAACTCTAATGCTACAGGAGCGACATTTACTCAAAAGATTAGAATAGTTCTTAGCATATAAATAACCTTTCCTCGGTTTTCTCATGTAGTGAAGTGAAGTATTTACCACGTAACCTGGATCTTTTATTGTTACATCTGAAAATAATTAATCAAAAATAATATCACATTTTTTATAAATTTTATATTTTATATAATTACAGGTTTTTACTTCTTAAACAATTTTCAGGAACATAAAAAGCGGTGTGTGCTTCATCACCATCTAATGAAGTGTTTACAAGATAACCCGGATCTTCAATCGTAATATCTATAAATAATAGTGTGAATTTATATAATGTATATATTTATTATAAATTATGTAATTTGGATGTGGAAAGACCGTTACTTCTTAAGTCCACTAGAGGTAGTGTGTCATCCAAATCTTCTTCGTCTCCTTGAAATAACATGTTGCAATCTGAAAGATATCGTTTACACCGAGTGTGATAAAAGAAAGATATATATTAAAGTAAGGAAATTCAATATAAAAATTTGAACTACACTCTGCAATGTGTAGCAATATATATGACAATAAATCATGCTTTTAAAAATGAAATAATAGTTTAAAATATTCAAAAGTATTTAAAGTATGAACTTAAGTATATATAAGCACACATAAAAATGAAACTATTATCTCCTCTACAATTATAGTTAGATATAGTTTTCATTTTAGAAATCATCATGTTTTAATGTTTAATGTGAATAAAAGGGTTTAACTGTAGGATGGAGTTTAGTTTTACTTAATTAAGAAGGAATATCCCGCTCGAGAACTGTTTACATTAAGAATTATCCTAGTTAAGTATATATTAAAAAAACCTTAATACTTTACTTCCTCAAATGATGCATATTAACAATTAACATATAATTTTCACTCACACATTACATTTTAAACTAATTTACATTATTAATAATACCAATAGATATCTTCAACAATGAAATCATTTTTAGAGTATTGTGAATATTGTTAAACTACCCACATTTTTAATTTTGTTCCATGGGTTCTTTCAAATACAATAAATAAAATACAACACACTGTGTGGGATCACTAAGACACCCAATATTTTGTTCAGATTTTTTTTTTATTTTAGAAACTTCAAAATTTAATACTTTAACTCATTTTACCTTTTATGTAGGTTAATATCATTAACAATTTACACATCAAACTTAGTTTGTAAAATTAAACTATTTATGTAATGATACCTAAATAATTTACTAACATTACATTTTTATAAGAATATAGATATATAAGTAATATGAATAAATTTAATAACGATAAGTCACTTTCCTGTAACATCCAGAATCAAACTAACCTGTTATTGATATTATAATCTATATTTATTAATTTAACATCCACAGTTTACTGTTGGTGTTAATTTAATGAACTTAATATTTAGTAATATTATTGTATTCTTACCATTGGTTTCCATCGTGATACAAACTGATCACTCGCGTCACATGTAATGTAAACACCCAACTAATGAAGTCTCTGAGTCAACAATGAAATACGATCCTTAAATGTATTTGTAAGTTCTGTAGTAAATGTGCGATCTCAGCTTTAGAGTATAAAATATGCTTTGACTATTTTTTGGTAATATATAATTTATTTTTTGGTAATATATAATAATATCTATTTGATATAGAAGGCTTAAAACAGATATAAAATTTCTATAACTGTCAGATAAAACGCAAATTATTTTGATGACTGAGCGTAATTTTTAGTCGGGTAGGTTTAAAAAAACTTATTTACAGCAATTAAATGAGTTTTTTAAGAATACTAATTTTAAATCCTTTAGTACAAACATATTTAAAAGAATTTTGTTTGATCAAAGGCGGGGTAACTATATCTTAGTCCCCAACTTTACTTAACTCTAAATACATGTTTAAAGTATCGGTTGTATTATCTTCGAATATTAGTTTAGGTTCAATTTTGTTGCAATATCCACTGCAAATGTTTGTCTTTATATTTTGTTTTAAAAGTCATCGGTAATTTGAATATCTGCTCGATCTCGTTGGACTGTTCTAAAATTTCCACTACGTTAGTGAAAGTAAACAAAATAAGTATAATTATCTTTAAATAATAAATATAATTTTAACAACTAAGAACAAATATGACATCGTAAGAGCATCAAATAAATGATCTTAATTGTTTAATCTTTTACAAGTGTATAAAAATATATTTTTTTTGTCTAAAATTTTTAATTGATTTTTTAATTAAGCCTTACAAAATAAACAAAGAAAGCCAACTTTTTGATTATGTACGAAATATTATTATAATTTAAATAAATAAAGCACTTACACAAAGAAGTAACTGAATTTAAAATTTGAGAAAATATTATTATTAGTGTTTGTTTTTTATTTACATTAACATAGTAAATAGGCATTCTATGTCGTCAGTGGTTAGACAGATTAAGGCATTTGTAAAGTGTTTTCCAAAATGTTCTCTTCTTCTATGAAAGAAAAAAATAATGGATCTGTATTATTATATTTTTTGTCTTTAATTTGTTACCGTATCTTAAGAAAAGTGAGAGCGATGAGACCTAGCAGATAATCAAATTACGCTGACCCATCCTTCAATTATAAATTAGTTACTATAAAACCCAGCGTAGTCAAATCAATTTAAATTCTTTATAAGTTGGATCCAACCTCCCATAAAATGGACTAAAGAGTTCTCTCTCTTGAGACAAATAATTCTTAAAGTTTGAACGAAGTATCCAATATTACTTTCTATTTCTTTACTAATATTTAAATAAGCCTTAAACTAATATAATCGTTGCTTGAAAATAAAATTGATTTTTTTGTTTGTCTCGATTGTATAAATTTTAAATTAAATTACTACATTTTTCGTTCTTTTTAATATTATTTTACATTTAAATAATGTTTATCTCTTTTAAACAATACAGTAAGTAATAACATCCCATACTTTGTATTACTTAACCAGTAGTAACTTATTATTGAATGCAATTTCATTTATCGCATTCATTCTGTTTGATTTGGTTAAATTATCTTTAATATATAACTAATAAAGTTCGCGGAGGGTTCTGGAGAAATGCCAGAGATAATGTAATTAGTTTGATATTGGGTTAAGTATTTCATGATAGGCAAAGTTTTTTTAGCAACAATACCGCCTTCTTGTCATTCTTAACGTACACACAGACTAATAGTGTTGACGAAAGACGTTTGCTACAACTCCAATTTGTCTAAATAATCTGCTAATTTGCTATTATTTCCTAACTTTGCTGTATAAATAAATTATTTTTTCTTATGCTCTGTTAGGGTTTTTCTGACGTGACATTTATGTTACATGTAACAATATTATTTCATTGTTTAAGTAAAGAATGTCTAATAAAGAAAAAACGGAGAGAAAGTTTTTCGTTTTATTTATGTATTTGAAGCAAATTTGATGTCTTCAATAACCACTGCGCCTTTGAGACTGTTGGTTCTTCGTTGGTTGGTTGGTTGGTTCTTTTCACTCTTTGCAGCAGTAGTCTTTTTCTCCTTTTTATTTAATTTTTTGTGGTATTTCTACATTTTGATCTATAATAAATTTTCCTGTTTCTTCTTATATATTAATAAAATGAATTCAATTGATTCACTTGAAATAAATTAAGACTCGTGACAATATTTGTAATATATAATACGGAAAAATATTTTATAAAATCGCTATAAAATTTAAAAGTACTTAATGACTTAAGACTCAACCCAACGACCAAAATAATAACTTTATTTAGAGAAACATTCCCATTTGTTGATTGTGCCACGGAACTCAGCAGTGTGGAACCACTTAAAACTACGGAATACTCGTATACATGTATCTGCTGAAAACAGGAACGTACAGCTCTATAGTCAAAGTGCCTTTACTGGCAAAAGTGTTAGCATTGTTCATGATGTTTAAATTACTCTGTATTTATTAAGTAATATTTTTATTGCTGTAAATTTTACTCATTTTAACAAATGTGTAATAGCTAAATTGTTTTAGATTAAAAATCTTTTGTTTTGAATACAACAAACAATATTGCCATTAATATTTTTGAAGTATGCTTGTATAGCGTTGTAAGCAAATGGAAGCAAAGACGGTATATTTATAAGCGGTTTTTGAATTTGTAATGATTGTTTAAGTATATTTAAGATATTTTCGTTTAAATTATTTTGTGAATTCAACATTAAACAGAGCCTTAAGATCTTTAGAATTGTGTAATTAATTCATATTGAATCTTCAGAATGAATTAGGTAACTTAGACGTATTTAACCTTATATTATATATATTACATTATAAAAGTAAATTAAGAATATAATATAATCTAGACAATTGTTTATTATACACAATACCTCATGTGTATGTAAATCATGTTCAACACAAAGACTTCACAATGTATTGCGGAGATAGGAATGTCAATAAACAAAGCTTCATCATCGGAATTATATTATAAGGCCGTCAAAAAAAAGGACATAAATTGGGTATTGGGTATAAACTAAGACAAGTCATCATATATAAAATGATTGTTATAAGAAAACTAAAAATTCAAGAAAAGCAAGCAAGACGAATCTTGAGTGATGCATGACGTTTTATGCTTCTTTGTATTAGTGATACTATTGAGCTAAAAAATATTTAATAAAATTTGTATTTATTAATTTCGTTCCATTTAATGTTATCTCCATGTTTATAAATTCATGTAACAAAAAACACAGTATTCTGACGTGGCAAAGTGCCAAAATACAATGTAATTATTTTGATATCGGGGTACTCGTAACGCTGGTGGTAGATAAAGTTTTTCACTAATATTACGTACTAATGTTATACCAAAAGTTAATGAACAGATAATTAAATAAGAGAAAACCTTTCGTCAGTTCTCTTTATTTGGATAATCTGCTAATATCTTCTAATATATAAGTTGTTATATAATTATCTAATGACTATAGTATTAGGTGAAAGTCTTTTTTACTTGAGTAAATACAAACGCCTTTTGCTTTTACTATGCCTAATAGTATTTCAAATAAATAAAACGGTACTTCTTACTGACTTGGCTTCACTGTGTTATGTTGGATTCATAATAAATCATAGTTTCTGATAAACATTGGTGATGTCCAAGAAACTGCTGAGTCCATACTGAGGTATGGATTATATTATGAGCTTGAATAGCTGCGTCGTCGCGTTAACGCCGTTCGCTTTTATGATATCATGTTCCTGCATTGTCACTATTGTGACGATTTTTATTGATACGGTTATTTTATTCAGAAATGCATGTTTTAAAACTCTTTTGAAAGTTCAAGCTAATGCTTTGCTATATTTGAGATTATTCGTATTATTAAAGGGGTCATATGTATCTCGGTACAGCTTGCTATAGTCTCGTTACTGTAACTCTGGTTTAGATACGCTCTCATCGTTTGTATCTAGGATTACACCAGATCATGTGTATATATTATCAGCTCTAGTGCGTAATTCAAGTGTAAGCGATATACACATATATAGTACGACATAATAAAAGAGTAACTTATTTACAATTTTGCGATCAATTTAGGAATTTCTTTTAGTATAGTATAGAATATAGTTTATTTTGTAACTTGAAAACCAGATTGTAAATAACATCCTTGTGTTTTCTTTTAATAAGTGCAAAGTTTTTTAATTCTAAAGTGCTTTTGTATTATTACCCTGTTTTAAAAATCAACCCTAATCTGTTTTGTGAACCTTATCATAATATATTATTTTTTACTATCTTGTAGATAGATCATAATTAAAAACAAAAACATAAACTAAAGCAATGTAATATTTTCAACTCAAAGTGATATGTAATAAAAAAATACTTTCTGTAATCTAATGTTTTAGAAAAAAAAGTAAAAACGAAACAAAAGACAACAGAGCTGTTGAAAGCTGTTTTTCCTCTTGAAAGAACAATTATAATATATCTTAACATTAAAAATATATGTCATTATGTAAAGTAGTTCAGTCTAATTATCTTTTGATAAGACATCGCAGCACTTGTTGAATAACTCTAATATTTATATTTAATACTTTTGTCCCGTTCACTGTAATCTAACTCACGACGTCAGAATCAATCAAGTGTTCTCTCGGAAGTAGAAAAGCAAAAACTAAACAGTTTTGTTTTACAAACTATATTAAAGTTGTTGTAAACAATATTACTGAATAAAATCATCCTATTAAATATCAATTTAAGTAGAAATATGGCGTCACTTTAATTTTTTTGATTAATTATAAACGTTTTTAAATATATTAAATACTATGTATTTCATGTAGAAAACAAAGATTTCATTATTTATTAAAAAGTATATAGATTCCAATAAGTTATAAAATAATATACTAAGTTATTTATTGTAATTTTTGTATTGAATAACTATTATTTTCAAGTTTACAGATAAATTTTATTATTTGTAATTAGTATGAATAGCACTTTTAAAATCACTCGCAAAACTATAAATTAATTATTCTGTCCAATGATTACTGTCCGAACCGCATTGAGGCTGCTAGCTATTGACTGTTACATGTGATTTATGATGATGATACATGATCTGGTGTAATGCTATTAGATACAAACGATGATAGCAACGCTATTTTTATAATTTTCTGAGGAATCAATTATTTTTCAATAAAATGAAGATACTAGCTAACACCGCATTTTATCACTGTGTGAATTTTTTTATAATAAAAACTATACTAAAAAAGAAGAAAGACGGAGAAAAACAGTACCGAAATAAAAAGACAAGATTAAGTGTGAAGATAGGCTGAAGAAACTGACGACTGATTGAATAATATAATGAAATGAATATGTAATGAAAATTGTGTCAATACAGACGGGACTGGAACCTAAGACTAACTACCGACTGAGTACTGAGCTACCGCGTCACTATTCTTCATCATGTATTTACTATTGTATATAAAGTTATGGTTTTTTTTATATAGAAAAAAATAATTCCCAGTTCGCATTCAATCAATTTCAGTCACGGACTTGACTAAACCTTTCAAAAAACAGAAAAACTTTCCCCGATACGATTTGTGTTTCAGCTAAAGCATGAAAAACGATGAAAGGAATTTATGATATTGTTTTTTATTGGTCAAATGTCGAAATATTGGAACAAATTGTTATTTATAGACGGATGATAGCTGCCACTTTTAACAATTAATTATCTTTATATTTAGAATAGCGAAATAAAAAACTATTTGTATTTTTGTTGTGTTGTATAAAAATAAATTACTATACATATCATGTTTTATTGGATGTCAATCTGTAGAATGACACAGATAGTGACTTGAGTAGGATATGTGAAGGGAGTCAAGATTAAATAGATAACTTTTTATTTTTATACAGGCAATAACTCAATGACAGCCATCAATTTAAACTTTTTTAATAGAATTTTTTGCTAGGTAAGATTTTTTTTCAGATCTCCTAATAATAGCTTAAAATGAATGTAAACTGTGATAACAATTACATTCACATCTTGACGCCGTGTAAATAATAAATAATCCTAGATATTACGCAAATCGTAAGCCAATATGCATGTGCAACAAGGAAAAACAGTAAGTGCAGTAAGACATTTTGGGTATTTTTTTTTTGCAAAGTTATGTCTTGTGTAGAGCTTAATATTTATATTAACTTAGAACCAATAATATTTTTTTTAAACTGCTAATGAATCGAAACGCGATTTCTCTCTTTTGATACCAAACAAATCTATATTTTAATAAAATCATAAATTCATATTTCAATTTTTCATTTATATTTCAATTAAATCATAAAACATACTACCTATTAAAAACTGTGTGTTGACAATAAATATTTATATTATTTTAAAATTATATGAGTTTAAGTTAAAAATAATTAATAATCTATGTATTATGTAGGAGCTATTCAATAAGTACTTTGTGATCAACCTTGGATAATATTACTTTAGCAAGGCGGGATCAATGCCACGTGATCATTAACGGGTATACTATATACTACTATATAGTTAACTTAACTTGGAAAGGCAGGTGATGTCACTTCGGTGACCAAGATTATTGAAATATATTTTAAAAAACGGCGCAGTGCTTAAAAGAATGGTACTTATATCCTGTGACAGAGATTTTTTATAATCATTTTATATTATTTCATTTAATTAAATTTATTAATAAAGACCTCTATTAATGTATTTTTTTCATATTCACTATCAATTTGAAAAAGAAAAAATATTTTGTAAAGGAGAAAAAAAAAGTATATTAATGATAACACAGGCACACAAAAAAAAATCATGAACCAGAGGGGAGACCCCATTATTCTTAGGTTTTTGGGATCGCTGAAACCGAATATAATATGATGTAAATATATTTCATAAGCCATTGCAACAATATAAATGGTTACAATTTATTAAAAATATATATTATTAATATGTAATTTTAATATGTAATTGTATATAATGTAAAATTTAAATGTGTTGATAATTTTAAAGAATATTTTGACCTCAGGAGTAGAGAAAAGGGAATTTGGTACAAAACTATTCAATGTCAGCCTCATCGTTTCCCGTGGTTTAGTAACGATAATTATAGCAGGAAATTTATAATAACAGCTCATAGATTACGTTCGGGACACTATCCCTCAAACAAATTTGCATTTTTAATGAAAAAAGTTAATTCTGCCAACTGTGATATTTGTGGTAAGATCGATGATGTTCAGCATTTACTAGTAGAATGCAGTAGATTTAAAGTGCAGAGGAACAATCTTTTGCAGAAATACAACATAAGCAAATTTGATTTGGGTGGTGTTACAAACCTACTTTGTCTTCCGGCAACAGAAGGTTTTATACCTCTAATTAATATATTTATTGACAGTTAGTGTTATATCCTTTAAATTTTATAACTATTAAGAATATCTATTATATAAGTTAGGCTACGATGGGGCTGACGTGTCCTAGTTGGATAAAAGTCCCTAAAAATAAAGATAATAAAAAAATATGTATTAAGAATATAGTAACGTTAACGTCAAAGAGGATTGAATAATATCTTGTATAGGCCCGTGCCTAGATCTGTGTCTATAAATATACGTTCCGACTTTTTAAGATATCAAAAATATTATTTGATATCTACGTTACGTCTAAGTAGTAGTGACGCCTTATACATTTCTAATCTTCCACTTTAGGGTCACTTAAATGTCATGTCATGTCTCATTTGTCACTTATATGGTTATATATTGTAACTGCAAACCGTTTTTTCTCATCTACTTAAGCTTAAATTAATATAATTTCATATTTCGCATAGTAATCTTTATTGCTTATAAAGTAAGTATGGAGAAGTCGTAGACCGCCACGATCTCTAAATATTTACGAGTATTTGATAGTTGTTGTCTGTTTTATACGAGTAACATTCTAAAAAAATAGCTTAATCAACATTTATATTCTAATACTTTGTGATAAATTTAGTATATATCAGTGCTGTAATAAATCCTTAAAAAGTTGGCGTTTAGCTCTGTTGAGTTTAGTATAATGCTAATAAAATGTAATCTTTCATTTTTACTAAGAAATTTTATTCTAACAAGTGTATGTATGTAACAAAAAGTATTACCTTATAACTTGTTTCGAAAGATTTATTGTAGAGAAATATCGTTGCATTTCTTAACTGTTTCAATATTAATGGTTGATGAAGATCAACAGTTCCGTCGTCTATAATCTTTAAAACTTAATGTTCTCATACTAAAATGACCGCCCATTGTCTTCCACAGCTCGGTAGTCTTTATCCTTGGCTTGATTAATTGCTTCTTCAAGTAGAAGCACTGCAGTCAGTAGCTGTCTATTTTTGCAACATAAAATTTTTGCTGATTTTATTTAAGTTATATTAATTTATAGTATATCTTACAAGGATCCATTTTATTGAGCGAAGCGAACGAAGTGAGCGGAGCGTTTTACTGGACACTTTTTACATTCTTTGTCACGAATTGGCTGGAAAACTACTTGACGGAAAATTATGAAACTTAGCAATCAAAAAGACACACATTAGATGATGGTTTTTTTTTTTTTATTTTGAAGAAAGTCCTCAAAAAAAATTTGTTTTTATATCATGTAAAAAAACTGATATCCCATTGAAGTCAATGGGAAACGATGAGTTAATACAATGGGCTCGCTTCGCTCAATATGCAAACGGCACTCGAGATTCTCACTCAGGCACTCAGATTCTTTGTCACGAATAGGCTCGAAAACTACTTGATGGAAAATTATGAAATTTTGCAAACAAAAAGACACACATTAGGTGACGGTTTAAAAATAAAATTTGAATAATGTCGTCGTTGAGGAATAATCGTCAAAAAACTGATAGCCCATTGAAGTCAATGGGATACGATTGGTGATTACACTGGGCTCGCTTCGCTCAATATGCAAACGGTATCCGAGATTTCGCGAGCGTAGCGAGTCGAAATTGAGGGTCTGTTGGCGCTCCTAGTTATCTCTTTTTAAATTACTAATTATTAATAATTAGTATGTTTAACTTATAACATTTCTCCAGTAGTGTAAAGTGTCCGTGATATATAGTTACGTCTGACATGTTACATCAGAATTTTTAAATATAACCATAAATTTTTTTTAAATATTTTTCATTTCTCAAATCTAGTCCTGACTCTTACGAATACAATAAAAAATAGAATAACTCAAGTTATATTGCAGGAATTTATTAAATTTTATAGAAATGTCCAATTGCCAAATGCATTATAGTTTTGATATATTTAATTATTAGCAATAGTTACTATGTTATTAACTCGTTTATTATTTCAGGTAACAATTACAAATTTCGGTTTAGACTTCACAAAAGAAATACTAAACTGAAATAAAAAAAAATATTCGCATATAAAAAAAAATGTACAGCATATTCCAACGGGATAGAAAGGAAAACCTTAATACGAAACTTTTTGCTACAACTTATTATAACTTGAAACTTTGAATGAGGTAAAGGAAGCGGCAGGAACAAACTAGTTACATTTAAACTCTCATCTCTCAAGTCTGCAGGTTTCAAAGACACGTTAAGGAATGCTTTAACAAAACCTAAAATAAGCGTTAGATAGTATTAAAACGTCAATAAATCCTAGAAACTTTCAGATGTTACTTGCAAATCATTAAATAGGAAGAAAAATTCGATACTTTGTTAATCTATCTTTGTCAACCTAATTAAAATTTAAAATATTTTTATACTAAAACTTTATAAATATATGAGTAAACTTAGTTACATTGTAAGCTCTAAATAATGAAATTAAGAGGTACTGACTACCGTGTTTCTGCTTAATGAGATAATTAATCAAGCCAAGTATAGACACTAACGAGCTGTGGGAAAACGCTGTCTTCGTAACTTTAGTATCTATTAAGTTTCAAAGATGAATATGAGTGTCAATTTTATCGTATAATAAATTGTTACAAGGAGTTCTTCGAGATGTATGAATTTGAATTTTAACAAGTGTGAATTACCAAGTTATATTCTTAACTGTATCACAGTTACATGTTCAATGTATCTGTAACAGTATTTTCTCAAAATTATAGAAGATATTTCGAGTAATTTAGTGTTAAATTAATAAGAAATCTTATTTCGTAAAATATGGGTAACAAATTCGGCGAATAAACAGGAAAAGGTAATACAGGCAATAGAAAAATCAAATTCAAATCACAATAAAATACCAAACAAACTCAGAGAAGAACCCTGGCCAAAGTTTTCACCCTCTTGGCAAGAGAAAGCGTCCAATAAGCTATTGGTCCAAGACACAAGAGAGCAGTAAGACATTTAAGTTATGTTACTTCTTTCATATTTCTAATTTATATACGTGTCTAAGACTTCTAGTTTTGAGTTCTTCTCTATTAAATAAAAGACGTCTCATGTACGACTTAAATATTTATTAAAGTTATTTTATTTTGTTTATAATCAATTTAGTTTTAAAAAATAATAGAACATTTGAAAAAGAGTTTCTATAAGTCACATTAAATTATTTTTACAAATATCAAGTTACTTGGAACAAATATTTTTGCAGTTTTCTTGGAGTCGCTCCAACATTGACCGATTATAAAAATCTGTTAAACGTGTCCAAGTGTGGTTACTAGATTTTTGAGCGACCTCAGCATCCATTTTGACAAAATGAATAAAATAAAGATCTTCTGACATTTAAATATAAAATTAATTATTTTTGACCTTAAAGTTTTTGTCATTAACATATTGTTGCGTACTTCGCAATATATATATATATATAAGATAATTTAGAAATTAACACAAAGTAACTTTACAATATATAATGAAAATTCAGAACAAAGATAATTTAGAATTTAACAGTAAATAAGCTGCTGTAAAAGTACCTTTGCTACGATGAAAGCTATTCACGCCTTGTGCTATAACATTGTAAAGTTTATCTTATTTATAAGAAAATTGTTTATCCACGGTGACTTTCCAACTCAAACATATTTAATATCATTATTTTTAAATTCAACAGAGGATTACCATAATAATCTAGTAGATAAAATTTAATATTCATACAGGTCTCTTACGATTATAATAATATGTCGTTTTGTATAAATTGTAATTTGTATTGTGGAAGGCATTGTTATTGATTCTAAAATATCAAATACGTATATTGTATGTATCTAACAAATTGACCATAGAGTGTGCCGCTATTAGAACTGGTAGACCTTTCCAAATATAATATAAGCAGTACACCTTAAGATCTATATTAGATCTACAGTTTCGGAATTAGTATCGGCGTATCGACTTGATTCCAAGCAACGTCTCAATTTCCGGTGAAAATTGACAAAGCAAGTTCACATCGTTCAAACGGTTGGTTGGTTTGAAATGAAATGAAGTCAAGTGTGAAAATGTACGGAAATATAAGCTTTAGATTAAATGACTCTCTGTATATTAAATTTGTAAATGAAAATTTATGGTAAAAAAATGTTTTCACCAAATCTCTATTATTTCTTTTCATAATAAGAGGAAGTTACAATTTTGTTCTTTTAATGAATTTTAATATACCTAATTATAGTAATGCTTACAATTATTTATTATATTGATACAAATTAAAGATATTAATAAGAATATTTTGCAACTTTTACTACAAGAACAATTATTAGGGAATTATATATTACATAATAAAAAATATCATATTACAAGTATTTGTCAAGCGGTTGTCATTATCACGAGTATCAACAAAACTAACTCCTATAAATATAATTGGGTTGTAAATTGTATTAGATATTATAAGTTTCAACAAAGGATGTACTCACTATTAAAGATAACGCTTCAATAATTTGACGTTACAAAAATCGATTGCTCATTTATCTTTATGTTAATTTCATTAATATTCTCAATTGGATTCCACTGCAATTATGTATTTTACATACATTATCAAAACAAAGAGAAGCATCAATCAACAGGAAAACTATGAAAATCTTACGACATATGATGAGTAGGAATTGAGATGTCGGTGACCAAGAAAACCATCAATATCATTAGTGCATCGGGTGTCATTATTCCATCTCCGATGATGATTAACTGCGGTCAATCATCCGATACCAATGTGTTATCGTGCGTCAATGTAGCTCACTGAGTACGTAGTATCATAACATTTAATCACCACGAGTATTATAAAATATACCTATTACAAATTTATTTATAAATATGTTTGAAAAATAGCCAAATCATATATTCGAAGATTATAAATATATATTTGATTATATATAAAATATATTTATTATAATGATAGAAATATTGGAAACGTTTCTAGTTTTTATTTTTAGTATAAATAACAAATTATTGTAGGCTGTCAGTCTTTTATTTTTTTAATATAATATTATATTAGTAAATAATAATAAAAAAATATTCAGAAATAATAAAGACTGCTAAATGTTATCAATTGGAACTTATTGAAAAAAAGTAAAAAAATACAGCCGTTAAAAACCGAACCGAACATATGTGTAATACAGTTTTATTGTATTTTACAAAATACTAAACAGTTGAGCAACTCTTTTAAAAAGCCCGTCTAGTAATCTAGAAGCAGATACAGTCCTAACAGTAACAGCCTCCGTCTGAATAGATAAGGTCTAAAAAACGATACTGCTGCAATTGTTATCAGTATTTTTTCTGAAATTTTAATTTAGTTTTCTACGTATTGATGTTTCTTAAACAAATTTCATACTGTAACTGTTTTATAATAAACAGTATACATAACATTTTCTATTTATAATTTAATTACGTCGTTCCAAACAGCTGAGTCACACCGGCAAAAATCGCTGAGTCAGCTATTAGCTACGTTCGCACACTTGTATTCTAAGGAAGGGAACAATACCCTTCTGGGTGACCGACTCACTAGTATTTAAGATATTGTATTAAGTTAAGTTAATGTTAAGTTAATCTGTTTAAGGTAGCCTAAGTGACTGGTTATTAATTAAAATAAATTATATTTAAAATAAAATATTTTATTTTTAAATCATTTGCCGTGCATAATACTTAACTGTTTAATTGATTTAGAAATATTTATTAAAAAATGTCTGCCCTCAATCTTTTAGGCATAGCTTTGAACATCATGACAGGTTATAGGAATTTTAGTTTTATAAAACGTATGTAGGCGTGCGGAGTCGACTCGTACCAGGATCAATTTCCGTTACCAAAGTAAGTTCACTCCATACGAAGGTTAAGTGAGGGAATTGCCTTCAATTGAAGTGACAAAACTTTGTGGAGTTACGTGCTATGGATACTAAAATGGTGAATGAAAACAATTTAAAAATACGTCTTTCTTTCAGTAAACTAAAATGAATATTAATTACATTATTTTCATGAACAAACTTTGTTCGTTCTTTATTGTTTTCACTTTTCTCGTATGGATGGATGGATGTATGGATGGATGTCTGTGGACAGGAAAAAATTTCATATTTAATTATATTACTATTTTGTATTATTATTAATCACACTTTTTTTGTTTTGTATTTTCTTTTCTTCAATAAATAATAATCATTTTACTTAAAAATAAATTGTTTTTTTATTAACATTTATAATTTCGTCAAAGTTCGTTCGGGAAATAACCTGGGTATTTGCACTTTCACTGGTTTATATTATATTATGAGTAACATTCATATTAATATAAAAATATAAAGTATGTTCTATAAATATTAGGATAAAATTTGCGGGCTTGTTTAATATATTTAATAAATACTCATCTAAAATTTGATTCATAACAAAATGGAAATGGTTAACAGAAAGTGTAAATTTTATCTGTTATGTAGTTATTAACAAAGTAAGCAATAACTTGCATATGATTTGATTGCATCTCTTTGATAACACAACTTATATATAACGACATTTTTAGCATCAAAATATGACTAGGGGCGCCAACAGGCCCTCAATTTCGACTCGCTGTCGAAACCCGCTCGCGAAACTCATCGTTGTGGAATAAGTCGGTAATGTAGGAGATTTCAGTTTTTTGACGATTATTCCTCAACGACATAACATTTTTCAAAATTATTTTTTAAAACCAGCACCCAATGTGTGTCTTTTTGATGGCAAAATTTCATAATTTTCCGTCAAGTAGTTTTCGAACCCATTCGTGACAAAGAATGTGAAAAAGGCTCCAGTAGAGCGCTCCGCTCGTGTCGCTTCGCTCAACAAATCTAGCAAAACAATAATAAAAACTATATAACATACTAGTTTTTTTTTATCTTCATGAAACTATGTTATTTATTTTCTTATTAAATCTTTTGCTGACTTAAAGACTCCTAACACTACGGGAACTGTCTGTCGCTGGACCGTTAAAGTCATTAGGACTCGGGTTCTTAAATATGAGTTATTTTACGGTTAAAGCAACTTTCTTTTAAGTTATATTTATTTATTGTGAAATGTGGCCGTGGTGCAAAGACAAGTAAATTATACCGTTATTTATAAGGAACGAAATTTGCTAAAACGTTATGCGCATTATGTGAACAAAAAAATATATTTAATAGGAAAAATTAAAAGAAGAAACGCTAATTAAATGAATTATTGTAATTCATATTGTTAATGTTTTAATATTATTATCATACATCTCAGTGCAGATTCAGTTTTCACACAGTACATGTCTTATTCGGTCACTTTCTTCTTACATCCATACACATTCACAGTTAAAACACTTCTCGTTTCACTCGAGGTTTGTGTACATCTTTGATTGGAAAAACGTCTTAATATTATTAATAAGAAATACAATCAATATCAAAACATGTAAATATGCAAATATTAAAACTATAAATTCACACATTTATTATTAACCTTTATTGCGAAATACCTAAAATTTGACTTACTATATTTATTCCTTACTATATATAAGACACTAGGTATAGTAAGCCAATAAGTAAAAAAGATTATTTCTAAATTTTTCTCAACTATATTCTAATCTAACCCAATATTATTCAAAATATGACTGTATTATAACCACATACTGTTTATATGAAAAAATACTTTAAATAGCTAATCCACCATAAATCCTTACTAAGTCGTTACCTGGCGGATGTGTTAGTCATGATATGAGATAAACGTGGCCTATTTGTACGTTATTTATTCGCCACACGTTACTAAATATATAAAAGTCCAGCAAATAGCCCATAAAGGACTTATTTTTCCTAAATCCATATAGGGAAGTCGTTTTGGCTATTCTGAATGTCTTTAAAGATAAGTCAAGATTCCGCATGTTGTGCTAAAACAAAGTATCAAATAAACGAAAACTAAGTAAGTGTCGAGTGTTGTCACTTAAAATACAATTTATATCTCATTATTCTTTCAAATATATTTTTATATGAACCGTAATAAAAGACTATTATAACAAATTGTCTCCAATAAAACACTGTAAAGATTCACATTACAGTCGTAAAGAGTTCAAGTGAATAATCTACAGATAAAAGTTTCTATCCTCGAAGCAATAGCCGACTAAATGGGATAAGTTGTAACAATCCTTACGGAAGTACCATAACGTTCAAGATATTTTAATTTAGAGAAAAAATTGCACTTTACTTAGTTTGTATGCGTTATTAACATGCCAGAGAACTATATATGAATATAAATATAGTTTTAAAGTAAACAACTATTACTTCTCAAAGGATATAAGAGTATGGCACTGTGTAGATACATAATGTATATCTTGATTAAAGGAAGCGGTCTTCCGGAGAAGCTTTGTGCATGAGAAATTTGAACTTGGTTAAAAACTTTAAACTTCGTTACGACGTAATAGTTTATTTACCGAAGCTCCAAAGTGTACTCCACTTCATAAACTATATATTTACTTTTTATTTTACCAACGTTTATTTAATAATTTATCGTTAGGTTAAATCCACTCTTTACTTGCTAGTTTTTATAGTTATTTAAATGTCTTTCTACATTTGGAAGTACGAGTTTACTATAATAATACTCTGAGAATAAAATAATTGAATCTTTATTAGGTAATTTGTATATGGAGGCGAAATTTACTTTCGTATTCTTATGATATTGTAGTAGTTTTAAACTGCCTTAAGACACGATAAACTGACGTTTTCTTAAAACCAAACGACACAGAATAAATCGACTTATCATACCTCAACCCTCTGCTTACAAATTTTCATAAAAATTGTAGAAGCCGTTTCCAAGATTCAGATTATGTCTGTTCCTATATGTTTTTTTAAATTTTCTCGTTTAAACATTATTCACAAAGCAATGTGAGTTAAATTTTCCTATTAACTCATTAATGATAATTCACTTTAAACGTACAATTACATCCTATTGAATGAAATAAATAAAACATGAAAACGACAACTCAGCAAACAATAAAGAACAAACACTGACAATTGCAATGCAATTACAACCCCCATTTACTAAATGTAATTTAACTTAAACTTGAAATATGATCATATTTATAATTCAATAGCGACCAAAAGAAAGACAAATCAAACTCACTTCTATAAAAATATATTATACTCTTCTAACCGAAATACATTCATAATAAGGAACAAACTACAGTCCAGCGACCACAGACGTACATAACTAACTGAACTACTACAACTGTCTCAGTGCGCAATAAATAATATATTTACTTCACCTTTGGCTTTACAAATAGATTGCAAAAGATATTTTATGACCCTTAAATTAGATATTATAAGAAATATACTTTTGCTTCAAATTCTTATTCTGTACATCATAAAACCATAAACACATAAGGAAAGTGCCTTATGTGTTTATGGTAAATAACATAAGTACATATAATTATGTTACTTACGAAATATTTACTATTTATTTATTGGTTCTGAAAACACATCAGTATCAGTATCCTTGTATCCTTGATTAGTATTCACATATTAGTATACTCTGCGAAATATAAAAGAAAGTAAAACAAAAAATATATTTAACATTATGTAAATAATATGATTATGTAGTGGCAATGTGTTTGGTACTTTAATATTATATAAGGTCGGTCGGGATGATTATCCAGTTTTGAATAAGGAAATACGGGTCGCTACGTATCCTTTAACCGTAACCCAATTACGTAGCTTCTGTGATTATAATAATATCAGTCCATGTCAGAACATGACGTAGGTTTCATATAGATTCACATCACGTAGCGCCTCACAAATGCACCCTGTGGGTACAAAGCCTTAATCAGGACTCTGTAATAGGATTTGACATATGAAATACATTGTTGGTAAATTAAAAATGAAATATTAATGAGTAATTATTATGTTCTAATGTTACATGAGCTGATATTAAAAATATATTTTAATTGAATATTCTGACGATTAAAACATTAATAAAAAAAATTTAACAACTCTTTATAAATGCAATTGTATACTATATTGTAAACTTATTAATACCTGTTAGCTTATTAGCATCTGATATATTTCATGAGAGTTATATTATTGTAAATGTATTTTTATAAGTATAGTTTTATATGCTGTGATATCTCATCAACCTCTACGTTCACATTCACGCATAGAAAATAAAAGCGCTGAGGAAAAAGGAAGGAACAACGTTTCTTCCGCCTTTTTATGCGCGGGAATAAAAAGAAACATTAGACATATTCCAAGAATTTGTCCTTATTTGATACATGCGACTTGCTCACGTCACTGCTAACACCGGTTTGTTACTACCTCAATAATATTAATATAAAGACTAAACTTTATAGCGAGGGTATCCTACGGGTTATTTCAAGTTTCACTATTTAAACTTTTAATGTTATAAGTTATGACTACGTTACGTTACGTACTCGTTGTGACTCGCACAGATTGTGATAGCTATGACGATAAGTTTTATAAAATTATAAATTTCCTTAGAATTAATCAATTTAATAGGAAATATAGCCAAAACATACTCCAAGTAAATACAACAATATATATGATTTCAATTGTAGACTCGCAACACCGTGCAGCCTGAAAGGTGTTAAACATGTTTATAGTTATAAGAATCCGTTTAAAACTATTACTATAATAATGCACATCAAAATAAACACAAAGACAAGTCACTGAATATAAACCAAGCCTTATTTAACTGTGTTAATAAGATAGATAATAGGTAATTTAATGTAATCTACTAATTCAAACTACCACAATCTCCATTATATGAATCACTCCTATACTTTGGATAATGAATTAACCAATACCAATTCGTGGTGTTATAATTGAATACAAATTGTAATTATAATCAATAACGTGTGTCCATAAATACCACATGTCACCTTATTATGAATTAAATAGGATATGTATACACTGCTTTTATAATATTTCTTAGCATAAAATTAATGTTAAATATTTTCTCAGTATATTTCTAATTAATTGTATAAGGGGATGGCTTAAAATCCAATTTTCTTGGATGTGTTGCTAAATATTGTACTTACTTTGTGTTAACTCAAAATTGTTAAAACCCTTTATATATTTTATGTGACCTACTGTAGCGTAGTTAAAAAAGTACATATTGTTTTTATGTATATAGCTGCAGCGAACTTCACATAAGGATTTATAGGATAAATCATAAAACATTTTTTATTATTATTAACATTATCTATTTAAATACTTTACTGCGCTATATAAAATAAAACGGTAACAAAAAATATAATTACTCTATTAGAAAGAATAATTTTCTCTGACATACTTACTACGTCTTATCAACAATATTAGTAAGTGTCAATAAACAATTAGCTCAAGTTTAATCGGTCCAGTAATTACCAGGACCGGTGTTACTCTCTCCAGTCACGTGCGGGTCGGTGTCGCGTGTATTGCTTTAATACTACTTATATAATATATTATGTTTAAGTACATGAGGTTACATTAATTACTTTTTGACGGTTTTGTGGATTGTTCTTCGGTTTGTTGTTATCGTTTCCCTGGTCGAGTGTTACCTTTTTTTAATTAACCGTCAGTTATCATATGTAATAAAACTCGTCCCGGTATATAACTAATAGTTATATATAAATTGATTAAACACCGAAAATATAAAATATATGTTTGGTCTAATCTTCGGAAGTGATTGAATTAAATTATCTTTAAAAATGACTTTAAAATTATTCCTGAAGTCATTTGAATGCAGCTCGTATATGGACTGATAGAACATAACAAAACCACGATTTTTTATAAGAATAAACCGAAGTAACTATTATACCTATGTTTTCTTTTAGCTTCTGTAAGTAATCTTACAAATTTTAGTAGTGTAAAATTAAGTATTAAACATTCAGTTTTCTTTGTCTAGAACTGTTATAAAAAATAAATAATAATTACTGGTTTAATGCGGTAGTTGTTGTATGAAAAATGCAGATTGTACTACTCTTTCAAAGTTAAATTTATATTTATTGGAAAAGTCATTGCTTTAAAATATAAAATACAATTTAGTAAAATTAAGAAATGATGTCGCAAAGTGTAATGTATATTAACTTAATAGAAGTAACTACTTGTTACCTCCTACTAAAGGGTGGTAATAATAAAATAAGTGTAATAATATTCAAAGAAACATTTAGTTGAAGTCAAAACTTATTTCATTTCTCTTAAGAAAACATCTGTAGAAGTCACAAGAAATCTGTTTTGCTTATAAAAGAATGATATTATTTTGTGTGACTTTCAATAGAGAAGTAGCCGACCGCGACACTTCAATAAGATATTACTTATTTTTTATAAGTGATGAAGATTTAATAACGAAGTTATAGCAGCTGCTGAGATAATTGTTAAATCCAAAGATATTATTTTATCTTGGGTAGGACGCAAAAAAGGACCGCATTCCATCCCAATCCGCTGACTTGTAGTGCCAAACGCGTCGAGTCGCAGGTCTTGTGCGAGCTGGGCGTTCAATGGGCACTACACTCCGTACCAAGCAATGATCAGAGGACCCTAAGGGAGCCTCGACAGTGACTTGGTACTTTCCGGGATGTGTAGTCAGCAGAAGATCCAACAAAGAGGGCATATGGCTGTCCACGTCCGGTAGACGAGTGTGCGTCTTTACCAATTGGGACAGACCATTTGCCAGAGCAAAGTCAAACACAGATCTCCCCGCGTAGTCGGTGGCACGTGACCCTAGCCAATCGGCATGGTGTGCGTTAAAGTCCCCGAGGACTACGACTTCGGCGGAGGGAATCTGTGAAAGCAGATCGTCAATCTTCGCCTGAACATGGCCTATTATGCTTTAAATATTTGTTTTAGAGTGCAGGAAAGCCGTTTGATCGAAGTTAATTATTTTTGGTTATAAAGTAACGTATTAATCACTCTGACCGCTCGTAATAGGGCTTGAGGGCCGACCTTAATGATTTATTGCATAATAACAATTAATTCAATCTTTGAAAGATTCAGCCTGCCCTAAAAACCGTGTTTTCACTAAATTTACATTAAGAACATATCTATCACTATTGTAAAATAGTGAGAGATGACAACTGCTACTCTGCATATCTTATAGACAGGAATATGCAAAATGAGCTTAGAGACCGTCTTAGATGAATCTGTTAACAAGATATGTAATATATTTTTAACAATTGTTATTATTAGGTGAAGAGTTCCAAACTACAAACGGGGATATTCATCAATTAAGCTTTAGGGACCGTATACTTATTTTGTGAGGTCTTAGCTCATTGTTGAATCTTGATATATAATTTATATTAAAACAGAACAACTTTGCTGCTTCAAGCTTTTTATACTTCATAATTTTAATCTTAATTTTAGTATAGTTTATTTATTGTATAAAAATGGATGGTATGATAAAATATTTTTCAATTTAAAAAATGTATGTATGTATGTTGAAGGCCAAAAAGAAACATATTCAAAATAGAAAAAAAATATAATTTAATACGTCAAAATAAAAAATAAATATACGTTTAAATAAGAGTTTGTATGATTTAGTCATAAGCATAAGAAGTAAGAGGTAGGTAATATTCGTCTTAATATATTACTACTAACTATTAATCGCCGCTGCTTGAAAAACATAAACATTAATGAACTTGTCTCTGATGCATTATTAATAAATTGGTCTTTATTGTTAGAATCTCACTCTGTTGATGAAAAAGTAAGCATTTTCAATGCAGAAATTCTAAAGCTTTATGATGTCCATGCTCCGTCCAAACGGATAAGAGTTCAATATCTTCCCACGCCTTGGCTTTCTCCAACAATCAAAAAACTCATGGCCAAATGGGACGAAGCTAAGAATATACGCAAAAGGTTGCCATCGCAAGATAATATAGTTGTTTATAAAAAAATACGAAATCTCTGCAATCGTATGTGTAGAGGTGCCAAACGCCGTCACATTTTTTCTTAAATTTATAATTTATCCACTACACAGATGTGGAATTTCTTAAGTGTCACTAGGTGTGGGCAAAAATCGGAACAGCTCAAATAATTCTATTAATTAAAACTCATTGAATAAACATTTCTCTACTCCTCCTATAGAATTTTCTAAACAACGCAAGTCTAAGACAATTCAAAAACTAAAAGATGCCACCCCACCTATCTGTGATTCTTTCTTATTGTTCCAGGAAGTAACGGAGGAAGATGTTAAGAAGTCTCTTTTATCTTTTATCATTTCTACTAAAGCAATAGGGTATGGTAATATTAGTAGAGATATGCTTATCCCCTTAATTGATATCCTTCTGCCCACGATAATTCATATCATAAACTTTTCCTTACACACTAATACCTTCCCTAAGGCCTGGAAAAATGCACATGTCATTCCCTTACCAAAAATATCTAACCCTACCACTCCTTCTCACTATCGACCTATATCGATACCCGCTATCCTCTCCAAGGTTCTTGAAGACTTAGTTTTCAAGCAACTTTCCGACTTCCTTTACAGTAATAATCTATTAAGTCCTTTCCAATCCGGTTTTCGACCTCACCATAGCACCAGTACTGCGTTACTAAAAGTAACCCATGATATCCGTTATGCTATGGATAATAAAGAACTCTCCATACTTGTCCTTCTTGATTTCAGTAACGCTTTTAATTCAGTGGATTTTGATGATATGCTTAATATTCTCGTAAATTACTTGATATCTCAATCCGTTATTGTGCAGATTGTGAAATCTAATGAGCATGTCTCTGACTAGATGAATCTATCTGCTGGGGTACCTCAAGGCGGCGTCCTATCTTCATTACTCTTTTAAATTTTCATAAATGAAGTTTCCAAGATTCTATCTTCCAACTACCATCTCTATGCAGATGATTTACAGCTATGCCAATGACAGCCACAGCAGACAGCTATGCAGCAGACAGCTATGCAAAGACATGCCAATTTATCTGACCTAGCAGAGGTTATTGATGCCATAAACATCGACCTTGAAAAGATTCACTCTTGGACGCAAGACTATGGCCTATTACTTAATCCTTTTAAATCGCACGCCGTGATAGTGGGTAGTAGGAAACTACATAGCAAAATAATTATCGTAAGTTCTTTTCTGTTCTTGCTGCTCAACTTTGAAATTCACTACCCCCATTTCATTTATAAAGACTTTCCTAGTACTACTGTATTCAAATTTAGACTGAAGAAGCACCTACTTTCTCTTTCCTCGTATTAATCAACATCATTTATTTACTTATAATATATCCATTAGTTATATGTATTGTGTGGATAGTTGTGTATGTAAGTGTATGTATATATATGTATATTTCTATTTATGTATATTAGTATGTAAGTATATAATATGTTGATATATAAAAGCCACTATGTGTAATTTATGTTATATGTACCTATACCCCATACCAATAAATAGGAAACATTGGTACATGGCCTCCGCATATACACAAGTATTTGACAAAAATAACAATTGCATGTTTATTTATAGAGCAATAGTAAATGTTATTTACATATAATATCTAATGTTTAGGAAATTATAATAAATATTATATTAAATTTTTCCTTAAGTGTATTATTTATTGTAATTGTAATTTAAATTTTAATGACTTCTCTAAAACATCTGGACTGTGTTGTTTTATATCTTGCTACATGTTAAATTTAATATTCTTTAATCCCTCATATTTTATTTCCCTATGAGACTTTTAGTGCCATGTATGGACGTTATTTAGCATTTTTATTGATCAGTGCATGGAAGCGTGTTAGGTGTTGTCACTAATGGCCGATAGATGGCAGATAATGGCGTAACTAAATGTTTGGAGATGTTGGAGTTAATACACCTTCCAGTAGATGGCACTCTGACACATTGCATTCAAAAATGTGATAAGTTCAACACTTGAGACTTAGCTTTTGTGATTTTAAGTTATTTCTTTGTCCACGCACTTCACTATTATTTAACTACTAATTATATGTTGTCATTAGTTAGTTCAATGTCTTTAATTTTCGTACTATTTACACTGATTCCTTTATATATTTTTTAAAATGTTTTTTATTGTCAACAGAAATTGTCGTAATTTGGTTTCAGATCCAGTCTTGTCTTAAAAGTACTTCACTTCTGTTTAATAATAATCTCGTTATTTGTTTAAACGTATTTCAAAATAACTTTCTTTGTTGGATCATATTCTGCACTTTTTACTAAAAACTAGAATTATTAGAATTATAAGAAACTTTTTATTAAAATTAGAATATGTGACTAAGTACTTAAATTACTACGGAAATAAAATCTCTACGTAACACTATACCTCAAACAGAAGAAGTTTCTTATAATTTAAATTCTTAACGTATCTCCACGTTATGCAGCATGTGTAGAGGAAGCCGAACCATCCCAAAACTTATTTAATATTAAGCAGTTTTACTTTATGGACCTCTTATTTATTGGAAATTATAATACATGTCCCGGAATGACTGCTGAATGACAATATACTTGGCCATTTGGCATCTTCCCGTGACAATCGAAATATGAGTTGACATTTTGTGACCTTGTGGATGTGGATGTGAATATAACAAAATACATCTAATAAGCCACTGTTGTCGTATTTATTGTCTTTAATGTTTTTATTAATTAAAATATAAAACCACAGACTAATGTCAATGTTTCCATTTGATTTAACTCTTTATAATTTTGATCACTTTTATTTATTTTTGTCAGTCAGTCAGTAAACGAAAATGAAGTGAGGAAACCTCCATATCTTGAAGAAATATATGATATGTAATATGACGTTTCCGAGTGGAGCTCTGATGCCGGCAGATCACATTAATTGGAGGTCTATATGGTGTATTGTAGTTCATCTTTAGTATCAATGTATTCTTCATTTACAAGTCTTTTAATTATCATGATTTTGACATTTATTTATTTATATCTTTTCTATTTTCAATTAATACCAGTGATGACTTGTTTATAAAAATAATAATGTTAATGAAATATAACCGATATTTAATTTCCATATTATAAAATATATAAACAACCAACTTCGTTCGTTAAAGGTTAACACATATGTATCGCTTATTTAGTTTAAACTTTATCAATGCCTTTACTGATTCATATTAACTTTTTCCGTTCTTCCTCAAACGCTCACATGATCTTGCTTGCTTGCTTCTCTCATTCGCTACAAGTGTGACTTACATACGAGTTTACAATTCTGAGAAATTGGTTTATTCTACTAACTTGTTAAGATTAACTGTATGCTTTTTAAATATTCAGTAATAATTACAAAGGACTACGTAAATCATCTCAGTTATTACAAATGTGTATTCTTTACTCGCATTTAATGTTTTATATTTGAGGAATGTTATCTAAATTCCCTAATTAAAATTAGGATATAAATCTTTATTGAAAGTTAGTTTTATAAAAAACCTATTGTCATTGTCAAAGCTACATCAGCTTGGTAAGTTACATACCAGAGACCTGGAAGAGCTGGCGACAGAAACTCAGCGAGCTGGTTTGGTTTCTTTTTTTTAGGTTGGAATAAGTTATTAAAATCAGGTAAAATTATTTATTATTTAAAAAAGTTCTGACATATAAAATTGTTTTGTATCTCCAAATTCCCACAATGAATGGCCATGAATGTAAGATGGTATTTTATGCAATATTTTTATGTACATTACAATGTTATTCGGCACAGATGTCTTTTATGGCCGGCTTTTTACTTATTGTGTATTGTTGATATAACTTTATGGGTTGTGTCAAGGGTTTTATGGGATAACTTAATATAACTTGGTCATCATAAACGTATGATATATGCATACTTATAAAAGATCAAGTATACTTGATATAAATAATAAATTTAAAAAGATTGTATAAATAATTAAATTCGATTAATATTTTGTCTTACTTTTACTGTATTGTATAATATAACTATGTTATATCTATGTATAAACGGAAAAAAAACAAAAATCTATGAATAATATAGAGGTCAAATAGAAAAAAAACTCGGAAAAACACATTTGTTGCATGTTTATTCTAATAATTTTTCATAAACTTGAACACTTTTTATAAACTTTTTATGATATTTTAAGTCTTCGGTAAACCCTTGGTAACTTTTAAAATTTATTGGGCTAGATACTGCGAGTATAATTATCACAACGAAATTGAACAAAGTGGTTCTCATAACGTGAAAGTAATAGGATAATAATAGTTATTGGTAATACGTACCTAATCTTATTCTGAAATCAGACTTCTTTCTCCTCATCCACACTTCATCTTATATCCAAAAATAACTCTTAGGAACAGCTATTACTTACTTACTTACTCATTATTAGTTAAAGTTATTACTTACCTAAAATGAAACTTTTTATTTCTTATTTTATCTTCTTTTTTCCCTCTTTTTATATCTTAGTGAACGAAACTAGATATATGATTTAAAAAATTATTCAACTCAATTTTTCCCTCCAATATTTGACAATTGCTTTTGGGCGAGACTGAAAAAAATGCGTATTATCTACTTCAAGAATTGAATGATAACTGTGAAATACTTAAGGTTATAGAAAATTGTCACTGACTTGAAACGGTAGTCTGCACGAAACGGGCCCAACGGTGGTTAGTAGTACACTGTATTTACCAAACCAAACTGTATTTACATATCTCTTCGCGCAATTCTCATTATCATATGTAAAGTTCCGTCCAAGCAGTGTCCATTTTTATAATAATATAGAAACTAGAAGAGCTAATCATACCTTTACTGTCCGTTGTATCTTTGGGTATGCTAATAACCAGAAGAACTTCAGTGTGTCTAATTTCCACAACACATTTCTGTTTTTAAATAGTATTAAACTAAAATAATGCTTAAAAATATATAAAAATAAAGAGTAAATTTATAGAAAATTTTATATTTTTATTTTAATTTCTTGTTAAATATTAAATACCTTACCTAAACCCAAAGGGGCCGAATTGTTTCCCTTCCAATGATCCTAGTGACTGCGCTGCGGCTGTAGCTGATGTGATACTTCAGGGCATGGAACTATTTGTACCAAGCTCTGTGGTACCACTTGGTGGCAGATCGCGGCCTTGGTTTGATGCGTCTGTCAGGGCTGCAGCAGCTGGCAAACGGCAGGCTTATCAAGCTTGGGCTAATGCGTTAGTCACTAAGGATCCGAACTCTAGAGTTCTGAAGACGAAATATAATCGTGCCTCCAGATTTTTCAAACGGAAAATTGCTAGAGCAAAGTTCAAGCATGTCGTCAAAATTGGGGATCAGCTGGCAAATTACCCACCTGGCACGCACAAGTTCTGGACGCTTTCCAAAGCCAGTCTGGTAAACTTCTGTCAGCCATCCCTACCGCCATTGCACTCTGGGAAGGACTCTTTGGCCCACTCGGCAAAAGAGAAAGCCGATCTCTTGGGCACTCTTTTTGCCTCAAACTCGACTTTGGACGACCAGGGGAAGGCACCGCCTGTCATCCCACGGTGTCCGAGCTTAATGCCGGAAGTAGTTTTTCGGCAAAAACTCATCCGAAAAGCCCTCCTTTCCTTGGAAGTTCATAAGTCGAGTGGGCCAGATGGTATCTCTCCAGTTGTGCTATGAACATGTGCCCCTGAGTTGACACCAGTGCTAACGCGTCTATTTCGGTACTCCTACTTGAAAGGCGTAGTCCCGGTCTCATGGAAGCGTGCCCTTGTCCATCCGATCCCTAAAAAAGGTGATAGCTCGAACCCAGCTAACTACAGGCCCATCGCCATTACCTCTCTGCTCTCCAAAGTAATGAAGAGCATTATCAATAAACAGCTCCAAACCTACCTCGAGGATCACCAGTTGGTCAATGACCGGCAATATGGCTTTCGCCATGGTTGATCGGCTGGTGATCTTCTGTTGTATCTTACACACCGTTGGGCAGCTGTTATTTAAAAACAAGGGAGAGGGTCTGGCAGTTAGTCTGGATATGGCGAAAGCCTTCGATCGTGTATGGCACAAGGGGCTTCTTTCGAAGCTACCTTCCTATGGGCTTCCCGAGAGTTTATGCAAGTGGATCACCAGCTTCCTCACTGGGCAGAGCATACAGGTCGTTCTCGACGGTTTTTGCTCGGACCCCAAGCCCGTGAATGCTGGTGTACCCCAAGGCTGCGTGCTATCCCCAACTCTGTTCCTCCTGCACATCAATGATAGTTGGATATCTCCAACATACATTGTTATGCGGATGACAGCACTGGGGATGCGGTATATTCCGGCCGTGCAGGTCTCTCTCGGGAAAACGTCGACGAGTGCCGAAAGAAACTTGTGTCTTCTATAGAGACTTCCTTGGGGATGATCTCTGAGTGGGGTGAACTGAACCACGTTCAGTTCAATCTCCTAAAGACACAAGTTTGCGCGTTTACCACTAAGAAAACCCCATTTGTCGTATCACCGCTCTTCGAGAGCACTCCCCTCATTGCCTCGCCAAGTATCAGAATACTGGGTCTCGACATTTCCAGTGATTGTCAGTTTCGTGGTCATCTGGAGAGCAAGGCCAAGTTGGCCTCGAAGAAATTGGGAGTGATTAATAGAGCGAGGCAGTACTTCAGTCCTGGCCAAAGACTTGCGCTCTATAAGGCGCAGGTCCGGCCACACATGGAGTACTGTTCTCATCTCTGGTCCGGATCACCCCAATATCAGCTTCTACCATTTGACCGCGTACAACGGAGAGCCGCTCGGATTGTCGGGGACCCGGTGCTCTGCGAACGGCTGGATTCTTTGGCATTGCGTAGAGACGTGGCTTCTTTGTGCGTCTTCTACCGCATTTACAACGGGGAGTGTTCCGAAAAACTATTCGATCTGATGCCTGCCGCCGAATTTCATCACCGCACAGCGCGCCATCGCCTCCAATACCATCCTTATCACCTGGATGCGTGGCGATCCTCTACTGTGCGGTTCTCAAGAACATTTTTTCCACGTTCCACTCGCTTGTGGAACGAACTGCCTTCGGCGGTATTTCCGGATCGGTACGACATGGGTACCTTCAAAAAAGGCGTCTACTCCTATCTACAAGGCCGGCAACACTCTTGTAAATCCTCGGATGTTGCAAGAGTTCATGGGCGGCGGTGATCACAAGTCATCTGTGACCTACCAGCTCGTTTGCCCTCCTCTACCATAAAAAAAAAAAAAAAAAAAAAAAAAGTTGAACTTTGAAATAGTACTTTAAGAAAAGTTAGGAGAACTTTGTACTAAAAACTTATATATATACCCTGAATAACTTCAAAGGAGCGAAGTTCAGGTGAACTGAAGCTATGTATATGATTTGTTTACTTGAAATTAAATCTAATAGTGTTAAGGTGACGTATATTTGTCTCTTGATTTTTATGCAGCATTTACTAAATGATAACGTTTTTAGGACTTCACGTCTTTCAAATACATCTCAGTCTTTATTGCAATACTTAAGAACATAGATGTTGCATTATTAAGTTATTAAATTAAATTAATAATTGACAATATTTTTGTTTAATATAGTTAATATTAATAATTTAAGGCCATATTATGAAATCTTTAAATACGTTTGGGAATTTAGAATATTAAATTCTTTATTATTTTGTTTCACCACAATATTTATTTCAAATTCTGTATTGCCAGAATCAATTTGGTGTTACTATACAATAACCGGAACTAGTGTTGCAGTTATATTAAAATGACTTTATGAACCGAAATTGAGGTAATTAAAAGAGATCCCCAAACTGGAACTCTAGTAACGAGGAGATCGTTAAGCTCTATTGGAGTTTTAAAACTTTGACGCAGCTTTTGGCTGGTTATATATATTATACACATAATCAGTTTTATATATATAACTAATAATATGAACCGATTAGTAAGTGGATCCTTCGTCACAAAATTTATTTTTTATAGTTGGACGGCGTTGGAATCATCACCAAATCTTTTGTTAATATTTAACATGATAAAATAGGGAAAATATAAAATAATAAATTATATCAATATTGCAGAACTTTGATTTCATTTTAAATTATAAACCTTAATAGATTTTGCATTTCAATAACTTTTAATCCTTTAATTGAATTTATTTGCTTTTAATTGTTTTTTTTTTAACTAAAAGTTCTTAACATTTGATTCGTTTTTCATGACTGTAAAACTAATTTCAAAAACTGTGTTTAATTCTTTATAATCATTTATATCTTGTGACAATCAAATACCGTCCCCTCGTCTAGATTGTTTATGATGACTTTTTAAATTATCTATAAGCATGTTATCTATGTTTTCTTTTTTATGTATTAAGACGTAACGCTTGTAAGCGAGTTTGTATGTAGAATAATCTTCAAACCGAATTTAGAAGTTCTTTTACAAATTTTAAGAATAGATCTTAGACAAATAAAAAAAACAAAATTTTTTGTAATGCATCTTGAAAATAATAAATAAATAAGTTAAGCAATGTGTCATAAAGTTAAAGTTAATAAAAAATGTCCAAGTGCATCCTAATAGCATATTATTAAAGTCGCAGATTATTTAATTAAACAGCATCACGTTCCAATTAGTTCATAGTTGACTGTTTCACGTCCATTGTATTGATTGATAACTACTCGTACCAACTTACGCAGACGAGATCTCCGCTCACGACGAGTCAGCTCACAACACGATATCACGTAATTTAAAATCTTTTAATATAAATGTTGATTTTAAGTGTACTGTTTTTGTTAAAATAATTGCATCACTGATGATGTCCATTACCACAAGTATGTGACACAGCCGCCCGCTGGAAACTAAAGTATTATCAAATATAACTCCATATTGGTTAACCATATATTGTAATTGTCTCATTTAGATACATTTTGCATAATAGCTAATGTGGTTTATATTATATAAAAGTAATGTAATAATAACAATTATAATGCAAATATACAAATATATCTGTCGAAGTATTTTAAGAACATTTTATAACTTTGCTCCTGACAGTACTTATACTTATTACTTCTAAGTAAAAAGGTGATTAAATTTACTTTAACAGTAAACAAACACAGATATCTTATCTATTCTCGTTTCGAAAAAATAACACTTTATGAGTAAACTACTAGTGTTAAAATGCGTGCGGGGCGTGCTGTGACTCTGTGATTGTTGTATGTACGCTCAACGGAGAAACCATGGACAATTATGGTAGCTAAAAACTAATACACCTTCAAACGATTGTACTGATAGTAACGCTAATTATATCGACATAATATGTATTATATGAATAACTAATGTATATATATAATATATTTATTTATCTGTGTATGTTTGTCTATTATAGAACATTTGATATATGTTAGTACTCAGATACTAATATGTGAAAGAGTCAATATTATTTATTACTCATAATTAATATATGATAAAAAAAATATCGGAAAAAGATTATCATTTGTTTTATTTAAGTCGAAAATAATTTATTTATTCATTATATAATATAATAAAATTTCACAAGGGTCCTCACCGCAGCTCATTGTTGGTACGATGGTTAGCATGAGACCCACCAGTTTACATTGGTACTGGGCCTCATCGAATTCTCGGGTGGTATTCATATCACCACCAGTGATGTCATCGTCCACCAAAGTTGGAATGCTGACGATATTTTTTATGATATAGTGATGAAAAAAAATTCTTGTGTAATGTATAATGGTAAGTATATTTTTAATATTTTTCATATATTTAATATTTGAAATATGTATTTGCTTTTTGTTCTACTTAAACTTCTAATAGTTTATATTTTTTAAAACCTTTTTTTATTATACAAAAGAAGTCTTCTTATAGTTTAAATCTTTTAAAACCTTTTTTTTATTATACAAAAGAATTGCGTCCATGTTTGAATCCTATAATTTCGGGAGACAGACTATACAAGTTTATTAATATACTTTTTTGTTACGAAGTTGAAACGAGCAATTACAAATACTCCAGATAATCCAACAAATAAAAATAAAGATTATATTTTAATAGTTTGTTTACTTCTGTTACTATGACATTAAACTATGAAATACGGCCTCCGATTGTTTAATTCATATTACGTAAGTAAGTATAAGTACGATATAAACAACATAATTTTTATTGTTGTGTTATTTTTACTTGACATAACAACCAAGCAATATCGATGCCGTGTGCATCAATTGGACATCGGACAGACTTTAGCGGGATTTTTCGATACCACAATAGATTTCAGTAAAACTAGCGACTTGCAATTATCAAAACTTGATTATTATCTGCAATTTTAACAAATGTATGCAATATATTGAGTATTTTCTTGTTATAAAAAAAAATATTTTCAATATGTATTATTGCTTAGGTTGAAATAATCTCCTTCGGCTGTGCTGGCTAGTCTTCACTGTACACAGGAAATACTTCCTTCCTGATATGATATCTATTTAAAACTAGGGGCGCCAACAGACCCTCGATTTCGACTCGCTGCGTTCGCGTAAATCTCAGTAGCCATTTACATATTGAGCGAAGCGAGCCCAGTGTAATAACTCATCCTTGTGAACAATGTCGGATATCAGTTTTTTGACGATTATTCCTCAACGATACGATATTTTTCATTTTTTTTTTAAACCATTAACTAATGTGAGTCTTTTTGATTGCAGAATTTCATAATTTTCCGTCAAGTAGTTTTCGAGCCTATTCGTGACAAAGAATGTGAAAAAGTCTCCAGTAGAACGCTTCGCTCAACGAGTTTTAATAGGATAACATTGTCCTTTATGAGATCAAGAAAACATAAGTTTGTATAGATTCAATAATATTGTACTCCTCTTTAAGGTTTCTGAAGCTGTATTACGGTTGAATTCGGTCACTTGGAGATACCAAATTTGACCGTAATTCCAACCTTGAATATTCATGAAAGTTTTGAAAATACTTGATTACTATATTCAAAATAATACATACACGTAGTAATCTGTTTTAAATTTAATATTCTGTAACGTCAGGCGACATTTTATTCCGTGTCAATTGGTATATTTGACTTTGACAATATTGTATAAATACTATATTACTATTTTAATGCTAATTAGTAATTTATAAAAATATTAACTTGAGTCTTTAAAACCTTACAATTAAAGTAAGTTACACATTATTGTATGAGGACTTATAATTCACAACTTCCTTACAACAGTATTCAAGTGAACGATCGTTAACACCGATTGTGGTGTTGGTCATTATGTTTAAAAACAGAGCTGTTTCTGATTATCTTAATAATTCATGTCACCTGTAAATAATATAATCATTAACAGTAAGTGTTGTTAGCTTTATTCGGCTATAATATGACTATTGTAGTTGAAGTTACTTAGCAGATAGTGTTGCGGATAAAAGTTAAAATGTTTTCGAAGTGTAAACTTAAACTGAAGCTGTCCAAATTTTTTGCTTACCTCAAATCTAATTTGATTCTTATAATTTCAATGAGATTTTTATTTTCGTTTCTATTATCTTCGGTCGTATATTTGTTTGTAACGGAAACTTTGAACACGATGTTGTCATACTTCAAGATGTCGGATTAATTTAAGGTATTTACAAATAATTTACTCACAGTAAAAAACTACATAAACTACATCACGATAAATTTAATGACTCTTCTAAAATATAAAACTATTAAATTTTTAGGGGCCAAAAATTGCCAAGGAATGCCATATATTAAATACCTCTTTACCGAACCTTACCGAAAAAAATATCCTCCTTCTGGCGCAGAATAAAAACAATAATGATCGACATTATAAAGAGAGTTGCCAAGAATAGCCACAAGAAGTTTTACTAAAGCAATTTAGAGAAAACAATAAATCATGATAGCATCGGGATTGAATAATCAATAAAACGGGTTAAAATTGAAGGAAAGCTGAGTCTGCGTAAACAGAAAATATATCCGGATCGTTGATCAAATAAATGTGAATCTATTAATCTCCGGACTTATAATGTTAGAGATCGTGTAGATTGAATATTTAATACTAAAGTATGTTTTCGTGTGAATATGGACCCTGCAGAGTATACTTAGTTTATTCTCCATTTTATTCGATTAGTATCTTTTTATGATGAAAAGAGTATTTCAAAATAAATATTTAAATTAAATTATTGTTAGTCTATCAAGAGCCGCTTTTGACTTTTATAATTTAGTTAAATGTACATATTGTTCACAATTTACTTTGTTATTTTGTATTTCAATTAAAACTTCTTCTCCAGAACCTCGACGATGTTCGTCTGTCTAATAACTCAGTTATAATAACGGCGTAAAAAAGTATTACAATTCAATAGCTTATTTTTTAAATAACAAATAAGATAGAAAAAAACATAAGTGCTCGTACTACTTACTCTAGAATTATGGAATATTTTTAATATCATAAGTGTATTGAAAATTTCATATTTTTATAAGGCCTAATCTTTAATAAATATTTTAAAACTAAGTCCGATATTATAAAATGTTAGAATAGTTTCAGTTTCGTATTTGAGAAAAACATAATTCACTGCAATATATTAAGGCTGTGTCCGAATGCAAATAAATTTAAGTGAACAAAGCAATATTTAATTCCATTACATTATGAACTATGGCCTTAGTTACATTTTTGTTATTATCATTACGGGGTGTTCCATTGTCTAAGCATCTTTGTTAACAGCCTTCTCATTCTTCAGTCGCCTTCTCTCGTCACACTCAAAGCAAGTTTATGACCACTCATTTACATTTCTCTGTGTACTTCATTAAATTATTTTTGGAATTTCATTTGCGCGTACATAAATATGAGTTTAGGTACAGTTTCTTGTCAGTGATGTGTCGTTTTTAATGTTTGTATCATTTTCATTTAAATCAATGAAAATCCGTCACCGACTTTCTGAATTGCAGCTCGCTGAACTGCACGAACATATTATAACATTAATAAAATCTTTGTTAAAATTCATAATTTAATATAATAAACTTTTATCGTTATTTTTGATGTAACTAAGTTCTTACCTATCTGAATAACTTCTATTATGGTCAGATTTTTACGTTAAAAATGATCCTAAAAACTGGCGTTACGGCATAAGTGGACCATGTCTAGTCGGAAAGTAACATCGGAAGATAAAACATTAAGATATGACATGCCGTTTGTGAAAATAATTATGGTATCTGATCTTTACTTACTTCGGTGGCTAATATAATAGTAAATATATATTTTGATCATTTATGTCGTGTATCTGGAGGGAAACTAATTTTAATACAGTGTTTAAAGCACTTAACTTTACATATTTTTAAAAGAATATTAAAGTTATAAAGTTTTTAATTTTCGTCGAATAGAATGAATGGAAATGCTATAAATATGATACAAATAATAATACAAGTATAATTTGTCTGTTTACAAATAACAGACTTGATATTAAATAGGGTCAAGTCGGTTGGTCTATACATAGTTGGTCTATACATTTCTAATAAATAATAGCGCTAGGAATACTCAGATGTACTTCTCTATGATTAAACGCCCAAGCTATCCGTGGAGATATGGTACGGATACACCCGCTACAGGATTTTTTTAAATTGAGTAAAGTTTGTTCGCAAACGCAATTATTCTCGATTCTTTTTGTATTTGTCGTTTAAATGAGTTTTTAGAACACTTCGAATGAATACTGTAATTTTAAACGTGTTTTCTTTTAATATTCATTTAAAATCTTTTATTTAAGTTGTGATAATTTCCTCCCTTGTAGATTATTAAATATTTCAAAAATAAATTTTTTTTAAAATTAATGACGACAACATTTAAAACAAAACAAAATTCGACATGAATTTGTGTTTAAGAAAATATTAATAATATATAGTCCCTACTTGTAATAAGAAAATAAATTTGATAATTTTAATCTAACGTGTTAACTTAATATTTGATCCAAATAAAAAAAAATATATTAAAAATTATTATTTATTATGAAACGTATTCAAAGTTTTTAGGGACTTTGTCCTTACACTTAGAACATATTTTTAGTGAATTAAAGCGAAAGTAGGTGATTAAACTATATTTTTTTTTGTAAATAAGTAAATATAATATCCTCAATTATAATTATCAGTTAAAACGGTATTCTTATCAGTCAATTCCAGAATCGGCAGTTAGTGTTTTACAACGATCTGTGATGCATTGAGTAGGTATCATAAACTACTGCTGTGCCAAAGACGTTTATGCTACTTGATATGAGTCGTATCGAAAATTAATGCTTGATATTTCAAGTTGATATTTTTTCCTCTATTAGTATTTTATTTGAATTTTACAATTTGTACACATTTCATTAAAACAAATATTAAAGATTCTTAACAATACTGTAATTTTACGAAGTATAAACACATAATTAAAATAACTTTTATTGTATATTTCAAATAGTTTCAAAACATTAAGTAACTGAAAAGTACGCGTAAGAAAACCCATCATTTATTTATTCTTTAATCATGGTTTTATATTCTTACTAAGACATAATACATATTATTATCTTCATTACCTTCATATAACATTAACTTGACAGCAGTACACTAAGTTACATTACATATGTAAATAGCGGTTGTTATGTCACATCTTAACCAATTAAGATAATAATTGGATTGCAGTTTACATGTATGGACTGCACTATTAAACTGCACATTAATCAAGAAGCAGAGGTAATTGCATTGACGAACAAACTTTTTGAAATTAAAGTAACTTTAGCAGTGATAGAGGACGTCCGTATGGACTAATAGAATACATTTAACAATGTGTATTAGTCAAATTGTTTTTTTTGTTAATTGACAGACAATTATTAACCAATTATTAAAAAAGAGATAACAAATATTTTTTTTTCAATAAATTATTTTATAGTCTTCTTATTTGTTCCTTTCTGTGGACCTACCCTTTGAAACATTGCTACTTGTCTGAAGTAATATTTGTGGGAGTAATGTTAACATAATAATTATCGCAGATAGAAGAAACTAACCTCCAACACGACCAAGATGTGTGTTGACGGCCCTCGCCGTAAGCCGTAAGGCTTTAATTTGCAGTTCATATTTTTGTAACCCCAATAACTCAATCTATTTTAATATTATCTGTTAATAATAGTCATTGATAAATTACTTTTTTGGAAATGAAATAAGTAATAGATTTATTTTCTCGTTATCATAAACTTTATTACCTTAAATATTCTTTAGGATCCATGTTGATTCTTATCAAGTCTTCTGAAAGTGATATAAATTTTAAAAAGCTCTTATCAAATTCACATCTTTTACAAGCTAAGCTGCAATTATTTAATTAATCAAATAGAGAAATGTAAGTGCGTGGTCAGGAGAAGGAGGAGGAGTTCTTGCTTTGATAGAATAAAGATCCTTAGAGAACATCCGGTAATGCTAAGGAGAAAATCGAAATTAAAATATTGTTTTACAAAGCTGTATAGTATAATTATGCTTTTGTTTATTTTTAATTGACTTCTTAACTTACAACCGATTCACTCACAATAAATTCTTCTTAATAATACATTCTTTCAGACATTCCTAGTTTCATCACATGTGAGTTTTGTATTATATATTATGTTACAGACAATAAATCATTATTATATACCGTAACACACGAACAATAGTCAAACTGTTCTTAAAAAATATACAATTCATACCGGCATAGTAATGTGAAAGTAAACTCTTAGAAAATCCTACTGTATTTGTTATCTTGGTAATGGCTCCTACCATTTTATTGACATTGTGAGATTAGTCGATATTAGATAAAATTATTCGACATCCATGTCCGTTTCATATTGCTGTAACTTATATTAATGTTAATGATTGTAATACAATATCTAAATAGGAAAATAAAACAAATAATCTCGCTATGAGACTTTAAAAGCATTTCGACACTTACCACCAACGGTTGTTTAAAATGAAACAACAATTACATTGTCCACATCCGGAGCAGACAGTCAACGATCTTGTTATAGTGTTAGTTCTATGACTCTTTAAAACAGAGTTTACTATTGCAATATAAAATATTTATTTACGTTTTAGTTCTCATTATTTTCAACGCGTATACATTAGAACTTACAACGGTACACTACAACGGTAGAACGAACTTTGTTTATAAATTTGTAGTTGGCAGTTTAGTTATTAAAATAGTTATAATAAAAATATCACAACCGTAACTTATAGTGTGTTTTGTTAGATGAAAATAATATCGACTAAAATGCTTTGGTAACAACGATGACATTTATTTAGGTGGTAGAGCCTAGCTGTAGTTATTTGACTGCAGCTCGTATTGGGCTGGCTCGAGCGGGGAAGGACCACCCTCTCACAGAAGATCGACGTGTAGTAACCAAATTCATTTGGTTATGTTCCGTTGCTAAGTGTGAGAATCCGGAAGCGCCCCTCCCCTTCCTGCCAAACATTATAACAATACCTCCAAAAAATATACCCCGGGAAGGTACCGGAAGCCGGGGAACCCCTCCCCGTGCGAAATCGGGGAAACGATGTTCGGATTTTGCTCGGGCTGCCCATCGTTTCTGAGGCGGGCAAAGTAGCGCCTGTTGTGTTTTGAGGACAAACGACGAGTCAACGCAGCGGCACCCCAACCCACTCTAAATGTGTACTTTTGCAAACTAGAACATCATTTTACACCACACGTCGGGGTATCTGTGGTCGTAAGGGAGGATATCTGCTACAAATTTTTGAAGGTCGGGACTTGTCCGTGATCTGGCTGCACGTGGACATGGACGATCACGTCAGAGTCTACGCGTGCCTCTACAGGTCCCATAGTGGTAATGCAGAAACAGTTCAACTGTTGAGCCACGTTCAAGCAAGATTGACGATCTGCATTCACAGACTCTCTCCGCCGAAGTAGTAGTCCTCGGAGACTTCCACGCGCACAATACGAATAGTTAGGGTCACGTGCAACCGACTACGCGGGGAGATCTGTTTTTAATGTTGCCCATTGCCCTAGTACTCATTTAAAGTACAGCTCGCACAAGACCTGCGACTCGACGCGTTTGGCACTACAAGTCAGTGGATTGGGATGAAGGCGGTTTTTTTTGCATCCTACCCAAAGAGGCCGATTTGTTTCCCTTCCAATGGTTCTAGTGACTGCCCTGCGGCTTCAACAGGGCATGGAACTATTTGTACCAAGTTCTGTGGTACCACTTGGTGGCAGATCGCGGCATTGGTTTGATGCGTCTATCAAGGCGGCAGCAGCTGGCAAACGACAGGCTTATCAAGCATGGGCCAATGTGTTAGCCACTAAGGATCTGAACTCTACAGTTCTAAAGAGGAAATATAACCGTGCCCCCAGATTCTTCAAACGGCAAATCGCTAGAGCAAAATTCAAGCATGTTGTCAAGAATGGGGATCAGCTGGCAAATTACCCGCCTGGCACGCGCAAATTCTGAGCGCTTTCTTAGGCCACTCTGGGCAACTTTAGCCAGCCGACTCTACCGCCGTTGCACGTGAGGAATGACTCTCTGGCCCATACGGCAAAAGAGAAAACCGATCTCTTGGGCACGCTTCTCACCTCCAACTAGACTTTGGACGGCCAAGGGAAGACAACGCCTATGATCCCGCGGTGTCAGAGCTCAATGCCGGAAATAGTTTTTCGGCAAAAAACTATCAGGCAGTCTCTATTTTCCTTGGAGGTTCATAAGTCGAGTGGGCCGGATGGCATTTCTCCATTGCTAGGAACGTGTGTCCCTGAGTTGACTCCAGTGCTAACGCGTCTAATTCGGCACTACTTCCTTAAAGGCGTAGTCCCGGTCTCAATGAAGTGTGCCCTTGTCCATCCGATCCCTAAAGAAGGTGATAGCTGGGACCCAGCTAACTACAAACCTATCGCCATTACCTCCCTTCTCTCCAAAATAATGGAGATTATTATCTACCGACAGGTCCTAACGTTCCTCAAGGATCACCAGTTGATCAATGACCGGCACTATGACTTTCATAATAGTCGATCGGCTGGTGATTTTCTTTTATACCTTACGCACTGTTGGGAAACGGTTATTGAAAGCAAGGGAGAGGGTCTGGCAGTTGGTCTAGATATGGCAAAAGCCTTTGATCGTGTAAGGCACAAGGGGCTGCTTTCTAAGCTACCTTCCTATGGGCTGCCCGAGAGTTTATGCAAGTGGATCACCAGTTTTCTCACCGGGCGGAGCATACAGGTCGTTCTCGGCGGTTTTTGCTCGGACCCCAAGCCCGTGAACGCTGGTGTACCCTAAGGCTGCGTGCTATCCCCAACTCTGTTCCTCCTGCACATCAATGATATGTTAGATATTCCCAACATACAATGTATGTTGCACTGGGGATGCGGTATATTCCGGTCGTGCAGGTCTCTCTCGGGAAAACGTCGACGAGTGCCGAAAGAAACTTGTGTCTTCTATAGAGACCTCCCTAGGGGTGGTCACTGAGTGGGGTGAACTGAACCACATTCAGTTCAATCCCCTAAAGACACAAATTTGCGCGTTTACCACTAATACCCATTACTCGTATCACAGCTCTTCGAGAGCACTCCTCTTACTGCCTCCCCAAGTATCAGAATACTGGGTCTTGACATATCGAGCGATTGTCAGTTTCGAGGTCATCGAGCGAGGCCAAGTTGGCCTCGGTGAAATTGGGAGTGACCAAAAGAGCGAGGCAGTATTTCAAACCTGGCAAAAGACTGGCGCTCAATAAGACGCAGGTCCGGCCACAAATGGAGTACTGTTCTCATCTCTGGTACGGATCACCCCAATATCAGCTTCTACTGTTTGACCGCGTACAATGGAGAGCCGTTCGGATTATTAGGAACCCGGTGCTCTGCGAACGGCTGGACTCTTTGGCATTGCGTAGAGATGTGGCTTCTTTGTGCGTATTTTACTGCATTTACAACGGGGAGTGTTCCGAAGAACTATTCGATCTGATGCTTGCCGCCGAATTTCACCACCACACAGCTCGTCATCGCGTCCATTACCATCCTTACCACCTGGATGCGTGGCGATCTTCCACTGTGCGGTTTTCAATGACTTTTTTCCACGTACCACTCGAATGTGAAACGAACTTCCTTCGGCGGTAATTCCAGATCGATACGACATGGGTACCTTCAAAAAAGGCATGTATTCCTATTTCCAAGGCCGGCAACGCTCTTGTGAATCCTCGGATATTGAAAGAGTTCATGGGCGGCGGTGATCACATATCAACGGTGACCCGCAAGCTCGTTTGCCCTGCTCCAACATAAAAAAATATATATATTTGAATCTGTTGCCGAAGAATTGTAATCAACTATAATAATATTTATCTACAGTATAGAACAATTTGTACAAAAAAGACAATTTAAGTTTATTTTTAAATCAACTTTAAACTATTTTAATTAAAAAAGTGCATCTCGCTCGCCGCATACAGATCCGTTTCCTCGCTCACAGCGGTTTGCAAAAAATAATGTGAGAATTATACACGTGAAATTATATTTTAGTTATTACTTTTTCACAAAAGAATAAAATACTTTATTAATGTAATATTTTAAAGTCAAACAATTGTAGCAAATAATATTGTATATCCTTTCTTTAGTATTAATGGAGATAAATATTTTAAGAAAATATAAAATATATATACATTATAAAGTAAATATAAAACTTTGAACCTGCGACCTCTAGGCTACCATCCCATCGCTCTGCGAATTTAACTACCGTGCCGCTATAGACGACGCAGATTCTGGAATTCTATATATATTTCCTTAATACAAAGCTGGTATCTGTTAGGCTTTTTTAGAAAGTTCTAACCAATGTTCCTAACTCTACAGTATTGGACATCGTTGAACAATGGTTACATTGGACTTTAATTAAATAAGTTCTTTCAAATTTGATAGTAGCAACGTCATTACTGACGCAAATGTACAAAGCAAAAAAATTTAATATCTTTATAGTTTTCTTCTTCTAAAGCTAGTTATGTATTCACGAGCCGCACGGTGGTAGTGCAACCGCAAATAATATTCACTATTTCAAAGATACTGCGACATTTCTTTTTCTTGTTCTATTTAGATACTATTTTATATCTTCTATTACTATATTTTTATTTTCCGCTAACCGGAACTAAACGCTAAAGGAACAGAAAAAGATTACAAAACTATTATTAAGAGGAATATAAAAAATACTTAACACTGAACAATTATTTCTTAAACAAATATTTAATTTAGCATCATTAAATATAGTTGTATGTTTAAACATATCTTAACATATTAAATAATTTACAAATATAATGCCTTCCTAGTAACATCACAAAATCAAATCAAATAGTTGTAATATTGAAATCTTTATCACGCTTCAAATAATCTACGTGAAGGATATTCATAAATAAAATGTTTACTTTGCATTATTTATTTCTATAACTCTGCCACTTGTGTTTATAATCATTTTTTCAAAGATTTACTTAAGATCGGTAATACCGAGATAGACCTACGATTTCCGGGTTCAAGTCTATCGCCAGTGTTAAACGAATGAACTTCTTTACACTTTTCATCAAATCTGTCAATGTGAATCAACAGTGCTAATTAATTAATTATATAAAATCTAAATGACTAAATAAGTACACGTTAGCTGCTTAAATCTACAATTAAGTTTTACTTATATCGAAGAAGTCGTGGTACAAATTTGATAATAATATTACTATTAAAGACGATTATAATGATATAATCAATTACATTTTAGAGAATTAATTTCTTTTTTACTTCACTTTTATTTAATATTTTAAAATGTTACGTTCTTGTAGTTTATAAAAAGATACAAACATTCAGATAAAAACAATACGTAACAAGGGAATTTTAACTATACTTTGTCCATTATATTATTAGTCTTTTGACAGGTCGACGATTAACATTCTCGAATGCGATACCTTTCCGATTATAGTACTATCATTAATGTAATTCCTATTTTTTTAAATGAGTTAATTAGAATTATTTAATCCGAAAGGATGTGTATTGAAAGGACAATCGAGACAATTATTGTTACAACTTCATGAACACTTTGAGCAAGAAAATCAAAATGGCGGACCGCTTATACCTTATCAACTGTAAAAAGACTAATATTATAATGGATAAAGTATACGTGAATTATAAAATGCATTATAATGTCTTTTAATTGTAATTGTTATTAATTTACTTAATTTAATTACAAAATACTTTGTTAACAGAATTGTTTTGTATTTAAGAATATATAGAATATTAAGCATTAAAATTTTTCTATGTAGGTTAGAAACTTTCTCAAGTTATTGAAGTCTTCAAAGTGTAAAATATTTTTGTTTATAAGCTGTATAGTATTCCAACAAACATAAAGTAAACCTCGAAGTAATTCCAACTTATAAACACTTAACAAACAGGTCGTATTCTTCTTCAGTGTAACTTTTAAATATACCGGGTATATTTAAGTTTGGTTGTGGCGCTGATATTGGCCAATAATATGTTTGTGATTATTTTACATTTTAGCAATAGTCACAATTATTGATAATTAAAGTCAATAACATCATCACAGATTTATTTAGTTTTTGTACAACAAATACTAATTTTTATTTGACTAATATTATACAGCGGTAGAACTGAAATGGTAATGTTGTTGTGTATATTTAAATTAATTTTGGTTTTTTAATTTTGTAGAGTTATGTTTTTGCTATCACAGTTGTTCTTATTAAGTAATGGTGTACAAAATTCATTTACACGAGCAGGACTCGAACCTGCGATCCCTGATGTACCATCGCTTTACCGCGGCTTTACCTGTTAATATTATGTTACCCGTTAGTATTTATATTACAGATAATCCGGTAAATTACTTTATTAAGACTAAATATTTTCGATAAATTTTATAACATTAATCTGAATTTAGTAACTAAAAATAAAGTATTATAGTACCTTTTAGTTAGTTTAGTGACCTATAAAGAATAACAATCTGTTAGTTTGTAAGCAGTCACACACATTTCCCAGAAACTTCATTTGTATTCAACAGACGTCCGAACTCACCCTCTCGTCCCGGTGATGTTATTTCCTGGATTTTAAACGGGTTTGGTGTTAAGTTTATTCTCATTGCAGTGGTTTCTCTACAACCAACACGTTTGTAATGAGTTTTTTAATCATTGACATAAAAATACATAAATTTTCCAGCAACTTAAATTGTAATTGTCAACTAAATAACAGGAAGACTGTGTATGATATATTGAATAATTCCAAAAAAAAACAAAATCAAAAATCTTTATAGAAAATAAGTTTCATACAAAAAAATTTTTCATTGTTAAAGCTACCACCAGCTCGTAAAAATAATTCCCACAGACCTGAGAAGAGCTGGCTACAGAAACTCCAACCAAAATCAACAAATCAACGTGAGAATTATATATATATATATATATGCACGCGGCTTTGCTAACCCTTAATTCATCATTGGATTATATGTTCCAAAATTCTATGACATATATATTTCATGTCCTTTTATAGGATTAGTTGGTTATATACATTGATTGTAATATTATGAAACAGACATAACAATGCTTTAAAGCTGACTTTACTGTCACTTGACGTCGTAAAAATTTTCAACAAATGGATATAATTCAATATATCATTTGGTATTTTTAAACATATAATATAATACTTATACATAACAAAAATAAACTAGTTGGACTACAATAATTGATTTATTAAATTATTACGTAATTTAAAAATATATATTTTTTAATAGACGAAAGATAATTCTGGATTCAATGTACTTATATAACTCTTGCTTTATCTAAAACTTTATATTTAATATAATCCGAAGTTCATATTAGCAAGATCAATGTCGGGGTAAAGGGAGTAAACAAAGTACTGAAATCTAAGCACTTTGTATTATTTAGAACTTTGAAGTTTTATGAAATTGTACATATTTTTTTAACTATGTTATTGTAACTAACCTCAGAAATTAGACTTCTAAATAGTGTATAAGATAATTAAGTTATGAAATGGAATAGTCACGAGACACAATCTGTACAATAAATATTAGTAATAATATGACTAGTTGAATTCATTAGCAACAGTAAGGTGTAGGATAATTTAAAATTATATCTTTGTTATTTCGAAAACAAAAATACGAAGAGTTGTATCAAGGTTTGTGGTAATGTATGATAATGGATTAAAATATACGCTTAAATGGTAATAATGTTACCATCATTTTGAAACCAAAAAAATCCCATATAAAGTATTATTATTATAGTTGATGTCTTTTTAATCTATGTACAGATTCGGTTCCATTACTATTTTATTATAAATATATATGGATAAATTAAATGTAAATGAAATTTTAATTTAAATACAATTTATTATACATAAAATAAAATGTTAGGCACAAAAATGTACTTTTAAACTGTAAACCTTGTTACAAAGAAGGTAATTGTAGTAAAAGAATTTTAATTTTGATAAAGTCTGTTTAACTAAGGTAAAGTTTCGTGTCAAAAGCCCATTAAGCTTATTTAAAGGACACAGAGTTCAGGCCTGATTGGACTTATCAATTTAGATTTTCTTTAACAAGACAATTTTCAGACACAACAAGTCTAACAATTTTATAATAGACAAAAAAACCACCAGTGGCAATGTCTTTCCTACAAAAATTCTATAAATTTGACTTTGAAAAAAGCAGTAAATATTTAATCTATCAGACTGGAGTTCATATATATATCTTTATCTTCTATTGATTAATCAATATGATTTATAGTGCGTATTAGAAAGGTTATATATATTTTTAGGGCGCGACTTTAAGGAGCTAATTTGGAAAAGAAAAGTTAAAGAAAACAATATTTTAAAACAATGTCCGGAGATATTTACTATATTCACTATATTATATAAGAAGTTAACGTTAAATATACTTCTTATACAAGAAATTGTATTTACTTGATCGTATGATATCATCAACTACTACATCAACGCTCACTCAATAGTGAGTGATCACATCACTATGTGATATGAAAATACTTAAATATATAAGTAACAACACATTGTACAAGTTATCTTAAGATATATATAAAAAGCATATATAGTATGTATGTGTATTCTAGCAAATGAAGTTAATAAATCCTTTCGAATTTCACTTCATTGTCTTAACCGAGAGATAGTTTTAGGGTGAGGTGACGTAATATGGTATTATCAAAGTCGAATGGCTCTAAAGTTTATTCGTTTTGGGTAGACCTCGAAGAATTCGGTCTGCCGATTCATTTGTACCAGACTTTCGAATTTTGGAAAAATTTCTTCACAGCAGGTCTTCTTATGACCCCCTGGGTCCGAAATGACCATTGGTCAAAAAGTTTATATATATATATATATATATATATATAAGTGTGCGTGCGTCCAGATTCGACTTTTGTCAGTACGATAGCGGCCGCAGTTTCGCTCGGATCGCTTTCAAACTTTGCACAAAAATCAACCATCCAAAAATGAAAGTCAAGTTCGTTAACCAGGGAAATCCGGCTACGGGGAGCGCTAGGACCTCACTTTTTCTGATTTCAGTTTTTCGACCATAACTTTTTCCCTCTACAAAGTAGATCAATCGCGTTCATATTATATGATGTCTTTAATGAATACCTATAACTAATGTACATAAACCGAAAAGTTAACTTCAATAACTTAGGGGTGGGGGTTAAAAAACCGAAAATTTTTGGAAAAAAATTCATAACTTTTTTCTGGTAAACATTCTTACATCACAAGTGTTTTTAATAGAAAGGTTATTATGACTCTAAATTTAGGTACCAAAAGTTTTTCAATCAAAGGTACCGTTTCCAAGAAAAAAAATAAAAACCACTTTCAGCTTGAAAATTTAAGGTAGGTAAAACCACGGCATTTTGGGTAGACCTCGAAGAATTCGGTCTGCCCATTCATTTGTCCCCTACTTTCGAATTTTGGAAAAATTTCTTCACAGGAGGTCTTCTTATGACCCCCTGAGTCCGAAATGATCATTGGTCAAAAAGTTTATATATATATATATATATACATATATATATATATATATATATATGCGTGCATGCGTCCAAATTCGACTTTTGTCAGCACGATAGCGGCCGCAGTTTCGCTCGGATCTCTTTCAAACTTTGCACAAAAATCAACCATCCAAAAATGAAGGTCAAGTTCGTTAACCAGAGAAATCCGGACACAGGGGGCGCTAGGGCCTCAATTTTTCTGTTTTCAGTTTTTCGACCATAACTTTTTCCCTATACAAAGAAGATCAATTGCGTTCATATTATATGATGTCTTTGATAAATACCTATAACTAATGTAGATAAACCGAAAACCTAACTTCAATAACTTAGGGGTGGGGGTAAAAAAACCGAAAATTTTTGGAAAATAATTCATAACCTTTTTCTGGTAAACATTCTTGCATCACAAATATTTTTAATAGAAACGTTATTTTTTACTTTAAATTTAAATATTAAAAGTTTTGCCCGTAAACGGTACCGTTTCCGAGAAAAAAAATAAAAACCACTTTTAGCTTGAAAATTTAAGGTAGGTAAAACCACGGCAACTTTTTTCTGGTAAACATACCCTCGTCGCAAATATTTTTAATAGAAAGGTTATTTTTTACTCTAAATTTAAGTACCAAAAGTATTTCCAAGAAAGGTACCTTTTCTGAGAAAAAAAATTAAAACCTTTTTGCTTGAAAATGTTTGATGTAAACAACGGCATCATGTGTTATTCTTAGGTAGTGAGTTATATTTTAAACGTTACACACGAGGTCTACCCACGCGTGTCCCCCTGCGGGCACGGATTTTTTTTTCTGGTAAACATTCCCTCCTCGCAAATATTTTTCATAGAAAGGTTATTTTTTACTCTAAATTTAAGTACCAAAAGTATTTCCAAAAACGATATCTTATCTAAAAACCACTTTTTGCTTGAAATTTTTTGATGTAAACGGCATCATGTGTTATTCTTAGGTAGTGAGTTATATATTAAACGAGTTACACACGAGGTCTAACCACGCGTGTCACCTGCGGGCACGGATTTTTTAAAATTAACAACTTACTTATTAACTATTTTATATTTTTTACGATTATAATATATGAAATTCATAAATCTGACGTTATATTAATTATAGATATCAAGTTTTTATGTCTGTCTGTTTGTTCCAGAGCATAGGTTCTAATGTTTCAGAACATGCAACATGATAAGTTTAAAAACAATTTTTATTTTAATTATAATAATAATAAACAGCAGTTTTAATATATACTTATAGTTCTAAAACTATTATATTAAAATTTAACTGAAAAAGTTTTGCTAATACATAAAATAAAATAAAATAAACGTGTCATGAAATAGTAGATACTTTACAAAATTACATTTTAAATACGTGCATTATTGTATTATATTAATATAACAAGTTATATTCATTTACTATATATAATAATCCTTGTATTAAGAAATGTCAAGTTAACTGTAGATAAAGAAGTGATACTTACTTGTGTAATACCAATAGATAATCTGTATAATTCTATTTAGTCTGCCTTCAGATCTAAATAGCTTATTTGAATATACAAACTTGTTTTTGTGAACTCATAAATTATAATAAATGTATATTATATTTAATATTCAAAATAATACATGTTTATTTCCTCAAGACAATGTCCTTGTGAGATGTTCACGAGTCATCAAGCAATTATGTACACGAGTTAGTTCAGTTGAAACAAAGGAATGCGTCGGTCGTTGGATCAAACATAACGCTCATAATACTCGCGAGTTAACAAGCGATCAGAGATAACAGTTTAGTTACTGATTATTATTCACTGCAGCCGCGAGTGACATGAGATAACGATTACAAAATCTAAAAACTATGGTCCAATTAGTTTTTAATTTTAATACAGTTTCTAAAGGGCAATAAAATAAATGTATTGGGGTATACATCTCGCATTAACCATCCTTATATGTTAATAGTTTTAGACACTGGCAGTGCCGTCAAAATCAATCACATAGTGCATAAGATAATTCAGTTAACATTTAACATTATCTGTGGAGAGAGATAGAGGATTTCCTTTTCACAGTTCGAAGGCGTTGGATTCTGACCAAAGCTATTGTTACACTTTGTTATCTTATTTGTTACTTACTTGTATATAACTAAGTTTTAGGCGAAGACTACAGATGAGTAATTGTACGTTAAAGTTTGAATCGGCACGAGCTCTTGATATACTGCTATGAAATACAAAAGCAAAATATACCTAAAAGTATCACCTTTTATAATAGGAATAATGCACATTATTTTGAATTATAGAATTAATTTGTAAACTTTAATAATTTATATATAATTTCTTTAATAAAGTATCATGAATCTTACACACTAATAGATACATTTTAATAAATTAGGATTACAGTAGTATTATAATCTATATATTTATGCTTACAGTACTTTCAATAAGTCATATTTATAGTCTTCTACGAACATCTGCAAAACTTCAGTTTTAGTATATCTGTACGCCTTCATGAGGGTATTATTTAATATATTATACGAATTGACGTCAACTGTCACAACCAGATTTCTAGATATGTGATCACGTCACAGTTATTAGTGATTGCTTACAGATTTTAAATACAATATGCTTTGTATAGAACAATATATTTCAATGTATTGTATTAAAAGGAGAACAAGTAGGATGCTAAGTTCACAGAAGCAACTCTTTTCTTTGAGTTGAAAGATCCTTGAGAGCAGAGATTTTAATTAAGTACCCTGCAGACGATTTCAAATGTGAATTATAAATATTTTGTCTTACTGTAAGGCTGGAAAAAAGATTAATTGTTTACAAATATTGAAAAATTTACTGAAAGGCTTTAAGATTAAAAGGTACATAAACAAATATTTCAATTTAGATTTTTACATTTATCACCATATTTTTTTATCGATAAACTAAATACATAAAGATTAAATTACTATTCAGAAACATGTGTTTCTGATTTATTATATATCAGTCTTAATTAAACAAATATATGCTAACAATATTAATTATAAAGATTTATAAACATACTTGTAATGTTATTATTCATGGGAACCGAGAATCTAAACTAACAGACAAGTTAAAGTAAACCAAGATCTAAATACTTATAAAGGCATCATAGTGAAGCTGAGTTCCGAGACGGACATCAACTATATATCAAGAATCTTTTTACGCAATCATTTACCATTTCATCAATGATTAATTAGATCAAGTCTTAATAAATAGTATTTCAATATATTACACTTTGGAACTTTTTGACAATTTTATATTTGATGACCAGGATCTCTTAACTGGGATTTTGAAAACCGCTTTGATGAAATTGAGTGTAATTTTATTTACATTAAAAATATTTTAATCTTAAGAACTGTATTTTAAGCAAAATAAGTAAAAGGTCACTGGGGAAAAGCGTGGTTGGTAAGTAAAAGAAGTAATCCTGTAATGAAATTGTTGAGTCTTGAGAGGTCAGCCTCTAGTTGTATAAGACTTGATTACAAATTTTGCTCAGCAAGATCCTATTTCTTTAGCCATTTTAGATAACATCTTTAAGATTGTATTAATAATGATATTAAACACATACTATAGTAAGAAATAATATCCCACATTTTGGATTACTTAACAAATATTAGCTTATTTTTGTATTTTTTATATTTAACATTGTTTTCTGTAGTAATCACTTTGTTTAATTTGGTTAAATTATCTTTAATATATCTTAATATATAAAGCACAAAGACACTCACTCACTGACTCATTCATCGCTCTACAGCCCAAACCGTAAAACCTAGAAAGCTGAAATTTGGACACAAGACTTCTGACATATTGAATAGGTGCAATAAGAAAGGATTTTGCAAAGGTTCAAACCGTTCCAAAAATGCAGCTAAAAAACAGCAAAAAATATAACGCGCCTGTTTGATCCCTCCTAGGTGGTGTGGAAATTCAAACAAAATGTTTGATCACTTTCGCCGTCGTCACGAAGCACGTCTATCTTAATATATAAAGCACAAAGACACTCACTCACTGACTCATTTATCGCTCTACAGCCCAAACCCTAATACCTAGAAAGATGAAATTTGGACATAAGACTCCTGACATATTGAATAGGTGCAATAGGTATAATTAGGTAGGTAGTAGGTAGGTATAATCTTGCAAAGGTCCAAAGTTACAGCTAAAAAACTGCAAAGTTTACACCCCGCTCCCTCTCTTCTCACATTGTATTGCAGTAGAAATTAAAATTATTGGGCCAGTCACTATGTTTATTCTCAACACGCTGCGATGTGAGAAACAAGAGTGTACCTATAACTCGATAGGAATGAAACTCTGTAGTTATCAAACTCAAGGCTATCTCGCACTGATAGCGAGTCATGATGGGTTGGAGGATAAAGCGTGTATGTGTGAAGGGTAGGGTCATGGGTTCAATACTCACGAAAGTCAGTTTTTTTTTGTTTATTCCCGTCGCAAAGCATGGGTAACCTGCTAGTAAGTAATAAAGTTCGCTGAGGGTTCTGGCGAAGTGCCAGAGATAATGTAATTAGTTTGATATTGGGTTAAGTATTTAATGATAGGGAAAGTTTTTTTGGCAACAGTGCCTTCTTGTCATTCTAAACGTACACACAGACTAATAGTGTTGACGAAAGACGTTTGCTACAACCCCAATTTGTCTAAATAATCTGCTAGTTTTGCTATTATTTCCTAACTTTGCTGTATAAATACAATGTTTTGTTTCTTATTCTTATTTCTTATTCTCTATTTGTGACGTGACATTTATGTTACATGTAACAATACTATTTCATTGTTTAAGTAAATAATGTCTAATAAAGTAATAAAGTAAATAAAGTTCTGTGTTTTCTTTGTGTATGTGATGCAGGTATGAAGTTTGAATGAATCTCCATTTTGTTATATTTTTATAGCAGATATTTCTGCTTTCTGATCTGTTAAATCTTCTGGTTTTTTACATATTAATATAATGAAAGCCAAATTTAAGTTAAATTCAGAGATGTTACAATAATTGTAATATTATTGAAAAAGTAATTTATAACATCGCTTCAACATATAAAAATTACATAATAAAATACAAGTACTCAACAAAACTACCAAAATACTAACTTTATTTAGAGAAACCTTTGTACCATACATTGTGAACTCAACACTGTGGAACGACATAAAACTACGGAATATATTTACTGAAAACAGGAATATGCAGCTCTATAGTCGAAGTGCCTTTACTGGTAAAAAAGATTTAACCATAATTCATTATGTTTAAATTGTTCTGCATTTATTAAATGAGAAATATTGTTAGAGCTGTAATTATTTTTTTCATTTTAACATATATTTAATATTAAAATTGTTTCTGATATTGAAATCGTGTATAGTTTATATTCCATGAAATAAATAACTAGAAGTTATATTTTTCTTAAATATCAAACACAATATATTTGAATATTAATACATGTTTCATAATTATAATTTGTATCTGTTAATTTCGTTCCGTTTGGTGTTATTTCCATGTTTATAAATTCATGTAACAAAATACCAAAAAATTGGTGAAGTACCAAAGTACAATGTAGTTGTTTTGGTGTTGGGATAACTGATGCTAAATAAAGTTTTTTTGCTACCTACTGATGGCCCCTTTTTTTTCCAAATGTTAATGAACAGATAATTAAATAAGAGAAAAGCCGTTTCGTCAGTCTAGTCTATATATTTGGACAATAGGGTAATATCTTCTAATATCCAGATTGCTAAATAATTGGTTAATTACTATTGTGTTAAGTGAAAGTCTTTATTGCTTGAGAAAATACAAACACTACTTGCTATTATTATCCCTAATAGTATTTAAAATAAATAAAACAGTACTTGTGCTTCTTTTTGACTTCCTTGTTATATTGGATTCATTGTAAATCTTTGTTACTTATGAAAATTGCAGTTGTTTGAAGTTATTGAATCTAATCCTTAGTATATTCAGAGCAGGATTTTTTATTCGACATAGATATTATATTTCAATCTTATTCTGAAATGTATGCGCCATTTGGAAATTTAAGCAAATGTTACATTTAAGATTTATTATGTTCAGAACAATAAAAATATGACAAAAGGGTCGATACCGAGATCAGTATAGTTTGGTGTCACTACGCTGCTGTAACATTGGCTTAGACACTCTTATCGTTTGTATTTAGTAGGAAAAAACTACGTTATGTATTTATAAATCTGTCCTATAGTTAACAATAATATATTGGTCATATATGTAACAACTATGCACAAAAATATAAAGGTGACAGTGTAATTTAGTAAAAAGTGCAAAATATGATCCAACAAAAAAAAGTAATTTTAAAATACGTTAAACAAATAACAAGATTATTATCATGTTAAACAGAAATGAAGTGCGTATGAGATAAGACTGGATCTGAAAATTACAATAATTTATGATCACAATTAAAACCATTTTAAAGAGATATAAAGGAATCAGTGTACCATATACCCAGTAAGTAAATAACCAACGACAAGATATTTTAGATTTGGTAATTAGATAATAGTGAAGTGTGTGTACGAAGAAATATTATCCTTCTTTTATTTCCAAATATTATCCATCTTTTATTTCCTTTTTTTTAATTAATAAAAATAAAATAAAAATAACTTAAAATCACAAAAGCTAAGTGTCAAGTTAACTCATTACGTTTTCGAATGCAATGTGAAACAGTGCCACCTACCGGAAAATGTACTAACTATCTCTATACCTTCATTTATGCCGTGATCTGCCATCTATCGACAATTAGCAACAACATCTAACACGCTTTCATAGACCGATCAATAAAAACGCTATGAAACGCCTATAGATGGCACCACGAGTCTCATAGCAAAATAAAATATGAATAAAAAAATATGAAATTTAGCATGCAACAACATATAAAACAACACAGTCCAGATATATTAAAGATGAAAGAAGACATTAAAATTATAATAATTAACAGACTTAAGGAAAAATTATTATGATAATTAATTTCCTAAACATTAGATGTGTGTGAATAACATTTGATATTGTGTTCTTTAAATAAGCATGAAATTGTTATTTTTGTCAAATAATTGTATACATGTTTAGGCTATGTACCAATGTTTCATGTCCAATGTTAAATCTTTACTCGTCAGGATTTTAAACACCTTTTCAATTATATTATATTAATTACTGTTGATATAAATATCAATTTATAATGTATATTTCTGTACAACTATTATAAAAGTACTAGTAATAATAAACTTTATTAAAATTAAAATTTTAACAAATCAAAAATTCCCATGAAGGGTAGGCGTCAGGCTGTCGGCCGGCCGTGTGGTGGGCTTTGAAAGAGAAAGGAAAATAACTGGGAAGTATGTAGAGTTGGTTCGTGCAATGTACAGTCGATCTAGTACACAAGTCCGGTCGGCTGCTGGAAACACCGACAAGTTTAATGTGGCAGTAGGTTTGCATCAAGGGTCAGCTCTGAGTCCCTACCTCTTCTTGTTGATGCACGTACAAGAAGAGGCACCCTGGTGCATGCTATTCGCTGACGTCATTGTTCCTGTTGGCAAGCATGGACTTGAGGTGCAGAGTAGACTGGAAAAATGGCAACAAAAGCTGGAGAGTCTTGGCCTGAAAATATGCAGAATCAAACAGCTCTGTGATTTCGGCGGTGTCTCCGGTTCTGTTCCTACTTTTTGGATGAAGTACCGTTATCAGTCTGCTTGGACTTTTTCTACCTTTGTTCTCTCATAAAAATGATGAACAAACATGATACCCGATCTCCCTTAAACTAAAAAGGAGAATCTATAAAACCATCATGAGCCTTGTCTTTATTTATGGTTCTGAGCGATCTGATGGAATGCGTTTGGAGTGACAAGAAAGGATAGAATAATAAATGAGTATATTATGAAAAGCTTAGAAGTAACGCTAGTGACAGAAAAAATTAGAGGTAGAGATGAAAGGCATGTGACCAAAAGTGTGCTGGGTATAGTAGTGGAGGGATGGACAGGTAGAGGACGGCCGAAGAAAAGATAGATGGATTGCCTGAAAGATGATATGAAGAAAAGGGGAATGTGTACAGAGATGACGAGTAACGGGATAGTATGGAAGGAAAAAATATATTGTGCCGACTCCAAAATTGGGATAAGGGCAAGAAGATGATTATATACATGTAACATATGTACTTAAGAAATAAAAGAAAAAATTAATCTATTAAAATAAAAACTCTAAAAATTTTATTTTAAAACTTGAACGTTTTAACTTAAAAAATTAAATAAAATATGTCTTTATTTTTTTCCTTTAAAAAACCACAGTAAGTCCTACTATTATTTATTGCTTACACTCGATTTACATTTATATATGTGCAAATATAAATCTAAAATCTAATAAAATATAAAGTAAAGTAACTGCAAATAAAAGAAGCAAAACTGTTTGTTTTGTCGTTCTCCTCCCGAGGGAATACTTGCATCCGACGTCTCGAGGTAGTTTTAAATAAACAGAATAAAAGATCCGTAACAAATACAATTATTAGAGTTAAGTGAAACAATATCTTATACAAAGATATATAGACTAAACTGTTCAGTGAACTGTTTTAAAATATTATTAATAAAGAAAAAAATAAAAAAAAGCAGAACATTTTTGTTCTTGTCTTAAAAAATATATTAAAGTTGTTGTAAACAATATTACTGAATAATAACATCCTATTACATACCAATTTAACTAGAAATGTTGAGGCTATTAAATTTCACCTATATATCTTCCATATAGAAAGTAATTATTAAATTATTTATGTTTAAAAACAATTTCAATTATTAGAAAATTTTAATTTATTAAGAGAAAACACTTACTAATTTTAAAACTTATTATAATATTTGTATTGTATTGTTATTATCAAGTTTGAAGACACTTTATAGTTTGTTATTAGTGTGAATAACAATTTCAAAATCTCTCACAAAACAATTATTCTGTACAGTTATTATTGTCGCAAACCACATTAAAACCTCCTAGCTATATACTAATTACACTTAATTTATGTGCTAAAGCTGATATTATATACACATTATTTGGGGTAATCTTACTAGATACAAACGATGAAAGAGACGAAGATCTAAGCCAGGTCACATCAACGCGACTGCGACACCGAGTTATACCGAGATTGATATGACCTCCTTTGTCATGTCTCAAATTGTTCTGATCTCTCTGTACATATTATGAAAGCTAAACCTATTACTTGATAAATAAATCGGTATTCAACTGCACTGTACTTAGTTATAAACAATTGTTATACAATATCAAATCATAAACAGGAGACTGTGAACGAGTATCTCTCATCAGCTTTTATCATTAAGCACAGCCTTAATTGATAAATAAATTAACAGCCCATTTCTGAACCGATTATTAAATTAAAAAGGATTCGAGAGCGCTGTCAGGAATTGTGATTGACTGTCACGGCCTGAATCATTCAGAAAAAAATTTGTGATGTGCCTGAATGTGACGTCACAGTTCAAGCCAAAAAATAGTATACATATTGTATAATATTTTAAATGGTTTACTTTTTTATCAAAGGAATTGAAGTTGCAACATTCTTCTCGAATTTCATCGAACAGTGCTCACTGCTTGAAGTATGCAGAGCACCCAATTTATTGTGTTAATTGTTTTCGAAATTTTCTCCGAATTAATTATATTTCAAGAATTAAATGTATATAACTCAGGATACTAACTAACAGTAACTGTATTTTACGACTTTGTTAAAGTGTTAATAATAAAAACTGTACTGGGAAATAAGAGAAAAAATAAAAAAATATAGTTTACTGATATAATTAGGGTAATTGATAAGATTGAGGATTGCTAAAAAGATAGGTTTATAATGCTGATGATTGCACACAATATTATTTTAATTAATGTTTGTTTTGAACCTGCTGCATGTTATAAATTTGTAACCTTCGAATACATAAAACGGTATTTCACAACAAATTATTCAAATATTTCAACTTTAAGTCCTTGTCAAAAGTGAGTATTAATAGTCAATAATAATTAACGTTTGTTTGTGAATTACATAGATTATTTGTTTTTATAATATGTTTAATCGTTTATAAACATGTTAGCTATGTTCAGCAGTTTTAATTTTTTTATGAAAATTTTATCACCTACTATGGGATAGGTCTGGGAGACGGTCCCCGTCGTTCTGCTTTTTGAGCACCATGTCATCGCCTCTCTTGATGTATTAAGCATTATACATATCTTTTTTAATAAGATAACTTCATATAAGTACTTTTAAATATTAAAATAATATAACCACCCTTAATATATTTAATCTATTAAAGTAGTGCTAGCAATTTTAATTTACTTATTATATAAATTGGCATTTAATATTAGGAATTTGTGATTAAGAATTGTAATGCCTTGTTATAAATCCGATTTTATTATAAAGTTTTATACCTTTAAAAGCAGACAGTTATATACTAAATATTATGCTCTATATATTTTTTTCTTCAGCCTTCACCGCATACTTAATTTATGACGAATCATAAAGATTCGCAATACTCTGTATATAAATCGTCGTCTTACGCATTTAATGCTGACGATAAACGACAATTTATTACCGCACACTTCATGAAGCTTTTCTGGAACGTTTATTAGTAATTTTACTTTAATAAGTTTATATTGAATAAGCAGTATCTCCTAACTTATATTCCTATTATAAAAACCTTTAAAAAATATCTATTGTCGTTTAATGTGAAACGTGAAATAATATTAGATTATGATTAATATTGACTCTACTAAGTATTTGAGAATACATTTTGAAGTTACGATAAAACTAGGCTAGTGACAAATGATATAATAAAATTAAAATCATTTAAAAACAAAATACTTTATAGAATACAATAAAATACAAACATGTGTTGAAAAGGCTTTTATAAATGATATTTCAAAAAAGATTAAAATAATATTTATAGGTAATAAATTCATGATTTATAGTTAACAGCTTTATCAAAATTTATTGAATTGTAAACTTAAAACAAATAATACAAAAACGTACATCAATCACATGATTTGTTAATAAATAATATTAAGTTTTGTAAAATAATGATTAATCAATCTTACATTAGTACAATCTTTGACTCGCATTTCATCATTTTTTATCCCAACGTTATCGGAAAGGAGTAGGGTCAGTAATGTGAACCGCGGTGGAAGTCCCCAAAGAAATCGTACGATCGAAGAACCTCTTTTGTAAGGCATAGAACGTCAGTATGACAGAATACGAATGGGAAAATAAGGGTTGAGGGATTTGACTTTATCATCTTCACACGACAGAGAGCGGAGCGACACGTCAAAAGCGATGCTTTGAGTGTACCGACTGTGTGGTATACCGATATTCATGAAATTATTTTAGAATACCGGTAAGATATTATATTTGTGTGAGCAAAACTGTTACTCGCAATGGTCGTGATAGAATGTATACGGATTTAGTAAAGTGTGCTCTTATGTTTAAAAGAAATTTTATATCGATTGCTTATTAGTGGATATAGTAAGAATACTCTACTTGCCATGACTCTAATGTGAAATTTGAAAATTAGGAATGTATTAAGCATTACTACTAGTTAGACGTAACGTAGATACCAAATAATATTTTTGATATCTTAAAAAATCGGAACGCATGTTTATAGGCCTGTGCGTATAATAGGTATATGTTATTCGATCCTCGTTGACATTAATATTACTTTATTTGTAAATTGTCACGCTTCAAGTTTACAGGTTACATCAAAGACACATTACGTGCCTCGAATGCGGAGGAAAAGTTTTGCATAGAACGGGCTTATTGCGCTAATAATTCTCCTTCGAACATCTACCGAAATATTTTTTAAACGTATTTACCGATAATTAATGTATCTAATATATGTGGCGTATAAAATCAAACTTCGTCAGATTCAAAATGGTTGATTTTACATAGTTTAACTTTTTTTATAGCCATATATTACGTTTATTGTTTAAATTTGTAAATAAAGACAGTAAAATACTCAGCCTATTTTTATATTATGGCAAACTATAATAATCGTAGTTTACAAGTTATTGATACTACAAGTGAATTTGACGGCAATCGTTTCTCACAGAAATGGATATGGCGGTTAATGATGTCAATTAATTCAAATTTCTGTTTACTTACCGGATGTTCCAAAAATTTTAAACTTATTAGAAAAAATAAATAATGTACGAAATACAATACGAATTCATTATTAAATAGTAACATCAATAACACAGGCACACAAAAAAAAAAAAACGTCATGAACCAGAGGGGAGACCTCATTATTCCTAGGTTTTTGGGATCGCTGAAACCGAATATGACAATAAAAACTAATTTTAAATGCCAGTTTTCCCGCTAGCACCCCCTTAGTACCTCTTAAGGGGTGAAAATTGAAATTGTTGTAAAAAATCAAGATAGATGTGTCTTTCTACGTTTTTTGGGATGCTGAAACCGAAAATGATAACTAAAAATAAATTCATGACCACTATCACCCCCTACCATCCCTTACAGGGGGTGAAAATTTCATTTTTTTCTATAAAATGAAGACAGATGTGTATTTCTACGTTTTTTGGTATAATGAAACCGAAAATGACAACCAAAAGTGAATTTGATAGCTCTTTTACTCAATACCACCCCCTAACTACCCCTAACGGGGGGGGGGGGGGGTTAGTTTCAATTTTGTATAAAATCAAGATGTATGAAGAAATTTTGACGATTTACAGTAAATGACATGTTTATCAAACTAGTTTGAAGTTACTCTTAGCTCTTATATTAGAAATTCAAATGCTTTATCGATCAGAAGTATCTGATATATATTCATGATTTAATTCTATTCTTAGCGTAACCCAGGAACAACGGCGTGGACGTAGTAGATTTCTGTTCCCTTTTGGAGTGCTGGATTAAAGTGAGTCCCCTTTCCTCTCACTATCCGGGGTGCTGCATTAAAGTGAGTCCCCTTGCCTCTCACTATTCAGCGTCTACCTGTTTCTACGATAACGAACTCTCTTGTTGTCAAAAGTTATTCTAAGTGGTTGCCTTTTATTGGTTCTTTTCTGTTCTGGCAAATCTCTTTTTAAATTCCAACAGTAGTCTGCTAACATATTGACATCCCATTTACCCTGATAGCGCTGTTCCATTGTCTTAAGATCCTGTCTGATGGAACCTTTCACCTTGCTCCTCACTATAGTCTCCTAAATTGGCCGAAAAATAGTAACCTTTCTATTTCGGAGGCATAGAATTAGGTTCAGCATCTTTTAAGCGTTTTACAAGACTGCCGGATGGATAACAGTATAAACAGAATTAAATAGAAAGCAAAAAAAAACAAAAAATGAAACAACTTGTTAAGAATAGGACAAAAATCATGATTCAGTCTTAGTATCATAATAACAAATATATGCATACAATAAGGTTACCATATACTTTATAATCATTTTTTCTCTCAGCATCTTGAAAAACATAGAAATTCACATATTTTCGGTTCCAGCATCCTAAAAAACGTAGAAATACACATCTATCTTGATTTTATAGAAAAATTGAAATTTTCACCCCCTTTAAGGGGTAGTAAGGGGGTGATAGAGGTCATGAATTTATTTTTAGTTATCATTTTCGGTTCCAGCATCCCAAAAAACGTAGAAATATACATCTATCTTGATTTTATAGGATAATTGAAATTTTCACCCTCTGTAAGGGGTATTAGGGGGTGATAGTGGTCATAAATTTATTTTTAGTTATCATTTTCGGTTTCAGCATCCCAAGAAACGTAGAAATACACATCTGTCTTGATTTTATAGAAAAAAATGAAATTTTCACCCCTGTAAGGGATGGTAGGGGGTGATAGTGGTCATGAATTTATTTTTAGTTATCATTTTCGGTTTCAGCATCCCAAAAAACGTAGAAAGACACATCTATCTTGATTTTTTACAACAATTTCAATTTTCACCCCTTAAGAGGTAGTAAGGGGGTGCTAGCGGGAAAACTGGCATTTAAAATTAGTTTTTATTGTCATATTCGGTTTCAGCGATCCCAAAAACCTAGGAATAATGGGGTCTCCCCTCTGGTTCATGACGTTTTTTTTTTTTTGTGTGCCTGTGTAATTGACAAAAATAACACTCTTCTAAACCAATTAAATCAACACTAAATAAATGACACAATCCCATAATTGTCTTGAAATGAATATCTTTCAGAGGAGAACCAAAACCAACGTTATACTTAAGGTTGAATATATCTGAAAAAGGACTGCTTTACTTGAAGGCGGGGAGTACTTGCGATTTGATTTTCATACACTCTCCAAAGTTTTTAATTTTCAATTCAAGTGGAAAATAAAATCGCACACACGATTTTGACCTGCTGAAATGAGGTTCAACAGCTTGACTGACTCAATAAATTTCATGACACTTTCATGTTTATTTTATTTTGTTATTTTTTTACTTTATATCCATAGACATTTGTCCATGCCTTTCATTGTAATTTTAAAACAATTTTGTCATGATTTTAATTGGTAACTTCGCAGGAAATTGTACACCTGCACAAGTTTTCGAAAGCTATTTAAGAAATTAATAGTAATAATAAATAAAGTAAATAGACACTTTCATGTTTTTTTACATAACGTTGTTTCTTGTGTTTACCTCCACGATTCTCTTTAGCAAGATTACCTCTATCTTTGTACGATCTTTGTATAACGTCAGTAACTCGATACTTACCAATGCACAATATTTTAATGAAAGCATCTTTACATACCCTGATCTGATTCTGACGATGTTTTATTGTTACATAATGTTCTATACTTATTTTATTTATTTATTTTATTCTTTATTGCACACACTTCAAGAGGATATTACAAACATAATTTAAAAAATATGAGAAGTTGGCAAAGGCGGTCTTATAGCTGAAGCGATCTCTCCCAGACAAACTTTCGTGAAAGGTGAAATGAGCAGGGGTTGGTGTGGCAAGCACTATAAAATGAACTACAAGACCTACACTCTAATAATATAAAATATATATGGTAATATACATATTCTTATAATATACTACAATTAATTTCTATATAGTTGAATAATAAGTTTTTAAACGCTTTTTAAAAATGCTCAGGGACTTTGAGTGACGTATTTCGGCAGGGAGAGCTTTCCATAATCTGACGCACTTTTCCCTGGACGAATTATCACAATATTTCGTGCGGTGGAATGTGACGTGTAGCTTATTATCGTGAAGAGAACGAAGGAAAAATCGACTATCGTTGCCAGGGACGGTAAATCTTTCTATTATGTATTTTGGACATTGGGAAAAGTATAGGATTCGATAGAGTAAGCATAGGATATAGATGTCTCTTCGGCGACGGACTGACAGCCATTTTAACTGTGATACGTGATCGAACTTTTTGAGCTTAAAAAAAACCTGATGCACATATTTTGCAATCTTTCAAGCTTGTCTAGAAGTTCGTGCTTGAGTTCTGGATAACAAGAATCAATAGTCTAATATTGGTAGCAGTATGGAATTAGCTAACATTATTTTAGTTTTAATAGGTAGAAGATTCTTCCATCGCCTTAAGTAGCTTAGTGTAGCCAAGATTCTCTGTCCCATCTCGGTAACCTGTGTTTCAAAGGCAAAGACTTTATCTATAGTTAGACCAAGGCTTTTAACCGTGTTCCTGAAATGTATGATGACATCGTTAAAACTAACTGAGGATAAATTTTCTATTTTAGCCAGTACTTTGGTATTACCAATCATGATAGCTTGTGATTTTAAAGGATTTATTGAAAATCCAAATGATTTGCACCATTCAGCAATATTATGCAAATCTGAATTTATTTTACTGATGGCGTTCGAAATTATATCAACGGAATTTGATGTATAGATTTGTAAATCATCAGCATACAGGTAAAATGAAGAGGAGATTCTGCAAAAATAGAATTAATGAAAATGGAAAAGAAAAGGGGAGAAAGGACGCTTCCTTGAGAAACACCTGCAGTAAGAGGACAGAACGCAGAACAATTACCTTCAACACATACTTTTTGTTGTCGCCCGCAAAGATACGACCCGAAACAGTCCACTACTTCTTTTGATAGAGAGCTTAGAACCGCAAGAAGTAGATCTAAATTAACGTTAGTCAAGGAGAACAAGAACAGTGACTGAATTGTTAGACAAGTTTTGTCGGATGTCATCACACACTTTAATAAGTGCCGTTGTTGTACTCTGTCTGGTTCTAAACCTGAGTGGAAAGAAGATGGAATGTTATTTTTTGTAATGAAAATACTAAGTTGTTTATTAACAATGCTTTCTAAAACTTTAGAGAGGAAAAACAGGATGGAGATAGGCTGGAAATGCAAAAACTAATGGGGTTAGGGATTTTAGGGATGGGGACAAGAAGAGCTTTTAGCCATTCATTGGGAAAATTAGAAGAAGATAGAGAAAAATAAAGAGTTGAAAAAGGATAGGGGCAATATCATCAAGGAGCAGCAGGATCATCCTACGACTAATTCCATCACTTCCCATTGTATCCGATTTGATAGCAAGAACATGTTTCTTCATCTACTGTCACAGAATGGAATCTAACATGTTGGTGGCTAGGAATAGGCAGGGATTTAAAATTATTAAACACCAATCTCGTTTCTTTTCCTTATCCAGCGCTGTAGTAGAAGTAAAATGTTGGTTAAGAAAATAAGGTTCGGTACACTGTGAACACCTTTTTTTTGACGTCCAATACCCAGCGAGTTCAGAAATATCAGAGCTTTTGAAGCGTTAGCATTTGAAACAGACTTGTGAATAAAATTACGTTGAGCGTCGCGACAAATCTTGCTGCACCTGTTTCGGAGTATTTTATATTTTGTGAGGTTGTCATCTGTGGGTCGGAGTTTGTATTTCCTTTTAGTTTTATTACGTTTTACAATAAGAGCTTCAATCGCCGGAGTTAAGCAAGGCGCCGTGAGATGTTTATATACTTATATTTTTTGGTCCTCTGGACTGATTGAGTCTTGTTATGCAGCATTTCGAGAGACGACAATGTTTCAAAATAAAATTATCTTGATGAATTTTGATGTTTAACATGTAAAAACTTTGAAAAAAACTGACTATATCTTGAGTTTTTAATATTAGGCATATAAAACAGGTATTTGTTTTAAATTTACAATTTGGGTAAAGTGGTAGTCGTTTTGCACGATATCTGAAATAAATATAATACATGGATTTAATAACATGTTTTTACGCGCAGTATTGGGTCAAAAATGAAGAAATAAAGTATGATACCATACTTTCATCTATATCCAGAAAGTTAACAATAATAACCGACTACGAAAAAATGGATTAAAAGCCAAAAATATTGCCTTATTTATGATCTGACGAAATATTTGTGTAGATACCAATTTTAACAAATAAGTATTATTAATGTATTAGAGTTAGTAAATTAATTATATGACTACAACGTCTCAGTAATAACATTGTTTAAATATTAAAACATCAACCTGTATAGCAAAACTTATGAGGATTTGACTTACCGTTCAAGTCCTTGTTTCTCCTTCTTCCAAATATTTTTATTAACTGCTCGTTTTCTTGCATGTTTTGGCGGTACTGGTTTACATTTTTTTTAATCCGACATTATTTTAATTAAAAAAACCTGGACACAAAAAGGTTACCAACAACAACAGCCGCCATAACTAAAACAATTACGCCATGATACTTATCTGTCAAAATGCAGCAATCTACTTGGTAAAACTGAACTTAGTGTCTTTGGCTAGCGAGTAGTTAAGTATGACGGGTTTTAAAATAAAACGGAATTTTTTAAGCCGATTTAGTCTGGACCTAAATCAGCTTGACTTAAAATTGTTGGTGGTATCACAGAACCAAAAAAATCGAATCCATAGAGTATAATATTTTTATTTATTGTTTTGATTTTACACGACACATATTATCATTAAAAAAGAGAGGAATGAAAAAATATAATTCCTCTCTTTCAAACATATTTTTCATGTACGAATTGATAGTGAAGATAGTAAAAAATACATGGGTTGCAATTGCCATTAATAAACCTATTTAAATAAAATGATAGTAAAACACCCATCAAAAGATATATTATGTTTCTTTTGAGCTTTTGTCAAAAAATATTGCAATCTTTGTTACCGGTACAGCTTCAACTGACTAAATCAAGTTAACTATATATTAGTATGGGTATACTTATAATATAATATACCCGTTATTGATCATGCGGCGCTGATGTTGACTTGCCAAGTTAATTTGATGAAATATAATTAATTATAATTTAAATCAAGGTTAAGCACTAAGTACCTATTGAATAGCTCCTATCTTTTATGCCAACAATTCATTTTGCGTTACAATGTTTGAACAAGATAATTAATCAAGTCAAGGATAGACACTAACGATCCGTGGGAAAGCAGGTCACATTTTTGTTGTATTTAATATTTCTAATATTTATGCAAGAATATTGTTCTCAAAACATTTGAACCATTTTCAGAATATTATAGTTATTTAAAATTTAACTTCTTCAATAAAGGGAAATATATTGTACAAATATGACGGACAGTTCCTAAGCTTGATGTGTTCAAACAAAGTCTTTAGTTATATTATGTTACTTTAAATTAAACAATATCATAAATTTATCAATGTAATCATAATATAAAATCTGCAAGTACATTATAGTTTTGATATATTTTATTTATAGGCTGCTGCCTATAAATAAAATATATCAAAACTATAATGAAATGAAGTTACCATAATGAAATGAAGGAAAAAACCTAAAATACGCGTTATACGGTTTTAAGATTTCGATAAATCATACAAACATGTTTAGATTTGCAAATAACTAAATAGTAAGAAAAATTCGATACAGGGATTACCCTGTATCGAATTTTTCTTAATTATAATTAATTTATTCAACCTAATTAAAATATATCATATTTTTATCATAAAGCTTACCAAAGTTACATGGACATAAAAGGATTTTGTTCAAATGATAGATAATATTTAGAACAATTTTAATGAATAATAATAATGAATATGAAAACTTATTATCCAAAATATGGGTCACAAATTTTGCGAATAAATTTGAAAAGATAATAAAAGCAGTACTAAAATTAAATTCAAATTGCATCAAAATACGGGAAACAAATCAAAACAACATCAGAGAAGAACCCTGGCAAAAGTTCTCACCCTCTTGCTCGGAGAAAGCAATAAATAAGAATTGGTCAAAGTCACAAGCAGTAAGACATTTATGTTATGTTACTTCTTTCATATTTCTAATTTATACAAGTGTCCAACACTTCTAGTTTTAAGTTCTTCTTAGTTAAAATAAATATTTAATGTATATTCATATTAATTAATAAAATTTACTAAAAAAATGGTTAAAAATAGTACATTTCAATAACTCTTACTAATTATTATAATTAAAGCAATCTTGTCTTTTTACAAATAATTTGTTACTTGAGCACTAGTTACTTAGAGTTGCTCCAACATTGACCGATTATAAAATCCACAAAACGTCTCCAAGTTTGTTTTCCAGCCTCGACCAGTTTTCGAGTTAATCTTAACATTTATGCCGACGACATTGATAAGATGATAACTTTCTTCCATTTAAATATAAAACAAAGTATTTTGTCGTTAATATATTACCTCAGTATATATAACTACAGTGATCGTAGACAAACAAAAAATGTTAAATGCTTTTGGGAATGAGGTATCACCGTTTAATATTATTACAGGTCAGACCACAAACCTCACGATTTTAATAATACTCTGCATAGTATAAATAATTTATTTAATGCATGGAATATAATTAATGTAGGCATTATTATTGGGTAATAATTTTATACAGAAACTAAAACTTATAATATAATAATAATATATGTGCCTAATGAAGTGACCATTGAGTTGGAACTGACAGGTCTTTTAAAATAGAAACAGTACATATCACAATCTATAAATAGATCTACCGTTTCGGTGTCAGTTCTGGCGTATCGACTAGGAGCAACGACTCAATTTACCATGAACATTGACAAAGCAACTTCACACCATCGATGGGCAAGTATTTAAAATGAAGCCAAGAAAAAAAAATACTGAAAAATAAGTTTTAGATTAAATAACTTTCTATATATACATTTTTTACAGTATTATTTATGAGAAAAATTATTTCTTCATTTTATTTTTATTATTTCCTTTCATTAGGACTAAAATAATAAGAGGAATAAAAAAAATACGAGGAATTAAAAAAACATTATTAATCATTATTATTTAATTTAGCACACAACATTATAAAAATTCCATAAATTAATTATGAATGAACTATTTAAACATTAAACTATTTTGAAAAATATTTTGTGATTGTCGTTAATAATGGTCTAGATTAAAATCATTTTTATCGTTTTATCTGTTATTTATGCAAACATTTAGTGAAGAGGATTTAATGATACTTGGTCTGATTATAGTTTATAGTCACAATCGTATACTAAAATGCTGCTGCTCAAAGTTCTATTTTTTAAATTAGATAAATTTTTAAACTAAAACACAAAAAATGTTTTATACAGTACTTAGTCGTTTAAAAAAATAATCTCTTTTGGAATTACATTTCGGGGGTCGTGGGATGGCTATTATATGAGTCGGTGAAGACAAAGTCGATAATAAAAAAAAATGGTGTCTCTAACCCTCATGGAAAATGATAACAAAATATAAAATTGTATCTTTTTTATTTGAATTTACTTAAGCATTGGTGCATCTTTCTTACGAACCATTGTTTACTAAAATAACGATTAATTATTATGAAAATATATTATATAATAAATGGATAATTTCAAAACGGGAATTCTTATCTTGTACACTGTCACTGTAATAAAGTAAAGTTTACATTACTAATTATTAACTAAATACATTTAATTATAAATGGCATCTATCTTAGAGTCTAAGAGACAAAGAACACAGAGAAAGACCTTTTTGGATAATGATTATCATATCCTCATATTAGTTTTATTGTAAAATTAAAATTAAATTCTCTTACAAGTCTCGTCAATAAAATTGATGCTTTATCAGTCTCAAAATCTTCTTCAGAAATTACTTAATATGCCATTATATTCTTAAACCACATAACTCTGGATCTCTTAAGATCATTCATGAGTCAACATTCGGATTTACTTTAGATGAAAGCCTAAATCACCAAGTTGCTAACACCTGTACCTTTATTATTTACCCTTTCCTGCAACTCTTTTTTATAATACCATAGTATTTCCCGAACGAACTTTTACAAAATTAGAAATGTAATAAAAAAACAATAGATTTTTAAGTAAAATGATTATTATCTATTGAAGAAAAGAAAATGTTAAATACATGTTTATTTATAATTACTAAAAAAATACAAAAAAAGTGTGATTAATAATAATACAAAATAGTAATACAATTAAATATGAAAATAAACTAAATCAATAAATTATAAACAGCGCCATCTCTCGACAATAATGAAAATTTTCCCTGTCCACAGACATCCATACATCCATCCGAGAAAAGTGAAAACAATACAGAACGAACAAAGTTCGTTCGTGAAAATTCACAAATCTTTTTATATAATAAATGATAGATTCTTGCAAAAACTTTCGTTTTTGCTGGTTACAAAACTAGGTTTACAAAAAGATTCTATAATTTATTATTTTTCCAGTGGTTTATCATTCATTCTTACATATTGTTTAATAGAAATCTAGAAAGAAAAGAAAATACATACTAAAGGGATATGTTATTCTGGGTAATCATATTAAAAGCATTATTTGAATGAAAGTTGTGTTCTTCTTCAATGCGGTTGCTATTACCTCGAATTACCAACGAAAATAATTACTCTTGATAACAATTGAACTTAGACATTTAGGGGTAGAAATATATTTAGGGGTATGTTTGAAAAATCGCCAAATCATATATGTAGTGATTATAGATATATATTTGTTTATATATAAAATATATTTATTATAAGGATAGAAATATAGAAAGAGTTTCTAGTCTTTTTATTTTTAGCTAGATATGATTTCAAACAGATCAATTTATTTAAAATCAATAGATTATTATTAGATATCACTTTTTAATTTCTAAATATGTAATATGATCTAATTAATATATATCTATATATATAACAAATACTGTTAAATATTATCAGCTAGAAACTATTAATAAAAAGTCGATGAAATATCAACCGTGCCATATTTTGTTATCTTCAATCTTCTATATACATATTTAGTTTTATGCATTTTATGTACTAATGAACTGTTGAGAAATTCTATATAAGAACCCTCCTAAGTAATTTAGAACCAGATATAAGCCTCGAGTGACCTTCGAAAACACAGTAACTATGATACAGGAGGAAGGTCACGTAAAAAGTATGAGGACCCCCCGGAGGGCATGTATGAAGAGGTTGATGCCTGTGGCCGAGGCGAAAGAGGTATGCAGGGACTGTAGCGTTTGGCGCTCCGTCGTCTCTGGCTACCCCCAAGGGATATGGCGTAAAGCTAAATAAATATCAGAATAAATATATAAATAGTTACGTACTATAGGTACCGAAGCGGTGTGCCTCGGCTAATAGGTACGGATGCTGAATGAAGACAATTTAAAGATATGTTTTTATTTTAATAAGCGATAGGTAATATTAAAATCTTCCGTTTTTTTTTTAATATTAATTTTTGAATATCAACATTCTTATTATTTACAATAGATAGTGGGTTCTATGAGTAATATTAATAAACAAACTTATTCAATATATTCTATAAATATTTGTTCCCAGGCACTAAGTACTAAAATATGGTTTGATTTATTACAACACAGAACGCGTTAACAGAAAGTATAAAATACGAGTATATCTGTCATGAAATTACTAACAAAGTAGGCTTTTGATTGTACTAACACTAGTTAATGAGAAATATTGTTACTAACACTAAATGGACTGAATAAATAAATGAAAATAAATAAATTATTATTATTATTAATAAATTCTGAACATATGATTTAATTGTATTTTTTATTATAATAACTTCACTGACACACCCACACTGACAGCAAGACTCCTAAGTAACGTTCTGGGAACTGTCATTGGACCTTTCTAGCCATTTGGATTCGGGTCGATAAATATGTTATTTTGTGGTTAATGCGACTTCCTTAAGTTATATTTCTTTATTGTGAAAGCTTTTGTCAGTGGTGCACACACAACTAAAGTGTCCGTTAGGCTTTTAGCAAACAAGAACGAAATTGGCTTAAACGGTACGCACTTTCTGTGAACAAAAATACATATATTTTATAGGAATGATTTAAAAAATAATAATTCAATGAATTATTTTTAATGAATGAAAGTTTTTAGATGTTTTTATCTGTTCGTTTTGATAAATTGCCACTATATCTATTATATAAAAATGAATCGCAAAATGTGTCGGTAAGCGCACAACTCAACAACGCATGGACCAATCTTAACAATTCTTTTTTTTAAATATTTCTTGAAGCCCAAGGATGGTTCTTACGGCAAGAAAAATTCGAATAATTTCCAGGAAAACCCTAAAAAAGCCCTTTTCTTTTTCCTATACAAATATTTTAAATGTGGAATAAATAACTAAATGTAGAGTCAATTTGAACTGTATTGTTATTCAATAAAGTTCATATTAAATTACAAGCACTCATTGTTGTCTAAACAATTTAGGTATGTTGCTAACGTCGAAGAGTCAATTCGCGCTTTATTATCGCTGCACAAAGTTCAAATTAGTGATAATACCGTGAACACGACCAAATTAAAAAGTCAAAAAATATAAGAGCTATATATTTGATTGGTCTTGCAATATTCTATCTTTTTTTTTAGTTGCGGAATGCGACATAAATTGTCATCAGTTTTCATGTCATTGCATCTGTCAAACAAACCGCGTTAAAAAGCGTTTATAATATTTAATAATTAATTTTGATTGTTTTATATCGTGTTTTGTGCAAAGTGTTTTAATACCTGTGATTAATAATTATTGCATGTGACATAATTTAGGTAAGTATATTCGATATGCCTCCTATAAGACGAAGTAATTTAGGTAGAAGAAACCGAAATGCTACAAACCAAACTAATTACCGATCTTTTCATACTGCACAAGGACGTGACGACCGAAATGAACGTGAAAGAATTCGTATACCACGAACGCGGGAAGCGAGAGCAAGAGATTCAACTAATAATCGCGAAAGTTTGAATCGAGCTGCTTTCAATAACGATTTGTCAATTGACTACAGTAACCACCAATGTGTTACTATTGGATCTATGAACTTGGTTTGCTCTCATTGTAAGGCATTGAAATACAAAAATGAAGCCAATTGATTGTGTTGCGCAAATGGGAAAGTGAAATTGGATCCACCACCAGAGCCATTGTACTCATTGGTTTCAGGAATAGAACCATATTCCATAGACTTTTTGTCAAATATCAAACAATATAACAATTGCTTTCAAATGACGTCGTTTGGGCCAAACGTAGTTCGGGAAAATTTCATGCCAACTTTTAGGGAATGTATTATAGCAGTTAATCATTATTATTTTAGTGAACAAAATTTCCTGTTAACTAAGTAAATATGTGTCATTAACCTTTAGTTCCTAAATCCCAACACATATATTACTTAGTCATAATATTATTTGGTGATCCAGTATTAGCAACACTTTAATTATTTTGAAACACAATATAATTATTTGATTATGGATATTAGTTACAACTAATTATTACATATTGACATATCTAAGCATATCAATTATTATTTGGTGATTCAAATTAGGAGACAGATATTATTTTTAGGAACAAATGTTATTTCTATTTGGCAAAAATCATTTTTTTTAATTTACAGATACAAGGCCAAATATATCATAGAGCAGATTCACTGTTACCAGTGTCAGATAGCAATTACAAATTCCTGCAAAATTATTTCATGGGCAATTTACCACAAAAAATTGATATGCGTTGTTCACATAACAATTCACTAAAGAGGTCTGTTATAGAACAATTACAAACTTTATTTCATGAGTACAATCAATTGATCATGTTGCTTAAAACTGCACTGGATCGAATGCCATCTGATAATCATAAAATTATAATCAGAGCTGATAAAACACCTGTTGGCCAACCTGTTGATAAAACGCCAGTTGGAGAAAACTTGGAATCCCGTGATATTGTTTTACATCGTCGGAATGATCAATGATAACGTATAAAGGAAACACACCGCTCATATGACGCACTGCAAAATCCCATTATATTTTGGCAAGGTGAAGATGGCTATGATTTTTCAAACAAGATGATAAATCCCATTACAGGTAATAAAAAATATCAGTTTAGCTATGGAGATATATTATCAGTCACTATATTATTATTTTTTCAATGTTATGAAAACAAAAATCTATTTTCAGGTTCTGAAATCAACAAAAAAGTCAGTTCAATGAACTATTATTCCTACCGCCTAATGATTCGTGAAAATGAAGACAATACTCAAATGTCAGCGATTATATCACAAGTATGTTGTAGACATGTATGTTAAAATTGAAACGGAGAGATTAACATTCATCAGGTTGAATCAGACCAAACTCAGATCTGAAGAGCATATTCATCTTCGAGATGCGATTAATACTGATGGAAATGCACAGAATGTTGGTCGGATGACTATTCTTGCAGCAACATACATTGGAAGCCCTTGACATATGCATGAATATGCTCAAGATGCCATGTCATATGTTCGTCATTATGGTACAGCAGTTTTGTTCATCACATTTACATGCAATCCACACTGGCTAGAAATCAAGCAGGACTTATTCCCTGGGCAATCACCCATTATTCGTCATGATTTTACAGCCAGAGTCTGTTTGGAGAGACACGCTGCTGGATTTATTCTGTGGAGTGGCAGAAACGGGGATTGCCACATGCACACATTTTGATTTGGTTAGTTGAAAAGATAAGGCCAAATGAAGTTGATGCAGTAATATCCGCTGAAATCCCTAATGTAGAAGTAGATCCTGGATTGCATGAGGTAGTTATCAAAAACATGATACATGGTCCCTATGGAACTCTTAAACAAAATTCACCGTGTATGGTGGATGGTAAATGTTCAAAGCGATATACACGAACATTAATATCTGAACAAATCACTGGTAATGACGGTTATCCTTTGTATCGTCGCCGATCGACAGCAGACAATGGAAGATCAACAATTGTCAAATTAAATCGACAAGATATTGAAATAGATAATCGCTGGATTTTTCCATATTCACCCATTTTATCAAAGACCTTCAAAGCGCACATCAACGTTGCTATTCAGTAAAATCTATTAAATACATTTGAAAATATGTAACTAAAGGGAGTGATATGGCTGTGATTGGTATTAATGCAGAGAATTCCAATAATGAAGTTACCCAATACCAAATGGGTCGCTATGTTAGTAGTAATGAAGCAGTTTGGCGAATATTTTCTTTTCTTATTCATGTTATTCATTTAGCTGTGCATTTAGAAAATGGACAAAGAGTATATTTTACAGCACAGAAAGCAGTACAAAGAGCTGTACAGCCACCATCTACTACATTAACCATTTTTTTTGAGACATGCCAAAACGATGCTTTTGCTCAAACATTGTTATATTCTGAAATGCCAAAATTTTATACTTGGAATCAATCCTCAAGGAGATTTATACGACGGAAACAAGGAAAACCAGTTCCAGGATACCCAGATGTATATTCCACCGGTGCGGTTGGTCGAATTTATTCAGTACATCCAAGCAATGATGAATATTTTTATTTACGACTGCTATTAGTCAATGTACGTGGCCCAACATCATTCCAACATGTACGAACTGTTGATGGTGATTTGTGTGGATCATACAGAGAAGCTTGCCAACGTTTGCGATTGCTAGAAAATGATGCTCATTGGGATCAAACTCTCAATGATGCTGTAATATGCTGCAATATTCTGTAATATCACAAGCTCATCAAATACGAACATTGTTTTCTATAATCATATCTACATGCTTCCCATCAATCCTTTGGGATTTGTGGATCAAGTACAAAGATAATATGTGTGATTATATTTTGTATCAAATACGGATTAGAAGGGGAAATCCATATATACAAATAAGCGAAGAAGTTTACAATGAAGTATTGATTTCAATTGAGGACATGTCCTTGATGATGTCAAATAAACTATTATTTCAATTACTAAACTCCAACCTGCAACATTTCGAAGAACTCTGCAATGGCAAGGGTTTTGCAGCAATGTGAATTGATAGTTTGGGATGAATGCACATAAAAAATCTTTGGACGCTTTAGATAGAACCTTATAAGATCTACGGAGCAATCATAACCCATTTGGTGGTGCAATGATTTTAATAGCAGGAGATTTTCGTCAAACGTTTTCAGTGATTCCACGATCAACGCCAGCTGATGAACTTAATGCATGTTTAAAGTCCTCCAATTTATAGAAGCATGTGAAGGTATTACACTTAGGCAAGAATATGCGTGTCAAGTTGCAAAATGACCAATCTGGAGACATATTCTCTAAATAACTCATTGATATTGGTAATGTCAAATTTCCTATAGACACCTTGACTGGTTGCATTAACTTTCCTCAAAGTTTTTGTCAGTTAACTAGATCAAAAGATGAACTTATTCATAAGGTGTTTTCAGATGTTGCTTAAAATTACAGAAACCATGATTGGTTGAGCGAACGGGCTATATCGGCTGCAAAAAACATAGATGTGAATGAATTAAATTTCAAAATTCAAGAACAAATTACAGGCGAATTGAGGATATATACATCAGTTGATTCGGCTACACACCAAGATGATGTCGTCAACTATCCGCCTGAATTTTTAAGTTCGCTGGATTTACCAGGATTGCCACCTCACAATCTACAATTAAAGGGTGGATCGGTAGTTATAATGTTGAGAAATATCAACCAATCGCGTCTTTGTAACGGCACACGGTTAGCGATAAAAAAATTATTGAGCAACGTGATAGAAGTAACTATACTGAAAGGAAAGTATAAAGGAAAAGACGTTTTGATACCACGCATCCCAATGATTTCGACTGATGTGCCATTTGTATTTAAACGACTACAGTTTCCAGTGCGGCTTGCTTTTGCTATGACCATAAATAAGTCCCAGGGGCAATCATTAGGTGTTTGTGGTATTAATCTAGAAAACCCATGTTTCTCACATGGTCAATTGTATGTTGCCTGTTCCCGTGTTGGAAAACCATCAGATTTGTTTGTATATTCACTAGGTAATTAAACAAAAAACATTGTGAATCATAAAGCACTACAATAAAAATAAAACAGATTTTTGTTAATAATTATGATTCACTTGATTTACAATAAAGCGATTACTGAAAATACTTATATACGTTTTATTTCATTATTTTTTATTTCATCGGTTATGAACCCTACGTTAATAATATTAGTAATAAATAATTAATTATCTCTATATTTTGTAATTGAAGCATCCACTTCATAAATATTTGTCACCTTTAGGTTCCCACTATCCCTTAAGATTATTTTTCAATTAGGTTTAAACCTTAAGTTCCCCTCTTGGTTTGAAGCCCTCTGGCAGACATCCCAGTCGGGGTTTTTAGTGGGTCTCAAAAGGGTGACCAAAGTTCGTGGAACCGAAGATACTTAGGTCACCCGAGCTGACCTTTTTCTTTAATTCTCCTGAACAGAACCGTCACTATGATGACAGGGTGATGTGTGAGGGCCAGCAGAGTAAGAACGTCTTAAGGTCGAAATATAAACTGCCACATTCCAAATCTATTTAACAGAACGAAGTCTGCCGAGTTGCATAAAAATTGTTGTATTTATTAAAAAAATGTATTTTTTTGATTATTCATGATTTATCTTTTAAAATTTAATTGTTTTGAGTTTAACTTTTATTAAATGCATTAGTAAAACAACCAAATATTTTTAATTATAAACATCTTATCAAAATGAAAAAGTAACATATTAAAAAAAGAATAATTTTACTATTTATTTATCATATTATTTAAAATATTAAATGATAAAAAAAATCCACCAGAAATCTTAATATATATAAATCACGTGTCACGTTGTTTGTACTCCTAAACTAATTAACCGATTTTAATAAATTTACACACCACGTACAGTTTGACCTAACTTAAAAGATAGAATAATTTTCAACTCAATTCATAGTCGCAATATTATTTTATTGCAAATTTTTTGATTATTATTTTGCAGTTAGCTCCTAACAATTTTAAAAGATAATGGCGGTATCTATTGACTGAATTGAGTAATTACGAATGAGGTATCTGCCCTACCTATCTTATTCGTAAGTTTAGTGTTCCAAGTTATTTACTAAAAACTTTGTAATATACAAATAGTGTTATAAATTTGGATAAAATTTTAAAAATAACTATAATTATTTTGTTTTGTGTTTTGCTTAATATCGACTGTAAGAATTTTCATGAAAGATGTACTCTGAACGTTACCCCTTAAATAGTTTACTACAATGTAATATATCAAAAAACAATAGTCACAGCAACGCGTGACCGGGTCTGCTAGTACATATATAATATTAATAATTGTAATATTCTACTATTGTCCGCTGGCCCTTATTCTAAATATTAGGAGTCACCCCAATATACCAGTGTTTTAATGATATACATTACGTCATCTCAGTCGAGACTTACTTTCCCGGTCGCTTCATTTTTCACACTGTCTATTCTTGTCTTCCTCGGTAGCTCTTTTCTCTTCGAACCATTATAACCATTCGTTTTACTCAATAAAAATAAAGTATATAATTCTTGATAGTAATATTTGTCTACATCTTTGATAAGCAAAACGTCTTTACATTACTGATGCAGAAATATTATACATAAGAAATAATCTAAATATTAAAATATTAAAACAATAACAAACCCACATTTATTGCGTAACCTCCCATGCGTATACAACGTAACGCACTGTTTTGATAACCTGATGTAATATAAACGGATCATCCACATAATATGTGCCAATGTTATAACAAAAACTATTTATATGATAATATTTACTTTAAATAACAAACCAGCCGTAAACCCGAACTAAGTTAATTAACTTAGTTAACTTAGTTAAGGTAAGGTAGTATGGACAATTGTCCATTACTGGTCGTCATTACCTGGCGGATGTGTTAGTCATAATATGAGATAAACGTGGCCTATTTGTACGTTATTTATGTTACACAACATGTTACTAAATATGTAAAGGTCCTGTAAACTGTCCTTTCCTAATTTCTAACTATTTATTTTTAATAAATCCATACAGGGAAGTCGTTTTGGCTACTCTTAATATCCTTAAAGGATAAGTATATATTTCACACGCAATAAACAAACGTAGGTAAGTGTCGAGTGTTGTTATTTATAATTCAATTTACTTCTTATTATTCTTTTTAATATGTTTTTAATAAAATACTTAATAAAACACTATTATAACAACAAAATGAGACACTGAAAGGTTTACATTATAGTCGTTAAGAGTTCAAGTGAATAATCTCCAGATAAAAGTTCCTATCCTCGGAGCAACAGCCGCCGACTAAATGGGATAAGTTGTAACAATCACTACGGAAGTACCATAATATTTAAGATATTTTATTTTAGAGTAAAACTTACACTATATTTATTTTGTATGCGTTAATAATACGCAAGAGAACTATATATGAATATAAGCGTCGTTTCAAAGTAAATAACTATTACTTATAAAAAGTTATAATAGTATGACAATGTCTAGAAGTATAATGTGATATACATTATATTGATTTAGAAAGCGGTAATTTAAGCGATTTTAAATCGGTTAAGGTTAATAAGATCGTGAGAGTAATGTGAGGACGATATTTTAAGTTATGATAAATAACTAAATAACGAGTAGGTACAAAGTAAATATAATTCCAGTATAATGTTTACGTCAAATTCCCAAGAAAAACTGCATGAGTTGTTCTACAATATTTTTATTAAACAAAAAAATTTTTTGTTGAAACATTTTTTGCTTGATATCAAAGTAAATAGAACTGTTTAATAGTTTATTTGTAAAATATCAAATATAATTCGGAACTTGCAAAAAATATAAAAAACATAAAGAGGTCGCCACGCGAGGACGCCTCTGATTGCGGAATTTATGGCCTTAATTAATTTATTTAAATACATATCGAAACCGGACCGATCAAACAGTTTTCGAACGAAAAACAATCTTTAAATTGACGTAATAGTTTATTTAGCAAAGTACTAAAGTGTACTCTACTTTGTAAACTTTATATTTCCTTTATACTTTACCAAGATTTATTTTATAATTTAACTTTAGGTTAAAACTTCCGTTATTGGTTTATTTAAAGGTCTAACAATAGAAAGCAAAAAATATATAAAAGTATTTCCCAGTTTCCTAAATGTAATTTCTTAAACTTGCAATATAATCATATATATAAGTGAATTATGACCAAAAGATAGATTTAAAATAAACTAAATTCTATAAAAGTACCATTGTAACTGTAAACTAATACATTCATAATAAAGAACAAACTACAATCCCTCGACCACAGGCGTTAATAAATAACTGAACTACTACAACTGTCTCAGTGCACAATAACTTTTAGCTTTAAAAATAGATTGCAAAAGAAATGTTATTACTCTTTTAAATTAGGTATTAATATACTTTTGCTTCATAATCTTATTCTGTATATCATAAAAATAACATAAGCACATATAATTGTTATTTACGAAATATTCACTATTTATTTATTGGTTCTGAAAACACCTAATGTATGTATAGTATCCTTGATTAGTATTCACATCTGAGTATTATATCCTGGAAATCTGAAGGGAAATAAAAAAAAAACACTTTCAACATTACGTAAATAATATTAATATGTAGTAGCAATGTGTATGATACTTTTAAATATTATAATATTACATAAGGTCGGTCGGGATGACTGCCTAGTTTTGAATAAGGGAATAGGGATCGCCACGTAGCCTTTAACCGTAACCCAATTACGTAGCTTCTGTGATTATAATAATATCAGTCCATGTCAGAACATGACGTAGGTTTCATATAGATTCACATCACGTAGCGCCTCACAGATGCACCCTGTGGGTACAAAGCCTTAATCAGGACTATGTAATAGGATTTGACATTTAAGATACATTGTTGGTGAATTCAAAATGAAATATTAACGAGTAATTGTTATATATTAAAGTCATATATGGAGCTATTAAAAATATTCTGTACTTTTTTAGAATATATCAGACTTAATGAATTTAATATTCTAATGGCAGAAACATGATTTAGGAAAATTAAAGAAACCAATATAAAAATGTATATTTTTTTGTTTCCTTTATAAAAACTCTGTTACTTAGGCTTATAAATGTATACTTCATTAGAGTTATATTATAACGTAAATGTATTTTTATAAGTATAGTTTTATATGCTGTGATATCTCATCAACTCCTACGTTAGCATTCACGCATAGAAAATAAAAGCGCCGAGGAAAAAGGAAGGAACAACGTTTCTTCCGCTTTTTTATGCGCGGGAATAAAAAGAAACGATAGTTGTCTAATATTAGACATATTCCAAGGATTTGTCCTTATTTGATGGCTGTCTGTACACGCGACTTACTCACGTCACTGATAATGCCGGTTTGTTACTATCACAATAATATCAATATAAAAAATAAAAGTTATAGCGATGCTACCCTCCGTGTTATTTCAAGTCTCAGATATGTTTATAATTTTAAATAAACATTTATAACTATAAACATAATAATGCACATACAACAAACTGAACCAAACTACTTAATTTGAATCAAGGACTAATTTAACTATGTAAGCGATATAATAATAGATAATTTAGTATAATCAACTAATTCAATATACCACAGTCATAATTATAATCCAGTACATAATTCAGTTCTATACTTTAGATAATGAATTATCCAACACATTACGCGTCTCGTGGTGTTGTAATTGAATACAAATTGCAAATTATAATCAATAATGATGGTCCATAAATACCAAATGTCACCACTAATACACCCTTAGTGAAATAGTGTATGTATACACTGCTATTATATAATTAATATTAAATATTTTCCTAGTATATTTATAATTAATTTTACAAGCAAGTGGCCTAAAATTCTATTTTCTTGGATCTGTTGCTAAATATTGTACTTACTTTGTATTAACTGAAAATTGTTTACTCTCTTTATATATTTTATGTGACCTACTGTAGCGTAGTTAACAATGTACATTTTATTTTTTATCTATTTAGAATTAAACATAAAAACTGTCATATATTTATAAGAGAAATCACAAAATATATATTTTTTTATTTGAACACTTTACTGCACTGAGTAAAATAAAAAAAAAACAAAAATACAATTACAATTTTAATACCTCACATCTAAAAATAAACTTCCCCAAAACACACTACTCTTATCAACAATATTAGTAAGTGTCAATGAGCAATTAGCTCAAGTTTAATCGGTACAGTAATTACCAGGACCGGTGTTACTCTCTCCAGTCACGTACGGGTGGCGTGTCGCGTGTATTGCTTTAATATTTGCTATATAATATATTATGTTTAAATGTGTGAGGTATAAAATAATTACTTTTTGACGGTTTTGTGAATTGTTCTCCGGTTCGTGGTTATCGTTTACCTGGTCGAGTGTTATCGTTTATTAATTAACCGTCAGTATATGATAATATGTAATTAAAATCGTCCCGGTATATAACTAATTGTTATATATAAATTGATTAAACACCGAAAATATAAAAAAATATGTTTGATCTAATCGTCAAACCGAAAATATAATTGATCTAATCTTAAAATCTAACTGATTTAAATTAATTTTAATAAATAACTAGAAAACTGTCACCAGATAGATTATCTATAGTTATGTGACTGTAGCTCGGGCTGATAGATCATAATAAAACCTTTTTAAATACTTTTTTAGAAGACTAAACCGAAGTAACTATTACAGTTACGTTTTCTCTTTGCTTCTGTGAGTAATGTTACAATTATTTTTGTAAGTGTGGACTATAACTTCGATTTCCCACTCGATGGTGGTAAAACCGAGCTATAGCTATTTGACCATTGGGTTGGCTCAACCGGGAAGGACCACCTTCTCACGGAAGATCGACGTCTAGCAACAAAATTCATTTGGTTCATGTTCCGTCGGTGAATGAGAGAATCCGGATACCCGAGGATATACGGAGAATATCTGCTACGGTCGCCTCCAGTTTTTGAAGGTCGGGACCTGTGTGTACTCTGGCTGTTAGTTGATATGGTTGACCATTTCAGAGTGCATCCGTATCAGTTCCATTTTATTGACGGCGTAGTGTTCCGAAGAGCTTTTTGATCTGATGCCTGCCGCCGAATTTCAAAACTGCACAGCACGTCATCGCCTGCCATGCCAATACCATTCGTACCACCTGGATGCTTGGCGATCACCTACTGTGCAGTTCCCAAGGACCTTTCTTCCCCATACGACTAAAACGTGGAATGCACTTCCTTTAGCGGTATTTCCAGATCGATACCACATGGGTACCTTCAAGAAAAACGTATATTCCTACCTCCAAAGTAGGTAACACTCTGGCGAGTCCCTGGATGTTACAAGAGTTAGTGGGCGGCGTTTGACACCTGTCTTTGATGACCCGCACGCTCATTTGCTTTCCTCTTACATAGAAAAGAAAAATGATATGAGCATAACAACAAGTATTAAACCTTTAGTTTTCTTTATCTACAAATATTATACTAAATAAATAATAATTATTGGTGTAATGCTCTAGTAGTTTATAAGGAAAATGCAGATCGTATTACTTAGCATTTACCAACAGTTTTAAAAGTAAAATTTATATTTGAAGGAAAAAAATGTTGCAACAAAGTATAAAATAAACAAACTAGTAAAATAAAAAAAAATGCTGTAGAAAAGCACAGTATATAAAACTAAATAAAAGTAAGTACTTTTTACATTTACATACATAGAATACGTAATAATATTCAATAAGAAAGACACAAAACTCATTTAATTTTTTTTAACAATAACATCGGTAGTTATCATTATAGCAGTGATATTATTTTGAGTGACTTTCAATAGAGAAGTAGTTAAGTGACTGTGAGACTTCAATAGGACATGATATTATCAGTATTCAAGTGATGAAGACTTATTCGATACCTCCGCAGATGACATCCGTCGCGATGTCGCTAAATATCACTGCAGCTCAGCTGCTCAAACCAATTAAGGACGTGGTTTCTAGTTGGGCGAATTCCTATAAATTTACTGAAAGTTAAGTTTACCAAAAATATTTAAAAAATTGTTAACCAGACACAAATCAAACCTCCAAATTACTGCATAAATAAAATTAATTATTGACTTTCAATACGATGTAAAGGAAATTTTTCAATTCAGAAATATAGTCAATAATGTAGCAAAAACCGAATAAGTCAACAAATCTTCATGAATTCTTAACGAAGTTATAGCGACTTTGAAGACAATTTATTTTTTCTTTATTAATATCCGAAACAAAATATTCTACTTTAATGACTTTATAATACTTTTAACAAAAATAATAAACAAAATATTTAATATATAATTATTTCCATAATTTTCGAACGACCAAAGTTAAAAAGATCATATAATTTTATTTGTGTATACGACTTATTATACAATGTAGGTTTTGAATTATATTTATATGTGATATGCAGTTTTATTATTATTATTATTTTAGAGATTTATAGTATATAATAAATCCCTATCATAATATATGTATATCTCGACAAGCGTAGTGCTTGTATTGTTAATCTCGTTTTATAAAACCCGAGGGATATCTAAACAAGGTCGACTCGTATCCGGGAATTAGTCGTTAATATTAAATAAGCATTTATTTTATTTTGCGAAACGTCCTTTTATTACAATTGTTGCTGGTTTAAATGGAATTTATGAATTATTTATACATAAAAGACTATGAATTTATATTGTAGCTGTGTGAACCTTCATTATATATGTTTATATACAAATATTAGGCTCTGTATGACTTTTTAGTAGGTAACCTTTGAGGTAACGTAGTAAATTAAAATATTGAATAAATTTAACATATTTATGTCTATGGTTTAATATTTATTAAAACTCCTATTCTTATAAACAAATCGGAAAGTATCAGAACGGTTAGTTTAGACATAGAGAAAACATGGAATAGAAATTTACTGTTCATATAATACTGTAACGTCAACATGATAACAATATTTCATATTTAAATGTTCAAACTTTATTAAATGTAAAAGAGATTTTTACATGTTACAACAAAATTGGTTTAAAAAATTGGTACAAGTTTGGTTTCAAAAATAAAGCACGGCATTACTCTCTTGTGTAAAATAACTTTTATAATTAAACTCACAGGGTTAAATGTACTTCATTACATTTACTATTTTATAATGAACATTTTTTTCCTATTCATCCTGTTTTGATTAAATTTAACTTCTCAATGAATACTTATCAAGTACACTTGATCTTACATCAATATGTCACGTTTATGATGACCTAAGTTATCCCATCAAACCCTCGCCTCAACTCATAAAGTTATATCCATAATACACAATAAGTAAAAAGCCGACAATAAAAGACATCTGTGCCGAATAACATTGTAATGTACAAAAAATATTGCATAAAATACCCTCTCACATTCATGGCTCTAAGATTACATATAACAAGACTTATGTACATTATTTTTTTACTCTATTTAGTGATTTTAGATTATATTCCTTAAATGTATATTCCTTTAAATGCGAGTACAGATTACATTACATATGTAATATCTGGAATGAGTCACGTATTTTATCTCTTTTATAATATTCAAAAAGATACAATAAATCTTAATAAGTAGATAGAATAAACCAATTCATTAGAATTAGGAAATCTTCTCATACCGGAAACGAATATCGGTTATATTATTTTATTACTGTTATTATTAAATGTCATAATAATGATTATTAAAATGCTTGTAAATGAAGAACACGTAGATACTAAACATGAGTCACAATTCACCGAATCAACTTTGTATTAAAGTGATACACACCACATCAGAGCTTCATTCCTTTCTTATTTAATTAATAAAAATTTAAGGGACACAATAAACATAATAGGAATAATTTAGTAGATGTTATATTCCTCAAGGCCACAAAATATTGATTCATATTTCAATTGTCATAGGCAGATGCCGAATGGCCAAGTTTATTGTCACTCAGCAACCGCTCCGGGATACGAATTAGTATATTTTCTATAGATGAAAATTCCATAACGTAAAACTGAATGATATTAAATAAGTTTAGGGATATTTTGGAGCTTTCTCCACACATTTCTATTATACGAAACTTATTTTATTCGAGGTATACTTAAAGTTAAAGTTTTGGATCAGTTACTATTATATTTTTTATTCACATTCGGTCATGTACTAATTAACATCTTGAATTTAATTAAACCTCAATATAAAATTAACATTTTTACTGTCGAAATGGCTAAAAGCCTTCTATATAAATATCCAGTACTAAATATATTATTAAATATATATATTAAGAACAAAGCTATACATTTATATATTACCAAGTTTTTGTGACGGGAACATACATACGAGTACGTACATATATACCATGTCTTCAACGATATTTCTGGTCGTAATCGCTCGAAGTCACACACTTCGATTACGAACAGAAATGTCGTCGAAGAAAACAAAAAATAGCTGAGTTCTGTTACTCGTGTTATTAATGTCATCTTTATTTTTTATACAACTTGTTATGATAATAAAAAAGTTAAAATAAGTGATGTTTTTTATGTTAGTAACAAAAGTAACAACCAACAACATCTTATAAGTAGTGTTTCAATTCTACAAAGTATAAATATCAAATGAAAAGAGTTGTATGCCTTCGTTCCATTTGAACATTCTTAAAGTAACTCTTAGTGAGAGCCTCAGACGACTACAGAATATAAATAAGACGCAATCAAAGACGGACTCACTCTATTATTTATCTGTGGTCAATGGTCGGTTACTTCTTTATGGTTTTTGGATACTTCAATATAAGTACCAAAAATTCAAGAAAAACAAGGTTTTCTTAATATATTATTTTAGTAGACTCTTAGTATTGGAATAGTGATAAAGATTGTTACTTGCAATTTATAATATCAACTTACTATATTATGGATGAAAAGCCTGTAACGGTATTAACTTGTAACGCTATTGTACATACAACGTGACGTACCGACATAATGACATTGACATATCAGTCGCTTTGATCTTCAGTATTCTATTTACTTAATGTTCCTATCTATAGACACTACATGGTACGATATGTCACAAGTAGGATAACAAGTTCGGTTGAGTTGTAGATAAGATAGGATTATGAAAAATTTCACCTTCAACGAAAATTTTTATTGAAATTGCACAATATTTAAGAAACTTTAAATGATATGGCAAAACTTTCGGTACAAAATTAATTATAAAAAGAAAGAAAAATCTGTTTAAAATTACAAATAATCGACAAGAGACAGTAAAATACATGTGCAAAATTTTTTTTACAACCTTTTTATCTCTGTGTTATGAGGTAACACTTGTAATACAACAAAAAGTCGTTATAAATAGGAGTAGAAACAAATGATTAAAAAGGTTTTTTTCGTTATTTTATTGTACCCATCTTTCAAATAAAATGATCCCAACTTAACCATCATAAAATATTATTTGATATTTTTTCAATTTGGAGTATGTGAAGTTTAGGAAATAGTTAACTTCTGTAATTAATTCACTTCGTCTGAAAACGCGACTTACCTAAGAAACGTTTATTCTTTTATCCATTCTTTCTAGAACAATTTTTATTACTCAGATAATAAAAGATAATAAGATAAGAGATTGAAACAACAGATATCTATGAATAGATGACTATGAATAAATGTTATAAACAATATTTAAGTATATAGGCTCGAGGATGTATTGAAGCACTTATGTAAAAATCAGGTAAGCAGTTGAGCTAAGTGAGGGCACATTAGTAGGAACAAACGCGAGCTGCGAAGTTTACTAACAGCACTTTATTTTTATATGTTTTTCAATAAATTGTAACATTATTAGCAAAATACTGTAATATTTATTGCATTATCATTATTTTTACAGTATATAAACTTTGTGAGAAATCTTTTTGAATTCAATATTTCTTTTCGTTTACCTTAGCATAAAACAAATCATGTTTTGAAAATTTCTCGCAACATGTAATCACTTGAATAGAATGGAATTGGAAGTCCAACATATTACATTAAAGCATATCCTTATTTTTGCGAAGTGCGCCGGGATAGTTATGAGCTACTTGAAGCTGTTAAAGTGCAAATAATGAACCACAGAACGAGACATTTAAGATTGAGTAATAGTTGCAAAAATATAAGCATTATAATGTTATGGGCTTCGTGATACTACATGCACTGTGGATATACGAGTATAATAAATAATATATTAAGAAACTTAGTACTTTCTTCTTCAAACAAATTCATTTATCGAAACTAATATTTATTTGATCTTGTTATTTTATCTGTTGGTCGGTTTATACATTCCGTTAGTGCAAATAATTAAATTTTCACATTTATGAAATAATATTTCTTTCGTAGAATGCAACTATGGTAAGGTTAAAATTATGAAGTATAAAAAGCTTGAAGCATCAAAGTTGTTCTGTTTTATTGAAAAAATATACCATGATTCAACAGTGAGCTTAGAACTCACAAAAGGTTACGCTTCCTAAAGCTTAATTGATGAATATCCCCGTTTGTAGTTTGGAACTCTTCATAGTAGATATAGTTGTTCTGTGTAAGTTGTTCCAAATTATGGAGCTGGCTATTCCATTGGGTATTTCTTTATAACTTTTTATTTAACAAATTAAACAGATAAAATAGTTTTACCTATTGTCCGTTGTGGTAAATCGAATGCAGAACGAACGAGAGCTATCATTGACTTTTATTAGAAATATATACATTTAATATATTTTTAATAGTTATAATTTTTTATTTTGTACATTATATATATTATTAAAATTTTATAACATATATTGTTAACAGATTCGTGTATGATGGTCTCTTAGATCGTTTTGCATATTTTACATATATATAAGGAGATGCAAACTAGCCATTCTCATCTCTCACTATTTCATATAAAATATAATAACAAAATTGTAACAAATTAAAAACAACTTTCATCTAACATGAAAATTTAACGAAAATACTGTATTTAAGGCAACTAAACCTTTTACCGACTGAATTAATTGTAATTATGCAATAAATCACTAAGGTCTGGTCTCATGGCCCTATTACCTGCGGCCAGGGTGATTAATACGGCGCCAAATTGAAGATTAATAACTAAAATTAATATTGCTATGAAAATAATTATAATTGAAACACTTACTTGGGTAATAAATAATATAAACAAATAGTTTAGCATCGATCAAACGGTGTTCTTGCTCTCTAAAACAAACATTCATAAAATAAGTTGAACTATTAAATAGTACTTTAAGAAGAGTTAGAAGTACCTACTTTGTACTAAGTTTGTTATACCCTGAAAAACTTCAAAGGACCAAACTTCAGGTGAACATTACAGAAGTTTGACTTAGTTTAAAATTAAACACCTAAATAAACCTTGTATTTCAATTTCAATCCCTTTCATTAAATATTTCCTTTTGATTATTCTAATTAAACTTTAACTAAAACTACTTATTAATAACGTTTTCAGAATGGTAAATATTTGAGTCGTTACTTATAACAATGAAATGCTGTCATTTCGATAGAATACTAATAACAATAGTTCTATTTTTAAATCATAATAATCATTTATATTTTGTGACAAACAAAAACGGCCCGCTCTTGTAAATTGTTTGATTACATTTGAAGTAGTCTATAAATATGTTAGCTATTCTGTTTTCTATTTTATTAAGACGTAATGTTTGTGAGCGCAATGTAGGAGGTTATCTTCAAAATCGAATTTAAAAATTCTTACACTAATATTTAGAATAGTTTTCCTGTGTAGACAGAGGCTATATATTATTCCGTTAAAAGGGTCTTCAGGGCGGCTAATTGTGAAAAGCCCTAGTATGATTATAGAAAATTGGTGAAATACCAATTTTCTATAATCATACTTCTTTACTTTCAGATTTTTACAAATCACACGATTCCGGATTTAACTGTGTATATATTTAGTTTAGCCAACTTTACCATATCTAAAACTATCCAGAATATAAACATTAAAGGTCTATCTCATACCCGTGAATAGATATATTAATAGTAAAATAATATATCTTTATTCACTTTTTCCAAGAAATTTAAAATTGTATATTGATTAGAAAAACATAAAATTAAGAGAATAAACGTTAGTTTAAAAGCGAACCAGTAATATAAAACTAACTTATCTAAACTTTTTGTCTGTCATATATGTTGTAAAAGAGTGAGAAGAAAAGCAGAGATTAGAAGGTTTTGTAATTTATTTTTCCCTGAATAGTTACAAAAAAAACACTTTTTAGATGGCATCTTGAAAATAAACAATTTTAGTTACGCAATATCTGATAAAGTTATAAAAAAATAGCAGATTATTTAATTAGAAAATAAACAACGAAACTATGAGACATACGAGTATACTATTGATTTCAAATCATTAACAGGTAGTAACCCCATTAATTATTAACGATTGTTATTAGTCAATACATTTAGCCTGTGTTCACTTCGAATTGACAAAAACCTAATATTGATATAGTTATGACAAACTGATATATATATTTATTTTTTATTAATTAATTGTGAAACGATATTTATTAACTTTAATATTTTATCAACGATTCACACTTCTACCAGAATATACGAGTACATTCAGGTACATGAAATTTAAAAGACAAAAGTAACTGTAATATATAAAAATGTTTTTTCGATAAACGAAGTAGAATAATTAAGAATGAATAACAAACTCTCAGTAGTGTATTATATTATAGTATATTATATTTATTTAGTTTAAGTACACAATAAATATATTGAATCCTTGAAAAATAATTTTAATTGTTTTTTATACTTTTAACAATTTTGAGTCAAATTTGACTCAAAGAATCATGTAGATGTATGATTCTTTGAATTTGAAATTTCTTTCATATTTAGATTAGGTACCGGTGGTTTTTAAAAAGCAATGTTAAATCATTTTGTCTCATTCAGTGATCGTATTTATTTGGAATATTAAGATAATTGTAAAAAATAAGTAAACATAACACCTCTGTTTAAGTTAACAAAACTTTTCAATTCAGAATAGAGATGCTTATTTAATTTAGTTTTGTTCACTCGCAGATTTCAGAATCCCAGACAGATGATCATTATCTTATACATCTGACATATCCACCCGTTCGTAATACTAAGAAAAAGATGCAAAGTATAGTTCAAAATAATACCAAATTAATTAAGCTTTTGTTGTAATTCTTTCATCGATCTATATTTTAAATTATCGCTGGTGAGGTCGTGTATTCAACTTTTAAATATATCATAGTATTTTTTATTTATTTATGGTATTTAAGAACAATATAATAACAATACAAAAAACTCATAAGAGTTTATCACTGTAAATGAGTTTGCTTTAATGTTAGTTTTTAAATTGGTTTGAGAGAAAAAATAGTAAATTGAACAACAATTTCTAAACAAACTTCGTATTTTCATTTTAATTCTATTGACTTTTAATTAAAACATCAAAGGAAGTAACAGCTTGATCATACCGAGGCTTCTGGTACAACTTTACGGAACTCCTAAATATCTGTTACTTGTACTGATTGTTTATTATTGCCAGTTAGTTTTCTTTAAAAAGACTGTTATAAAATAATTGCTCTAATAAAATAATATTGATTTTTTTCAATAAAATAATTTTATAAAATATTTATATTGCGATTAAGTCCATGACATGTCATTCTAAATTTATGATAGACTAAATGTCATTCATGACTCTCTCCTCTTGAAATACTAAAGATCCTTATGATAAGAAAATAAGTTCAACACAAGTGACTCAACCCATACTTTACTTTCACTTAAAGAGATTTTTTTAATTCTGATGACAAACGTCGTAGAACGATGTAAAATTAGTTTTATATCACAGACATGAAATGATGATACTTCAGAGAGAGATATGTACACAAGTAAAAAACCTTGAGAGCGATTTCGGATTATCAGCTTGTTACGCAAGTATAGTCAGGCCAAATCCTTATAATGAGCACCAACTAAATTTGACACGATAAAAATGCAAAATATCAAGTGAAAACGGCACCTCTGCCAAACGACGACTACTAATTTTCTAACTAAAGAAAGTTGACTAATTTAATTAATTATAGGTTTTATATGTAACTCAGTTGTTTTTTAAATTAAATTGATTTTAATAGCATCCCTCGCGGCTAACATGCATAATTAGTTGACGGTTTTTAATTTTTATATTGTACGTTCAGAATGTAGATCATTAAAAATCTTGTATCAATACAAGATCATTTTTATATACTATTGTTTAAACAGCAAAATAGACAATTTTAAATATTGAAAATTATTAAATAAATATAATAATAACACTTATATACATAAGTTTTATTATTATTTTCAACGCAACAGTAAAATATCAAGGCATTCAAACCCTTATTTTTTGAAATCATAATAGATATATTCAAGAAATTGTAGACCAAAATATTAAATTATAATGTGACTGTGGTGGAATTTGGGCAGAAAATTCAAACAATTTCTTATTAAAGACTCGATTCGAAAATTTTGATTAAAATATTTTAACCGGCACAAAGTCGTAAGCATCAAAGTAATAGGTTGCTATGGAAAGCTTATCTACTTTAGTATTACTATTTTGTTCAGTGGACTGTAGAATTTTCATTATACTGGTGACAAAGACCAGGTAAATATTAATTGAATTTTTAGCTCAAAGTACTTTTCCTTCTACAACAATATTACATGGCACAACACTGAAAATACTCAAGAATGTGTTATGTGAAGATAGTTTTATTTTATAGTTACATGGGAGTCCAAAGTGGAGATTTTGGTGTCGGAACTTGCGATGGGGACTCAAAAGACCTTTAATTGTCATGTAAAAAAAAAATGTTGCTATGCTATATATTGAGTATTTTCTTAGTATAAATAATATTTTTTTTAATACGTATTACTGCTTAGATTGGGATAATTTCTTTCGGTTACGGCTACGACTACTCTTCAGTGTACACACGAGTCATGTCCTTTCTCAGGTGGAAACAAACACATATGTATGTGATTACTATTAATAATATTTATTTTGTTGTAGTAACTAGAACATAATTTTATACCACACGTCGGTTTATCTGTGTTCGTAAGGGAAGATATCTGCTACCGTCGCCTTCAGGATTTTGAAGGTTTGGACCTATCAGTAATATGGCTGCGCGTAGACATGGACCATCATGTCAGGATTTAACAGCTTAACAGATTTAACAGATTTAACTCTACAGCACCCAAAATGGTAAGGCAGAAACGGAAGACATATTGGGCCACGTCCAAGCGAAGATAGATAGCCTGCTTTCACAGACTCCTACCGCCGAAGTCATATTCCTCGGTAATTTCATCGCACACAATACCGTTTGACTAGGGTCACGTGTCACCGACTACGCGGGGAGATCTGTTTATCTTTGCTTTGATAAATGGTCATTTATCAAAGCTGGTTAAGACGCACAGTCATCTACCGGATTTACATAGCCATATTTGTTGGATCTTTTACCAACTACACATCGAGGAAAGTACCAAGTCACTGTCGAGGCTACCCTACAATCCTCTGATCATTGATTTGTTCGGAGTGTAAAGCCCATTCAACGGAAAGCTCGCACAAAACCTGCGACACTACAAGTCAGCGGATTGGGCAGCTATTATTATGTATGGCGAAAGATACAGATATGGCGAAAGCCTTCGATCTTTTTTGACACAAGGGATTTTTCTAATCTTCCATCATCTTCCATCCTATGAACTTCCCGAGAATGTATGTATATGAATCACCAGCTTTCTACTGGATGAAGAATAAAAGTCTTTTACGGTTTTTGCTCGACCCTTAAGCCCGTGAACGTTGGTGTAATCCAGGGTGTGTTCCGTCAAAAATTCTGTTCGTTTTCACAACAATGATATGTTCTATAATACACTGTTATGCGGATGACATCACTTGCGGATGATGTTCACGGACGGAATATACTCGGGATATTCTGGCCGAGTCCCATTTAAACAAGGTGTGCTGATTTTGGTAGTGAAGGGATGGGCAGGTAGACAGGACAGAAGGATTGCGTAAAAGACGATATGAAGAAAAAGGGAGTGTGTACAAATATGACGAGTAACAGAATAATGTATGACAGGAAAAAACATAATTCCAACCCTAAAATCGGGATAAGGTCAAGAAGATGATAAACTTCGCCGAGTTCCAAAATAAACTTGCATCATTTATCCTGGTAATGACCTTCCTGGTAATGGTCTCAGAATGGGGTCCACTGAACCTTGTTCAGTTTAATCCCCAAAAGATACAAATTTGCGCAGTTACCACCAGTGACCACTAAAAAAACTTCTTGACTTGGCTTGGCTTGACTCTTTGTGTAGCTTCTATCGTATTTTTTTCTCTCCAAAGAACATCATTGCCTGCAATACCATCCGTATTATCGTAAAGTTTTGAAAAACAACAACAAAACAACAGACATAACTAATGACGAATTTTCTAAAGATGTGTTTGTTTTCCATAGGTCACAAGTTTCAAACCTGTCTGTATCGATGTTTTTGTATTCGATATTTATTTTACATTGTGTCATATTTGTAAGGTGGTATATTATTTTACTATTATGATACTATTCTATAAAAAAAAATTGTATGCCTGAAAACTGATTCTATATGAAGCGAGCGAAACTACTCTTCTAAAATATTGTAATACAATTTCTCTTACCATATTTAGCGCTTTATTCTATTTATTTCATAATGCTTGTTGATGTGGTTTCTTCTCCAAATATACCGAAAAACGACATACGGCGGAACGAAATAAGGCTACAGCCTAGAATTGTACAGTATTTATTAAGCAATTTGATTCATTAGTTTTAAAATAAAAATTACAATGAAATAATTAACAATGGTATGTTGTATGAAACTGACTAAAAGTATCTGTTGTTTGATGGTATTGGTGGTGGTGGTGGTGGTAAAGTGGTATTGGACTTTGGTAATATAATCGTGAGACGTATTTCTATCTAACAACTTACTCGTAACTTTGACGACACTGACGCAGTAAGTTCTCAGTGTCTTTTAGTGTATTGATATTTAACATTCGTGTTTTAATACAAATTCTTTAGATTGATTTATTTAAAATCGATTACATTCCAATATAATTATATCGCGTATGTAAAAATGTAGACGTAGGAAACCGTCGTTTCTATAAAATTCTGTATCTACTGTCGTAGTAAAATAAATTTTTATATATAAATCGAGTAAATTTACGTCATGCCTTAATTAAAACAAAGTCCTTACCTACATTGAAAATCCGTTTCACCGTCATTATAATTCACTTCAATAAATCAAGGCTGCATCCTAATTCAAATGCAAATAAATTTAAGTCAACAAAGCCTAATTTCTTACAGCGTTAATAAAATATGACCTTCATTACACTTTTCTTATTATCATTACAGAATGTTTCATTGTCCAAGCATCTTTGTTAACAGCCGTCTCATTTTTGAAGCCGCGTTCTCTCGTCACACTCAAAGCAACAGTTTATAACTGCACATCTACATTTCTCTGGCAGCTACATACCAATTATGAAGTATCTACATAAAAATGGCATTATTAAACTATAATAAAAACATTAATTACCACAGTGTAGTTCTTTAAATCCTTGTGTCTATTTTATCTCATTATCAATATTATCTCACAAAATTCCAAAAACGTGATTTCTTTTAGAAATTTATAAAATTATCTTCGAAATTTATAAAATTCTCTTCGATATTTACAAACTATATATTAAAAAATTATATTATTCGGGAAGATAAAACAAAAAATATTCGTTTTCATAAAAAATCTATATTCAAGTTTTAAATAAATACATATTCAAGAAGATATGAAATGAAAATACTGTACAGTAAGATAATGACAGATATATTTTTAAAATCTATATCTATGGTCACAAGAAGACAAGTCAGTTAAATCTTTTTGTAGAAGTTTTGAATCTTCGGGAATTTAAATTACTTTAAATATTCATATCATCTGCGTACTAAAACATTTTCAAATATTTAAAACCACGAACAGTGTTGTTAATTAATAAATTAAAAACAAGAGCACCGAGGTGAGAGCCTTGAGGCACTTCTGAAGAGGTTAGAACAAAAACCACGTGTGTTACGGCCTGACTTCGGTCTCAGAGGAAAGATATCAGCCAACGCAGCAGACCACCGCGTATACCAACTTCTACAATAATATTTTATCTATTAATTTACATACATATATAATATTTTTCTTGATAATTTTAAGACAAATAGTTATACAGTAAATATATATAAATCAATTAAAACAAGTCAAGAGGCATAAAATATTACGATAACGTTCGGTACAATTATTGTATTATCAAACTTTAAAACATTTAAACTATTTAAAAGTAGGTTTAGTAAATATTTTTATTCTTGATAAAAGTCCGTTTAAGTTAAATAAGGTAAAAGTTTCGTGTCAAAAGCCCAATGAAGCTTATTAAAAGGCGCAGTGCGGAGACCAGATGGCACTCATCGATTGTGAATTAAAAGATTTACTTTAACCAAGCAAATTTCGAATTCGAATTTCGGAACAAGTAAAACAATTTTACTTAACAATTATACTCAAAGGAACCACTAGTGGCAATGTCTGTGCTACAAGAATTCACTTACATTGACAACCGGAATTTACTGCAATTTACATTGCTTTTATTAATCCTCTATTAACAAGAAACAATAAATTAATTCATTTATAGTTTGTGTTAACATTTTGGAAGACATTTTTTTGGTGTAATAATAAATTATATTGAATAAAAATGTAAAAATAGTCCTGTTAAGAATTAGTAGAAACTACAAAAATTTAATTCGAAATAGGCACACTATTGCGTATTTCCGTACAAAAATTAACAACAGAAATGTTTATAACGGATTCTACGTGTTTATTAGACTTATGTTCTAGATATGAGCTGGCACAATCGCGAAGAGCGATTTCTATCAAAACTATATATATACTTATACATATATATACTTATAAGAAAGAGATATTAATGTTGACTTACCTGTTTATTGCTGGTTGATTTACTGACTATTGTTTATTCTCAGGCTCTGAAAGAGAAGGTTAAAAGTCGCGATTATATTACAACCATTTACTATTGTTTTCGCATATTAAAATATTTGTAAAGTAATAGTATTTGTTTATTTCCTTCAAAATATTCATCTTATAAAATGTATTCACGAGTCATGAAGCAATTATGTAAACAATATAGTTCAGTAGAAAACAAAGGAATGTATTGGTGGAGAAAATATGAAAAAGATAATATTCGGAAAGTTTTCGAGCGATTAGGATTAACAATCTAGTTACTGCTATTACTGTTATTATTCTTTGAAAACCTTAAGTAACGTCGAGTGTATTATGTTGTCGCTACAAGTAACACAGAAGTCACATGACCATGTTTCAAAATCATGTTACAATTATTTTATTTTATTATTTATCATCATTAAGAGATATAATTAAGATTTTTATAACTATTATAATTAAAGGATTTGTTATAATTTCAAGTAAAGTAAGTATTAGGTACTAATTATTAGATTATGTCCTGTATACAGATAATGTTATCCTGGTTTTTGATATTATAGGATAGATATACAAGTACCAATCTTTATTATCTAAACTCATAACAGTTCCTAGAAGACAATTATACACTAGAAAAAATATTATTAATAAAATTCATAAAAAGGTTATTATAAAGGTTAGTATTGGTTTAAAAGACTACATAAATAAAGATTTTTAAGTCCCAGTATTTGTTCTTACTTAAGGAATTTAGAAATTGCAGAAAATTTTATTTAGACAAAGGAATCTGGTAATTTTGCTTCAAAGTGTATTTTTGTATTATGAGTCTTTACAGCTTATAAAGACTCTTAATACAAAGATCATGAACAAACGGATGTCGTTAACCTTCCCTCGCATTTATCACACACCAATTAGAAAGATTTAGTTTCCTTCAAAATACATTTATTATTTCATTATACTTAAAATAATGTCATTTGTAATTTATTATAACAGAAATAAACAATAAAATTAAAAGAATCTGTTATTTATGACATTATTAAATTTGAATGTGATTGGGTATCTTAGCCTGAGAAATTATATTAAAAACAAATAAATACCTTTATTACAGAATTATACCAAATTTAAAATATCCTAGAGTATTTATAGATCTATCAATGTGTTAGAATTAAACGAGTGGGAGTGTTTTGGGTTTAACACAGAATAAGAATAAGTAATTAAAATATCCTTTAGAATTAATAATTTAATAGCTGGAAATGACGACCCATATTGGTTCAGACATTAAATAAGGTCTCACTACTATTATATTGACAATTGATAGTAACTGTTTATTGTGGGTGTCTATGTTGTTGGTGTTACATAAACAAATAAATAAATAATAAATACAAAATTATTATATGACTCCGTCATACGAGATAAGCTTGCAAGCAAGCATCAAAATGATGTTACCTTGAAAGAACACATAAGATACGCACACACACGGAATATAAATAGATAAGTACATATTCACTATCATAAGTGAATATCCTGGATATTTAATGTGACATGAGGTCATCATTCACCCATCCTTAACACAATTACTCGGGGTCGGCGTAAAACTCATACAATTGCTCGTCTGCTTCTACTCTCTGTTATGGCCTCAATTGAGACTTGATTTATATAAAAGTATGTTTATGTCAATCTGTATGTTTTGTTAAAGTATGTAGTCTTTCTGATGAGCGGATGTACTAATACTAGTAATGTTGCGGTCAGAACGATATCTTATTATTGATTTATATCCTTCCATAATAAATCGGTAACAGTTTACTAGGCTTAATAGAGTTTGATCAATTTATAATCACTTTATCTAAATATATTAATACTAATTTGTCTATTTGTTAACACAAAAATATAAACTATAATAGTCTGTTTTATACTTTGGCAAATTCTCTAATTTTATTTAAAAAAAACACAAAAATATACTTATAGCAAAATAATAATAAAATTAATAATGTCTTCTTCGAACATCATATGTAACTTATTAACTTGTCAAAACTAAAATAATACAATAATGTAATAATACACGTGCGACGGAAATTATAATATTTCTACACTTTGTCACATAATAAGCAAATTATTTTGGAAATCCAAAGTATTTTTAGTGTACCCCCAACTTAAATATTTTAGCTGTTTTATAGATATAAAAATATTATATACTTAATGTATGTAATTGAAAAAGGTCTTCAAGTCTGTTCTACAGATGTCCCGTGACATACTTACACATAAAAGTACACACGTAACAATACTTAAACAGAGAAACGATGTACGATGTAATTGGATACTACATCATTTTTTAATTATTTTTATTTACAGTTAAATATATTAAGTTGAATTCTTTAATTCAGATCTTAATATTAATGAAACTTAAAAATGGAATCCGCGAGAAAGGAACCTATGAAAAATATTTTTTTAAAGAGAACGATGTGTGAACGGTGATTAACCTTAGGCCTCGGCTAATAAAAAATGATAAGATATACCTCAATCCTCACACACACACACACGTATATGCACACGCAAACAACTTCAATAAGTACTTACCAATGCATTACATCGGTCCGTACCCGAAGGGCGCGTTCACGGCAGGTGGGCTGAAAGATAATGCACGCTCGAAGTACTAGGCAAGTGTTACATTAGAAACAGCGACCTTACAACACATACACACACACACACACACACACACCGCAATACCACAGTTTATGGTATATTGTGGTTTTGTCGAAGTAGTATCAAGACATGCGGTAGCGTGTTAAACCAAGTTCAAGCAAACAGAACTGGCGAGCATATATTACGAAAAACACGTATATCATGAAATTAATTTATATTTGAAATAAATTACTTTTTAAATAAAAGTCTATATAAAAAAAATAATCTTAATCTTTGACCACATTTGATAAAATGAAAGTATTTACAAATAATGTATCTTTCCTCCTAGTACAACCGTATTATTTCGTTGTTATCTGTTGTTTTGTGCTATTCAAGTGATGTCGTCGTGTTATTTTTTGTCATTTGAGTTAAAAAAAGGTATATGATTGTTAATCTGTTTCGTCAAATCTCCGCAACTCCTTTTAAATTTACTAGTATTATTATTTGACATAAGACCTTTATGTATTTACTCCGTGACTTGCTGTCGTTTTCTCTGTCTTCATTGACGGTATCATCGTTCTTAACGCCGTCATTATGTCTCTTTATCTTTATCTTGTCTTTATCTTTACATTTTAACAAAAAATACTTTTTTTATACGATCTTGAATGGAACGACTACATTTTTTTTTCTAAAATCTGGACGGGATTTTTTTGATAAAAAATATAAAGATATCCAGCTTTGTGACAATTTACATAACTATAATCAAGAAAATAAAATACTGTGAATATTAAATAAAAAATAAATAATAAATAACACGTACTTAGTATATAAGGGTCTGAGAGATTCCCGTGTTATTTATCTCAAACAGGACCCTAGTCGCTGTCAATAGCAATGTTTATTTTCTAAATGCTATTTGTGAATCACAACGAAATCCCTGATGGTGAGTGGGATGACCTTAAAACGTTTTGGAAATAAATGTTTTATTATGATATACATGAGTTAGATTTATATTATCCTTATATATAATATATAATAACATTTTGTTCTACAATAAATAATATATTTTAAAACTTTCATCTTATTAATTATTACATGGTTATTCCAGTAAAAGAATTGTAATTTTCATTAAAGTTCGTTAACAAAAAAAAAGGTTAAAGTTAAGTGTCAAAACCCTAATCAAGGTAATTTAATAGTGTTGAGGCCAGATTGTATTTATTAAATGTGTATTAAAAGATTTACTTTAACAAAGCTATTTTCGGACAAAACATGTGAAATAATTATATAATACTTATAGGAATCACCAGCGGCACTGCCTTTTATACAAAAATTCAATTATTTTGAGAAGCTTATATGAGTGTGTATTAAAACTACTGGAATATAATGGTATTTATATCGCTTTGATTAAACTCCTACAATACACGAAATCAATATAATTTACAACGTGTATTAGAAAGATAATAGATGTAAATATGTTAAGGTAATGTCAGTTATTAATTGGATATACAGTGAGCTGTGTCCTGTCTATGTTTAACTTCGTATGTGAGAGCTGTATTTACTCACACACTAGTCATTTACACGACACTAAAACTACTGAGATATAAAATTAACTTATCACAATGTACAATTTACTTCAAGATATGTTACAAACAAACACACAGACTCAATCAATTACAATCAATAACACTATATATTTATTACGTAATGGTTCTGTTGTAATTATTTTAGAAAATTCTAAATAAAACGACATTTATTGAATTATATATTTTGTTTTATTATATGTAATAAAAATAAAGTTAGTTATAATAAATATAAACATATTACTAGGAAGCGCCAACAAACCCTCAATTTCGACTCGCTGCGCTCGCGAAATCTTGGGTGTCGTTTGCATATTGAGCGAAGCGAGCCCAGTGTATTGACTCATCGTTTCCCATTGACTTCAATGGGATATCAGTTTTTTGACATGATATTTAAAAAAAAAATTTTTTTTGGGGTCATTTTTCTAATTTTTTTTATAAGAACCATCACCTAATGTGTGTCTTTTTGATTGCAAAGTTTCATAATTTTCCGTTCAGTTGTTTTCGAGTCAATTCGTGACAAAGGATGTAAAAAGTCTCCAGTATAACGCTCCGCTCACTTCGTTCGCTTCGCTCAACAAATACAAATGTCTCTAATTTGTGACTTTATTTGATTTGAATAACAAAACACATTCCCTAGTGAAAAAGGTGTTTTAATTACTAGGGAATGCGTTTTGTTTTAACTCTGAACACTCGAGTTTTAATAGTAATATTGGTATCTTTGAATGCGAAGAGTTTGGAGTGATTCCAATTTAAAGTTGCTTTCGGCAGAGATACAAATTGCAAGTAGTTTTGTTCACTCGCAAAGTTCAGAATGTAGATGAATAACTATTATTTGTCATGACACAAGTAGAAGTTTTATTGGTAAGATTATACGTCTTGAAGTACGAGATGTACTCCAAACATAGATATAGAAATTATTATTCATCGTGGTATTTCATTTATGGTATACAATTGATATATTGATATATTAATAAATATTGGTATCGTCAGACAAACGCTTAATAATACACGCTGTTTTATTTAAGACTAGCTGTGATGACGACTTCGTTCGCACGAAATATGTTTTTTAAATAAAAGTAGCCTAAGATACTTTTTATATAGCATCAGCTATCCATTAGTAAAAGTCATGTTAAAACCGATAAAGCCGTTTCAGAGATTAGAGGGAACAAATAGAGTGACAGATAGACAGGCAAAAGTGTTAAAAAATATTTTTTTTATGTAAGTACAGTACTTACTTTCTTTTTCTTTCTTACTTTGATATTTGGATTTACAAACAGATAATTCAATTTTATTTATATTTTTAGGCACTGATACTAGCTCTTGAAGGCCGGTATTCCTTTGGAGGAATGATAACAACCAAAATATTCCAATACAATTAAATTGTAAATTTATTGGATGCTTAGTTCGTGTTTTAACTTTAATTAAAACTTAAGAAACGTTTTGATTACAAAAATCCCATTTTTTCATTTTCATCATTTTTTTGTCAGAGTAGGTTTTTGTTTTGTTTTAAGTGGAACATAAAATACTGATACATACTTGTAATGGATTGTTCTTTGGTATTTACAAATTAATCGCTGGAAATGAGTTTCTTTACCAATATTGTGTATTAGTTATATTAAATATGTTTCTAAAGTAAAGAGTACACAAGACACAAGCAAATATTAATTACTTATATATAACTATATAATGGAATTTATTTACTATAATTTATGTATTGCATATATTGACATATACAATGTGTAAGATAATGATTGTATTACATGATTTATAGTATTTAATATTTTAGTATATTATTTAATTATTGTGTATGGAAACACGAGCAGTGGATTGTGAAAGGGTAAAGTGGTGGTTGTTTACAAAATATAAAATACGGTAATTGTTAAGGATTGGTTCGTTGAATTGTGAATAGAAATTAAAGGGAATAAATAAGTGAATGATAAAATAAATGGTAAATTCTTTTGTGTCATTGTTGAATACGACCTCAGTTGATCTTTTAAATGTTAGTAAAAGTATTTTGTTAACAAACGCTGACTGTCTTATAGGATGTGTTCCTGTTGAAGATGAAATTAATAAGGAAATCATGAAATAGAGAGGTTTCTCTTAATGTTGCAGTTTCATTTAACATAAACCATGTTTAAAGAGCTCTTAAGAAACTTAAAAGGGAACTTATTTATTAAAACTAAAGTTCTTATAAACTACTTCTTCATGTTCGTCTCTTCAATATGAGTCGAGTGTTTTACTGAATAAAGATTGTTTATTGACTGCTTGAAAACGATTCCTTTCCTTTTGCAATTTCATGAAGGTTAAAATATTTGCTTTTACAAAAACTTTAGATTTTCAGTTGATAATAAATAAACTGAAGACACAGAACGTAACATTAACGTAATTAATTATATTGCTTTTAATTAATACAATTATATGACGTTTAGCTATTAATTTAATATTACTTTTGTATTTTTTATGAGTAATGATCAATCTGATGGTATTTTCCATTTCTCATTTAAAAATGAGAAAGAATGCGTAAGCCCTTAGAAGAAGATTATATCGATTTAAGATTGAATCTGGATCAGGAATACAGTAGTTCATAAAAAAGAAAAGATAAAAAAACAAATTCGTGGCTGACGTAGATTAAATTGAGTAGACTGGAATATCGGTACATTTCGGTCATACGCAGTAATTTGCGGACACGATCCAGAAATACGATGGTAAAACAACTAGGAAAGAGTATTTAAAAATATATATTCTTCACAGCACAAGTTGGTTGAATTATAAATAACTGACATTAAATAAGAGAGAGAAATAAGTATCAGTTTCATAATAGAAATAAATTTATGTAAATTCGCATGAATTGTGTAAGTTCGCTTAAAAAACACAAATCGTAACTATAATAATTTGTTTATTTACCTCTGACAGATATACAAGTGGTACAAGATTGGCTTTAAGAAGTTTGAGATTCATTGTATATTTTGAGTTTCTAAAACTTAATTGCCGAAACTCTGCTTTTGTTGAGTATAAATTATATACAATATTTAAGTAGCGTCCTATAACTTATTAGCAACAAACTTTGCCTTGTTTTTATTGTTTCCCCGAAATTATCAAACAATTTTAATGATCGTGAGATGTAAGCCTGAAAGGATTTTATAAAAACATAAAATAGACTTTCGCATAAAAATTTAAGGTATAAATTGATTTGAATTGACATATCAATGCCGATAACTAGTTACGCCTTTGTCGAAATGCAACTTCTCAGGTGGAGCTTAATTAAAGAAATTCGTTCTATCTTGCTGATTATATTTTATAAATATAATATTTTATAAATCTGAAAATATAAAGAACATTCAATTTGAAAGCTACTTAATTATCAATAAATTATAAGAAAGTGTCATCGCGTTACTTTAATATGTTTAATAATAAAACAAATAATCACAGAGATCAAATACGAGCATACACTACACAGACCACACAAATAATAATAATACCCACCCTACCCAAAAAGAACCAGTTGTTTGTTATATTACAGAGTGCAATAGGATTTGTATGAACTTGTTAAAAATGTTAACCTTCTATTTTATATATTACACCAGTTTTGTTGTCACATATACGTCAACTCACTATGTTATATTTTTACATTTGCTACTAAAGTTACATTACATTTACAAGATAATACGTAAGCTCTTTCTTTTGTCTATTTAATTTGTATACTCTGTGTGATCGATGTGCACATGTGTGTTTATTTGTTAATACAATGACGTAAAGGAACCGTTGCACCACTCGGGCGTCATTGTGATCCATTACATACCACAGTCATCATTTTTATGTTCTGCATGACCGGTTTCTTAAATCTAGTTAGTAATGAATAAATTTAATTTCTCTTTTATCTGTTGCGTATGGCTTATTTAAGTTACACTTGTAGAAATTGAAATGACTATTTTGTTTATAAATTATGCTAACAAATCAGCATCTGATCTGCCGTCTTATGGTGAATTGTATGAACCTACGAACATCTGCAAAACTTGAGTTTTAGAACATCTGTACTCTTTAATGAAGGATATAAATATAGCAGACTAGAACATATGAAAAAAAATAGGGGTGTGGGTTAACTTAAATATGATAATCACTTTACGCTGATGTTAAGAAGCTGGTTTTAGCCAGCCCATGTAATCACAAGACACTAAAAGGAGGGGGGAAGTCAGTTTTTTTAGTACAAACTTAATATAGACGCTACATGAAAATACATATGTTTATTGTCTTTAATCTTACTTTACGTGATATCGAGGAACAAATGAATAATTTAATATAAGATACATTTACATTTGTGTTTTTTGAAAATGGTCCACTAGCCATATATTTATATTTATTTTAATGATATAAATACCGAAATCGTAATGTTATTTATATAACGTAAAATGTTAAGATTTGAGTAGAAGAATCAGTATTGTATTTAGGAATCAATAGTAGTATAAGAACAAATGTCTGGACAAGTCTGAGAATTAGAATTTCAGTATATTTCGGTGAAACTGCAGCGCTTAGTAAGGTTCCTTACTAAGCGCTGTTCGAATTCAATTTAATCTTATTATGATTATTTTTGAAATAATTCTTTTTTTATTTTTAAGTGACTTATCTCTTATTTCAAGCACTTTTAACTAATTATATTCTTTTTTAATCGTTAAGTTAAAGTTAATGTTAAATACTTTATCTTCATAATCTTTATAGTAATTTATATTTTAAATAATTGCTTTAGATTTCAATTAGTCTTTTTTAATCTTTACTTTTGTTTTCTTATTTCCTTTTTAAGTGTTCTTTTTCTGCTTCTATTTTTATAACGTTGCATTCTCTATTAGAATGCTGATTTGTCTCCGTAGATCTAAATTTATTTTGATAATACTTTGGTATGGTAGTAAATACTATGAGAAATTATGACAGTCAAGAACTTTGACGCTACAGGGGCGACATTTACTCAAAATATTATCATACTTGTTAGCATACTTATAATTTTTTTTCGGTTTATTTAACTCGTGTAATAGAGATTCTTTTACCTTTACTTCATAATCCTCTAACATAATGTTTAGATTTTTTTTATTTTATATGTTTAAAAGTTCTTACTTCGTAAATAATCTCCAGAAACGCAAAATACGGTATGTTCTTCAAAGTCCAAGAGTGTTATAGGATCGTCTAAATCTTCCTCGTCTTCTTGAAATAAGGGGCAATCTCTAAGATTTTATTTACACTATATAAAAATTTTAACTACTCTCTAATGTATAGAAATATTTATGGGACTGAAGTTTACTTCAACAAGTTTCCAAATCCCTGGAGAGATTTATATAAGTAAAGTGACGTCAGATACGTATTTATAGTCCAAGTATCCTTAGATATGTGACTTAATCTAATAGTACGCCATCTAGAGGCAATTATACCGTGAATAACAACAAAAACCCTCTGAAGGGTACCGTCAAATAAAAGGGCTTATTAGTACATTTTATAATATAACATATTACTACTACCTTTGTATTTTTATAACTTAAACATTTTTTTAAATATAATTTTACAGTCCCTGGATAGCTGAGCTATGGTATTTACGAGTATTATTATTATTTTTTTCTTGACATTTAGCTAAATAAATTTATTGCATCCCTATCCGAATTTTCGGAGCCGTGTTAGAGATTTCGGTCGAGATTTTCAAAAACAAACCCTATTGCTTAAAAATATTAGGAATAATCTTCAAGAATGTTTAATAACCTAACTATTCCTTGGATTAAAAGATGTCACAGTATAGTGGCTCACTTTCATCTCGCTGCCTTTCACTGCGACAGATCGTAATTATGATAGGATACCTCTGGTAAGTGACGTGAAAAGGAATGGAAAATACACTTTACTTTTAGTATCTCCGTTTTTAAATTATGAGGGTCTTTTGAAAGATCTGTTCCAGACGCTTGTTTTTTCTCAATAATGTGGGTTAGAATCTTTCCGCTTTTTTGCTCCGAATTATTGTGCGATTGTTTTTGGTTATAAGAAACAAAATTCCATTCTTTATTAATTAAATAAATTGTTTATAAATTCTCATCTGAGTCAAGATGAGAACAAAAACTTTTAGTGACATCGTTTCTAAAGCATTGTTTTGTCTTGGTTCAATACTTATAATATGCAAAGATGCTGAATAATTTCACTCATTGCTCACAACGATAATTACTTTGCTGGATTTAAAAATATCGTACTTTTATAACATATAGAGCTTATTACTTTGACACATGAAGTTGAAAGGCAAAATTCGAAAAGAATCTTCGGGTGGATCAAATATGTTAGCAATGCTTACAGGGAGACTCGGCTTAATTGTCAGGTATGGGCTTCTTATAATAAAGCTAATACTGGTAAAGCATGGAAGAACATGAGACTTACTCGTAGAGTATTAAGAGGCAAACCTAAATGGTTTCAAAACCACCAAGTGCAAATCAAAATGGATATTATATAATGTTTTTAGAAATCGTAATCTAAACCTTGTTCTGGACCATGCTTACCAGGGACGATGGGTAGGACGCCACGACAAATATCTAGTTTTTAGGAATCAGTGTACCTGATGAGTTTGTTTAATTCAGTCTTTTCAATCAAACAAAGTAAGATAGAAACACTTTGTTGGATGTGTAAGTATAGGAGATGGCGGCCTGAACTTTTAAAAAATATTGCATAATATATATATAAATGATCGCCTAATTCTAATCTCATTTACGCGAAAGATTCATCTAACAAAGTGTAATAATTATTTAAATATTACCCTCCGTTTTACGACCAGGAAACTTTTTTTTTGCAATAGCAATTATCTCTTTTTCATATCAGATTTATAGTTTAACAGTTGAGTTAAGTAGAAAAGTTTTGTAACTAATCTAATTTATTCGACAAATCTGTTGATTTGTTATAATCACCCAAATATAGTAAAGCTCTTAGTTAAAAAACGCAAACACTTTTTTTATAAAAAATATCTAGCGCTGTCAAAACAAACAAAATACTGTTCCGTGAATACACTGTCTATGATATACGGATGTACTTGACATCTGCGTCAGTGTATTCTTACTGAACGCTATAGACTGGTAGGAGGCCGCTGGAGTTCAATAAACTGTACCTATTGATTTACATAATTTAGTTGTCGCAATGTCGGTCTATATTATTGCCCTATTTACTCGTTATTAATTTCGGTATTTTATTTTGTTTTTATTTTATTTATGTTTTGGGAATTATAATAGCACTTATACAATAAAAATTACAAAATGCTTAACATAAATCAATTAAGTTTTATATGTAAGTGATATAAAGAAATAAAAACGTTTTAAATGTTTTAAACAATTTAAACTCTGAATCTATCTGAAGAGAGAAACATGGGGTCATTACAAGTAGAAATATTATCGAAGCTCAAGTCAACAAAATCAATAATTAACTATAATAAATTACCCACTATTTTTACTTTGAAATTTCATAACAATTCACTTCTTGCAAGTAATTATTAAGACAACAATTTTACAAGTAATTATTAAGACAATTAATACATTTCGAAATTGTTAATTTTATAAATTAGGCGATGGTCGTTGATATCAAATTTCGTTTGTTGCCGAGGGCAATTCAAAGCAGCCTGGACGCTACATCGACCAACAGACTCAACTACCTTAATACGTCACTGAGTTCTCCATTTAATAAATTACACTTTGTTAATATCTAGCTGGTTTAGTTGGTATGTGTTATGTGATTACATACGTCATTATATATATAAAATAGTTCAAAGAACACGGAATAAATCTCTAATGTAAACGTAAATTTTAATGAATATTATACATGAATAAATATAGATGCGATTTTTATAATATCCATGTCTTACATAGTGACGTTACCTTATTTATTGAATAGTTTGTAAACATGAACTGAATATGACATGTCACTTTATCTTTGTCTGAGTGTGCAATTGTAGAACATTAACTGGACAGAACAGAATAATAAATTATATTTACTTTAACATGACCTGACTACTGTAAACATTACAAGCAATCAATCAATCGATCTTATAACAAGCAATCTTACAATAAAATTGTTGCGTTCCGAGCGGTCAGCCTGTAGTTATATGAGACTTGATAGCGGTCAGTCTAGTGGTTGCAGAAGACTTGACTACAAATTTTACTTACCAAGATCCTATTTCTTCGGCCATGTTAGATACCATCTTTGATGTTCCATTAAATATAACATACTATAGGTACATTTGAGATTTATTATAATATGTACAAGGATTTTAAAACATTAAATATATACCTCTGTATAGCTTGCTATCGCTAGGTTAGTGTAACCTGCCTTAGATACGCACTTATCGTTTGTATCTGGTATGATTACACCAAATTATATGTAAATATTATCAGACTTAGTACATAAATCAGTGTAGATTTAAATATATAGTAGGACAAGTGAGGTTTGCGACAATAACAATTGTGCAGAGTAATTAATTTATAGTTTTGCGAGCGATTTAGATATTTGTTTTCGAAAAAAATATAGATATATGTAATGGAACTTTGTATATAGTTTACAATACAAGTAAAACAGTAAAACTGTTTGTTTTGCTGTTCTACACCCTCGAGTATACTTGCTTCCGAAGTCTGGATTTAGTTTTTAATAACCATGATAAAACCGCAATAACAAATACAACTATTAGAGGTATAAAATAAGTAAATAATATTTTATGAAAAGATAAATAGACTGAAATATTAAGGAAATTAATTGTGAAAACAAAATATCAATAGAATAACAGAAATAGAAACAGAACAGAACCGAGCAGCTCTTTTTTTCTGTTGAAATATATCTTAGTTATCTAAAATAAATTGTATTAGACATAACATAATGTATGTACATTTTACAATGAAATAAGAACATACGTATATCAAAGTTTATTTATTTTATTGCTGCAGACCTCTTATCCCGTTTGTTCTAAACTAACTTAAGACGTCGGAAGCAAGTGTGCTCCTGAGAATAGGAAAGTAAATAAAACACTTCTGTTTCTTATGTTGTAAACTATAATAAAGTAGTCTTATTTCATTTTTATTCACAAGTTATTTTAGTTTAAATCTTCGAGAAACTTAGTACCAATTTTACATCTATTGTTAATTTTCTTAGATTAGTACTTTTCATAAAATGTTTGATGTTTAGAATTGTTTATATATATTGGATATGTTAAGCTTATTTTGTTTGTTTAATAATATATAATGAAAATTATATTAACACGGCCAGGACTAGAACCTACGACTAACTAACGATTGACTAGTGAACTACCGCGTCACCCCCTTTCTTGATGTATTTATTATTGTATATAGGCGTCTTCCATTAGAAGTCAATTTCATTTACACATTTACTTATTAATATTAAAGTAACCTACTAATTAGTATTTCATATTGGGGATTTGTGATTTCAGAGCCGCAGTGGCCTGTAAATATAAAAATTTAATAAAAGTTATTCAAAACTTTATATAAGTACATAATAATTCCCAGTTCGCATTCAATCAATTACGGCCACGGATTTAACTAAAACTTTTCGTAAAACAGAATAACTTTCCGCCGACACGATTTGTGTTTTACCTTAACATGAAAAACTGTGAAACGAAAATATAATATTGAACTTTAAAATAACGAAATATACGGGAGACATTGCAATTTATAAATGGACGAGAGTTATCACTTTTAAAATTATAATTTATCTTTATATGTAAAATATCGAGAATTAATTAAGTACTTTATTAAATTACTTAAAGATACAATAAACTGTGTAATTTACAGATACATATTATATCGTATATATTAAATAATGAGAATAGTGTGTTAAGGTATTTAAGGTATTGAGATAAAATTTTATTTGTATTTTTTTTGTTTGTATTGTTGTGTTGTATTACTTATTACACTTATCATGTTTTATTGGATGTCAATCGGTAGAATTACACAGATGGTGACTTGAGTAAGATGTGTGAAGGGAGTCAAAATTAAAACCTTTTTATTTAGCCTTTTTTTCCATTTATTTTCTAACATAACATAATAATGTAATCGTCAGTACTTTATTTATAATTTTAATAGAAGAACTCGTAGATAACTTAAGTTTTTCAGATCAGATCAGAAAACATTTACATTCATAGCTTGATATCTTGTAAAATTAGGCACTAACAATGTATTCCTATATTTAAAGCTAGATATTGCAATAGATACGCAATGGGGTAAATTGCAGGAAGGATGATTTGTAAAATTAGATATTTTTTTGCAAAGTTACATTTATTTTAATTTAAACTAATAATAATATTTTCTTAGAAACCGCTGCTGAAACAAAACAAAATTTCTACCTTTTTTATAACGCACGCAAAATTTATGTTTTAATACAATAATAACACGTAGTACCAATAACTGACGTGCGAGGATAACAAATAATCAAATTGGTTTTAATATATTTCAGTTTCAATCATTTATACTATATAGTATATGTCGGCGATAGGTCAGAGATTCCGTGTTCGTTGTCCATTGTAATGAAAATTCACTTAGAATTTGTATAGTTTATTTTCGCACAACTGCTAGTAACAAGAATGACGCAATTGAATAATAGCAGCCATATTTATACTTATTTCTAGGCATGGTCACAATCAAAACTTATTTTAAAGCAAGAGTTGAAATTACTGTATATAAAATCTTAAAATATAGTTCAATATTCACAATTAATATTATGATGAATTTTATATAACTCTTAGTGTTTTATTTAATACAAATTACATTTATATTAAATAACAATCAAAATTTGTTTAAAGCAAATATTAAAATTACTGTATATAAAATCTTCAAATATAGTTAAATCTTTACAATTGATATTATAATGAATTTTATCTAACTCTAAATGATTTATTTTATACAAATTACATTTATTTTAAGATTATAAACTCCATTTCTTACAAGTTTACATGAATCTTCCACAGATTTCGCACCACGTAGGATGCAAATTAAATAAAGTTTGGTTTATTTATTAACATAATGAATGTTGGAGTTATAATAAATCTAATTTAGTTTTACTTTAAATGTTTAACATGAAAAGGTGCAACAATAAGAATTATTAAATAATAAATTTCACATCCAATGTGAATCTCACCGATTGGATATGAAATTTACCAATCACCAACCAATTAGTCAATACAATGTCTTTAAGAGATTGAAATTAGAGAAATAACAGTTTTGTGATTACGAATGATTATTTAAAAACTAATTTTAAATAATTACGAAATTTTTAAAACAATATAATCATTAACATAATGATTTGCGCCTATATATACATCTTAAATTAATTGTTTCATTTTTATATATGTCAACATAGTCATTATATAAGGGTTAAATAATATTTATTTTTTTATATTTATTCTTATAAATGCATTGTTGGTATTCGAAACTGTCTCATAAAAAATATAAATTTATGACACTTTTGTTGGTACATAGCGTCCACGCTGCAACGGCTATAACAAAATATACATCTACTGACTGCAGTGCTTCTGCTTGAAGAAGCAATTAATGAAGCCAAGGATAAAGACTAACGAGCCATGGAAGACACTGCTCACGTCATTTTAGTATGAGGACATTATGTTTCAAAGATTATAGACGACGGAACTCTTCATCAACTATTAACAATAAAATACTTAATTAAAATAAAACGATGTTGCACTATAAGAAAGGTTCCGCCGGCAATGAATTATAAAGTGTTATTATCTGTCAAAATAAAATTATTCATTAAAATTAAAGATAGTGAAGAAATTGAAGATATATATATATTAGAAATACAATTTATAATAATTTAACCGTTTAGTAAGTTTTTATTATATTGTTGACAGTTGTTTTTATCCTAAAAATATTTAGTATTTAGTCATAAATATTTTCATTTCAGTCTTCAGGATCCCTTCATACTTAATTTATCACCAATCATAAAGATTCGCAATACTCTGTATATGAATCGCCTTCTTAGCGTTTAATGCTGACGATAAACGACAATTTATTACCGCACACTTTATGAAGCTTTTCTTGAACGTTCATTAGTAATTTTAATCATTAAATTTATATTGAATAAGCAGTATCTCCTAACTCATATTCTTATTATAAAAACCTTTAAAATTAGTCTATTGTCGCTTAATGTAAGGTGTCAATAATATTAGTTTATCATTAATATTGACTCTAGTAAGTAGATGAGAACACCGTTTGTTACGATAAAATTAAATTGTACAATATATAAGCACAGTATAAAAGAGATAATAAAATTAACATTACCTAAAAATAAAAGATTTAATACATTATAATAAAAAAGCATGTCGCTGTGATGAAAAGGCTTTTATAAATGATATTTCACAAACTATTAAAATAATTTGTAGGTAATAATTTCATGATTTATATTTAATAATTTTATCAAAATTTATTGATCCGTAAACTTAAAGCAAATAATATAAAAATATTAAATTGTTGTGTATCGAGTTTTATTCTGTTCATTAGTGGATACAGGAAAGCCGCTGTCCTTGGCACGATCCTAATGTTAAATTTGAACCTTAGGAATATGTCAAGGGTTACTTTCGCTTAGATGTAACGTTTGACTCCAAATATTATTTTTGTTATTTCAATAAATCAGAGAATATATTTAAAAGTCTGTGCGTATATAAAATGTTATTCATATTCAATCTTCCTTGACATTAATATTACTGTATTTATAAATCACGTCAAGTTATGCGTCAAGTTTACAGGTTACATCAAAGACACATTACGTGCCTTAAATGTAGAGGAAAATTTATGTAGGATGGTTTTATGAGGCCAATAATCTACCTTCATCGCTGAATACATTTAAGCGAAATGATTTAAAAAATATATATTTGTATGCAGAATTTATGAATCTAGTATATTATCATTAAAATACTTTTTCTTTTATATAATATATAAATTATTTTTACATATTATTAAACATATTTACAAGGAGAATATTCGTAATGAATAAACCTAAATAATATAAAATTGTATTTACCGGCACAACATCACCTGTCTTTTCAAATTAAGTTAGCTATATATTAGTATATAGTACACCCGTCGATGATCACGTGGCATTGATCTCGACTGTAGAGTGGTCAGTCAGGACGCAAAGTAAGAAAACCTGGGTAAAATAATCGTTGATGTATAGAGTTCATATATTAAATACATTTACGGAGAGTTTTTAAATTTTACACATTTGAATTAAAATTGGGTAAAAGAATATATATGATAATGAATTATTTAGAAATAATAAAATTTATATTGTTTTTATACATTAAAGGATTTTAGAAATTTATTGCTTACATTTAGTTTAAGGTTTAAGTCAATATATTCACTAAAGTATATAATATATACATATAATGTGGACTAATCTTATTAAGATCAAACGCCTAGTGCAATGTAGACTTAAACCACTATTAGATTAGCGCCAAAATAAAATTAACGGTATACTAAAGTATCTAAAAGTATACATAAATTCTCTGTATAAAAACTACAATATAGTTACATACACACCTACAATTACAGTTGATTGCAATTATAAGAACTATATATCTTTAAGTAAGTGGTTGCAAGTCCTAAATAGGCAAAAGTTTGCGTATCACCTAAACCCCAGCATTTGTTTTAGCGATTCTCGGAGGCACTTTCCTAAGTACTTCGCCAATTAAAATCGAAATTATTAAATTTCGTTGATCCACATTTCATTAATCAATTTAAACTGTCAAATTGATCAACACTGAAAATGTCATCACATCTAGAGAGAAAAGTCAAGAGAGCATCGTTGGAATCGGGCATTAATATGAGTGATTTACGCGGGATCATAACTTTGTATAAAATGCAGGACCGAAAGGGAATAGGGAACTTATTATTACATAAATGACGAAGTTTATATCATATTACTTGATTTGGACGACTATTCGTTTTGTACCGAAGGACAGTGTTTGGTCCATCTGATAGTAATCTATAATGACCTCATGAACATCTTCAGCATAGGGAGATTTGCGAATGCCTTGTCTGCTTTGAGAAATTAGGGGGAACAGAAATAGGGTAGTAGGTACACACAGAGACAGGAAAAAAAATATATAGTTATATCTGACTGTTACATCAAAGTTATTAAACATAGCCATTCAATTTTTTAAAATATTTTTCTTTTCTTAAATTCAGGCCTGATTTTTTGATACAACTTCTTTTAACTTGAAGCTTTGAATGAAGTAAAGGTATTCCGAACCCAATAGCTACGGAAGCGAAGCGGCGGGAAGAAACTAGTTACGCTTAAACTCTCATCTTTTAAGTCTGTATGTTTCAAAGACACATTAAGGAATAGAATACTATAAATCCTTGGATACATTTTTAGATATTTAAAACCAAAAATTTGAAACCAAGTTAAACTATTATCAAAACGTATTATTAAAACAAAATATTCACGAACGAACTTTTCGTTCTATATTGTTTTCACTTTTCTCGGATGGATGTATGGATGGATGTCTGTGTACAGGAAAAACTTTCATTACTGTCAAGAGATGTTTAGTTGATTGAGAGATTTAGCTTATTTTCTTATTTAATTATATTACTACATTGTATTATTATTAATCACACTTTTCTGTGTGGTAAAATACCCTGATTTTATGATTAAAATTTATAAATATCAACGCATAAAATTAGTTATGTTGTAAGCTGTGAGCAATAGAATTAAGAGGTACTGACTACCGTGTTGCTGCTTGATGAGATAATTAATCAAGCCAAGGATAGACACTAACGAGCTGCGGGAAAACGCTGGCTTCGTAATTTTAGTTTAAATTAAATTTCAAAGATTAATATGAGATGTTTAGTGTTGATTTTAGCGGTAAGTATAACGAATCTTTACATTGAGATGTATGAATGTATGAATTTGAGTATTTATGAGTTTTATCGGAGTGTGTTTGTGTATTACCACGTTAAAAGTTAATACTCATTTTCCACTATATGGGTAAGCAATTTGGCGAATAAACATGAAAAGGTAATGAAGGCGGTACTCAAATTGAATTCAAATCGTATCAAAATTCGGGAAACAAAATAAAAAACTTCAGAAAAAAACTTGGCGAACTTTTCACCCTCTTGGCAGGAGAAAGCGATGAATAAGCTATCGGTCCAAGTCACAGGAGAACACTAAGACATTTAAGTTACTCGTAAGTTACTTCTTTCATATATCTAATTTGTATAAGTGTCCAACACTTCTTGTTTTGAGTTCTTCTCTATTAAATAAAAGACGTCTCAAGTATGACTTAAATGTATATTAATATTAATTTATTTAGTTTATTAAAAATAAAGTTTGAAAATTATTAGTACATTTCCATAGCTCTGACAAATTATTATAATTGAAACAAATATTTTGTTTATTGGGACAAACGACTCGGCAGTTTGCTGGAGCTGCTCCAGCATTGACCCATTATAAAAATCTATTAAACATGTCCAAGTTTGGTTTCCAGCCACTTTGAGCGGTTTCCGAGAGACCTTAGTATTTTTATCGACGAAATTGATAAGGTTATGACGTTCTGAGATTTAAATATAAAATAAATTATTTTTGTTCCTGATGTTTTTGTTATTAATACAATATATTGTTTCAAAGTAATTTAAATAATATTACCTAAAAAATCGTGTACAGGTTAAAACACATGGTGCTGTTTAGAATAAGATAAAACAACTACCGTAAACATTTTGAAACAATTTGTAAAATATATATATTATTAAGAAAATTTCGCTACGTTGCTTTTCACGTCCTGTATTAAATATTAAAAAAGTTTGTTTTTAATATGATTTCGATATTATTTATTTGTGAGCGATTGTTTAAAATACTCAAGTTAAACAACTTTGCGTCATTTAATATTATCAACTTTAGTGTCCACAAAAGGTCACCATAATAATATTTTTTTCCGTTTTTATTAATATTTTTTATAATTTTAAAAATTAATATATATATATTAATATATTTAAACCATAAAATATAATTAATATAGGCATTATTATTGAATCTTCAATATCTACCGTCTAATGTTGATTGTATGTACCTGATATATTGACCACGAGCTTAATAATGTAAACTGAACACCTCACAACCTTTATATAAATCCACAGTTCCGCTGTAGTTCCGTCGTATCGACTTATCTAGAAGCAACGTCTCAACTTCCGATGAACAGTGACAAAGCAAGTTTACGCCATTCAATAGGAAATTGGTTGAAATGAAGTCAAGTAAGAAAATTGGCTGAAAAATAAGTTTTATATTAAATAACTCTCTGTTTATAAATTTTTTAAATGAAAATTTATAGGTACAATAATGTTTTAATTTTATTCTTATTATTTCTTTTAATAATATGAGCAAATAAAATATTTCTTTTGCTTATATAACTAATCTTAGGGTATAAAATTGAAAAGCCTGACATTCATTATGAATTAATTATTAATAAAAATAATCGTATATAAAGATGATCTCAAAACACTAAAAATATTCAGAAAAATATTTTGAGACAGAGAACAGACCCTCTTTTATCTTTTTTTATCTGTTTTTCTATACAAGTATGTCCTAAACAGAATTAAATGAGACTTGATTTGATTTGATTAAAGCTTATAGCCACAATTAACTACTAAACTAACTAATTTCTCTTGATAGCATTTTTACTAAGATACTCGTTATTTTAACTTTCAAAGAATGATGTAGTCACTCTTTAAAGGCGTTCAATGATTTTGTAACTTTGGTGTTCTGAAAAGCTACGTGCAGTGATGATCACTTACTGTGAAAACTTATTTTACTTATATTAACAAAAAAAAGATAAGCATCGACAGGAAAATATATGTTACAAATATATCTAGGGTATTTTATCTTTTATTGTAAGTATAAAAATATAGTAAGCGTTTCTAGACTTTTTATTTTTAGGACCAAGATATGATTTCAAAGAGAGATATTTATTTATAATTACACAGATTTTTGTTAGATGTTACTTTTTTATTTTGCTGCATCTGCTTGACCCTATACGCTAAGTCTTTATATTACTGATGCAGAAATATTATGATATGAAAAGATATAAACTTTAAAATAATAATAAACTGATACAATGACGTTAACCTTCAATGAGAATATTTCTACTAATCACTCTAAATATAAGTAAAGAAGATTACTTTTAAATTTTACTCCACTATATTATATTGTGACTCATTATTTTGAATCAGATTAGATTTAATAAAAATGGGTCGTCGTTGCGATGTGGGTCAATATATTTTACTCGTACATCATAATATTTACTTTAAATAACTAACCAACCACAAACCCTCACTAAGTTAATAGTCCATTACTGGTCGACATTACACATTATTTATTCGCCACACGTTACTAAACATATAAGGGTCCAGCAAACAGCCCATAAAAGATTTATTTTTTCCTAAATCCGTAGAGGGAAAGAAGGAAGGATAAGTCAATGTTTCGCATGATATGCGGTTATTTTGTGTTACAATATTAACTAAACGAAAGGTAGGTAAGTGTTGAGTGTTCTTATTTAAAATTCAATTGATATCTTATTATTCCTTAAAATATATTTTTAATATAACCATAACAAAACACTATTATAACAAATTGTCTCCAATGAAACACTGTAAAGGTTTACATTACAGTCGTAAAGAGTTCAAGTGAATAATCTACAGTCGCAGCAGCCGCCGACTAAATGGGATAAGTTGTAACAATCTTTACGGAAGTACTGTAATGATCAAGATATTTTAATTTACACAAAAACACACTATATTTAGTTTCTATGTTTTATTAATAGACAACAGAACTAATGGATGAATGGATGTAACTGCTGTTTTAAAATAAATAACTATTATGTAAAAAAAGGTATAGTACGGTGTAGATATATAATGTATATCTTTAGGCATGAGAAATTAAAAATCGGCTAAGAAACATAAAAACATTTTGCTGAAAACTGTTTTGCTTGATATCAAAGCAAACAGAACAGTTTTTTATTGGTAAAATATCAAACAGAACTCGAAATGTGCAAAAAAATGTAAAATAAATATAAAGAGTGCAATCACTGAACGCCTCTGATTGCGGAATTTATGACTTTATCTTATTTAAACGGATATCGAAACCTGACCGATAAAACAATTTTTGGACGAGAAACAATGTTTAAATTGACGTTATAGTTTATTTACCAAAGTACCAAAATGCACTCTACTTTATAAACTTTATATTTTTTTTGAGTTAGGGGACGGAGCGTTCTATTGGAGACTTTTTCACATTCTTTGTCACGAATAGGCTCGAAAACTACTTGACGGAAAATTATGAAATTTTGCATTGAAAAAAACACACATTAGGTGATGGTTTAAAATAAATGTTATGTCGTTGAGGAATAAACGCCAAAAAACTGGTATGTCATTAAAGTCAATGGGAAACGATGAGTCATTACTCTGGGCTCGCTTCGCTCAATATGCATACTGCACCCGAGATTTTGCGAGCGCAGCGAGTCGAAATTGAGGTCTGTTGGCGGCCCTAGTTAAAATATCTTACATTAAGACTTATTAGCACATACTTATCGATACTTATTAGCTTCAATACACTTTAATAGTATAATTATTATTATCTATTGAAATAAATTAATAATACATGAAAACAACAACTCAGCAAACAACAGAGAACAAACACTGACAATTGCAATGTATTGACCCATTTACTAAATGTAATTCAACTTAAACCTGCAATATTATCTTATTTATAATCCAACAGGGATCAAAGATGCACTTACAACAAACTCATTTCGATAATAAAATATAATATACTCTTGTAACTATAATACATACTTAACAGGGAATTGCAGTCCAGCGACAAGAGGCGTAAATAACTAACTGAATTTCTACAACTGTCTCAGAACACATTCTATGATATATTAATTTCACGTTTAGTTTACAGTACCTAGACCTTCATAAGTTAAGTATCACAAGAAATATACTTTTATTTTATAATCCTATTCAGTTTATCAAAAAAACTTTACCTTATACGTTAACGGTAATTGATATAAGTACATCTATTTTTGAAGCTGAATATTTACTATTTATCACTTCTTCACTGGTTTTCAAAACATATTAATTATATACAGAAAAGTTTAAAGAATATGAAACAAACTAAATGGTTCACATTACGGAAATAATATTATTATGTAGTAGTGATGGAAACGGTACTTTTAAATATTATCAGAGCATATGAGGTCGGTCGGAGGAATTATCTAGTTTTGAATAAGGGAGTAGGGGTCGCTACGTATCCTTTTAAACTTTAATCAAATTACGTAGCTTCTGAGACCATAATCATATCAGTCCATGTCAGAACATGACGTAGGTTTCATATAGATTCACATCACGTAGCGCCTCACAAATGCACCCTGTGGGTACAAAGCCTTAATCAGGACTATGTAATAGGATTTGACATTTAAGATACATTGTTGATAAATTCCATATGATATATTAATGAGTAATTCTTATATTTTAAAGTCACATGTAGAGCTATTTAAAATATTCTGTACTTTTTTAGAATATATCCGACTTAATGAATTTAATATTCTAATCGCAGAAACATGATTTAGGAAAATTAAAGCAACGAATATGAAATTGTATATTTTTTGTTTCCCTTATAAAAACACTGTTACTTAGGCTTATATATGTATACTTCATCAGAGTTAAATTATTACGTAAATGTATTTTTAGAAATATGGTTTTATGTGCTATGATATCTCATCAACCCTTACGTTCAAAATCATTCAAAGAAATAAAAGCGTCGAGGAAAAAGTAAGGAACAACGCTTCTTCCGCATTTTCATGCACGGGAATAAAAAGAAAAACGATGGTTGTCTAACATTAGACATATTCCAAGGATTTGTCCTTATTTGATGGCTGTCTGTACACGCGACTTGCTCACGGCACTGCTAACGCCGGCTTGTTACTATCACAATAATATCAATATAAAGACTAAAAGTTATAGCGATGCTACCCTCCAGATTAATTCATTTCACTATTTATAGTTTAAATGTTATAAGTTCGTTTTTATAATAAAAAAAATAAGAATAAGATATCTAGCTTTGTCAGTTCTCGGAATACTGTATATACTGAAAGGTCTCAAATATGTTTATAGTTTTAAATAAACATTTATAACTATAAACATAATAATGCACATACAACAAAACTCTGACTATTGAATGTAACCCAGAGCTTATTTAACTATGTAAGCGAGATAATAGTAGATAATTAATTAGTTTAATCAACTAATTCATTTTACGACAGTCTCCAGTACATAATACAGTTCTATACTTTAGATAATAAATTACTTTTTCTTGGATCTATTGCTAAGTATTGTACTTACTTAATATTCACTGAAAATTGTTTTTACCCTTTATACATTTTATTTTTAGGTATATACCTACACTGTAATGTAGTTATAAATATAAATATATTTCTTATGTATATATCAATACCGAATTAAACATTCAAGCAATCATATATGTATAATTTACAGTTTTTTTTTTAAACTTATTTAAATACTTAATTGAACTGTGTGAAATAAACAGGTAACAAAAAATACAATTACAAAATGAATACCTCAGATACAAAATAAACTTCTCTAACATGCTTACTACCCTTATCAACAATACTAGTAAGTGTCAATGAGCAATTAGCACAAGTTTAATCGGTACAGTAATTACCAGGACCGGTGTTACTCTCTCCAGTCACGTGTGGGTCGTGTGTCGCGTGTATTGCTTTAATATAGGGTATATAATATATTATGTTTAAGTACATGAGGTTACATTAATTACTTTGTGACGGTTTTGTGGAATGTTCTCCGGTTTGTGGTTGCCTCGTCGAGTGTAACTGTTTGTTAATTAAACATCAGATATCATATGTAATTAAACTCGTATCGGAACACTGAAAATCTAGATAATATATTTGCACTAATCTATTTAATTGGTCTTTAAAAGTAACTAGCAAAATGTCTGTAAAATTATAGACTATCGGAAGTCATTTGAATGCAGGTCGTATATGGGCTGGTTCGATCATGCCAGTAACAGGGTGTCTTAGAAGAATAAACCGAAGTAACTATTATAGCTAGGTTTTCGTCTAGCTTTATTAAGTAAGAGTCTTCTGTAAGTGTGGATTATAACTTGGAAGAACTATACTTAAAAAAAAAAATAAACATTTTGTTTTATTTTCCTATATGTATATACCAAACAGGTATACACCAAATAAATAATAACATTACTAGTATTATAATTATTGGTTTAATTCCTTAATAGTTATTATAAAAAATGCAAATTAACCTACTCTACCTTATCACAGAATCTCAAAAATAGTATTTATATTTGATAGATTAATGGCTTAAAAGTATAAAAGAAAATTTGACTTCATACTTACTGATGATGATAACATAACTTAACTTAACTTAATTTATCTTCACACCATATCCCTTGCGGGGTAGCCAGAGACGACGGAGCGCCAAACGCTACGGTCCCTGCATACCTCTTTCGCCTCGACCACAGACATTAACCTCTTCATACATGCCCTCCCGGGGGGTCCTCATGCTTTTTACAATGATGATAACATAAAATACATAAAATAATAATCAATACGAAACACTTGATTGAAGCCAAAGCTTATTTAATTTCCTTCAACAAGGCATCGGTAAGAATTAAATCAAAATTATTTGTTCGTAGAAGATGTATGACTTTGTGTGACTTTCAACAGAGAAATAGTTGATTGACCGTGAGGATGTTATCAATGTTCAGTTTATAAAGACCTTTTCCATACTCAATCCCGCTCAATATGAATGCTTTTTAGCGGCTCAAAGCAATTCACGACGTGTTCTCGTAACGCTTGAAGTTTATAAACAAAACTCTGTTTGGTAATAAAGGTAATGGTTACCAAAAAAATTTAAAAACATTGTTAGCCAAACACAAATTAAACCTCTAAAGTACTGCATAAATAAATTTATTATTAACTTCCAATACGACGTGATTGATTTTTTAAGGAAAAAAACATTCAATAGTGTAGCAAAAGACGAATAAGTCAACAAATCTTCATGAATTCTTAACGAAGTCAGTGACTGCTGAGATAATTCCTAAACCCAAAGATACAATAACCAGATAAGGTATTTAATATTTTATTATGTTTAAAATAAAAATAAAAATGAAGAGGATATTTTATTGAAATTAATTGTTTCCTTAATAAATGAATTAAATATTTATTATTAATTTTTTTTATAGCTTTTATTATTATATAAATATAAACAGATATTATTTTATTAGGATACTAGTAATTGAATAAAAAAATGGATGGAAAAAAATGGAGTTAGGTACACAGAAGGTTTACTAGTCATTGCCATACGCACAGACAAAACGGAAATCAAAGGTATGATTAGCTCATCTAGTTTCTATATTATTATGAGAATGGGCACTACGGAACTTTACATATGATAATGAGAATTGCACGAACCGATATGTAAATACAGTGTTTGATTTATTTATTACATATATGTCACAGTAATCACATTTACTAGTATTAATGTGAAAAATAATTTCAGTATCCAAATTTTCAAGATTTGTTCGTAGGCGGACAGACAAACAGTGTATGTAGTATATAATAAATCACCAATATATATTATCTGGACAAATGTATTACTTGTATTATTTACCTCAGTGTATAAAACCCGAGGGATATCTAATGATAAAAAGACGGGATTAAGCTCATGTATAAGACAACTTTTCATATAATTATACTCGCAAGTTCAAACATACTACTACTAATTACATTCCCCAATATTTACTATATAATAAAGATGTTTTTCAGGCCGATACACTTAATCTTAATAAGAAAGTATAATAAAACAATTAATCGAAATTGGAAACTCGTAAGTAACTCACTAACTAACTTGTAGTGAGATCATAAGGCGTTTGGGTTGGAGCGGAAATAGTAAAAATGAATTAGTAAAGGCGTCGATAAAGTTTTACGTAATAAAGGATGCGATATAACCCCTGTATCCCCTGTAGTCGATACAGTCTGCCTCATAATAAATTTTAAGGACCTAAATTTTAAGCCGCTGCTCTTTAAAGGTTATCAAATTGTTGGTTATATAGATTTTTCAACATTTAAAGTATTGTTATTATTATTATTTTTATAAGGACGTGATCCCTGCTGTTAATTGATAGCGGAAAGGACATAAAAAATTAAATGCCTATATCATGATAATTAAAAGGATCGCAAATAAAAAACATATTGATTGGCTTTTATTAATGATCATAAAGAAGTCAATCTACTTCACTATCTTTTAACTTTTGATTTAAGAAGCAATTGATATGTCTATATTATTGTCAATAAAATATTTTCAAATATACAATTTATTCATCATGACAGACAGAATTGTGTTACAATTATGCTTTTATTTTACTTTAGAGTTAATATTTAAAATTGCGTAACAAACAAACGTAACATAGATATTTTGTATCGTAACATGTTTGTCTAAAAGATTATATGGAAAACTGTGTAGACGATGATCACAAAATTACATGTTCATTGTCATGTGGCTAGACTTCATAGTCAACCTTGAAGTGATTAATTACAGGCTCAGTGACAAATTCTGGCGAGCCTTAGCTTAAGACTTTTTTTTGTAATTTTTTCTTGGAATTATGTTGACAAGATAATAAATTTTCTTGGCCACTACAAAACGAATTGTTATTTTTTTATCGAGTCTTGTCCATTTTAACATTATTTTAGTTTAAATTTATTATGTTTTCCGGATATTTATTACAGAACTTTCAGTTAATTTGATAACAAAAATATTAATATTATTTATTAATGAAATTATTAAAACTTGATTTCTGCTTTGTTATTTTATTAAAGAATCTTTTATATTGCTCCTGATATTCATAAGTAATATCAATTATATTAGTTCAAATAAAATAATGTTTTATATATATTTTATTCACTTACGTATTAGTACTAAATTCAAAATGGCGATTTTTGTTGATTTTGTAAGTAAGGTATTTGTAATTTATAACAAACATTTATTTTTGTTCTTAATAGGCTTATCTTTCTGTTTAGGCCATTTTTACATTATTCCCTGTGGATATCGTCAAGTTTGAAGGTTTTAACAATTTTAGTAAGAAGGAACAATAGTATTTTTTTGATAAATTTTAATCTCCATAGATGATAGACTAGGGGCGCCAACATATTGAGCGAAGCGAGCCCAATGTAATGACTCATCGTTGTGGACAATGTCGGTATTGTAGTAGATTTCACATTAGGCTGACAGTCGCGCCACGAATACCATCAAGACCTCAACTTGGACCTAACCTAACCTAGCCAAATCTAACAACCGTATCCCATATATTTATATATGGGATACGGTTGTTTGATGATTATTCATCAACCACATGACATTTTTCAAAAACTATTTTTTAGAAACATCACCTAATGTATGTCTTTTTGATTGCAAAATATCATAATTTTCCGTCGAGTAGTTTTGGAGCCTATTAGTGACAACGAATGCGAAAAAGTCCCCAGTAGAAAGAACGCTACGCTCGCTTCGCTCAATAAAGTCTTCAATTATGAAATACACTTTATGTTACTTTCTAATAATATGTTTGAGTAAAGTACCACTCTTCAATTAATTTATCTTTTAACTTAAGTTGCTCATTGGAATTTGTTTAATAAATAACTTTTTTTCCTACTTACTTAGCTTCAGGTCATATCCCTTGCGGGGTAGCCAGAGACTTTTCTTGCTTTTGTCTCTTATTATTTTGATATTAAATGGAACAAAATATTTTCATATATAAATAGAAATAGGTTTTGATTAATTACTGCAGCCATACATGTCATATGAAGACTGTCTGTTATGTGATATCAATATAGTATTGAAGACTTATTTCTAACGTATCCACAACGAAACGTCTGGTATATTTCGAAATTAAATATCTAGGTTGAGCAAACGAAATGTGCTTTGATATTAAGAGAGATACTCGTACGTAAAATAAATGAACGCGAGGCGTCTCTTGACTTTGGAATGTGTTTGTTATTAAAATAATATTAATTCTATATCTTCTTGTTTTCCTTTTTTGATTGACAATTGATAAATGTTATATCTTTTAAATGTGGTAATATTTTATGATTATTAACTCGACTTATTTTTTCATGAAATTAAATATAAAGTGTAACGTATGGTGTGAGCTAATTGTTTTAATTCTATAAAGTATTAATAAAAAATAAACTGATTCTCAGCCATCGATCCATTTGAACATTTTTAAAGCAAAATATAAAGACCACCAACATCTACAAAATATAAATAAGACACAATCAAAGACGGAATCACTTTATTATATAATCAATGGTTGGTTTCTTGGTTATGGTTTTAGAAAATGTGAATTCAAGAACTAAGAAATCAGTAAGATGATGTTTCTATAGATTCTTTATTGTTTTTAAACTAAACATACTGTTAAAGTATTGTAATAGTAATACAGATACAGATAAATGGATGCAATTTATATCAACAATACGTACTATATTATGGATGAAAAGACTGTAACTGTATTGACTTGTAATGCTATTGTACATACAACGTGACGTTCCGACATAATGACATATCATATCAGTCGCTTTGTTCTTCAATGCTCTATTCATTTAATGTTCTTATTTATAGACATGGCTTGGAAAAATACGTCACGAAAATGATAAGTTGTAAAGCTATGTACCATCTTAGATTAGAAAATTTAATTTTCAAAGAAAGAGTTCAAGGAAATTGGGTAATTTTTAAGAAACAGAAAAATATACGTTTAAACTTTGGCTTTAAAAAAAAAACAAAAAAAATATTCTAGAAAAAATTATAGATAATCGACAAGAGGCAGTAAAAGACAATTTAATTTTTTTGTTATATCCTTTTTAATACATACATCCGTGATACAAATAAAATTCTGTTTAAATAGCAGTAGAAATCAATGAATACAAACGTTTTTTTCATTATTTATTGTCCATATTTCCAATTAAAGGATCCCAACGCAACCAAGATAAAATATTATTGGATATTTATTAAGTGAATAAAGTGTAATTGTGCGTTTAATTTAGATCGTTATCTATTCTTTATTCTTTATTTTATCTTTTCTTTTTAAAACAAAAATATATTTTTTTTCAAATAAAATGTGAGATTAAAATATAAGATAAAGAATATTTACGTATTTAGATATTGGCGCATTGAAGTCCGTCAAAATTTGGCCGCACTACCACGTCAAGTGTTTCCTGTCCACTACGATCCTGGGTCTTTTAAGCGGCGCGTGAAAATGCATGTAACACGGCCGCTATAGTGGAGACCACTATTTTTTATCTATTTTGCTTGAATGAGAAAGGTGAAGAAATTGAGCTAAGTGAAGGTCTAGTATAGTTTTATGTATAATGTTTAGATCATAATCGAGCTACTAGTTGATACTACCAACCTACCTACCTAGTTTTCATTATGTTTATTAATGAAATGTAAGCGTATAAATTAAATTACCTGACCTGGTAACCGTTGCTATAGTAATTTTTACTACCGCGTTAAGTGTATAACTCCAATAGGTTGCAAACTTGGCAAAATGCAAAAAGTTGAAATCCATTGGGATAGGAATTCCGTAAAATCCGTTATTAGTGGACGCCTACGTCACAAAAGAAGTAAAATTTTAAGTTAATCGGACAGATAGTTTCGGAGATTTCGTGACGAATCAGTGAGTGGTTAACAAAATACTGTAAAATTTATTTCATTACTATTATTTTAACAGTATACAAGACTTCGTGAGAAGCTTTATGAAATCAGCAAACATTTAGTGTAACTCGATGTCAGAAAATCATCTCTTGAAAACTTCTAACAATAATCTGTAGTATCCACTTCCAAAATAATTCATTGAAGCATAAAAAAACAAGGTTTTTGGAAATAGGCCGGAATAGTTGGGAGTAGCTCCAAACTATTGAAGTGTAGAGAATCAACCATAGAACACTACAGTTAACATTGAGTATGGTTATAAAATGTTAGTTATATTGTACATTATAATATTATATTCACCGGGATACTACGTGCACTGTGGATGTGTAATAAATAATATATTAAGAAAATTATTACTTCCTTCTTCAAGCTAACTCTTTTTCCAAACGAATATTTTTTTAAATATTGTAACGTATTTATTATATTCTTTTATCTTTTAGTCTGGTTACTGAATATTGATTAAATAAAAAATATTTTATTATACTATAAATTTTTATGCAATAAATAAGTATTAAATGTTTTATATTTAAATTAACATTTATTAATTAATATTTCTTTCATTTAGAATATAATTAAGATTGAAATTATGAAGTATAAAAAGCTTGAAGCAGGAAAGCTGTTCTGTTTTATTAAAAAATATATCAAGATTCAACAGTGAGCTTAGACCTCACAAAAGAAGGATACGCTCCCTAAAGCTTAATTGATGAAAATCCCCGTTTGTAGTTTCCAACTCTTACAAATATGTATAGTTATTCTATGTAAGTGTTTCAAATCTCGTTATTTAGTTGAGTATTTCTTTCTAACTTTTGTTTATGAAATTAAAACAGATAATATAGTTATGGTTATTATTGTTGTATTAAATTGAATGCAGAACAAATGACAGATTTCTATAAGAAATGAAATATCTATTTTTAATTACTATTTTTTATTTTATACAATTTAAATAATATTATGAAATGTATGACATTTAATGTTATTAGACTTATGTAAGGTCTCTAATATAATTTTGTATATCCTTAATATAAGGATGTGCAGAACAGCAGTTCTCATCTTTTAATATTCATTATTTCATTTCAAACAACAGCAACAAAAAGTTAACAAATAAGAATCTACTTTACGTTTCAACTAATATGGTTTCTATTACTGTGATCTTTATGTAAATTTAGTAAAAACATTTTTAAGGCTAGTAAAGTTTTTACAGACTGAATTAATAATAATTATGCAATTAATTATTAAGGTTTCCCCGCAAGTCCTAATTAGCAGTGGTCAGGGTCATTAATACGATGACATATTGCTACTTACTACTAAAATAAATAAATAAAAATAACTATAATTGCAGTACTAATTTGTTTAATAAATAATTACAGCAAATAGGTTAGCCTCGATCTAACAGTTTTCCAGCATTGCAAAAAAAACATTCAGAGCATTAGTTGAACCCTGAAATAGTATTTTTAAAGTTAGTAGAACTTTGTACTAAGTTTGTTATACCCTGAGCAACCTCAAAGGAGTAAAGTTCAGGTAAACTGAAGCTGTCTAGATGTTTTGTTCACCTTAAATCAAATGTAATAGTGTTGAAGTGACGTACACTTAATTTTCACGTTATTAATATTTGAATTTCAAATATGTATTTCTGTTTAAAAAATAATTTCTATTATGATATTTATTTTAACAGTTTCTGACATTACTGGACATGCTTAAACAGGCTTTAATTTCTAATAATATCGTCTACTTGGAGAATTAAGACTATTATTTTCATTCTTGTTTGTTCACAATTCTTTATTTTACTTCTGAATTACTAGAAAATAACATGGTATTAATTAATAATAATTGAAGACTAGCTTAGATTTACAACTAATTTAAAACGATGTTATGATTGAAAATGAAGATAGTTAAGAGGGATCCCCAAATGTGAACTCTTTTAACGGGAAGATCGTTCAAACTCCAATATAGAGTATATTTGGTTGGGAGTTGGGAAAACTTTTACGCACTGGATTTTTGCTAGTCATGTATATATACATTTCTGTTGGACAATGATGTTCAATATGGAAAGAACTGATCAGAACTGAGCTAGAGGAAATCGAAATGAGGATTCTTTGTATCAACAATTATAGTTATATACAACTGTGTAATTTATAAAATATAAGCGAGTATTAACCAATTAGTATTCTTCGTAACTAATTTTCATTTTTCACAGCTGGACGGCGCTGGAAGCAGAGATAAACTATTGTTAGATATTTCTTATCTACACGATTTGGTACAATTACGTTTAATACCAGGGAAGGCAACAATAAAACGTGTGCACAATAATATATTTTGTTAAGATGTAGCATAATAGCAATTTATAACGTTCAATAGAATATATACGTAAGATTTTCTTAAAAATACACATGTTACTTTAAGATCATATTTTATTTAATCTTTAAATGTGAAGCAATTCAGTTAAAATAAAATGAGTGTTTTAGTGGTAAGGTAAATAATTTGTTTGTTTTTTATCAATCAAAATATGAATAAGGACATATTTAAATCCTTCATTAGTTCAAATAAGTTTCTTGTTAATTGTATTGTAGTTCTTTACAAAAGACAATAACACAATAAAAGGATATTTATTTATTATATTAAGTTTTCAGTGAAATAATTGAAGTAAAATACTGAAACCATCAAAACAATCCTTACTATATAATAATGACCTAATTGACTCTGTATGCACGCGTATCACTTATCACCCACAAATCACACAATAATGTGTAATACATCAAAAAAAAGCTATTGAATCAGGCTACAAAATAGGGTGGGTGCCAACCTTATACGTGACATTTGACCCTTTCCGGCCCTTCGGGCCGGGAAGTTCCCTCGTAAATTATATTAATATTGCAGAAGTTGGATTTGGTTTTAAATTACAAACTTTAATAAAACTTGTATTTCAAGTTCTGTTAACTCTTTCATTGAATTTGTTTCATTTTGATTGTTTTTAATTAAATTAGAAGTACTCATAATAATGTTGTTGAAATTTCGAAATAGTAAACATTCAACTCTTAGTTCACAATAATGAAATGGAATTTTATAAGTTACTTTTAAATACGAATCCGTTGATAAACCAATCTTTATTCTTTTAATTTTATATCAATTTTAAATTTCTGGGAATAGGGTCTTCATCTTGGACGCGTCTTCTGATTGGACTCTCATAATGGACACGTATGAAAGATAATACAAAATCCCCGGGGTGTTTGTGTTTCGTCATCTAGGCCGGAATTATTCCTGTACTCAAAAGAACTAAGGCGCGTTATACTTGTGGAGCTTACTGTACCCTGGGAAACAAACATACCCAAATATTATACATTTAAGCTTAACAAGTATTACGAACTATGTAACGGCATTAGTAGGTTCTTACGATATTTGGTTAGATAGGGAGAGGAGCGTGAACAGTGAAGGTGAGCGTGTATGCATATAGTAATGGGACCCCTTAAACCTACACCTGGGTCGCAAGTCCCAGGCATTGTTTGTGCTGCTCTTCTTGCAACGCGATGGGCCCGGCACCCGCAAGGTGAATCCATGGAATGCTAAGAAGCTTCGTCTCTATGTCTTATTTTATAATGTATAATGACATGTCACTCGAAATTTATGATACTAAATGTAAGTCATGACTCCTTCCCGCGACCCAACACGAGTTCAAAACTGTTTGATTGTTCGATGCAATCCAAATATAATCAATGAACGTTCAAATATAATATGTAATTTCATGCAAACAGAATCGACTCGTGGAAAGACAAAGGATTTCATTGTGCCTTTTGCACAACAATAAAACAAAATATTCCATTATTTTTAAATATTGAATATATTATTATGATTGAAGTCAGGCGGCTCAGCTCAGCAAAAAAAAATATTTTATATGGACGATTATAATATTTTTCATCTTGTATAATAAACAAGTATTTTGTAATAACTTAGTTAAGTACTCGTATGTTAACAATAACATAAAAACATACTCTCAATAAAGAGTATCAAATAAAGCATTCGCTGTTGAAAAAAACTAGTCAAATCATACGTACGAATATATACATGCATGCTCAAAAAACTACCCTCCTTCTGTAATAGTTAGATAGCTGAAAATAATTAAAATAAACATTATAAAGAAAAGAGCAAAAATAACCACAACAATTTTCCGATACTAGTTTACTGAACAATAAATCACGGTAACATTGGTAGTTGAAGGAATATAATATAACGGTTAAAACCGACTTAAAGCTGAGTTTGCGTAAACAGAACATGTTACCGCAACCTTGCTCTATTAAATGTGAAACTATTAATTCCTGGGCTTATTCTGTTGGAAATCATTTACATTAAATATTTAAAACTATACTTTGTTTGCAAATAAACAAATATATCCGTAGAAGTATTTTAAGAAAATTTAATCACTGAGCACCTGACAGAACTTAAACTTATTACTTCTAAGTAAAAAGGTGATTAAATTTACTTTAACAGTAAACAAACACATATCTTATCTATCCTCGTTTCGGACAATAACTAGTTTTAAAATGCGCTCGGGTCGTGCTGTGACTCTGTGTTCGTTACAAGTGTGTACTGCTGTGTGTGCACTCAGCGGATACCATGAAGCGATCGGTATACCAAAAGCATATCACGTTAGGGGATTGGAAAGAGTATCAAGAGTCATTGGAGGAAATATACATACAAGGTATTTTTTCTGATAAGTAACACCACTACATTTTAATTTTCATGTTTGTATATCAAATGATATCCAAGTTGTTATGTTTAATTTATGATAGTAGTTTCAATTTTAAAATATGATATACATGTTAGATATTTATCAAACAATATTCCGATATATGCGCATTTTGTATTTAGCATAGTAATTCATTTCTAGTCACAATCAAACATGTTTATTAGTATGTTATAGTAGCATGTGACTAATACAGTTTGAGAACGATGGTACTAATAATTGTAATTATATTAACATATGTATTATACGGCTTATTAATGTGCGTGTGTAAACTATTATTTATGTATCTGTGCTTTATGAATTTACAAGTATCGAAACTACACGGCGATACAACATGTTAGTTCAGATACTTGTGTGTCTGATTCAGTATCTCCAATAATTATTAATTGTGAGCTAGTATTAAATATATAATAAAAAGTCTAAAACATTTATAAAACAGTTTTTTCAACTTTATATTCAAGTCGAAAATTAATTAGTTTTGTGTAGTTTTATATTTATTAATTTATGCAATATATTAAGACTTAATCTTCCTATTAAGAGCATAAAAAAAATAATGGCGTTGTCACTTTTCTTAATAAGTTTACTTGTAATAAACTAATGTTTAACATTTATAGGCTGGCATAATATGCACACTCTTAACGAGCAAGACGTCTCTCTGTGGAGGAGCGGTGATCTCTAACACACACCGCAGCTTATTGTTGGTATGTTGGCCAGCACCAGGCTCACCAGTTTGCAATGGTATTGGGGTCCCTCACCGCATTGGCGGGTGGTACTCGTATTAAAACTAGTGACGTCATTGTCCACAAAAGTTGGAATGTTGACGACATTGTTAATGATATCGCGATTGTAAAAATTCATTTTGTAATCTTCAACGGTAAGTATATATATTTTTAATGTAATTATATTTAATATTTGATTTTTACCTTTTTATGGCTGTCTTAATTTTTATTAGAACACACTTTTGAAAACCTTTTAATTTTAATACACAAAAAAAATCCGTGCCCGCAGGGGGACACGCGTGGGTAGACCTCGTGTGTAACTCATTTAAAATATAACTCACTACCTAAGAATAATACGTGATGCCGTTGTTTACATCAAAAATTTTCAAGCAGAAAGCGGTTTTAATTTTTTTTCTCGGAAAAGGTATCTTTTTTGGAAATACTTTTGATACTTAAATTTAGAGTAAAAAATAACCTTTCTATTAAAAATATTTGCGAGGAGGGAATGTTTACCAGAAAAAAGTTGCCGTGGTTTTACATACCTAAAATTTACAAGCTAAAAGTGGTTTTAATTTTTTTTCTCGGAAACGGTACCTTTTACGGAAAAACTTTTCGTACCTAAATTTAGAGTAAAAAATAACCTTTCTATTAAAAATACTTGTGATGCAAGAATGTTTACCAGAAAAAAGTTATGATTTTTTTTCAAAAAATTTTCGGTTTTTTTACCCCCACCCCTAAGTTATTGAAGTTAGGTTTTCGGTTTATCTACATTAGTTATAGGTATTTATCAAAGACATCGTATAATATGAACGCGATTGATCTCCTTTGTATAGGGACAAAGTTATGGTCGAAAAACTGAAATCAGAAAAAGTGAGGCCCTAGCGCCCCCTGTGACCGGATTTCTCTGGTTAACGAACTTGACCTTCATTTTTAGATGTTTGATTTTTGTGCAAAGTTTGAAAGCGATCCAAGCGAAACTGCGGCCGCTATCGTGCTGACAAAAGTCGAATCTGGACGCACGCACGCATATATATATATATATATATATATATATATATATATATATATATATAAACTTTTTGACCAATGGTCATTTCGGACTCAGGCGGTCATAAAAAGACCTCCTGTGAAGAAATTTTTCCAAAATTCGAAAGTAGGGGACAAATGAATGGGTAGACCGAATTCTTCGAGGTCTACCCAAAAGTAATTGCATCCATATGTTTGGGTCTGCAAACTTCAGAAGGAGAAGATTTTACATGCGAATACAATATGATTTTTATACACTGTTCTTAAAACATTGGAACGGACAACTGGAAATATTCCAGCTAATCCAATATTAATTATGATGTTTACTATAATATTCTTATAGGTATATTATTTTTGCTTTAGATAACATTCAAACAGTACCGTTAAAGGCGTCGTCGGACATCGGACAGACTTTCGCGGGATTTTCGGCCAATGCGACAGGCTTTTGGGAAAACTAGCGACTGTAAGTTAAATTTTTATCGATTTAGTTGTAATTATTATAAATATGTTGAAGAAATTGTGAATTAATATATTATATCATAATATGATTGTAATGCCGTTTTGCAGAATTGTGGAACAACTGCTGATTAAAAAATTTGCTTCGAATATTTTTATTAAAGCTTTTTAACCGTCACAAAGTAGTAAGCATCAAAGTAATAGGTTGCTACGGAAAGCTTATTAGTATTACTATTTGGATCAGTAGACTATAGAAATTTCATAATATTAACGGTAAAGACCAGGTAAATAATAATTTAAATTTCAGCTCAGAGTACTTTTCCTTCTACAACAACATTACATGATATAACACTGAAAAAGAATGTGGCATTTCAAGATAGTTTTACCGTGAAGTTACATTCGAGTCAACTGTGCACAAGTGGAAATTCCGGGGCCGGGACCTGCGATGGGGACTCAGGGGACCTTTGAGTGTCGTTTGGAAAAATAAATGTGTTTTGGTATGCAATTAATTAAGTATTTTCTTAGTTTAAACAAAAAATATTTTTATCATGTTTTATTACTTAGGTTGGGTTAATCTCCTTCGGCTTCGACAACGGATGCTCAGCCGGCTATCCTTCAGTGTACACACGAGTTACTTCCTTCCTCACGTGGAAACAAACACATGTGTGATTAATATCTGTAATATTTGTGTTGTTATATATGATATTTTCTTTCTTTCTCTAAATTATATTCAATACTAATTTATGAATTAATGTGGTCTTTTGAAAGTGAATTAACTACATACCTATCGCTATTTCCTCCCTTCTCTCCAAAATAATGGAAATTATTATCAACCAACAGGTCTTAACGTACATTGAGGATCACCAGTTGATCAATGACCGGCAGTATGGCTTTCGCCATGGTCGATCAGCTGGTGATCTTCTGTTTATACCTTGCGCATCGTTGGGCAGCGGTTATTGAAAGCAAGGGAGAGGGTCTGGCAGTTAGTCTGGATATGGTAAAAGCCTTCGATCGTATATGGCACAAGGGGCTTCTTTCGAAGCTACCTTCCTATGGGCTTCCCGAGAGTTTATGCAAGTAGATCACCAGTTTTCTCACTGAGCGGAGCATACAGGTCATTCTAGACGGTTTTTGCTCGGACCCCAAGCCCGTGAACGCTGGTGTACTCCAAGTCTGCGTGCTATCCTGTTCCTCCTGCACATCAATGATATGTTGGATATTCTCAATATACATTGTTATGCGGATGACAGCACTGGGGATGCGGTATATTCCGGTCGTGTAGGTCTCTCTCGGGAAAACTTTGACGAGTGCCGAAAGAAACTTGTGTCTTCTATAGAGACTTCCTTGGGGATGGTCTCTGAGTGGGGTGAACTGAACCAAGTTCAGTTCAATCTCGAGAAAACACAAGTTTGCGCGTTTACCACTAAGAAAACCCCATTTGTGGTATCACCGTTCTTCGAGAGCACTCCTCTTATTGCCTCGCCCAGTATCAGAATACTGGGTCTCGACATTTCGAGTGATTGTCAGTTTCGTGGTCATCTGGAGGGCAAAACGAAGTTAGCCTCGATGAAATTGGGAGTGATCAATAGAGCGAGGCAGTATTTTAAACCTGGCCAAAAACTTGCCCACTATAAGGCATAAAGAATTTCCAAATGATGAGACCGCTTACACCGAGCTTACACTGTTTTATGCTACTTTAGTTCACAAAGGTTATAAAACAAACTATAACTACTTTAGAATAAAAAAAACTTATGTTAAGGATGTATGTTATTATATTTATTTGGTTTTCTTAAAAACATATAAAACCTTATATTTCGAATACAATGCAATTTATTTCTATTGCAATGAATAATGCAATGTCTAGGAAAAGATTTACAATGTAACGTTGAGTGCAGACAGAACCAATATAGGCTTCATTTCGTATATAATGTTGCAGTAGGTAGGACGTATGATATTTTCTTCCACTTTACCGGCGAATCTTCGCTCGTTGCATTTGGAATGCCTTTTGCTAACAGGGGTTTGCAAATAAGGATAAGGAAAAATGTGCTATGAAATTTTGCTTTTTCATTTTTGAAATATTCGTTAAAAACAACGATTATAATTTAATGTTTCTGATATTTTATTGATATTTCAGATTTTTTATTACATTAAATTAATTAATTAAAAAAAGAAGCCAGAATAAAAAATAACATTACATTTTATTTATAACCTATACCAACAATGCAATAAATAAAAAGAAAATGATGTTTTCTCCACCCATAACCTACATATAATGATATTAAATTTCTTTTTTATTCTCACGTATCAGACTATATATAGTCTAATGAGTTGTTTAATTGCAAAAATTCGTGTAACATTAAATAAATTAATCTTTCCTTAACAAAAGTAACCAAATATGGCATCAAACAATTTCGGTTACTTTATATTACTCGTATATTTAGAAAAAGATATTAGAATAAATTAAAAAAAGACAATTAGACTGAGTAAAATTATAAAAAATATATTTGCTTAGTTCTGATCTGTAAAGTAAGATATCACGTGAAATTTTGCATTTCTGATATATTTTCTCATTTTTCAGATACGAATCTTTACTTACTACATGCGGAATACCTTTGACAAGAGGTTTTAGAAAATAGGAACAAGAAAAAATATGTTATGAAATAAAATTGTATTATTTGGTTTTTATTTTTTATTTAACATTTATGTACACACATAATATATAAAAACAGAGTTAATTTAAAGATACGTACAGAGGCACTTTTTAAATTTTTTTTTTGACTTTCAATAGGATTTAAAAATTTCATTGCAATATTTTCTATTAAATTACATTATAAATATATCAGAACATATACGAGTATGCATATTCTATTTTATCCATAAAAATGTTAGACATATTACACTAATTAATTTTCAAATAAGACACCACCAACTTAGACTCGCATAGTTTGAACTATTACGCATATTACGGAGCGTAGATTCCAGGAATATGTAGACCGGGGGAAACGCGTGTTTAAAAAACGCGTGATTTTCATGTTTGTAAAACTTTTGTTAAACTTAAAATGCAGCTTTTTGTAGTAAACAGATTATATATGGTATATGGTATTAACCAAAGTGTGTTAGGAAAACAACATCGTAATAATAAAAGTAAACTTATCAATAAACCTAAACTAAAAATTTACACTTATCGGGTCCGCTCACATTTTTTACCTCCTCACATCCCTGAGGGCAGTTTTATACGATCAAGTATTGTCTAATCTACACGACACATCGAGGTTTTAGAAAAACGAGCGTGCTATAAAATAATTCCATTCCAAATACATCAATTTTTTTTATATTATTCTTTGTCCTAGTTTGCAACAACGACAGACGAAGCTTCTTAGTATTTCATGGATTCACCGTGGGGGTGCCGGGCCCATCGTGTTGCAAGAAGAGTAGCGCAAACAATGCCTGGGACTTGCGACCCAGGTGCAGATTTAAGGGGCCTCTTTATACACGTACACGCTCACCTTCACTGTTCAGGCTCCTCTCCCTACCTAACCAAATATCCTAAGAACCTACTAAATCTGCCTTTGAAATACGTTCCGGAAATAAACTGATGATCGTTCTAGAAAGGCCGAGATCCTTAAATAAGTTGTAGAGAGATTTTGCTATTATACCTCTCGCTCCTACTTATACAGCGTACAAATTAACTGTAACTTTATTCCTGATCAGTTCGTTACATAGTTCGTAATACTTGTTAAGCTTAAATGTATGATCTTTGGGTATGTTTGTTTCCTAGGGTACAGTAAGCTTCACAAATAAATTTAATTGAAATAAAGTAACGTAATCTACGAAACAGAACAGTCTTTGTAACAAAGGTAAATAGTACACTTAAGTTTTAATCTAAACACGGTCGTAACGTATTCAGTGCGTCCAAGTGTTGGAGCGGTTCCAATTAAAAGTTGTTTTACATCGAATTTCCCGTAGCATCGTCCATTTAAAGTTAAAATGAGAAATGAAGTTTTGCTTTTTGATACATTTGTTTTAATATTTCAACGAGGTGACGTATTCTAAAGCCGGTTGTATTATGTAAGAACATTGCTAGAAGAATTGCTTGTTGCTGCCTTTATCGGAGAAAAGATGGAAGGTTGTGTATATCTGTATTTTCACATTAAACTGGAACAGAAAGAGATAACAGTAGAACTAATTATTGGTAAACTCGGTAATATAATATGTGAAGTTCTAAATGTTTAAGTTGCACTGTAGTGGTTTAATTAATCATACTCATCACTGTTTTGTAAAATTACAAAATTGGTTTGAGTTGTAATCAAAATAAAACGTAAATGATATTGTTTTTTGTAATTTTTTAAATTTAAATAAGAAAACCTAAAGTTGAGTTTAACAATAAATTATAATGAAACTGAAAGTAGATCGGGTCGTTTCGTATTAATTTTAAGGGAGGTGTGGACGAGAGTAACCCCATTACTAATAACTAGTTAGAAAATAATTAAAATAAATAATTGATTATAGGTACTGTTTATAATTTTTTTTACTTTTAAATTAATACAATTGAACGAAAATTATGTTACGGCTTTACCGGTTTTTAATTAAAATATCAAGGAAAATTACAACTTGAGTCTCAGAGGCTTCTTTAAAGCCTTATTACGATTAAAACACATTTTGCGGTTATTATCAAATCTGTTAAATATTGTTATCATTATAAATTTTATATTGTGTGTAAATTTAAATATCTTAATATAATTAAACTTACGACATGCTAAGGATAATCATAATTATTATTATAATTAATAATAATCTATAAATTCATGTTTCATTTACTAGGTCTTTGCCTGTTTGCTGCGGGCGCGACACCATGTTTTTGTTATATTTTAAACTAACAGTAGCGGTGTATGTAGATATGCTCTGGAAATACTGTATTATATTATATTCCAAACTTTATTTATCTCTCGAGTGATTGAAATAATACTTGAAAAGCAAAACAAGTCTAATTCCTAAAAAGTTACAAATTACCATCTCATTTATATAAATATAAAATGCAATACTGATATTTTCACGATAGTAGAATCCCTTGAAATAGTTTACCACTCATAATTTACCGTAAGTTATCACTTTGATATTTTTAAGATTTAATATTGTTGTCTTAAAGCAACGAAAAAGCTTTAAAACTAAGATTAACTTTTTACATAAATATATGGTAGTAAAGTTATGTGAAAAGATACATAAAAAATCCGTGCCCGCAGGGGGACACGCGTGGGTAGACCTCGTGTGTAACTCGTTTAAAATATAACTCACTACCTAAGAATAATAAATACATGATGCCGTTGTTTACATCAAACATTTTCAAGCAAAATGTGGTTTTAATTTTTTTTCTCGGAAAAGGTATCTTTTTTGGAAATACTTTTGGTACTTAAATTTAGAGTAAAAAATAACCTTTCTATTAAAAATATTTGAGACGAGGGAATGTTACCAGAAAAAAGTTGACGTGGTTTTACCTACCTTAAATTTTCAAGCTAAAAGTGGTTTTTATTTTTTTTCTCGGAAACGGTACCTTTTACGGGCAAGACTTCTAATACTTAAATTTAGAGTAAAAAATAACCTTTCTATTAAAAATACTTGTGATGTAAGAATGTTTACCAGAAAAAAGTTATGAAGTTTTTTCCAAAAATTTTAGGTTTTTTTACCCCCACCCCTAAGTTATTGAAGTTACGTTTTTTGTTTATTTACATTAGTTATAGGTATTCATCAAAGACATCATATAATATAAACGCGATTGATCTTCTTTGTATAGGGAAAAAGTTATGGTCGAAAACCTGAAATCAGAGAAAGTGAGGCCCTAGCGCCCCCTGTATCCGGATTTCTCTGGTTAACGAACTTGACCTTCATATTTGGATGGTTGATTTTTGTGCAAAGTTTGAAAGCGATCCGAGCGAAACTGCGGCCGCTATCGTGCTGACAAAAGTCGAATCTGGACGCACGCACGCATATATATATATATATATATATATATATATATATATATATATATATATATATATAAACTTTTTGACCAATGGTCATTTTGGACTCAGGGGGTTATAAGAAGACCTCCTGTGAAGAAATTTTTCCAAAATTCGAAAGTAGGGGACAAATGAATGGGCAGACCGAATTCTTCGAGGTCTACCCAAAAATCCGTTCCCGCAGGGGGACACGCGTGGGTAGACCTCGTGTGTAACTCGTTTAAAATATAACTCACTTCCTAAGAATAACACATGATGCCGTTGTTTACATCAAAAATTTTCAAGTAAAAAGCGGTTTTTATTTTTTTTCTCGGAAAAAGTATCTTTTTTGGAAATACTTTTGATACTTAAATTTAGAGTAAGAAATAACCTTTCTATTAAAAATATTTGCGAGGAGGGAATGTTTACCAGAAAAAAGTTGCCTTGGTTTTACCTACCTTAAATTTTCAAGCTAAAAGTGGTTTTTATTTTTTTCTCGGAAACGGTACCTTTTACGGAAAAACTTTTGGTACCTACATTTTGAGTAAAAAATAACCTTTCTATTAAAAATATTTGTGATGTAAGAATGTGTACCAGAAAAAAGTTATGAATTTTTTTCCAAACATTTTTGGTTTTTTTACCCCCACCCCTAAGTTATTGAAGTTAGGTTTTTGGTTTATCTACATTAGATATAGGTATTCATCAAAGACATCATATAATATAAACGCGATTGATCTACCTTGTATAGGGAAAAAGTTATGGTCGAAAAACTGAAATCAGAAAAAGTGAGGTCCTAGCGCCCCCTGTGGCCGGATTTCTCTCGTTAACGAACTTGACCTTCATTTTTGGATGGTTGATTTTTGTGCACAGTTTGAAAGCGATCCAAGCGAAACTGCAGCCGCTATCGTGCTGACAAAAGTCGAATCTGGACGCACGCACGCATATATACATATATATATATATATATATATATATATATATATATATATATATATATATATATATATATATATATATATATATATATAAACATTTTGACCAATGGTTATTTCGGACTCAGAGGGTCATAAGAAGACCTCCTATGAAGAAATTTTTCCAAAATTCGAAAGTCGGGTACAAATGAATGGGCAGACCGAATTCTTCGAGGTCTACCCAAAAATCCTACAAATATCCAATAAAACTAAGATATTTAAAACTTAAACGACCAAAAACACACTTTAACGACAAACTTTAGTTAATGCCTCAGATTTGTAGATAAAAACCACTACATGTTTATTGCACATTTAAGACAATTAAAAATCCTTTGTAAAGCTTTTTGTTTTATATTTAAGACGAACATTAATCACTGCAATAAATTAAATGTGTCAGAATCCAAATGCAAACAAATTAAAGTGAACAAAGCAACATTTTATTACAGCGCATTATGAAATATTACCTTCATTAGATTTTTTTGTAATTAATGTTACCGGATGTTCCATATCTCTACTACTTCGTTATACCCGTCTCATTATTCAAGCCGCATTGTCTCGTGCGACTCAAAGCAACAGTTCATGTCCACTCATTTACATTTACTCTGTGTACTTGATTCGATTCTTTCTGGACATTCTTTTGCGCTTACAGAAAGCTGACTTTAGGCACAACTTCTTGTAGTAAAATAATGTTTAAATATTTTTTTTAATTTTGTACCATTTTCAGTAATATCAATGAAGAAACCGTCAAGGGTTTGTTGCCGATTTGCTAAACTATAGTTTGCTAAAGTACAACACATTAACATATAATTTATCTATAAAAAACATATTTAAGGTGGTAGAGCCTAGCTGTAGTTATCTGACTGCAGCTCGTATTGGGCTGGCTCGTCCGGGGAAGGACCACCCTCTCACAGAAGACCGGCGTGTAGTAACCAAATTCATTTGGTTATGTTCCGTCGGTGAGTGAGAGAATCCGGAAGCCCAAACCCCCTCCCCCCCCGCGCCAGACATGAAAGCGATGCCTAAAAGAAAAATACCCCAGGAGGGTACCGGCTTTAATGAAGCCGGAGTCCCCCTCCCCGAGCAAAATCGGGGAAATGATTCTCGGACTTTGCTCGGGCTGCCCGTCGTATCTGAGGCGGGCAAAGTATCGCCTTTTGTGTTTTTTGAGGGCAAACGACGAGTCAACGCAGCGGCACCCCGACCCACTCTAAATGTGGACTTTTGCAACATCCGGGGACTTCATTCCAACTTGAACGCCGTCCACTATCATCTAGAGACGGCGCAGCAGGCCTTGTCGTTTCTGACGGAGACGCAGATATCTCAACCGAGCGACACAGCTTACGTATCATACCCCGGGTATAAACTAAAACACCATTTTATACTACAAGGTCGGGACCTGTCTGTACTCTGGCTGCGCGTGGATATGGACGACCATTTCAAAGTCTACACGTGCCTCTACAGGTCCCATAGTGGTAACGCAGAAACGGATCAACTCTTGGGTCATGTTCAGGGGAAGATTGACGATCTGCTTTCACAGACTCCCTCCGCCGAAGTCGTAGTCCTCGGGGACTTCAATGCACACCATGCCGATTAGCTAGGGTCACGTGCCACTGACTACGCGGGGAGATTTGTGGTTAAGACGCACACTCGTCTACCGGACGTGGACAGCCATATGCCTTCTTTGTTGGATCTTCTGCTGACTACACATCCCGGAGAGTACCAAGTCACTGTCGAGGCTCCCTTAGGGTCCTCTGATCATTGGAGTGCCCATAGAACGCCCAGCTCGCACAAGTCCTGCGACTCGACGCGTTAGGAACTACATGTAAGCGGATTGGGATAGAATGCGATCCTTTTTTGCATCCTACCCATGGGGGCCGATTTGTTTCCCTTCGCAAGATACTAGTGACTGCGCTGCGGCTGTAGCTGATGTGATACTTCAGGGCATGGAACTATTTGTACCAAGCTCTGTGGTACCACTTAGTGGCAGATCGCGGCCTTGGTTTGATGCGTCTTTCAGGGCTGCAGCAGCTGGCAAACGGCAGGCTTTTCAAACTTGGGTTAATGCGTTAGTCACTAAGGATCCAAACTCTAGAGTTCTGAAGAGGAAATATAATCGTGACTCCAGATTCTTCAAACGGAAAATTGCTAGAGCAAAGTTCAAGCATGTCGTGAAAATTGGGGATCAGCTGGCAAAGTACCCACCTGGTACGCGCAAGTTCTGGGCGCTTTCGAAAGCCAGTCTGGGAAACTTTTGTCAGTCATCCCTACCGCCATTGCACAGTGGGAACGACTCTTTGGCCTACAAGGCAAAAGAGAAAGCCGATCTCTGGGCACTCTTTTTGCCTCAAACTCGACTTTGGACGACCAGGGGAAGGCACCGCCTATCATCCTGCGGTGTCCGAGCTTAATGCCGGAAATAGTTTTTCGGCAAAAACTCATCCGAAAAGCCCTCCTTTCCTTGGAAGTTCATAAGTCGAGTGGGCCAGACGGTATCTCTCCAGTTGTGCTACGAACATGTGCCCCTGACTTGACACTAGTGCTAACGCGGCTATTTCTGTACTCGTACCTGAAAGGCGTAGTCCCGGTTTCATGGAAGCGTGCCCTTGTCCATCCGATCCCTAATAAAGGTGATAGCTCAGACCCAGCTAACTACAGACCTATCGCCATTACCTCTCTTCTCTCCAAAGTAATGGAGAGCATCATCAATAAACAGCTTCTAACTTACCTCGAGGATCACCAGTTGGTCAATGACCGGCAATATGGTTTTCGCCATGGTCGATCGGCTGGTGATCTTCTGTTATATCTTATACACCGTCGGGCAGCTGTTATTGGAAGCAAGGGAGAGGGTCTGGCAGTTAGTCTGGATATGGCGAAAGCCTTTGATCGTGTATGGCACAAGGGGCTTCTTTCGAAGCTACCTTCCTATGGGCTTCCCGAGAGTTTATGCAAGTGGATCACCAGCTTCCTCACTGGGCGGAGCATACAGGTCGTTCTCGACGGTTTTTGCTCGGACCCCGAGCCCGTGAACGCTGGTGTACCCCACGCCTGCGTGCTTTCCCCAACTCTGTTCCTCCTGTACACCAATGATATGTTGGATAGCTCCAACATACATTGTTATGCGGATGACAGCACTGGGGATGCGGTATATTCTGGCCGTGCAGGTCTCTCTCGGGAAAACGTCGACGAGTGCCGAAAGAAAGTTGTATCTTCTGTAGAGATTTCCTTGGGGATTGTCTCTGAGCGGGGTGAACTGAACCACGTTCAGTTCAATCCCCTACATACACAAGTTTGCGTGTTAACCACTAAGAAAACCCCATTTGTCGTATCACCGCTCTTCGAGAGCACTCCCCTCATTGCCTCGCCAAGTATCAGAATACTGGGTCTCGACATTTCGAGTGATTGTCAGTTTCGTGGTCATCTGGAGAGCAAGGCCAAGTTGGCCTCGAAGAAATTGGGTGTGATTAATAGAGCGAGGCAGTATTTCAAACCTGACCAAAGACTTGCGCTCTATAAGGAGCTGTTCCGGCCACACATGGAGTACTGCTCTCATCTCTGGTCCGGATCACCCCAATATCAGCTTCTAACATTTGACCGCGTACAACGGAGAGCCGTTCGGATTGTCGGGAACCCGGTGCTCTGCGAACGCCTGGACTCTTTGGCTTTGCCTAGAGAAGTGGCTTCTTTGTGCGTCCTCTACCGCATAGTATATTTTTAATATATATATTAACCAGCATTTGAAACAATGAGCAAGATAAGTAGGACTAGGAATGTGGGAGGTGCACTCATTATAACCTACATTTTAAACGTGTTTTTCTTTTAATCTTTATTTGAGATCTTTTACTAAGTTATAATAAAATTAGTATACTTTAAATACTATTTTTTATGATAAATGACGGCAATTTCCAAAATATAAACATAGTAATTTGACAAGAATTTTAAAATGTTTTAGAAAAAGTCGATCATAATGAATTTAATTTAACGTTTAAACTTAATATTTGATTCAGAACGAAAAATAAAAATGTTTTATTAAAGATAAAAGAAGATATTATCTGTGTCAATAATCCACGTGTGTATTACGTTTGTAGGAGATTCGCCTGAGATTGATATTAATCTAATTAATTTGGGTCCCCTGTTACAGACGGTCGGTTCGACCGTCATTATATTGTATTACGTCGTATAGAAAATAATGGTTAACTGAAAAGATTTGAGAAGAAAACCCATAAGTTATATATTCTTTAATTATTTATTATATGATTTATGTACCAGAATACAACATTAACACGATAGTAACACTAAACTACAGGACAGTTAAGTGTTCTTATGTTATATGTATTCTGTCTCAATCAGTTAAGTTAATAGTTGGATCGCAGTCAATATGTACGAGTGTGTTCATAATGACACCAAGTACAGAGCAAACTGTATATTAATAGTATGTAGTACATTGTGTAAAATCATGTAATTGTAAATTATAAAGTATTGTATTATATAACTGTTAATATTTTTAACTTTTAAAATTCAAATATTAGTTAAAGTTATGTAAATGTATACCTTATTATATTTTAATACATCAATAAAAAGTAAACATTCTCCTCCCTTTACCTAAGTTAGATCATTGAAGCCTGAATCGGCTTGAAACGCTACAACTTCCGAGGAGTCTTAGGCATTCCATAATTTGTGGGAAACTTAAGTTGAACAATGAGGTGATTACAACGTTTCAGCAAGAGGAACTGTTCGTGAAAGCGGTGGTAATTCTATACAATCGAAACATAATTTGAAAACTCATTTAAACTGCAAATTAATTAAGAATCAAGGAAATTACACTCCCGAGCAAACTTTTTACAATTAAAGGAACTTAAACCAAGATGGACCCTAACGGTATTGATAAATAGTTTAGAGAAAGCAATAAGTATTTCTTTATAAAGAAATTAGTTTTTCTTTAAATTGCAGTAAAACAGTGACACTAAAAATTTTATATACATTAAAGAAAGAATGAATAATGGTATAATAATTATCGCATATACAGATATATAATATCGGAAATGCATATATAGATATATTATACGTTATATATAATATCTATCTTTACGGTCTTGACGCACAGCTGACAGATTGTGACACGGCGATGAACACGCAAAAAGAAAACTTGCAGTCACTATGATAATAATAATGAAATTAAATGTAAAATTAAAAAAGTCTTCTACAATTGGCATCTCATTAGAAGCTAAAGTGTAATTATAGGAAAAGAGAATAGTAAGTCGCAAACCCTTATTTTAAGTTTCATTTAAGTGTCGCTGAACGCGGTTTGTAATACGACATTGTTGAAAGCTAACCACTTAGACAAAAGAACATCCGGTAATATTAAGAAGCAAATATAATTAAAAGAATTTTCACAAACTTCTGTAATAAAATTTATAAATCATTTGATTACTTTGAATTTACTTGAATTACATTACACTTTAAATTCATGTGTATAAAAATATTTTTTTATCTTTTATGGTAATTTTCATTGCTCTAGAGGAGAATATGTAAAAAGACCAATATATTTTTGCCACATCGGAGTTTGTATAATAAGCATCATGATGAATTTCAACGCAAATAATATTCTGAATGGGTAATGATGAATATGTGACAGTGACATGTGTGCATGTGTGTGTTGTATACGCATGTTTTGGACAACCACTAAGTAAAAAGTAAATGAAAATAAAGTTAGGTAATTGTAATAGTGGTAAAAAAGTTGTAAATTAATAATGAGGTAAAAGGATACCAACGGAGTTTCTTGTCTGTGATTTGACCTTGTCTCAAGGGGGTACTGAGTAATGTATGTTTGTAAATGAGATGTCATAAACTCTTATTTGAACCGCTATTTAAGAAAATAAGCTACATGTTGAAAGATAACGCAACTATAAAGATAAACTTGTAATCTATTTGCGGTCACATTGAACTTATTTTTCGAAATGCATTTATTGTCTAATAAGTCTCTTTATTTTATATTTTTAAGCCATATCCACAAGGAGTAGTGTCTGATCTGAAACTAACTAAATAACTTATTTACTACAGAAATATATAAGTCTATAAAATTATATATAAATATGACGTACCGTAACTTATGATAAATAGTAAAAATATACAGAAAAAAAATATTCTTAGGCGCATAGTTATGAGTAAGAATATAAGGGCTTGTCAGCCGCAGTAATTTGCAAATGCTATAAGAAGATAAATTATTATTCATTTTGTGTCTAAAATTCTGAATCGAATTTTATAATCACTGATGCAATAGTTGGGCAGAATAAAATATTTGGCAATGGTCTAAAGAAAACTAAAAAATATTTTAGTTATTATAAATAACTATTTCTTTAGTTTATCAGAAAATAAATAAATAAAAATGTAAATGTTTTATAAAAATTTAAGACTTCGAAATTAAATTTAAATTAAAATCCCAAGATCTACTTAATTTAAATTCATACCGACGTAAATGAGGATTGAATACGTTTTTCATGTAATTTTTTTTTGTTGTTTAGTTTATAAAGAATTTTGTTTTTCAATTTTGATAAACAAGTAAATATAAGTTTTAGTGAAAATTTATTTCGAAAAGAAACTTTATCTTACATTACACAATAATTTAAAATAGATATCCAGTTAGTTAAGTCTCAACTTACAAAACACGTTAGATATTTTTCTTATATGTTATTCTCTCTGCATACAGAATGCAGTTTTAGTCCTCTGCAGTTTGCGACAAGAACAATGTTTTAATAACAGAACAGTAAATATAATTAATTTTTTCTTCACTTGTATTATAAAGCTGGAGAGTGTGTATTTTTTGTCACAAATGAAAATTAAAAAAAATATCTGTCATTTAATAAAGAACCTATTGAGTATTACTTATTTTAAAACTAGATTAGATAAAATTTTACAGTGAAAACAAACAAAGTAACGTATTTGCGTTCTGAAAGTATTACATGACCATGTTAAAATAACGCAATATCCTCCCGTTTATACGGTCAGTAGTTCTGAAAGCTTTTTTGAAAGTCTCTTCTGTAGTACACGCGCGGAGTCATGTGAAACGGCTAGTTACTATGATCGTATTATGAAATACAGAAGCCGCGTTAAATGTTTACCGGATCTTCCGAAGTTGCAATTCATTATTAAACTTATTTTAGAATTAAAATTGTAGCAAAAGAGACATTACCTTCAAAAAAGGCGCATGCTTCTACCTCTTAGGCCGGCAGCGCTCTTGTGCATCCTCGGATGTTTCAAGAGTTCATGGGCGGCGGTGACCACGTATCAGTGGCCCGCAAGCCTAATTGTTCAATATTTCCATTTGCAACTTAGAAGACGTCCAAATAGATACAGCTCTCTGAAGTTGTTTGACTTACTGAGCTCATTATTAGTTTAATTTATTTTGTGTACAGAATTCAAACATCTTAATGTTTCTATAGGCATCAGCATGTTAAATATTCCTTTAGAACTTGTTAGTTGTATGTAAATAATATTTATTATTAGTTATTCACTTCACAGAGGTCGCAGGTTCAAATTTAAATTGAAACATGTAAACCTACAAAAATGTCTAGAATACGTTCAATTACTTCAATCTGAATTAATTTTTCTAAATATAATCTTCATTTATCGTCATGGCCGACCCACGGAGGACTCTAGGACGTCTTACAGTTAAGGTGATTAGTTACATTTTGTAGCAAAACTGTGTGTATGATATTTTAATTATTACTGGTATGTATAATGTTATAATTTTATAGCATTGTATTAAAATTATTAAACATTGGTTGTTTATAAAGGGATTTAAATTGTTATATTGTATGAAATGAAATAAATATATAAGTATTCTCAATATTATCGACTTCACTTATTACTCAATTATATATATTAATAACAAAGTTTTTGCAATGTCTTACTTATAATATGATCAACTTTATTAACAGTAATAAAACACGTAATCGATTTGCTCATAATCAAATTGAATTACTAGATATATCATGTGTGTACTTACTCTGTGCGATCGACTCGTGTTTGTGCGCGGTGATTGTTTGCTCGATAATACAAATGAAACTGCAACGGCTGGACCGTTTGGGATGCGATCGAATGCAATTAAAAACCTTAACGTGAATCCATTTAGAATATAATTGCATTCATTAAAACAACTAAAAACTTGAATGTGAACCTTAAATGTTAAAACCTTGCGTTTAAATTTGGTATAAAATTTAAATTATATCAATTTGTAATTTGTTTATTTTGTTGACAAAACTTCACTTTACCCAATATTTTGAGATAATGCACTATGGTTCATCAATTTTCAGACATAAAGTTAGCTAGTAAGCTAAATTGGAAACTCTTTTGCTATCTAAAGCAAAACAAAAACTTCTCAACGAAATAAATACCGAGTGACGAAAGCGAATCCACTGACAAAACTCCTGATATGAATTTTGCGACGAAAAAAAACCACGAACATTTTTATTCACAAACGTAAACAAACACAAAAAATGTGAATGTGTTCGGAACGTTGCCAAAAATGTCACGCCAACAAATGTTTTTGCCATTAAAATGGACATTATTCAAAAGATGAGCTTGAGACCTTTCCAATGATGCCCAATTTGTCAATGTACGTCAACTGGTTTGGCCACAGTCCCTGTACGAAAAATGGCCATTTTTGGCCTTTCGAGGGCTGGCCACGGCCAACATGGCGGCCAAATCGAAATGTCGTAGAACAAAAAAGTCTTAGTTTTTGATGTACTTCAACCCCTAAAAGTTTGAACAAAATCAGTTGAAACTACGAACATACACACAAACAGACAAAGTAATCATCGATGGAGGCGCCAGTCAAAATTTTCAAAATGTCATATCTCATCAACCGGTGGTCGGATTTTGGCGGTTATGGGCTTGTTGAAAAGGTCTCGACGAGGACCTTTAAGAAAATCAATTTTCAAGGTGGAAATAGGTGATTTTATACTGGTGCGGAGCCAACAACTAAATTTTAGTCTCATTTTTCAAACGGCCGTAGAGGTGGAGGCGGTAGGTATATTGCTAAGTGTAAGTGCATTTTCTGGGTCTATGGGCCAAGGGCTTTCTAAAAATACCACACTCATACCAGAAGGTCTCGTGTATAAAAAAATCGATATTGCGCGTATATATACCGAGTTAGACTTTCAGCACTATGGGTGCTTTCGTCACTCGGAGCTAGCTAACGCCCGCTTTGATACGAAAACTATAAGCAGTCAGACCAGACAAACAATATGATAGTTTTAAAGTCCAAAATTCAATAATTTAGCAATAACAATAATCCTTCCAAAAAGATTTTTACACCAATTCGATAAATTGATCGAAGTTCTAAATAGATCTAAACTATAGTTTTGATGCAAGTTTAGATCTACAAATGATAAATTTACTGTCACTATTATTATTTACATGAAGCTACTGGCTATTACCAGAGATTCCACTGTTGTGGATTACACAAATGCGTTACACGCGAAAACCATTACTTCTTAGCTACTGGTCCATGTCTAAAACGAAACAAGTATTATTTCGAATATTTCACTATATTTTTGAGATGTGCTTCATTTCGTATGTTTAAATCAAGATACAAATCTATCGTTATTTTTGATGTAATGGTCAATCACAAAATTCAATCCGATCCAATTTAAAATTATTATCTATAACTCACGTGTTTCTTAAAACGCATTTTGAGGATTTAATAAATTATTTTTTCCAAATATTACTGGTGGAAGTTAAGTGCCATCGATATCAAATTATCCTTACTAGCTATAGTTTAAATTATTATCTAGTTATCGATAAAAACTAACGGAAATAAGAGTTATATTTAAGATCATATTAAATACTAAACTCTGGTAATCATATACAGTACTTATTGAAAGACTACACACGTTACTTTTAAAATTAGTCTGAAAGTAAATAAAAACTTTTCAAACTCTAAATAAATATACCGAATAATAATATTGCAAACCATATTTCACGACCTTATTTATAACATAAAAAAACAGTATTAAGTTACCTTTACACACACACACACACACACACACAGAGAGAGAGAGACACACGCCCACCAACAAACATATCAAATCAATTAAAGTTTTTATTATTTCTAGTAGGATATTGAGACACTTGTTACACGGATTTCATTCCAAAATTCACTTAAACGTTATATATTGTAAATATTTTAAGTTATGAACACCTACTGAATAAAGCATAATATATCCGTTACCACAGTGTGTTATAATTAATAACTGATTCACGAGACATATCTGATCATTCAAGATAATCATTGGATAATACGATGTACATCTGTACCACTAATTAATATAAATTAATCACGCAGTGATATTATCAACAAAGACAATAAATATTCTTTTAATACTACACTTTTTAATAACTATAATGTTTGATCTTATTAAGAATGACTTAACATTAAGTTATTATTACTTAACCTGTAATTGTGAAGATAAAGATAAGTATAGATAAAGATAAATGTACTAAAATATTACATTGCGGTTTCCTTCATGTAAAAAGTAATAGTCTTCATTGTTGATTCCAAGACAAATTAAGTAATATCATAGAGATGTTAATGTGATATTATGTTTTACTTGAATTATTTAAAAAATAGTCAGTTTTATAATCAAATATCAAAACTAAAAGAAAAAAGTTAGATTTTTGAATGCAGTTAATGTAAGATGTGTTACAAAATACAGTAAGACGTATTGACATATAAACTCTTATACTGTAAGTACTCGTATGAAGAAATCATACCAACAATTCAAATAATATAAATAGAACTATAACTTAGATTTTAACAACATACATTACATTACATTACATGTCGGTTATTGTTATGAAGAATGTTAATAAATATATATTATTTCATAATTAATAGCAAATAACTAAATGAATATTAGCTGTTTTAGTAACATACCCATCAGCTATACTGATATGGCAACAGCGAGTGCACATACGCGATGATCTGGATGTGGAAATAAGATACACATATTAAGATTGCAGTGACAGATATACCTCAAATATTGATATATATATCGGAAATACATGGCGCTGCTGTGGCGAATTCAATGATGAGTGTCGTCGTTTATTCTAATTGTTATTTCAATCATTGCTTTTTTTTTATTGTTTCAATTTACTTTATTTATAATGATTTGAATAGTTATTATTTGATTTCAATTCAATGATTGTTTATTTTATTGTCTAGGTGGAATAACTTGACTGTTAATACCTAATTAGTATTTTATTTGACCAATTGCTATGTGATTTGGCTCTTTAAATAAAATTGATTATACATTACCTCGATGGAGTTGGTAACTAGGATGGGCAGTGAGTTACTGAGTTTGGTAGTGATCGGACATTCATCGAGGACTTATCTGTAACCATATTAATATTGCGAAAGTGTTTTATTTTCTACCCACGAACTAAAAAAATAATTATTATGAATAATAAAGAAAAATATCATATGACGTCGCGCCCAGCCACCTCTGACGCGATATTTATATTATTGTAATATATACCTATACGTATAAAAACACAAAGATACTCTAAGGAAAAGTTTGTGAAAAACATTACAAAGCAAGCATTATTTTTTTATTTCACTGGTCTATGACAAATATACAAGACAAATTCAACTTAAACTAAATTTAAAATAAATGTTACTATTAATAGATATACATGCTGCTGACAAAGCTCTGCTGGTATGTCTTTGTTCCAAAATGCCGCTGATAAGTGTTGATAAGTTGTATCCACGTGAGGAAGCAAGTAACGCGATTGTACACTCAGGGGTAGGAGGCTGCGCAGTTCTCCCCGAAGTCGAAGGAGACTATCCCAACGTAAGCCAAAACAACATTAAATATAATAATAATATTAATATTGATTAGTTCTAGGTGGTTTTAAATTTTTAGTCAATTGAGAGTGAATTTCTATGTATGGGTTTGAGACCAAGGCTAGAGTTAATTTTCCATCAGTGAGTTTGTATGAGGTGTGTGGATGTTTAGTCTAGGAGTATAATGAAAATTTTTAGTAATTGTTACTGTTGTAAATCTATATCAGCATAATTTTGGATTAGAATGGAAAATGAATTTGATCGGAAGAGAAATTAAAGTTGACATTCTCAACGGATGTACTTGGAAGAAAGATTAGAGTAATGTTTATATGAGAGTAGAGATGTGTGTTGATGCGCCCCACGTTTTCAATCTTCAGCTTAGTACAAGATTACGAGTGACACAAATTAAGGCAACAGCAGGAGGGGTGATGGAGTGAGGCAGACGTGGAGCTCAGAGCTGCCATAGGGCAAAATTATTTTCTTCTTTTGAGTGCATTTGTAAAACGTGGGTTTTATTTTTTTTTTAATTATTTGATTATTTTCTACTTATTAGATTTTTTTATACTTGAATATTGCATTGTCATCGACTTCTGAGCGATTCTGAAAATTTCAGCGCTCTAGCTAGCTGGAAAGTGGGTGAAATTTCGATTGCAAGATTTGTTCGCCTCAAACAAACAGACGTGACGAAGACGAGCTAAGTAAAAAGCATTTATACTTACTTCACAATATACATTTACATTTAATCAATTATTTTTTTTGTAAAAATTTGTGGTTGCAAGAACCCCTTTAATTAATATAATTTATGACATGAATAACAAGGAGTCCAAAGCATCCTCAAGCTGGCAACATCTAATTTGTAAAATGTAAAATAGTAGTCTGAAAATAATTAATCAACGTAATCACAGACAAATATCATAAAAATTTGAATATGTGACTAAGTATTTAAATAACTACAGAAATAAAATTTCTACTTAACACAACATTCGTTTGTTTTCTACGTGACAGTGAAAGGTCCCCCGGAGTCTCCATCGCAACTCCCGACTGCGGATACTGTCCTCAGACAGAAATGAGTCGAATCCAATTTTACCGATGTCGTACAAAGTGATTCATTACGTTGATAAAAAGAGATCTGCGCTGGAAGTAATAAGAATTTATTTTAAAGAATACATTTAATTAGCTATTTAAAAACAATCAAATTTAATTATTATTTAATTTTGCTATTATTTTAACTCCCAACATATGGCACTTTATCAAAGAATTGTATCTACTTTTGGAAAAAAAATCTTTCTGAACAATAAAACGATAGCGATAAATCAATACAATAAGTTAATAATAACAGAGGTAATAAGTCCTCGGAGGGTCTTTAAAATTAATCACACATCAAATATAAGCCCACTAAATAGCAACATACATCTGTGATAAAAATGTAAATTATCAAGACATTATAATCCTATTCACCCGGCACAGTATGTCACCGGGTAGAGCCCGTTTATACCTTCCGACTACACTTTCCGGATAGATAAGGCCCCTTTATCCCCTCATACCAGCTTTAGAATCATGTTCAAAAAAACGTGAAAATCTGACAATAGAAGCCGTTTAGATAAGCGAGGGCTTTGCGTCCTGTCCTTTAATGAATAAACATATATTTTATTTATATATATATTTGTTTTTTTTACCACTTGTAATAACACTTAACAATAAAGAAGAGAAACAAAATACAGTATAATATATCAAAATAATATCAAGTTGAATTATACATACCGTTAGATCAATCGATAAGTTATTTTAGTAGAAATTTCGATTAAATATAAACATATTCTAAACATGTATCACTAAAACAATATATATCTCTAATATAATAGGTGTTAGGCCCGAAGACCGAAAACGCTCAGTGGACGGAAAAAACGGCCACATCGCGTTCTGGCTGTCTTCAAATGCGCAGAACGCGTTTTGGCTGCTATTAAACGCTCGCAACGCGTTCTGGTAATTGTCGAACGGCCAGAACGCGTTTTGTCATCCGTCAAGCGCTCAGAACGCGATCTTAATGCTTGCCACTCTCTACCTGCGTACAATAAGATTAATTTTATACTTATAAAACAAATGAATCTTGATTATTGTTCCACGCATTTTACTTCTTGTGCAGTACGGAATAAACTTAAATTTATGATCTTTTGGTTAATTATCAATTATTGTTCTTTAGTTCTTGGAAGAAATTTACACTACATATACACTTATATTGCAGAGTATATAAAATATGAATGAATGAAAAATTGAATAGGAAAAGTTATTAAAAACCTTTTGTTATTTTGGGATTTTTTCAACTAATTTTGAACAATAGAGGCCTACCGTTATTGGCAATAGTTATAAATTTTATTCTATGATCCTCTGTAATTAGTATGATCTTTTCAGCAAATTCAGAACAATGCACGTACCGATGACTACATACAAACTTTTGTTTCAATTATTTCCAAAATGATACTAATGTCTAGGGATATTTTTTCGACAATATTCCAATTTAATTACATCAAATGACACCAAGGGGGGTATTGCTTTTGAGTATATAACAACGAACTTGAGTTCATGAAAAATCTGTACAATTCTCGTCAGTGCAAAGACAAGATCAGTTTGTCGTTGACCAAGCAACTTATTAAACTCAATTGAAAAGTTTAACTTTCGTTAAAATGACTGATAAATCAGCGAAAGAAATTTTTTACGATGAAGTGAAAACAATTTTTGAGGATTGCAGCGAGAACAAGGAAAACGTCGAAGACACAAGTAGAAGGAAAAATTCTATTATGAATAGAAGAAAAAGTTCTATTCGTAAGGAACAAAGCAATGCAAAAAAGAATTTACAAAAACAAGCAGAGAAAATGGTAGCATTGTCCGATCAAAATTTTCACCAGCTGAAATCGGAACTAGTGTTGTCGTAAGAGTTCCCGATGTTGATCGCGGACGATTAGCTCCCAGAAACGTGCTAGCAGTTGCCACTCAGGTTCCTCCGGTCTTTACAAATTAGGTACAAAAAATGGTACTCTCGAACGTCTTTATGCTCGCAATGAATCTACAATTTCCGACAGTAACTTTGTTAAAGAAAGTGAGATATCCGCAGAAAAACTATTTCTCTAAGACAGCCAGAACGCATTGTGGCCTTTTTTTCCGTCCACTGAGCGTTTTCGGTCTTTGGGCCTAACATAGGCATCATTATTCTGCTGTTATAACCTCTAAAATTTGTGAAATATATATAGCAGATGTATCATTAAGCAATGCAACTCTCATGTTTGTTGTTAGCTGAAGTATATATTCATACATCCTCACAAATCTTACATATGTATATATGAATATGTAGATGTTTGTTACTTTTTACATAGAAATTATTAAACAAATTGATATTCATAAAATTTCATTGTAAATTAGCTTTTATTTAATCACACTGAGACACTGAATATCAATGATATAACTTCTTTAATAATTTCTGATATAATGTTCATTTTGTTTTTTTTTTTATTTATTGAATAATACTAAGTTAAGGTCATTCTGTTGGTCTCCGCAATTACTAAAACTTACTTAAGTGAGAAACATAGAGCGATAAAAAAAAGCTTTTACAAATGAGTCGAGGACTACTTCAACCCGGAATTTTAATTCAGTTCCTAGAAATGGTTTTCAAATATTACCAGCGTTTTTTTCTCATAAAACCAGCTCAAGCAGCTCAAAGTAAGGCACTTAGAATGTTAAATTAATCAGTTCACATTGGACTACTTATTTAAATACTTGAACCTAAGGAGTATTCAAAATAAATCCTAAGAAAAAGTAAATATTCAGACAACACTGCAAGGTTTAGAAACTTTTAAATTCTCTGACAAAATACGCATGCAGGAGCTTAGATTTGACATATGAATAATCCAAGGTATTAGATAGGTATGACTACATAGATTACAATAATACTTTAATCTGACCTTGTTAAATTTGGTTCTTAAATTATGAAATGCATTGTGCTATATACAGTACATAATTTGCTTAATAGTATTGGTATAATATCATCATAACATCGAACCTGAATCTATCCTAGACTTATGAGTAAAATAGATTGGCTCCGCTATATAATAAAATGATGTTCTTCATGTGTTACTCTGGTACTAATATATATTCTCAATTGTGAACGTGACATCATTAAACAATGATACATTTTCTGAACTTCTGAAGTTGTTCAATATTTTGTTTGATTATATAGAGAAAATAATATTAAAAACATACAAATATACAGATAAACAATCACAAATTTACAATAAAGTGAGATAAGGAGGAAAAAGACATAATGAACAGAAACAAGATTTCTAATATTGAGTATTGCAATAAAAGGAAAAGCTTTTTAGAACGACCTATAACCCACATGTCAAATATAGAAATTAATTTAATACATTTTATATTCAATGATATAATCAATTCAATTCAATTCAATTTATGATATGATAAAATACACGTTCAAGATGCCTGGTTGTTTCGTTGGAAATTCGTAACAAATTAAGATGTAACTGACGAGAGACTGAAACCTTTAAATAAATTTATTTTGTTAACTGTATATAAATACGGTCTCAGCTGAATCGAATTATCCGAATTATTATAAAATATACGTCTTTTTAGTTTATTAGAAAACATAAAAAACAATGCTTCATTTTGTTCTTTACTTTGCTGATTTTGAAGATTAAATCTTGTATATGTGATTTATACTACAAAGCTCTCACTTTTATATACAATTCTAATAAAAATACTGTCTTTATTACATTTATAATTGTAAAAGGTGAACTCTGTAAAATATTTATTTAATATTTATCTAAAATAATGTAATGGCGTATATAAGACATCTTAATTTACAACTCACCTGTTGAGCGATATTAATCATGACAAATAAGACTTTGAATTCGCGAATTGTTGAGTTGAAATGACATTGTAACCGTTGATTACTGACAGTACCAATTTTGTCTTCATGTTGCAGCAGATAGAAGCATGATATGAATGTGAGATATTTTATTATACATTACCAACAAATGTTTGCTTGCTGCATGCGGAATGTCTTTTACCAATCGGACTTTACAAATAAGGACAAGGAGCAATGCAAATAAGGACAAATCGCAAGGAGCAATAATTACAATGGATAATATGCCAGCTAGACTCAGCGGTGGGTCACTTGAGGTAAACAATGCTAATACTTTTATTGAATAAGATCCTTAATATTATGAACTAACCTAAATTCCTAGATGTCACTGACAATGGACAAGTGAAGACATGAAGACATATACACAACACCCTTGTTTGTCAGTATAAGAAGACTGCAGATTCAAATATTAATTTATAGTTTAGAACAATTATATATAAAGTAATAAATCACCAGATAGCTTTTTAATATTTTAGCAAGGGTCAGACATGTAAAGGCAGACCTCACATGCAGCTACAGTTACAGCAACAGTTCAGAAGCAGGACATGCAGGTCGACGACCCAACGTTACACGTAAGCACGTGGTAAATATTTATTATAGAAATAAACCTTCTGTAAAGAACATTATACAAGTTAAATAGCACTTATCACGACGTAATCTATTTAAATAACATCAAATTATAATACCTTATGGAGGAAAAAGGCCTCACCAGCAACACCTTATAGCCTTTGTCGACTCAAATTGTAGAAACAGGATAAATACTGAAATTAGGCAACGAATTAAAAATAAACTTATGAAAATTACAGAACACCTAATTTATAGTGAAAATTTAAATTACTTACCATACGTCCCTCAAATTAACTTTTAAACTGCGTGAAAAATGCCGGCAATACAAATCATGGTTTATCCATAGTATTTAATCAGCCCTACAATAATACATAAGTATAATTTAAAGGATCAACATATTAGAAGCGTTAATAAGAACACTTATTTCAACCACACTTACCGGAGGCTAATTTAGAAACAGACATCGAAAGTGCTTTCGATAGAAAGGCCATGACGTTGAATTCTATACAACAAATAAAACCGCCAACAGCGGTACTACCCCACGCAGAACGTCAAACTTAATGTGGGTAACTTCTTAATTATTAGGCATGAAAATAATTAATTTTAAACTAAAGCTCCAAATGTTTTTGGAAACAAATAAGCATTAATCACAATATTTTAATATAATCTAAATATATCAATATTACAACGTAGGCAGCATCTAAACATCTGAAACGAATAACAGCAAATTTAAAATAATATACAGCAGTATACTACCAATTTATATTATTTATGACATACGAATAATACTAAATCTATATAATAAAATAATATGATATTTCGAGGAATCCAAAGCATTCTCAAGCTGGCAACATTAATTTGTAAAATAGTATGATATGTCATAGACTAATAAAGTCTTATGAATTTCCTGTCAGCAGATAATTAATCAACCTCGTCACAGACAAATATCATAAAAATTTTAATGAGTGACTAAGTATTTAAATTACTACAGAAATAAAATTAATTTCTACATAACAGAGTTTAGGATTGGTTACAATTTTTTTTTTCTGGTATTATGTAAAAGCAAAAATGATTATTGTGGGTTATCCTTAAAAGATAGACATTTACTCGCACCATCGTGGATTTGTTTCTAGATCAATTAAAGAGGTACAATCCCACCATACATTGCTTTGTTATAACTCAAAAGGTTTTGGAAGCGTTTTCGAGGAAAGTTCGCGATCGGCTTAATTTTTTCCGACATGTTGACCTAATATCGTCGTAATATCGTCAATTTCCTCAGAATCTAAACTTATTTTTTTTATTTTTTTTTATTTTAGAGGAGGGCAAACGAACTTGCGGGTCACCGTTAGTATGTGATCACCGCCGCCCATGAACTCTTCAAACATCCAAGGATTCACAAGAAAGTTGCCGGCCTTGGAGAAAGGAATATATGCCTTTTTTGAAGGTACCCATGTCGTATTGATCTGTAGTTTTTTAATTGGTCTGTAGTTAGCTGGGACCGAGCTATCACCTTTTTTAGGGATCGGATGGACAAGGGCACGCTTCCATGAGACGGGGACTACGCCTTTCAGGTAGGAGTACCGAAATAGACGCGTTAGCACTGGAGTCAACTGAGGGGTACACGTTCGTAGCACTGATGGAGAAATGCCATCCGGCCCACTCGACTTATGAACGTCCAAGGAAAAAAGCCTGCCTGATAGTTTTTTGCCGAAAAACTATTTCAGGCATTGAACTCTGACACCGCGGGATGATAGGCGGTGACTTCCCTTGGTCGTCCAAAGTCGAGTTGTAGGCGAAAAGAGTGCCCAAGAGATCGGCTTTCTCTTTTGCCGTGTGGGCCAGAGAGTCATTCCCCATGTGCAACAGCGGTAGCGACGGCTGGCTAAAGTTACCCAGAGTGGCCTTGGAAAGCGCCCAGAATTTGCGCGTGCCAGACGGGTACTTTTCCAGCTGATCCCCAATTTTGACGACATGCTTGACAACTTTGCTCTGGCGATTTGACGTTTGAAGAATCTGGAGGCACGGTTGTATTTCCTCTTCAGAATTCTAGAGTTTGGATCCTTAGTGACTAACGCATTAGCCCAAGCTTAATAAGCCTGCCGTTTGCCAGCTGCTGCAGCCCTGACAGACGCATCAAACCAAGGCCGCGATCTGCCGCCAAGTGGTACCACAGAGCTTGGTACAAATAGTTCCATGCCCTGAAGTATCACATCAGATACAGCCGCAGCGCAGTCACTAGGATCATTGGAAGGGTAACAAATCGGCCCCCATGGGTAGGATGCAAAAAAGGACCGCATTCCATCCCAATCCGCTGACTTGTAGTGCCAAACGCGTCGAGTCGCAGGTCTTGTGCGAGCAGGATGTTGAATGGGCACTACACTCCGTACCAGACAGTGATCAGAGGAACCTAAGGGAGCCTCGACAGTGATCTGGTACTTTTCTGGATGTGTAGTCAGCAGAAGATCCAACAAAGAGGGCGTGTGGCTGTCCACGTCCGGTAGACGAGTGTGCGTCTTTACCAGCTGGGACAGACCATTTGCCAGAGCAAAGTCAAACACAGATCTCCCCGCGTAGTCGGTGACACGTGACCCTAACCAATCGGCATGGTGCGCATTGAAGTCCCCGAGGACTACGACTTCGGCGGAGGGAGTCTGTGAAAGCAGATCGTCAATCTTCGCCTGAACATGGCCCGAGAGTTGATCCATTTCTGCATTACCACTATGGGACCTGTAGAGGCACGCGTAGACTCTGACACGGTCGTCCATGTCCACGCGCAGCCAGAGTACAGACAGGTCCCGACCTTCAAAAACCTGAAGGCGACGATAGCAGATATCCTCCCTTACGAACACAGATACCCCGGCGTGTGGTATAAAATGTTGTTCTAGTTTATACCCGGGGTATGATAGGTACGCTGTGTCGCTCGGTTGAGATATCTGCGTCTCCGTCAAAAACAACAAGGCCGGCTGCGCCGTCTCAAGGTGGTAGTGGACGGCGTTTAGGTTCGAGTGAAATCCCCGGATGTTGCAAAAGTCCACATCTAGAGTGGAGCGGGGTGCCGCTGTTTGCCGTCGTTTGCCCTCAGAAAACACAACAGGCGATACTTTGCCCGCCCCAGATACGACGGGCAGCCCGAGCAAAATCCGAGGATCATTCCCTCGATTTTGCTTGGGGAGGGGGTCCCCGGCTTCATCAAAGCCGATACCCTCCTGGGGTATACTTTTTGGAGGCATCGCTATCATGTTTGGCAGGGGGGGGTTGGGCTTCCGGATTCTCTCACTCACCGACGGAACATAACCAAATGAATTTGGTTACTACACGTCGGTCTTCTGTGAGAGGGTGGTCCTTACCCGGTCGAGCCAGCCCAATACGAGCTGCAGTCAGAAAACTACAGCTAGGCTCTACCACCTATAAAATACAATTTACCTTATTATAAAATTCTTCCTCCGGGATCGCTCTGCCTATTGTCGAAAACTGTATGAAAATTCGTTCAGTACTTTTCGGGTTTATCGCGAACAGACAGACAGACAGACGCGGCGGGGCACTTTGTTTTATTTAAATATGTAGTGATACTTGATCAATCTTTAATTTTGCATAGACCTTAAAATCAGAGTTATAAGACAAGCACGCTTATTCAAAAAGGTTAACTATACACACTGTTCACGTGTTCATTGAACCCTGAATGTTTCATTGGACACGTTACACAAAACATACACATACATAAAATCCATTCAATCGTGTGAATAAACTCATACTCGCTTTTAAAACCACAGCCGACAAAGATAACGGCCGGACTGACATTAATGAAACTGTTTCATTTTGTTACGTCAGAATAAAAATGTTGTTCAACTCCAAATATTTATTACATGTTTTGTGAAATAATCTTGAAAACTGAAACAATCTACAAGTTTCAATGTAATTTGTTGTTTTTCGAATATCAATATAAACTGTTTTACTGAAATTCCTTTATTCATCGAGCTTTAATTAAGATTCATATAATAAGTAAAAGATACAAACATTTTTTTTCTCTTTAACATTTTAAATAGTTTATATTAACACATAAATAATTGCAAACGTACCTTTATGACGTGTTTATCTAGCTTTTATGCTTTGTTTTATTGCGTATAAAACGACGTTCACAATATATTCATAATAATATTTAAATTATTAAATAATAAAAGCTTGTGGACCTTATCTAGTACTAATTTGGCCAGCGTCCCACTCAAGCGGGTAACACAACGGTTACCCAATGTTTATTGTGGGTTATCGGTGGGTGGTTTAAAATATGGTAGCATTTTATGTTACCGACTACTCTCACATAACCTTCCCGCCACTTGGTAATCACTTTCGTGGCTGACAGGGTATCTATAAATAGTAGCCAGTCGGTTAATTCATAACTTAAATATTTTTGACATTTGCTTGTTTTATTTGAAATACAAAAAAAAAATAAAAAAGTTGAGAGACACGGCTCCTTATTTAAATAATTGAAAATGAATTTCTTCAAATATTATATTTACCTTTACAATTCATATATTTTTAATAAATTATTATATATATAAAAGTTTTTATATAAAGTTATTTTAATAAAATTACTCAACAATATATTTAATTAATATAACAAAACTATTATATTACTTGACAAGATGATATTTCAAAATACTAATTACTTTGTAAGATTCTCTGAATATCATTTATTTATGAGAAATATTCCTTGTTCTTAACCAATGGAGTGTGAATTTATTAAAAGCATAATGAAGTTTTTTCTATGATGTTGTAATTAAAAGCCGATAAAAAGGAAGAAAACACAAAGCTTTGTTAATTATTTTGTTTAATAAAAAACTTGTTTAATTTGAAAGATTCCAAATTAAATAACAGCTTTGAATAAATAATTGAGGTTCATAATTTCTTTTCCAAACTTGAAATTCTTTTTGTACATAGTTTAGTTTAAATAAATGTCTTTTATCATATTGTTGATGATTATATACTATACACAATTATCTGTAAAGAGCACTTTATTTATATTGCTTATATATTGGTTCATGATAACATATATATGATTTATTATGTATTTATTTTATTTAACAATTCTTTACTGAAGACAATAACATTTTCTTAAAGCCTAATTGATGAATATGTCCTTCCGCAACTTGGAAAACTTCCAAATAGTTCTATTTAAGATGTTTATTTTTATGATGTCTTTGTTACTGTACGGATCTGAAGGAGAATAATGGTTTTATAGGCATAATTATGTCGAAAAATAATGAAAGACTTGTTAAACCAGATTTATAAAATAAGACAAATGTTGTCACGCAAAATATTTGTATTTGTAGCTATTATATTTTTGAGTTTACCCTTAAAAATTTTCAGAATCTTGGGTAGCGAATGATTTATCCAAAATTCATCCTATGGTTTTGTATCAGTAAAAGAAATGTTATATTTTAACCATCATAATAAATTATACGTAAATCCGTCTGTAGTTTTTAGTGTGATATATTAGAGTCACACATAGATAGATAAATATGTTTAACTTAACCAGGTTAATTATATTTAATTTTTAAGACAATATGGAATGAAAAATTCAAAAACATGAGCGTAACTTCAACTAACGACAGAGACGGTATCAAGACAATTAAATTTAAATTGAAACGTAAAAACATACAATATTTTAAAATTTTATTTACGAGTATTTATAATTTTTATTATACGTTTAATTTTCGGACATTGAATAAAATCAAAACATCTGTCCGTATAAGATTGCCTCCATGAATATAATTCGTATTAAGTGATACACCATCATGGCCGACCCTCGGATAAAGGTACAAAAATCTTAAACAAAAATGGTTTTGTTTTAGGTTTTTGTGTTTTAATATATGCATATTAACATAAAGAAACACGTAATATAATAAAAAAAACCGTATTTATGTGATATATTTTACTGTACTGTACTGTATTCTTTATTTTATTTATTTTTATTAATTTCAAGTAACATAGATATGGTAATCGTATACAACAGTGTATAATTTGTATCCCACGTAATATATCATTTACACAAATATCAAACATGATTTTTTTATATTACTAAACGTATTAATACAAATGTGTAATAATTACAATTTGTATCTATTTAATCTTTACACTAAAGTGTAATACAATCTGCGGTACTCTGATGTGTCGAAGTGCCAAAATTAAATTTAATTAATTTGATATTGAGGTAATGCTAGATAATTTTTTTTCACTTACATTACTTACTGATATAGCCTGTTATATAACAAAAGTGAATTAAGAAATACTTAAAAAAAAGGAAAAGCGTTTCTCAGTCTTAGTATTCGGATAATTAGGTAATATCTTTCTATTTCTAGGTCGTTATATTATAATTAGCTAATTACTATTGTATTAAGTGAAAGTCTTTGTTGGTCGAGTAAAGACTAACACTAATTGCTAACATTATTATAATGGTATTTAATCAAGATAAAAGGTGTATTGTGCCACATACTAACTTCACTGTTATATTGAATTCGTTTTAAATCACAGTGTTCCCATTGAATGTTACAGAGGTCCATAAAGTTGATAAATCGACACCTCGGCGCCGAGTTGACGCCACTCCCTTTTATGGAATCGTGTTCCAGCATCGTCATTATTATTGCGATTTTTTTATTTGACATATAATATTTTAAATTTAATCAAAAACGCATGTACTATTTGGTAAGTTCAAGCAAAACCTACATTTGAGATTTTTTATTATATGTACAGGAAACAATAAAAAATTTACAAAGGAGTACCTCGCATCTTGGTATAGGGTGGTATCGTAATTCTGGCTTATATACGCACTTACCGTTTGTATCTAGTCGGGTTACATCAGATTATGTGTATATATTTTCAGCGTTAGTACGTAAATCAATAGTAAGTAGTAAATATCTATTAAGATGTGCGTGTAGGAAGAAATATTATCCTGTCGCTTTAATTAAAAAAAAAACAATAATTTAAAATCACAAAAGCTAAACGTGTCGACTGTTTGATTTATCATATTTTCGAATGCAATGTGTCAGAGTGCCACGTACTGGAAGCTGTATTAACTATCTCCAAACATTTAGTTATTCCGTGATCTGTCATCTATCGGCAAATACCGATAACATCTAACACGCTTCCATAGACCGATCAATAAAAATGCTAGAAAACGCCCAAAGATAGCACCACAAGTCCTATGAGACATGAGACGAAATAAAATATGAATGAATTAAAGAATATGAAATTTAGCACAGCAACAAGATATAAAACAACACAGTCCAGATATGTTAGAGAAGAAAGAAGACATTAAAATTTAAATAAAAATTTAAATTACAATTACAATAATTAACTTTGTGGGTGTGACTGGAGTGAAGAGGGTGAGTATCACTCACAAATCAATCATTGCTGTTAAAATTATTTTTGAAGGTTTATACTTAATTTATAAAATGTGTATGCTCCTCAAACCGGGTGTGATGACAGGATGAAAGAGAAGTTTTGGTAAGATTTTGATTCTATGATGATGGATATTCCAGACAATGTGTGGGGGGGTGATTTTAATGGGCATGTGGGATGTATGAATGATGGTTATGAAAGAGTATATGGTAGTTGGCGTTTTAGTCACCGTAATGATGAGGGTGAGGTCTTGCTGGAGGCCGCGCTAGCCTTCAATTTGGCTATATCCACCACTTGGTTTAAAAAGAGTGAAGAACACTTAATTATATACAAAAGTGGGCGCCATGTGACGCAGAATGATTATTTCTTAATAAGAAGTAAAAAAATCAATTGCGTCAAAAACTGCAACGTACCGGGCGAAAGTGTAGTCTCACAGGATAGGTTCCTCATTATGGAAATTAAACATACATAGTGCATACAAATTAGTTCAAGAAACGAACCCCACCTAAAATAATGTGGTACTTGTTAAAGAAGGATGAATGTGCAAGTAATTTAAAAAAAAAGAGTGGTAAATAAAATTATAAATATGGGTAGTAGTGTAGAAGAAAAATCATTGTATGATAGTTGGAACGAAATGGTGGGATGGTTTAGAACTGTGGTAAAGAATGTAAGCAAAACGAAAGTAAAAGGTATGATAAGAAAGGAAACGTGGTGATGGAAAGGAGATGTACACAAAGGTTCTGAAAGAGAAGAAAGATAAATTTGAGCAATAGCAGGAATTCTCGGATGATAATGAAAGTATGAAACAGGAGAAGGAGAAAGTATGAAAATACTATATAAAAGATGTAAGAAGAGAGCGAAAGTTTCTGTAGCCGTGGCTAAAGCTGCCCCGCAAGAGGAGTTTTATAGGTCGCTAGAGTTTCCTAAACGTCAAAAGGAACTATGCCGTATAACAAAGCGTAGGGAGAAGAACGCTAGAGAAGAATGCATAAAAGATGATATTGGAAAGGTGTTAATGGAAGATAAGAACATAAAAGAGAGATGGAAGGTATATTTTGAAACATTGATGAATGAAGAAAATGATTGGAGTGAAGTTTTGAAAAACCGGCCAGTAAATAAAGGAATAGTGAAAGAAGTGACCGATGATGAAGTGAAAACGGCTGTGCAATGTATAAAGAATGGAAAACCTGTGATACCAGTGAAAGTATGGAAGGTGTTAAATGTATATTGATGTAAGTGGATGGCTTTGTTTTTCAATAAGTTGTTGCGTGATGAAGTGATAGACAATGAATGGTACAGCAGTGACCTAATGTACATTTATAAAAATAAGGGTGATGTACAAGACTGCAAAAGTTATCGTGGTATAAACCTGATGTCACATACTATGAAAGTGTGGGAGAAAAGGATGCGAGACTAGAGTCATACCTCGAAGAACCAGTTCGGTTTGATGCCTGGTCAGGATACGACAGATGCTGTATTTGCTCTCTGCCCGTTGTGTGAGAAGTACAAACGAGCACACTATAACCTGCACATGGTGTTTGTTGATGTCAAGAAGACATACGACCGGGTGAAACGTAATGTGATGTGGTGGGCTTTAATATAGTATTTAAATTTTTGGTATTAAAATATTTTGTTATTAAATATCCCAATTTCTTTAAAAAATATCTCAGGGAATCTGTAGCTTTTAAGTTATAAAAACCCCCTACAGCTCTTTTTGTACACAGCAGCAGCACTGCTCCATAGTAAAATACCGTAAGACAAAAAATACTATGAAAATAACTAAAATAAACAAGTCTAGCCGTATTAACTTCCGTTACTTGTCTAACTTTTCTTATTGCAGAGGTGGCCGAGTTTACGTGCAAGGGCTGAGAGGTGGAATTTCCACTTGAGCTTTATATCTAAAGTTATATATACCTAAGAAATTTGTTGAGTCAATCACTCCTAACACTTCATTATAAAGAAACAACCTACAATTTTGACTTCTTACATTAGAAAGAGTAAACTTCATGCATTTAGATTTCTTAGCATTTAAGACAAAATTGCTAAATTTGGACCAATAAAAAACACGTGATAGAACTCTGGTTACTTCGTCATTATTTGTCCTATTACGCTCTACTTTAAAAATAATAACAACTATAGAATAAAAATCAAAAGAGAAGAATATAATACAAAGAATAAGTTCGTCTTGTCATTTTACTACAAGAGCATTAAGTTTCAAAGATCAAGACGACGGAATTATTAATCTTCATGGATAGATCATTAAAATAAAATAGTTAACTAATATGCTCAGACTACGTAAACTTATTATGGTATTATTACAATACTCATATATAATAAATAGATAAAATTTTATGACACATTAATTTAGACATTTTTTTAAGTTTTATACCTACATAAGCAGAAAATTATGAACTAAATATTTTGCTATAAATATTTTTCTTCAGTTTTCACTGCTAACATACGAGTACCTCCAATCATAAATATAGTTTAGTTTATATAGAAATTGTCGTCAACCCGGTTAAATTCTGACGATAAACGACAATTTATTACCGCACATTAAATAAAGTTTTTTTTTTATTTTAAAGCCAATATTTTCTTACAATAATATTTATGCATAATAATTTTTTGATGATTTATATATAATTATTTTATCGAAATATATTGAACTGTAAACTTAAAACAAACCGTATAAATTTGTACAACCCTATCATGCAATTTGTTAATAAATAATATTAAGTTTCGTAAATTTATTATCAATCAGTCATCGCATTACATTCATTCACATCACATTAGTAATAATTCTTGACACCCATTGTATTTTTTTATCAAAACGTCATTAGAAAAGGAGAGAATAAGTAGTGTGAGCCGTCCGTGTAAGTCGATCATGAAAAACTCCAAAGAAATCGTATGTTCGAAGATTTTTTAAGGCAAATACCATCTTTATGATTGAATACAAATGGAGAAATTAGGGCTGAGTGTTTTGACTTCGTCGTACTCACACGGCAGAGAACGGAACCTTAAAAATGATGCTCTATGTATATCGAATATGGGATGATATCCATTAAATTAGAGACTTAGTATGTACGTAAGCGAAGATTAAACACGCAATGGGCGTAATAAAATGTATGTAGATTTCGTAAGGTGTGCGGTTCTTAACCAAAGAAATGCTAAATAGAAATTTTATTCGCTTATTAGTGAACATAGGAAAGGTAGCTCCAGTAGACATGATCCTATTGTGGATTTTGAAGAGTAGGAATATAGCGTTACTTCTTAGGGATAACGTAGATCCCAAAAACTGTTTTCGTCATTTCTTAAAATCGGAGCATATGATCTGACGTTAAAAATCTGTGCGAATATAAAATGTTACCAAATCCTCGTTGACATTAATATTACTGCATTTGTAAGTTGTCACGCTTCAAGTTTACAGGTTACATCAAAGACGCATTACGTGCCTTAAATACAGAGGAAAATTTGGGTAGAACGGTTTTATGAGGCCAATAATTTACCTTCGAAACTCCGCCTTGATACATAGCCTTCATCTATGAATACACTTAAATGAAATGGCTTATAAAATATATTTATGCATAATTAATTATTTGAATATATTATTATTGAAATACTTTGGTTTTATTTAATTTTATTAATAACTTTTAACAAATTAGAAAATATACAGTTAGGTCCGAGATATTAGAGTATATTTTTATTAAATGGTAAAAGGTCAGTAATTAATTTATGTTAAGCTTACGAATTGATTATGAAAACGGTAAAGAATAGATAGTAAATAAAATGAAATATTATAATATAATTCAACAAATATTTCCGGCAAAGGACCATTGGTTTGAACACAACGCCGATTGTTAAAAAATGCTGCAATATTTGTTACCGGAACAAAATCCACTACGTTTTCTAAGTTAAGTTCATTTGTATATAATATATCATTTGATGATTATGTGGCACTGATATCACCTTGCCAACTTAATGAGATAAAATGTACTGTACAGGATGTACGGTAACTTGAAACCACGTTTGAACAATAAGTACCTTTTGAATAGATGATATCTTTTAAGACAACCTTCAATTTAGTTGTTTAATGTTTGAGCAATAAAATGATGAGGTATAGATAAACCTGTCTCTGATTGATAAGATAATTAATCAAGCCAAGGATACATAAGAGTAGTTTCTACCTAATAATTTCAAGCAAAATGTAGACTTCTGCAAAAATACACCCTCGGGAGTCTAAGAACAAAAATATACATAGTAGTTTTTATTATTATAACAGTGTTCCTTTTGCATAGTAAACTTTTATGAAGATACACTTCAGAATGGTCAGTAGGGAACTAAAGTAAGAAGAATGTATTTGATTTTTCTTTGGTGTTTAGTAAATACCTTAATTTCTATTATACATTAAATTACTTCTATTATACATTAAAGTCTTTTAGAAATGTATTGTTCAGATTTACTTTAAGGTAGATAAGTTAATATATTCGCGAAAATAGAACTAGATAACATATACATATAATCCTGTGTAATGCTATTAAGATAAAACGCTCAGTGCGGTGTAGACCTAAGCCATTATTACAGTAGCACGAAAATAAATTCAACAGTGTACTGCTATACAAAGTCTGTTTTTAAGAATATACATGTATACAATTGTATGCACATGATCATTGCTATTATAAGATATAAAAAACTATATATCAGTGATTGTAAGTCCAAAAACAGAAGTTTGCACTTCACAAAAACCCCACAGGCTGTATCATCTTCGAAGGCACTGTCATAGGACCTCGACAATTCTAGTGATGATCAATTTGATAGTTAAAGAGCCAAGTCAAGTGAGCATCGATAAAATAAGAAGTGATTTATAGCCTCGCTCTATACTCTCTATTTACTCAGTAATTTACTTTGCATCACATCTTTGTCGAATAAAGGTCATAACTGATCAAAGAGAGAACGTTGTTATAGCCCGTATCCGTATATCCCGTATTTATTAAAAAGCACCTGTTCTGTCAGTACTAATTTTATGACGACGACCATTTCAAAACTAAATATAAAATCAATACAATTTTATGTTCAAAATTGTATACGTTTAGCCATGTTAAGTTTATTATAATTTTCAATAAATATAGAATGTCTAATCTAGTCGCACCGTTCATAGTTACTGGTAGAGAAACGGTAGCAGGCAGACAATCGGGACATCTTCCTAAAGGCCACAAGTTCGATTCCTGGCCATGATGTTGGTTTTTCTTTCTATATAAATTTAGGAACACACTCCTTTTTATTTTAGTAGCTCTTATCAGTTATTAGACTCTTTGTTTTAATGACAATTTTTTGCGTAATAAAAAGTACCCTATATTTTATTAATTACATATTAAAGTTGAGATTTGAAGCGGTTTTATTTATATAATAGTAATTTGGAATACTATTCTTTTTTTACGGTGTGGCAGTAATTGGTTCATCTGATAGTAAATGATAATGACCACCCATAAACATGTCACTTATGGGCAATATGATGTCTCCAAGGATAATAGGACACAGGAAGTTAATGAAACGAAGGTATAATGTGTACTTTAGTTTATAATTTAATTTAATATTAGCAACCCTTCCTACCTCATTCGAAAGTTAATTTTTTTTTATAAAATTTTATGTTTTTTTGTTATCTTTAAAGTAACATTAACGTATAACATTTCTCCAGTAGTCTAAGTGTCCATTATTTGTATTTATGTCTGAAATGTTACATCAGAGCTATGAAACTTGACCAAACAATTAAAATTTTAAAACATTTTTATTATTACAATTTAAAAAAAAACTTTCAAATAATTGAATTGATGCGAATAATTCAATTACAAAATGCAGGAATTTATATAAATATATATAGGTACATAACTGGCAAGAACAGAACGGTTTTAACATAGTTTATTTAATGGCAGACATTGTATTACTATATTATTTACTTGTTTATTATTTTCGGTAAAAAATATTCAGGATCAGATTTCACAAAAAGAAATTAAAAACCAAAGAAACAAAAATATTTTCCATAAGTTTATTCGTTTATCTTTTTTACGAGTATGTGTATGAATATTTAATAATGTTTATGTAATGGACAGATAATATCTGACGTAAAAACAGGGTCTTAACATTTTTCATATTTCATTTCATATGAAACTTTTTGCTAGAACTCCTTAAAACTTGAAGCTTAAAAATAAAGGAACTCCGACCCGAATAGCTACGGAAGCGAAGCGGCGGAAACAAACTAGTTACGCTTAAACTCTCATCTTTAAAGTTTGCAGTTTTAAAGGCACATTAAGGAATGAACTAACAAAACATAAAATAGATAGAAAAATCTTTAGAATAATTTAATTACCTTGTAAGCTGTGGGCACTAGAATTACAAGGTACTGACTACCGTGCTTCTGCTTGATGAGATAATTAATCAAGCTAAGGATAGACACTAACGAGCTGTGAGAAAATGTTGGCTTCGTAATTTTAGTATAAATTAAGTTTCAAAGATTAATATGACATGTTGACTGTCAGTTTTAGCGGTTAGTATAATGAATCTTTAGAAGGTATTTGTAGATATGTATGAATTGTAGTTTTAACTACTTTTATCGGAGTGTGAATATTCCCACTTTATATTCTTAACTGTACTAGAGTTAAAGTACATCATATCTGCAGCGCCTTCTTCTTAACATTTTTTTTAAATTATACAATATATTAGTAACAATTTTAATTTCACTTCATATGAAATCTCATATTCCAAAATTCATATTTACAAATTTGGTAAATAAACTTAAAGAGTTAAAATAAAATTGAATTCAAATCGCTTTAAAATACAGGAAACAAAAAAAAACAGAAAAGAATCCTGGTAAATGTACAAACAAGAGTGAAAACCCTTAAAAACAGTACTTTTCCAAAAAAATTATTTTGAAATCGCATTTTCCAAAATATGAGTCACAAAATTTGTGAAATGTACATGAAGACGTAATAACGGCGGTACAAAAATTAAATTCAAATCCCATTAAAATACGGGAAACAAAATAAAACAACCTCCAGAGAAGAACTTTCGCAAAGGTTTTCACTATCTTGGCAGGAGAAAGCATTGAATTAGGTTATGGTTTAAGTCACAGGAGAACGATAAAAAATATGTGTTAAGAAATTTCATATTTCTAATATTAACAATTCTTCTCCAATAAAAAAAAGACGTGTCAAGTATATGACTGAACTGTATATTAAAATTAATTAATTAATTTAGTTTATTAAACATAATATTTGATAATACAAATATCATGTTACTTGGGACAAACGACACGGCAGTTTGCTTGGAGCTTCTCCAGCATTGACCGATTATAAAAATCTATAAAATATGTCAAAGTTTGGTTTCCAGCCTCACTGAACAATTTTCGAGCAACCTTGTTATTTATATTCACGAAATTGATAATATAATGACTTTCTGGCTTTTAAATACAAAATAAATTATTTATATCTGTGAAGTTTTCACCATTAACATACTGTTGCAAGGTAACTTATATAAATGATATTAGAGTAATCGTGTACAGATAAAAAAAATGCTATTTGTAATGAAGTAGCAATATACCAATGTATATAATATTTTGAAAGATGCTCGTCTCTGTTCTGTATTTTTATTATTTATATATAATATAATAACAAAGATATATTTGACCAAAAATACAATTTTAAATAGCTGATAAATGAACAAATAAAATGTAATATTATATTTAATATTATAGATCAGATAGATTTTAATAATATATCGTATTATATAAATAATTTATTTAAAGCTTTTTTTTTTTTTTTTTTTTTTTTTTATGTAAGAGGAGGGCAAACGAGCTGGCGGGTCACAGATGACTTGTGATCACCGCCGCCCATGAACTCTTGCAACATCGAGGATTTACAAGAGTGTTGCCGGCCTTGTAGGTAGGAGTAGACGCCTTTTTTGAAGGTACCCATGTCGTACCGATCTGGAAATACCGCCGAAGGGAGTTCGTTCCACAAGCGAGTGGAACGTGGAAAAAATGTCCTTGAGAACCGCACAGTGGAGGACCGCCACGCATCCAGGTGGTAAGGATGGTATTGGAGGCGATGGCGCGCTGTGCGGTGATGAAATTCGGCGGCAGGCATCAGATCGAATAATTCTTCGGAACACTCCCCGTTGTAAATGCGGTAGAAGACGCACAAAGAAGCAACGTCTCTACGCAATGCCAAAGAGTCCAGCCGTTCGCAGAGCACCGGGTCACCGACAATCCGAGCGGCTCTCCGTTGTACGCGGTCAAATGGTAGAAGCTGATATTGGGGTGATCCGGACCAGAGATGAGAACAGTACTCCATGTGTGGCCGGACTTGCGCCTTATAGAGCGCAAGTCTTTGGCCAGGTTTGAAATACTGCCTCGCTCTATTAATCACTCCCAATTTCTTCGAGGCCAACTTGGCCTTGCTCTCCAGATGACCACGAAACTGACAATCACTCGAAATGTCGAGACCCAGTATTCTGATACTTGGCGAGGCAATAAGAGGAGTGCTCTCGAAGAGCGGTGATACGACAAATGGGGTTTTCTTAGTGGTAAACGCGCAAACTTGTGTCTTTAGGGGATTGAACTGAACGTGGTTCAGTTCACCCCACTCAGAGACCATCCCCAAGGAAGTCTCTATAGAAGACACAAGTTTCTTTCGGCACTCGTCGACGTTTTCCCGAGAGACACCTGCACGGCCGGAATATACCGCATCCCCAGTGCTGTCATCCGCATAACAATGTATGTTGGAGATATCCAACATATCATTGATGTGCAGGAGGAACAGAGTTGGGGATGGGGGGGAAGCTTAGTATACAATTAATGTAGGTGTTGTTATTGATTCTAAAATATCTAATATGTACATTATATGTGCCTAATCAATTGTCCATAGAGTTAGAACTGACGAGTTTTTTAAAATATAAACAGTACATCTTACAATCTATAAATAGATCTACCGTTCCGGTGTTGGTTCCGGCGCATCAACTTGACTAGATGGAACGTCTTAATTTCCAATGAACATAACCAAAGCAAGTTCACAACATTCGAAGGGCAATTGATTTAAATGAAATCAATAAAGAAATTGTAGTGAAGAATAGGCTTTAGATTGAATAACTCTCTATATATTAAATTTGTAAATAAACATTTATGGAAAAAATTATGTTTACATAACTAAAAAAAATATTTTAAGTTTACATAAGGAATATTATGTATATATCACAGCGGTGTAAAATTAAAGAAATTCCGAAAAAAATGAGATCTTGATAAAAACAAAACACTTTTATCTTTTTTATCTGTTTTTCTATGCATGCACAAAACAAAACAAAACAAAATAACCAACAAAATTTTGAAAAACACTTTTTTCAAATTCAAATTCAAAATAATTTTATTCAAGTAGGCCTTTATACGCACTTTTGAATCGTCAATTATTACAATAAAAAAAGGTCAGTGTAGTCAGTTCGTTACAAAGTTATCACTGTAAAAATTAACACTAAAAATGTTTAATAAACAAAAATATTTTGCTCATATATTTTTACTTCATATCAGCAAATACAAAAGTTGCATATAGTTTTCTTTTTGTAAAATAACAAATGGAACTCGAAACATGAAAAAAAATATAAAATAACTGTAAAGAGTGCAATCACTGTACGCCTCTGAACGGAATTTATGGTTTTATTTTATTTAAACCGATGTTGAAACCGGAGCCATTTTGAACGAAAAATAATCTTTAAATTGAGGTAATAATTTATTTACCAAAATACTACAGCGGACTCTACTTTGTAAACTTTATATTAATGTTTTACTTTACCAACGTTTATTTATTAATTTTTCTTTGTTTATATTTTTCATGCTGGTTATTTAAAATGTGTTTCTTTTGCAATAACTAGTTTACGGTATACCGTAATTAAGAGACCTACCACCAAGAGACTGCTGCTGTAATACTCTGTGAACGCAGTTACAAGATTTTATTTTACAATTTGTTATAATATATGCTTTCCATTTTCATAATAATACATATTAATTTCATTTCACTTTAAAGTACAATTATTATCTATTGTATAAAGTAAATAAATTATAAAATCGACAAATCAGCTAAGCAACAAAACAAAAAATATCAATTATAGTGCATTTCCCATTTTCCAACTGCAATTTAACTTAAACCGCAATATATTGTTTATATTTTAACAGGTATTAGAAAATTATTTAAAACAGGTATAATAAATAAAGTCAAATTTCATAAAAAAAAATATATAATTTTCTTCAAATTATCATACAAAATACATTTACATAAATTTTTCACAGAAACTGCAGTCCAGCGACCACAGGGGTAAATAGCTAGCTAAAATATATTTACTTCACGCTTGGTTCAGTTCCTTTAAAAGTAAATTGCTAAAGAAATTGATATGACCTAGATGAATTAGTCATTTCAAGGAATATAATTTACTTCATAATCTTGTTCTGTATATCGTAAAAGAAATTACTTGTGTTAATTGTAAATAACAAAAGTACATACTCGTAAATAAGAGCCAAACTATTGAATGTAAACCAGGGACAAGTTTAACTATGTAAGTTAGATAATAATAGATAATATAGTATAATCAACTAATTCAATTTACAAGTCTCTATTGTATAATTAACGGAATATTTACTATTTATCCTTGTTTTGGTTTTGAAAACAAATATTTCTTTAATCCGCGACATCTGAAACAAAATAAAACAAAATACATGGTCAAAGTTACGTAAATAACATTAATATGTATTGGCAATGGGTATGATACTTTTAAATATTAAAATTAAGGGTCTAAGAGTGCCTTTCTAGTTTTAAATAAGGGAATAGGAGTCGCCACGTATGCTTCTAAACCTTAACCGAATTACGTACCTTGTGAGACTATAATCATATCAGTCCATGACAGAACATGACGTAGATTTCATACAGATTCACATCACGTAGCGCCTCACAAATGCACCCTGTGGGTACAAAGCCTTAATCAGGACTATATAATAGGATTTGAGATTTAAGATACATTGTTGGTAAATTTAAAAAGAAATATTAATGAATAATTGTTATGTTCCAATGTTACGTATGGTGTTATTTAATAAATATGTTTTATCTGTATAGTATAAATATCAACTGCTGATTGTCTGTTGCGCTAAAACTCGAGAATCGTTCGTCCGATTTGACTTATTTATTCTTGAAATATTTGTGGGATTTCAAGAAAGGCTTAAGTGGTTAAAAACCTATATAATATGTAAGGGAAAATACCGAAAGTTACAATTTAATTTTGAAATACAAGATATGATTTGATTTGATGTACATTTAATGTCTTTTATATTGTTATGAACAAAAACTTGTCACCTGGTTGTCAAATATTTATATTTAATAGATGTAGTATCAGGTCCGATCCCTTCGATTTGTTTTATTGAAATAAAAAAGAGATAGATTTAAGAAATGTAAAAGGGCGAGTGTCAGTATGTCGTTCACCGGGTCATCTAGCTAAGAATATATTTGCTTTTCAAAGAATTCAAAATTATACAAATATCATATAAAATATATGTTGTGTTTTTGTTATTCTGTAGAACACACTGTTACTTAGGTTATGATATATATTTCATCCGAGTTACATTATTATGTAAATGTATTTTTAGCTCTATGTGCCATGATATCAACCCTTAAGTTTGCATTCGGCAAATAAAATAAAAACGGCGGAGAAAATGGAAAGCACAACGTTTCTTCCGCCTTTTTATGCGCGAGAATAAAAAGAAAAACTATAGATCTCTAATATTATACATATTACAAGGATTTGTCCTTATTTTATGACTGTCTGTATACAGACAGACAGTCGCGTGTATACGCGACTTGCTCATGTCACTGCTAACGCCGGTTTGTCACTATCACGATGATATCAATACCAAGACTAAACTTTATCGCAATGATAACCTACGGGGTATTGAGTATTGGGTTTCATTATTGCAATATGGACTGTTATAATTTTATTTAAAAAATAAAAATAAGCTCTTTATTTTAGCCAGTTCTCAGTTCCGAGGTCGTCATATGATGATGACGATAAAAGACTTGTAAAATTATAAATTTCGATAGAATTATTAATTTTATAATATATATGATTTATGTTTTAGACTAACATTGTATAGACTTTAAGGTCTTAAATATGTTTATTGTTTTCAATAAATGTTTACTATAAAAACAATACTGCACATAAAACACTGACCCAAACTGTTGACTTTAACCCAGGGCCTATTTAACTATATAAGGGATATGTTAATAAACAATTTAATATATTCAACCAATTCAATTTTCCAGTTTCCGAGACAATAATTCACTCCTATAATTTACGTTACTTTACGCGCCTCGTGGTGTTGTAATTGACTACAAATTGCAAATTATAATCAATAATGATTGCCCATAAATACCACATGTCACCATTAATACAACCTTATTATGAACTAAAATAGGGAATGTATACACTGCTCTTCTTGGTATAAAATTAATGTTAAAGATTTTCTTAGTATATTTCTAATTAATTTTATAAGCAGGTGACTTAAAATCCTATTTTCTTGGATCTGTTGTGAAGTATTATACTTACTTAAAATTAACTGAAAATTGTTTACACCCTTTATACATTTTAAGTAACCTACTGTAGCGTAGTTAACAATTAGATTAGAATAGATTTAAACGTAATAACTATCATTTATTTATAGAATAATTCATAAAATATTGGCATTTATTGATTTACTTTAATACTTTATTGTACTGTATAAAATAGTAAGATAACAAAAACTACAATAACAGTGTTAATACCTTACATCTAAGCTAAACATTTCTAACATGCTTACTACTCTTATCAACAATATTAGTAAGTGTCAATGAGCAATTAGCACAAGTTTAATCGGTCCAGTAATCACCAGGACCGGTGTTACTCTCTCCACTCACGTACGGGTCGTTTGTCGCGTGTATTGCTTTAATATTAACTATATAATATATTGTATTTAAATATATGAGTTATATACCATACAACGGTCAGTTATAATAATAAAAATACTTTTTCTTAAATAATAACAACCAAAATTTATAAATTCTATTTAAAATGATGTGCGAAACTAATTTACATTTTTAAAGTTTAAAAATAATTAGAAAATATTCTATAGTAAAATAGATTATTTGAAGTCATTAACTTATAAACTTAATAAAAGTACTTTCGGGTAGCGGTATGCAGAATATGGAAGGGATGACTGATGGTGATAATAACTTAAAATACCTAAAATAATAGTCAATAAAAAACATTTAATTGAAGCCAAAGCTCATTTAACTTCACTCCACCCCTATTTCCTAAACGGGGGGTCGCATCAAAAAACTTTTCGGACAAAAAAGTTTCCTCTTTTAATTTGTTAATTTTCTAAGATTTTTCCGACGGCAAAATTTTGCCTTCTTCTGTAACTTTTTTCGGTTTTTAACTTTCAACCCCCCAGCCCTCCAACCCCCCGACCGATTTCCCCCGTTCAAGAACTTAACCTTCATTTTATGCTTAAAAATGTGTATACCAAGTTTGAAAATCCTCCGTCAATATTTGTGACCTGTAGCGTGTCCCAAAGGTTTGCACTTTCACCCCCTCTCCCAGCCCCCCCTAAAATTATTTCCAAAAAAACGAGATGCTACGTTTGTCCTACTAATTTATCCTATCGACCTGTGAAGTCAGATTTTGCCTACGATGAATTTGGACTGATGGATCATACATATTTAATATATATATCTACCTAAAAGTCTGTATATTACTGATGCAGAAATAGGATGTATATGAAACGACATACAAACTCACACATTTATTGTTAAGCTTAAAAAACTATTTTGATAACCTAATATAATAAAACTGATCGTCGACGCAATTTGTTTCAGTATAAGAAGGAAATACCATTTATATGACAATATTTTATTTATATTATTTATTGCACTACATACATATCATAAAAACAATTAAAAAAAATAACAACTAAAAGAAAAAATAGTAAATGATGGATCATTTACTATTTTTTTTAATTATCTACAAAAGGCGGTCTTATTATATTACGGTTGGATACTCTCTGTCTTTAAATGATAAGTTATGCCTGTTATGCTAAATTAAAGTATTAACTAAAGAAAACGAAGGTAAGTGTCGTCATTTTAAAATTCAATTTATATGTAATAATAATATTAATAAACGTAATAAAAGACTATTATAACAAATTGCCTCCAATAAAACACTATAAAGGTTTACATTACAGTCGTAAAGAGTTCAAGTGAATAATCTACGGATAAAAGTTCCTATCCTCGAAGCAATAGCCGCCGCTTTAATGGGAAAACTTGGAAAAATCTTTACTGGAACTGTCATAATGTTCAAGACACTTCAAATTCGAGCAAAACTTGCAGTATACTTAGTTCGTATGTTTTATTAATACACAAGAGAAATATAAATAAATAGAAATGTTGTTTTAAAGAAAATAACTTCTTAAAAGAAATAAAAGTATGGTACTGTGTAAATATATAATGTATATCTTGATTTAAAGGAGCGGGCTCTTTATGCATGAGAAATTTGAAATCGGACAACCTTAATAAGACCGGAAGAGTAATGTGAGAACGCTATTTTTAAGACAAGATGAATAACATTCAAAGCACGTAAACTTTCTGAGAAAAACTATATAAGTCGTTCTATATTTTTTTTAATAGAAAATTTTTATAAAATGTACTTGTAACTTATCAGATAGAAATCAAAACATGCGAAAAAAATTAAAAAGTGTAAAGAATGCAATAGAAAGATATAGCATGTAGATAAATAAATAAATACCAATCATTATAAACTAATATATATATTAGAATATTTTTTCTTAATATGAAATAATGTTTTTTAATTTAAATTATTAACTTTTATAAGCAGTTTTATTTTTTTAGTTCAATTGCTATACTTAGCAATATACTTAGCTTAGTACAATAACTTTAATCGAATTTCTTTCACCCTTTATACATCACATCTTTAGGTGACCTACGTTCTAGCGTAGTTAATAAACATACATATTATTTTAGTATGTATATGTACCTGGGGCGAATAAACATAACAAATGTCATATACTTATAGCATAATTATGGAGGATAACATTTTGTATTTATTTATTTAAATACATCATTGGACTGTATAAAAATAAATAGATAACAAAAACTACAATAACAATGTTAATACCTCACATCTAAATTAAATTTCTCCAACATCCTTACTACCTCTTATCAACAATATTAGTGAGTGTCAATAAACAATTAGCACAAGTTTAATCAACCCAGTAATTACCAGGACCGGTGTTACTCTCTCCAGTCACGTACGGGTCATGCGTATTGTGTCGCGTGTATTCCTTTAATATGGGGTATATAATATGTTATGTTTAAATATATGAGGTATACATTAATTACTTTTTAAAGGTTTTGTGAAATACTCTTCAGTTTGTGGTTACCTGGTACAGTGTTACCGATTATTAGTAAATCGTCAGTTATCAAATGTAATTAAACTCGTTTCGGTATATAAGTACAATAAGAGGAATAGTTAATTAAGTATATTATTCACCGAAAATCTAAAATATATTTTCGCTAATGAACTAGTTAATTTATATTAATCTCTAAAAATAAATACAATATTCTTTTAGTACTATAAACTATCTGAAATCATATGAATGCCGGCCGTATAAAGACTGGTTCGATCACGACAGTAACACGATTTGTAAAAAATGTTCAAGTGGTGAAGACCTTTGCATCCGTCACGACGTCGCTCAATGTTACCGTTGCTCAATTGCTCAAAGCAATTCACGATCTGGTTTCTGAACGCTTCAAGAGTCTTGGTTTGGGTTCGAAATAGTACTAGATCAATTATCTAACCTGGTAAGTTTAATAAAAAATGAATAAAACATTGTTAGTCAAATATAAATCAAACCTATAAATTGCTGCATAAATAAAATTGATTATTGATGAAATGCAATTTTTTAATGAAAAAAAAATATTCAATAGCAAAGGCCGTTTGAGTCAACAAATCTTCATGAATTCTTAACGAAGCTACAGCGACTGCTGAGATAATTCCTAAACCCAAAGATACAACAACCAGATAAGGTATTTAATATTTTATTTTATTTTAAATAAGAAGTGAAATATAAAATTTAATTTGGTATATAAGTTAATAGTTTATTAAAAATATATATTTAAATGTTTATTGTTAGAGTTTTTTTATACCTTTTATTATTACATACGTATAAACAGGCATTATTTAAGATGTGAGTTATTGAATACAGAAAGGGATTAAAGAAATTAGGTACTTACGAGTAGATTAGATACAGAAGGTTACTTATCATTGGCATACCCAATACGGAAATTAAAGGCATTATTAGCTCTTCTAGTTTCTATATTAGTATTAAAATGGGCACTACGGAACTTTACATATGATAATCAGAATCGCACGAACCGATATATAAATACAGTGTTTGATTAATTTATTAAACAATTATGATATACTGTTTTATTAGGAATAATACACACAGACACACAATATTACTCGTATGTAATAAATCTTTATTTACATATATATTTATATCTCGACAAACGTATTGCTTGTATTGTTAATCTCATGTTTTAAACCCGAGGGATATACAAACAAGGTTAGCTCGTATCCGGGAATTACTCATTAATATTAAATGCACATTCTTTTATTTTGCAAAACGTCCTTTTATTACACTTGTTGCTGGTTTAAATTGAATTTATGAATTATTTATACATTGAAGACTATGAGTTTATATTAAAGCTGTGTGTTCCTTAATTATGTATGTTTATGTAAAAATTTATGATTCTGTATAACATCTTGGCAGACTACCATTATGTTAATGTAGTAAAATAAAATATTTTACAAATTTGATAAGATTTATATTTTAATAAAATAAATTATAAAATACCATTTTTGATGATTATATCTTTGGGTTTAAGATTTATCTCAGCAGTCGCTATAGCTTCGTTAAGAATTCATGAAGATTTGTTGACTCAGACGGCCTTTGCTATTGAATATTTTTTATCATTAATAAATTCCATTACGTCAATAATCAATTTTATTTATACAGCGATTTAGAGTTTTGATTTGTATTTCACTAACAATGTTTTTTTAAAGTCTTGGACCAATTCCTATATTTATTTTTATTTATAAAATAAAGATAAATATAGGAATTCACATATTTACTGCAGTATTTGCTAAAAGCCTTCTATCTAAATATTCAGTACTAAATGTATTATAATATATACTAATAAAAAGAACTATATATTAGCAAGTTTTTGTGACCGGAACCGACACACGTATATATCATGTCTGTGTGACATCGAGCGATTACTACCAGAAATATCGTTGAAGGAAACAAAAAAATATCTGGGTTCTGTTACTCGTGTTGTCAATATCACCTTTATTTTTATATTCAACATATTATGATTGCGTTTTATTTATGATAATTAAAAAGTTTACGTCTATTTACTTACATGTTACGTAGTGAAACAATATGTGAGGAAGGAGTAAGCTTCGACATTAAGATTATAAATAACAGTAAAACATTGAAGGTAGTAACATGTCCGGACCCTACATAATTATATTGAGGATAGGTGTATAATGATGATATAAGGAGCCGTTATATCCATGCGTAGATTGAGGAAAGGAGTGGAAACAAATAGTGAGGATTTAATACAATGATGGTTTTATTTTAATTTAGATTTAATATTTAAAACCTCGTAACAAATAAAATTACTCCCGGTCTCTTCCCCGAAACTTTAACGAAATCCTATAGCCGCAACTGGTTCTAAAATATTATAACATATTTAATTAATAACGTACAAAAAATTATGGAAGGCAATAATAATACTGCTTTACTATTTTATAAAGTACGTATATTTTGTCGTAATATATGTGTGTAAGACATGAGAAATTGTAGGCGGTATTCCTAAAATTACATTTTCATTTCATTGCCAGCCTTCAGAGTCAACCTTCAAGTGATTGATTATAAGTTCAGTGACAAAATGTGACGAGCCTTAGCTTAAGGCGTTTTTGTTGTTGTACCTTGTGGCAGGAATTATGTTAACAACATAATATTTTTTCGAATCTGCTGCAAAAGGAATAGTTAATTTTCTTACATACATTTGAAATACGAAAATATTAATATTATTTATTAAAACAAATATCTAAGAAAACTTGGCGTCCTCTTTATTATATTATATATTATAAGATTTCTTTTATATTGCCTTTCCTATTTATACGTAACCTTAATTATATTAGTTCAAACAAAATGATTTTATACATTTTTGCGTAATCACTTAAGTAGAAAGGTAATTTTAAGTAGAAAGGTAATTTGTAAGTAGCATTATTTTAATTTATATCTAACAATTATTTAGGCTAAATAGGCTTTTTTTGTCTTAGACAACTTTTACAATTCCCCACGGGTATCGAGGGTTTTAATTTCTAAAATAAATAAGAAATAGGTTTTACGACTTTCATCTCCTTAGCGAGTCAAACATAAAATCCTCAATTATGATATTACGATATGTTAGTTTCTGTTACATTTTGGGTGAAATGTCCTTCATAAATAAATTTATCTTAATAATTCATATATTTTAGCAAATGGAGACTGCATGTTATGTGATATCAATAGACTATTCGAGACCTATTTCTAATATGGCCGCAGTCGTGTGGTCTATTTTGAAACGAAATATCTATTTTGTTAAACCAAAATGTGCTTCTATATTGAAAGAGAAATGTTAAACAAATGAAACACAAGTCGTCTCTTCAGTTTGGAACGTGTCACTTATACAAATAATATTACATTTCTTCTAGTTGCATTTTTTATTAAGACATATCACATTCTCTTGTAATATAAATGTTGCCAGATTTTATGATTATTGGTTGTTATTGTTTCTTCGTAAAAACCTATCTATAGTGAGGCAAATAAGGTGTGAGCCTTATTTTGTCGTAATCATCGAAACTTTTTACCGTAACATTAACAAATGTATATATATTAAAAACAAAAGTAACAACAAACAACTAGTTACAAGTAGTGTTTCAATTCTATAAAGTATAAATAAAAAATAAACTGATTTAATGCTATCGATCCATTTGAATATTTTTAAAGCAATAAGTGAAGGCCACCGACGACTACAGAATATAAATGAGTCACAATCAAAGATGGACTCACTTTATTATTTATTAGTGATCAATGGTTGGTTTCTTCTTTATGGTTTTTGTATACGGGAATTGAGGAAATAAGAATTCAAGAAAGAACATGTTTTCTTAATAAATTTTTTACTTGCAATTTATATCAACTAATATCAACTTACTATATTATGGATGTAGCGACTGTAATTGTACTTGACTTGTAACGCTATTGTACATACAACGTGATGCACCGACATAATGACATTGACATATCAGTCGCTTTGTTCTACAATGTTCTATTCACTTAAAGATCATATTTATAGAAACGAAGGTAAAATATGTCACAAATATAATAACAAATTTGGAACCAAGTGCTAATGTAGATAGGATTTTATTTAATTGTGCAACATCAGAGAACAATCAAACTTTACTTTTAATTTCATGGAAAGAAATTATTTCGGCGTTGGGAACCGTCAACCAACACGCCATGTTCCGAACGGCGGAAGGTGGAGGACGGAGCTACAAATAGCTACGTGGAATGTAAGAGGAGGAATGGAACAGAAGATGAATGAATTATTAGATGTGATGGATGACAAAGATCTGGATGTTATTTGTGTGTCTGAGACCAAGCGAAAAGGCAATGATATGACCGATTTGCCTGGCAACCGGGTCGCTTTCTGGGCTGGGGTTCCAGAGGGTGAGCGAGGTTGCCAAGGTGTAGGCGTATTATTGTCCTCTCGAATGGTTAATGCAATGGTAGAATACAAGGCGATTAACCCGAGGCTTCTTTGGGTTCGCTTTAAGCTGGGGATAACAAGAGTATTCTTGTTAGCCATGTATGCGCCAGTATCCTCAGCTCAAATGAGCGAGCTCGAGGAGTTTTGGGAGAATGTCAGGGATGTTCTAAGTAGTGTCAGAGATAATGAAAAGTTGATAGTATGTGGAGATATGAATGGATGGGTTGGAACCGCGCGAAGCGGTTACGAAAGCATGCTAGGCAAATATGGTGATAAGAGGGTAAATGAGGCTGGAAAGCTTATTTTGGAATTTTGTAAGGAGAAAAATTTGTTTGTGGCAAACACGATGTTTGATCACAAACAAATTCACATGTACACATGGGAGCGAGCGGAAGAAAGAAGTATGATTGATTTATTCCTAGTGGACCAGCGTATTCGAAGTCAAGTTATGGACACGCGAGTGTTCAGAGGTGCTGATCTGGGAACGGACCACTATCTAGTCGTTGCTAGAATAAGAGGTTTGTTCGCAGGTTGGCGCAGCCGCACGACGTGTCCAAGCTTGGCGTCGAATTATCGCATAAGAAGCTGGAAGCTTCAGGATCCACCGATCAGAGAGGAATATCAAGAGAGGGTTTCCAAGAAGCTTGAAAGCTATGATTCTGGAAATGAAAGTGTTGAACTATGCTGGCAGAACCTTAGGAATGGTATGGTGAAAGTAGCGACAGAAGTATGTGGTAAAAGGAAAAGAGGTTTTAGTAAAAAGCGCGATGAATGGTGGGATGATGAAGTGAAAGACGCTGTAGAGTTAAAGAAGAAAGCATGGCTGGATTATAAAGCCTCTGGTAAGGATAAAAGTATGAGAGAGATAAGAAAAAGAGCGTACAAGCTGCAAAAGCACAAAACGAAAGCACTTATAAAGATGAAGCGTGAAAATTCTGAGAGAGAAAGGGATGAAAGGTTGACGAACAACTTCCGGGAAAACACGAAGCTTTTCTGGCGAGAAGTTAGTGGTTCCCGGGGTTGTTCGGTAACCTGTAGAATGAAAGGGGTGCTTTCGAAAAGCGGTGAAATTTTAACTGAGCAAGCACACGTTTTGCAGCGGTGGGCGGAATTCTATAAGGAGATGTATGAACGTGAGGACACCTCGGTCTTGACTACCAGCGTAATGCTGAGTCAAGATGTAGCCGATGGTGAAATCAGTTTAGAAGAAGTAGAGAACGTGATTCGAAGTCTGAAATGTGGTAAGGCTGCGGGAGCAGATGAAGTTACTGCCGAGATGATCAAATATGGTGGGCCACGCGTCTGGGACTTTTTCTGGTTTTTATGCAATTTATGCTGGAAATCTGGGGAGGTCCCAGACGATTGGCGAAGTGCAGTCATCGTACCTTTGTATAAAGGCAAAGGTTCACAGATAGACTGTGCAAGCTATAGGGCCATCAGTTTGATTAGCTTGGGCGGTAAAGTTTATGCTAAAATTTTAGCGAGAAGAATGCAAGAGAGATCTGAAAGGCTGTTGTGGGAGGCACAAGGAGGTTTTAGACCTGGAAGAGGGTGTATAGATCAGATCTTTTCCCTCCGCATGATCACGGAAAAGTTTTTGGCCCTAAACCAAAAGGTTTTCTGTGCTTTTGTGGATTTGGAAAAAGCGTTTGACAGGGTTGTGAGAAAGAAGTTATGGGAGATACTGCCCCGATACAATGTGAACGGACCCTTGCTACAGGCTGTAAGGTCTCTTTACCGAGATCACTCAGCCTGTGTGCGAGTAGGAGCTGGCATGTCGCCCTGGTTTGACATCCAATCGGGTGTTAAGCAAGGTTGCGCTATGTCAGCTTGGTTGTTCAATTTGTATTTGGATAGTTGTCTCCAAGGAGTGAAAGATAGTGACATGGGAGTGAAAGTAGGTGACCTTAAGGTCAATTGCTTACTATATGCAGATGATGCAGTGCTCATTGCATCATCAGAATGCAATTTGCAGGCATTGGTCACCACTCTGAAAGATGGGTGTGAAATTAATGGTCTTAACCTGAATGTAGATAAGACGAAGGTTCTGATATTTGAAAGAAATGAAGAAAGAACAGAATGTAAGATCAACGTGAATGATAAGATAATAGAACAAGTGAATGAAGTGGTATATTTGGGAAGTATGTTTAGCAGAGACGGAAGATACGAAATGGATGTGGAAAGGCGTATTGCTGCTGGTAACAGAGTCAATGGTGCTTTGACTGCATTGTTGAGACGGCAAAACGTCAGTATAGCTGCACGTTTGGCTGTACACAATGCAGTTTTGCTACCGACACTGTTATACGGCAGCCAAACGTGGGTAACACAGAAGAAGAATGTAAGAAAGATGAATGCTGTGGAGATGCGATCTCTTCGCAGAATATGCGGAGTCAGTCTAGCTGATCGAATCCGCAATGAAGAGATCCACAGAATGGCAGGTACTAGCGAAGATGTCACGGTGAGAATGAAGAAGAACGTGCTCAGGTGGTTTGGGCACGTTGAAAGAATGAGTGATGAAAGAGTGGTAAAAAAGATTTATATGGGAAAAGTGAGCGGTAAGAGAGACAGGGGGAGGCCTCGAGTGACCTTCGAAAATACAGTAGCTACGATACTGGAGGAAGGTCACGTAAAAAGCATGAGGACCCCCCGGAGGGCATGTATGAAGAAGTTGATGTCTGTGGCCGAGGCGAAAGAGGTATGCAGAGACCGTAGCGTTTGGCGCTCCGTCGTCTCTGGCTACCCCGCAAGGGATATGGCGTGAAGGTGAATGTGAATGTAAATTATTTCTAAAAGCTATTTAAAATTACACTTAATCGACAAGAGGTAATAAAACATAATTTCAAATTTATGCTATAACCTTGTCTTTCTCTCTCTCTCTCTCTCTCTCTCTCTCTGTGTGTGTGTGTGTGTGAGTGTTAATATATTATATTTGTAATAAAATTAAGAGTAGAAATTTGTTTTAAAACTAGAAACAAATAAAGTTTTTTTTATATCAATGTCCCTATAATTCAAATATAATTACAAAAAAATATTTCTGTAATTTTTTTTTAGAGTAATATATTTAGAGCATGTGAAAAGAATAAAGTTTATCTTGTGCTGTTAATTCAGATCGCCTGAAAACGATACTTATCTTAGAAACGTTATTGCTTATTTAATATTTTTCTTTTTAGAATAAAAGCTTTGTTTCTCATATAATGTAAGACGTTAAAACCTAAGATTAATGACTATGAATAAATGTTATAAAGTATATATTCATATTCAGATATTGGTTCGAGGATATATTGAAGTACTTTTATAAAACACCGAGTAAGAAATAGAGCTAAGTGAAGGTCTAGTAATATGATTAATTTATAATACTAAGAACATAATCGAGCTGTGACTTAATGCTAACAGCACTTTATTTTAAATATGTTTATCAATGAACTGTAATATGAATTTTTTAGCAAAACGTAATATTTATTGCATTATTTCTATTTATACAAAATAAATAAAAATAATGCAATAATTTATAATAACTTTATTGCATACATGTAAGGTAACAAACATTAAAGAAAAATATATAAAAAAAAAATATACCAGCAAAGGGTGACCTTATCACTAAAGTGATTTCTTCCAGGCAACCCACACTTACGGACTTAGCACTAATAGACGGGGTATTAAATAAAAATACAAATATATAAATATATTTATATATACTCGTATATATATATATATATATATATATATACAAATAACAAATAAAGGTACAAATATATATATGTCTATAGCACATAACATACATACATACCTACAAAATATATAACAATATCTCCTACAAAAACGTATATAATACATAAATATAAATAATAGAACTAAACTTTATATAAGTAAATATATTATAGTGACAGATAATGTTCTTTGACACGGTTTTTAAAAACTGTTATGGATTGAGATTGTCTTATCTCAGTAGGCAGTGCGTTCTACAGCATAGCGGCTTTTACAGTGAAAGAATCCATGTATTTTTTAGAATTACATGAGTCATGAGTTGTACGTAATGTCTAGTGGGACGCAAGGTACAATCTTGCTCAAAGGAACTAACGAAATTGAAGCGATCCTTGAGATAGGATGGAGACCAAGGATGGAAGAATAGCAAAATAGGATAGAAAGGATATGTAGGTTTCGTCGATGTCTGATAGGAAGCCAGTTGAGTTTTTTGGCGTATTGAGAAATGTGATCAAATTTCCTTAGGCCAAAGATGAAACGAATGCAGAGATTTTGCAGGCGCTCCAGCTAATTTAAAAGATTTTCAATTATGACGAGGTAGCAAACGTCGGCATAATCTAAAATTGACATAAGGAGAGCATTAACAAGCAGGGTCTTCGTCTGAACTGGCAAGAGATTTTTTCACCTTTTCAGTGATCCAAAACCCTGAAAAACTTTCCTACTAAGGGTTGATACCTGTGAATTCCATGATAGATTTTTACTGCATGAAAAATTTTGTGAGAAACTTTTTGAAGTGCCGCAAGCTTTTAATTTTTTTTTCTAAACACACTGCATATAATCCCAACATAACATACCTTTGTTTATGCTACATGAGCCGGAATAGTTGTAGGTAAGCTATTGAAGTAAAGATCATCAACCATAGAACACTACATTTAAGATTGAGTAATAGTTATAATTTTATATAACTAGCAGTAAAGTAGTAAGCATTATAATGTTATGTTCATCGGGATACTACGTGCACTGTGGTTATATAACAACTAATATATTGAGAAAATTACCACTCCCTTCTTCAAGATAATTTTTCCAACTAAATCACACTCACTTTCATACATTTATTAAATTGAAAAATGTAATATTATAAAACTCAATATATTTATTTATAATTAATTATAGTTTTGTATTTTATTCTATCCGTTAGCTCGTATGAATTGAACATTTTTATTGTTTATATTTTTTCCTCTATACTGTTACTAACACTATATGGGCTGGTCCTGAAATAAATGATTATTATTATTAAACTATAATTATTATCGAAGAGTATAAAAAATTTGAAGCAGCAAAAGTGTTCTGTTTTATTGAAAAAATATATCAAGATTCAACAGTGGGCTTAGACCTCACAAAAGAAGGATACGCTCCCTAAAGCTTAATTGATGAATATCCCCGTTTGTAGTTTGGAACTCCTCCAAATAGATATAGTTGTTCTGTGTAAGTTATTTCAAATTATGGGGCTCGTTATTCAGTTGGGTATTTCTTTGTAACTTTTATTTATCAAATTAAAACAGAAAAATATATTTATGATTATTATTGTTCGTCATAAAATCGAACGCAGAAAAAACTTATATTAAAAATATAAATATATAATATATGTAACAGATTTGTGTAAGATGGTTCCTTAGTACATTATACTTAGTACAATATATGACAACAAAATAGTAACAATTAAAAATAACTTAACATATTTCGACTAGTATCGCTTCTATTAAAATGTTCTTAATATAAATTTTGTAAAATCCCTAACCTCAAGCCTTAATTACGAGCAGTCAGAGTGATTAATACGGTGCCATGTTGTTACTTTATAACTTAAACTAATATACCCAAGAAAATAACTATAATTGAAATATGAAATTAGGTAACAAACTAATTACAATAAATAGGTTAATCACGGTTTTCCTGCTTTCTAAAACAAACATTCATAGCATAGGTTGAACTTTTACATAGTAATTTAAGAATAATAAGTAGAACTTTGTACTTAGTTCATTATATACCAAATAACCTCAAACGATCAAACTTCAGGTGAACTTAAGCTATGTAAATGTTTTGTTTACCTGAAATTAACCTAATAGTGTTAAGGTGACGTATATTTGTCTCTTATGATTTTTAAGCAGCGGTGACTAAGTCTAATGTCTTTCCAAACGCATTCCATATTAATGACAACATATATTCCTATTTAAGATATAATTTACATTATGATATCCTTATTATTGATTTTATGTCATATTTTGGTACGTTTAAATACGTTTGCATTTCCAATACTATATTCTACTTTTGCGAATAGAGAATATAAAATCCTTTCTTATTGTTGCTAAACAATTATGGCTTAGGCTTTAGTAAAAAAGGAAATAGAATATTTTAATCGAAACATGGCCGAAACGTCGTCATCAGTGCGCTCCAAGTTTTTGGAGCATTTCCAATTAAAAGTTGTTTTACATCGTATTCACGTTGTTTCGTCCATTTATAAAGTTAAGATGAGAAATGAATTTTCAGTTTTTTTATACATTTGTTTTAATATTTTAAGAGGGCTACATATTCCAAAACCTAAATTGTGGCCGCGTTTATCCGAGAGATTGTATATATTTTTCTTTTCTAAGTATTAAACTAAATCAAAAATAAACAGAATCAAGGAGTCAGATCCGATTCATCCCACTTGTGTCCAGGCCCCGAAAGGGGACTGTTGCGAGTGGTGGACTTCGTAATCCACCATCCGCACCTCGGGCTATAGCGGTAGGCGGCGCTCGCCAGCGACCAATGAAGGCAAGACCCTCGTTCTTCTGCAGGCTGCTTCACACGACAGCCACACCAGCAATGGTTTTGCGACTCGATGGTGGCATAAACTTCCTGTTCAGCTGCACTGTGAAGCACCAAAGTGAATATTAAATAAATACTCTGACTTTGATACTGGTGATACACTTAATGTAAACAAATAAAACTCTGCTTGTAATATTACATTTTAATTTATTATATTAATTTTTACAGAGAAATACGACTCAAGTTACCTAATTGTTTGTAATAGAAAAGTTGTAAATAAATGTATGTAAATATGACAAACGTAAAGGTATTTCTCAAGCAGGTACGTTCTGAACTCTTGGATTAATTGAAAGTTCTTATGGGCCTTGCAAAGTAAACAAACTAATTCCAGTTTGCATAAGCCTCGAGCACTCTGTTTAAACTTTGCGTATTGCCTAGTTATTAATAAAGGCTTATTCTCTAATTTTATTCGATACATATCTTTTTATTTGAATATTTACACATCTTTTTATTTTTCAGTAAATATTCGTATGATAATAGATAAAAAAATATATTAAGAAACTTAAAAATCATAGTATTAAACATGACGGTTGCAAATCAGATTTCAAATTAAACGAAGATTACTTGAGTCAAGAACAATTTATGCTAAGTGAAGCATGTAATTTTTTTTACCAAAGAATCCACCAAAAGGATTCTAAACTATATGTTTATTAGTGTATAGCTATAAAGGCTGTCATTCAATGCACAGCTTAATTGCTTTATTTGTTAAAATAACGAATGAAAAATAGGGAAATGTAAACCCACGGATACTCTGCTTCAGAGTTGCAGAATTTGAATAAAATATAAAATATGTTATTTTATAAAATATATATTTTTGAAATCACATTATTTTGTAATTTCAAGTAACGTTAAATGTTAAATAAATTTACCAGATAGAATGGTAAAACTCTCTTATATCACTTGAAATATTTGAAGTTGTAAAGGAATCCTGATTGTTTTTAGCCATATATACTGCTAATAATCCAGAACATTCAATATAATTATCGAGTAAGAAACAATATTTCGAAATGTAAACTTTCATAAAATGATATTTATTAAATCAAGAGCTGCGTTGCCACTGATATTTTTTAATGTACATATTATTCACAATTTACTTTTTTATTTTGTATTTTAATTAAAACATCTTCAGCAGAACCATAATGATGTCCATTTGTTAAATGAGTCACTTATTAAAATGTCTCCCATTCACGACGTCTTTCTTCTTAAAGACAGTGTGATAGAAAGCTAAGCTCACATTAGCTAATAAACGATTTTTGAATATATATGTTTGTTGAAAAATTTTACTAATTTTTTAAAATGAATAAGGAAGAGGAAACTTCCAATGCTATGTACTCGTAGAACTTTTTAACTAATCGCAATTTGTCTTTTCTCTCTCAATAGCCATGAATTATTTTTAATGTCACACGTGTAATGAAAATATAAGGAATTGTTTGAAGGGTCTGTAATCTATACGAATTTTATGTACTAATAATAAGGTAGATATTAGACATAATTTATTTTTAAGTGAATCGTATAACCTAACCAATTCCAAATATTATATAAAGAAGCTTAAAATATATTTCGCATATAATTAACACTAATTATGATAGGTGATCCCTGTACAGAATAAGCACTAAAATCTCATATTTTATCACACAGTTATTTAAAATTTTGTCATATTTATAAAATATAAATAATTTTACTGTCATGTTATATTTCTAACAATATTGTTTGTGAACAAGAAAGGCGGTGATATAAACTAAATTCTATATGTAGCGATCGAAAATTTAATGTTGCACATTATTCAAATTTAACCTAACATTGTTTATTTTGTTTGATAATTTTTATTTATGTAGTTGCTTCTTAAAATACACCAAGAAACGTAACATAATCCTATGTTAAACTACTAAATTAAAATATTAAGTAGAAAAAATACATTATTTTATTTTAAAAAATTTTTGCTAAATTATTTAGTTGTACTTTTTGTTTCGTATTTAATCAGAACATAAATCACTACAATAAACTAAATCTGTGCCCTATTACAAATAAATGCAAACAAATTTAAGTGAACAAAGCAAAATTTTACTACAGCGCATTATGAAATATGACCTTCTTTACATTTTTGTTATTATCATTACAGAATGTTCCAGTGTCTGAGCATCTTTGTTAACAGCCGTCTCATTCTTCTGCCGCGTTCTCTCGTCACACTCAAAGCAAGATTTTATGACCATTAATTTACATTTATCTAATTAAATTATTTTTGAAATGTTATTTGCGCGTACATAAAGCTATTTCTAGGTATTGTGTGGCATGTAGCTTATTGTGTATATTAATGTTTAAGTCCTTACTCTATATGCCGTATGCCTCACTCTAATAGATTTATTTTCTTGTTTTCTAATCCTTGTAATCATCAATACGGGAAGAGTGAAACATTTTTCTTTATCTCATTGTTCTCGATTACCAGAAAAGTTAATCATCAGTTAAACGGATCCTCGTTTCCCACTCTCATATGTAGGGAAAAAGTAGTGTCAACAAAACTGCTGATAGAAAATAAAGTAATATTGTTTTTATTAATTTCAAATAGTAGACAATATATAAAAAATAACTAATTATAAATATTTTGGAATACCTACCTATCTACATTTCACAAATAATTACAATAAAAGCGATTTCAATGTTCAATTATTTTTAATAGTTTGTTTGTATTAATTATAAAGTGTCTACACGGTGATTTAATCGTTATTCTAAAGTATAAACATTGTTATAATTTTTACCATTACAGTATATTCCTCTAAAGTATTTTGTCTATTTAACTTCATTATCAATATTTTCTTACAAAATTCCAAAAACGTGCCAAAATTCTCCTTAAAACTTAAGAATTATCAACAATTATTCGGTTTGACCAAATATTGAATTTATTTAAAAAAATGTATATTATAATTTTAAACAAAAAATAACATTTATTTATTCTATTAAGTACAAAATACAACTAAGCTCTTACCTATCTAAATAGCTTGTATTGTGGTCAAATTTCTGCAAATTGTAAATGAGTGGTCATAAAGTGCTACTTTGTGTTTCATCGGCGAGTACAGGCTTTCGTTCACAGGAACGAGGTTTAGAAACGACGCAACTGGAAACAAAGATACTTAGACAATGGAACATCCGTTAATATTAAAAAGAAAGGCGGAATTAAATTGTTCTTTTATAAAGCTGTGTAGCACAATTATGCTTTTGTTTATTTAGACGTAATTTAAAGTTGAGTAAAATGCCAGTCTTTGATATAAATGTTTGGTGTCTAGTAGATATAACTATCATATGTTCATGTATCATATATTATCTGTATATTTACTTCTTAATGTAAATAGTGGCCCTCAGATATTTCTAGTTTTGCCACGTCTGACTTTATCGTTTTTGATAAGCAACATTACGAGTTCCAACACAAACGTCATCATAAATGGTCCATGGTGAATAGTGTGTATTATAACACTTTTGTTTTGAACAGACACTAATTAAAATGAAAACGTAAATGAGATGAGTACATATCAAAATCCTTAAGCACTTTGAATGTTACTTTGTATATATTTTAAAGTATTAACATCCTTTATACCTGGAAATATCTCCATAGTAAAAAAAAAAAGTTATAAATTAATAAGTGAAAAGATTATCAACGAGTTTCTTGCCAGTGCTTCTCCATGGACCTACTCTTTGAAACCGTGCAATTCGAAATAAAGATCTTTGACCTTGTCTCAAGAGAGTACAGAGAAACGTATGTATGTAAAAGAGATGTCATAAATTCTTATTGTACACTTTATAACATGCAGCTTTGCAACAAGCTTTACAACATGCAGCTTTAAACTATTGTATCTCAATATCTTAGCGTCTTAACGTTTAGATTTCCACTTACGGACTCAGTATTGCCTTATTAAATTTTTTTGGCAATCTTCAAAAGTAAACTCTCACAAAATCCTATTTTATTTACTCTCACAGCAATATCAATTTTATTTTTCCTTTAAGATTTGCCTTTTCTTATATGGAAATATATATGTCATAGTTTTCACACCATAAAATTACAATTTTAATCATATACATCTATTATTTATAACATTATCTAGATAGTTAATCAGAGTCAATGTTTTTTATTTTACATGGGCATATATTGCAATAATAAAATATCAGAACTTTAGTTGCTGTTATATTATACATTTATTGAAATAAAAAATTAAATTAAATTTCTAAAAATGAAATGTAAATACAAACATGCACTGTGAAACTTTAAAGACATTTCGACGTTTATGCTATCGCTTGTTAAAAAATCTAACAAAAATCTGACAATATTTTCCCACATCCGGAGCAGACGTTCAACGATCTGGACGAACAAACTGTTCTGTTTATACGAGACTAAAACTATTTTAATAAGAGGATTGTATTAAATATTAGTTTTAAAAATATCAAATAAAATAATGATTAAACATCAAGCAAGAACTAACACCTTTCTAATGACTAATATTTTTTTATATTAGTAGTAGTACAGTTTGCACACTAATAATAATACATAGAAATGAACTATAAACTATTTTATAAAGACTATAAAGACTATATATATATCATTGTTTTTATAAAATTTTGCTATCTCCAAGGGATGAATTCTACAACTTTATCCTGTCCTAAAATCTACTTAATTATATTTCATATCCGACATAAATGAGGACTGAACATAATTTTAAATATAATTCATTATTTTGTAGTTTAGTTTATAAAATAAAAGCCATAAAAATGCATAGTATTTTATTTAAACAAGGTATTAGAATTTTTTTTTATTACCACATACAATTTTCGCTTAATGTTAACTAAAGTTTTATTAAAATTTTATTTGTGCTGATAAACAAGAAAATATACATTATCATGAAAATTTATCTTTAAAGTTCGAAAAGAAAATTTGATTATATACAATATAATAATAAAAAAGATATGCAGTCTGGTATAATGGTATATAAGATATTTTTCTTATTTTTTTTATACTCCCTGCATACAGAATGCATTTGCTAAATATAATAAGTTTTTCTCTACTAATATTATGAGCTGAAGAATATGATTTTTGTTTCCTTTTTATCACAAAATGTAATTTAAAGAAAATATCTTACATTTGAACACGGCTCTTTAAACTAATATAATAAAAAAAATATTACAATAAAAACAAAGTATAGAAATCATGCTCTACGGTATATGATAATGTTATAACGACGCAGGGTCCTCTCAGGCATGATTAGTAGTTCCGATTCTATTTAAATTTTACAGTAAATGCGCGTGGATTTAGTACAGGGCCAAGTCTATCTAATCTAAATACAGGGCCAAGTATTTAGTATTAAACTTAATTTAAAATTCGTTTTCTTTTCGTATGCATAGAGAAGTTTAATCATTTCCAATGTTGTTAAAAATAAAACAGTCCGTTAAAACATATTTTGTATAACGTCATGACAGTATTAAATAATCGTTGATAAAGCGGCTGACCGACAGAAACAACAATCAGACAAACGAAACTGTTTCATTTTGTTATATCAGAGTAAAAATATTTTTTCAACTCCATGCATTTATTACAAATATTATATGTACCTGATATGTATATACCTAGTTATTGAAATAAAAATACTAATAATTTAACGCTTTGATAAATTATGTTCCTTTAAATATTATAAGATACAATTTTCGTGTCAAAAGCTCAATGAAGCTAATTAAAATTGCCCAGATTGTTACTTTCATTAACTGTGGTTTGAGAGATTTTATGTACAAAGCAATTTTCGGTCAAAGCAAAATCAAAACACTCAATCGTTATTGTACAACGATTTTAAACAATCAAAGAGACCACCTTATAGAAAGCTTTTGCTACAATATCATTGTTTTAATAATTTGTTATTATTATTTCATAACTGTTAATTGGTCCAGAATTAATTTGTTTTCATTTTAACTTCAAATAATGACTATTTCTTTCACTGTAAATATACAAAAGTATAAAATATGGAATATGGAATATGGAATGTAAATTAATTAGGTGCTGATATTGTAAATTTGAAAGGATTTTAGCGTAGTCGCTAGATCTGTGGACAATTGTAACACTTTTTTCATATTACACAGAATTAAAAATTCGTAGCTTTCCATTAGGATATCAACTCATGGTTTGCTCATGAAACACTTTGAATCCTTATCAGAAATCTTTTAAGTCACAGTAAATACCTAAAATAAATTGAAAGCGATACTTACAGCTAAAGTTGATTCAATATAGTTAATATGATGATATCTTTGAGGAGGATTCACAAGAGTTCTGCTGACTTTGAAGGTGGGAGTATAGGCCTTTTTTAGGTACCCATGTCGTATCGATCCGGAAATACCAACGAAGGGAGCTCGTTCCACATTGTAGTTGATAAATGAAGAAAGGTCCTTAAAAATCGCACAGCAGAACATCGCCACGCATCCAGGTGGTACTGATGAGAAGGCGACGATGTGATGTGCGTTGATTAAACTCGGCGGCAGACATCAGATCGAATAGAAGACTGCGAAATTAAAAATATGATGAATTTGATATAAGGTTATAAACATTTTCCAAGATATTATTAATAAAATGTGGATTTGAGTTTTGTTTTCTTAACTTCTTTTCTTATCAGTTAAACTAAAGTTAAAAAACAAACAGTGCGTTTGTGTGTGAATGTATAAAAAGGACAAAAAAATCTTCTATTTAGCATTTTTAACATTGTATTCATAAATACAAGGCCTCATGTTGTAGATTGCTTGAACAGCTCTCTTCTGGAATACAAAGATAGTATCCATATCTGATGCATTACCCCATAATGGTATGTCATATGACATGGCACTATATAAGTAGCTAAAGTAAATTATTCTAGCAGTTTCAACGTTTGTTAACCGGCGTATTCCTTGAACTGCGTACATGGCAGAACTAAATCTGTTTGACAAATCACAGATATGAGGGCTCCATTGCAATTTGGTATCTAAGGTAATGCCCAAAAAGACAGAAATATTCACTAAATCCAGTTTCTCATTATTTAATTGTATATTGGTTTTGACTTTTTTCACATTGGGTAAGGTATATTTAATTTAATTTTTAAATTAATTTAAACATGTTGTATTTTTTCGTTAAGTAAGAGATTATCGGTAAACCTTTGTACACCATCAGAGAGAGCATTGGTTACATCGTCAATTGCTATCTATTAATTATTAAAGTAATAGAAGTATCGTCAGCAAACAAAACTATCCCATGTTGATAGAAAGACTACATCACCGCAGATAGACTTTCAAATCGGTTCCTGGGAATGCTTTTCAAATCTTTTTAAATATTACATACATTTTTTCCTTATAAAACCATACATCAAACTTTTTAGACACATTAAATTAATATTTTCACGTTGCACCACTAATGTACAAGAATGAACGAAATATTACATAAAATGTTAATATTGAAACACTACTACAAGGTTATGTTTTTGAATACTACAGTTTTTAAATGGTCTGAATAAGCCTGCCCGAGGTATGGTAGGATGTAAATTGGGTACTAGGGAAAACTTCTTAAAATTTTATTTTCGGTATAACTTTTGTAAGTCTGTATGAAACAAAGTTTAATAAAATGTTTAATCATGAAATCAAATTAGTACAAATTTAAATTAAAATTTCTTCTCAAATTAAAAACCATAAGAACTTTAGGTTACAAAACTTGACAAACAAATATATATATCTATATAATATATATATAAAAAGAATAATATATATATATATATATATATATCCTCCTTATAAGTATGATCAACATTACAAAATAAAATTACAAAGAAAAGCCAAGATAATATATAGAAGGTTTTCTTAAACGTATTTACTGAATATAAAATCCCATGATTTATTATCATTAATATCGGGAGTTGAAGGAGTCAATGAAATGGATTAAAATCGTCTTAAAGCTTAGTCTGCGTAGACAGAAAATGTTACCGCAACGTTGCTTAAATAAATGTGGATCTATTAATCTCCAGACTTATCCTGTTTCCTGTAAACGGTTACATTAAATAGTCAAAACTAAAATGTATTTATAAAGAAATATTTTATGAAATTTTAATTATTTTGCAACTGATAAGTATCAAATAACTTTACTATACTTCTTCGTTTGTACATAGTACAGTAATATATTTCAAATCTCAGTCGAGCAAGATATTTAGTACGTTATAGTGGCATATAACATTGACAATTATTGTACCGAGTAATATTAATTATATTGATATAACATTAAGTATAACGTTATTTAATGTAAACATTTAATCTCTCTCTTCATCTGTATGTGTTTGAAATTATATACTAATATCTTGAATAACTATCTGTAATAATTATTATCACTGAGTAAATAACCAAAATTATAGAATATTTTTGCAAAATATGATATATTTTATACATATTAATAAACAAAAAATCATTTTTATGTTTGTGTCTCGGTACTCACAGAGTGAATTGAATCAATGTTTTACACAACGTTGCTCTTCAATAAAATATTAAATCTAAATAACTCTTATTACAAGCAGTTCTAAGTATTCCCGTACCTTACCTTAGTACCTTATTTAAAAATACATTCATTATATGACATACTTAATACGAGTATATATTATTTTGATTGGAAAATTTTTAATAAATTTTTTTAACCAGGGTAAAGTCGTGAGCATGGAAGTCCTACGTTGCTATAGCAAGCTGGTCTTTTAGTATTACTATTTTGTTCCATAGACTATAGAATGTTCATAATATTAGTGACAAAGATCGGATAAATATATATGAAATTTCATATTAGAGAATTTTTCCTTTTACAATTCCATTACACGATATAATACTGAAAATACCCAGGAATGCGGCATATAAAGATACATTTATCGTAAAGTTATATTCGAATCTTTTTGGAGATATCAGGCTCGGAAATTGTAATGGAGACTTATGGGGACATTTAATAAGCGTATATTGAGTATTTTTTTAATTTTAAATACATTGGTTTTAATCTATATTACTTAGGTTGGGCCACTTAGTCTCTTTCGATTTCGGCGAAGGTTACGCTGGCCGGCTACCTTTCTGTGTACACACGAGTTATTTCCATGCTCACGTGGATACAGACACATTCATATTAATCATATTTTTATCATAAACATCCATTCAAACATAATTTGATTCTTAGATTATAAAGTACATAATGCTGTATACAGGGCACAATTTGAAAAATAAAACAATCAATCTTATTATTTATCAGATTATTTTCTTAATTACTAATATATTTTTTTAATTTTTTTAACCTTTTTTTCTTATATAAACACATCTCACCCAGGGGAAAGAGGGCGTGGTTATGTGGAGCTAAAGGCAGCATAGAGGATGCTGCTACTTTTTGTTACAAAAACAGACGGTCAACTGCTCGCCGTATAGGGAAGTGCCACGGGAATCGCTTGCGCATACGTCCGCATTGTTGTAACGGGAGGCCACGTGAGCGGCCACCAATCCCCAATAGAGCAGTGCAAACTGTTGTAATTGGTAACAGTGTAATTTCTGACCTAACCTAACTTTACCTAATCTAACCTTAACCGATTATCGACCGACTGACCGTTCAAAGTGATAAAAAAATGTCTCAACATTCTAAAGTATAATAAGATGATATTGTTCGTGTATAAAACACGATCACTACAAATATCTGTGCAATAGTGAACGTGTCATCATTAAATAATAATAAATGTTCCGAACCATTACTTAAAATTAAATGCAGCATCTGGGGTTGATTTCATGCACTTAGATTTATAAGTTACAGATATAGTGTGTGCTTTGAAAACTTACTTTGAACAGATAACAATCTCTTGGTAAGAATTTCCAAAAGATGAGTTCGTTTATATCGAGTTCAGCTTTACGTTGGTCGGAATATCACAAAGTTTTAGTAGACAAATTCTAGTTAAGGATTTGTTTAGCAGAAGATTTATTTGGTATTTGACTAGTAATGGATGTAAGTCAAAACATTACCAAAATAATTACATAGTTTTGGATATATTATCTTTAATAATACATTATTTATTTACAACACATTTTATTTCAATTGCAATGAATAACACAAATGTCGTAGAAAAGCTTTAAATTGTGACGTTGAAAGCAGATACAACCAATATTAGCTTTATTTCGTATATCATGTTGCAGTTGATAGGACGCATGATACTCGTATGTATGAGAAATATTTTCTCATACTTTCAAAGCAAATCTTCGCTCGCTGCATGCGGAATGGCTTTCGCCAATAGGGTTATACAAATAAGGACAAGGAAAAATATTTTGTTTTTAAAGTTGCCGTTTTCTCAATTAAATATTTTTGAATTAAATTGAGTATTCAGATTTTTTATTGCATTACTTTGTATTAAAGTATCCTATAAATATAAAGAAAAAAATTATAATAATGTATGTTATTTACAAATATGTTGGCTATGTTACGCTGATTAATTTTCATATAAGATAGTCGTACCGCCAACTTAGACTCACATGGTTCGAAACGAGAACATTGCAGAGTAGTTTGTCTGTTGGAGGATAATTGTCGTGTAATATTATTTTCTGAATCTTTTCTAGTCGTAGATAGCTTGTATGTTGTATGTGACCTTAAATCTTGTTGTATTGTAATTTATTGTATTTTATCTTATTTTAAAGGGATTAATGACAGCGCGTTGGGAAAAAAATAGGTAATTTGTTATATTATACTAAGTTATCAACTAAATGCGACACAACACAAAATTTCCTTAATTCATATTACAATTTAAAACGCAACGCACTGTCTAAACATTGCAACTTTCGAGTTGCACCATTTTTTTTACCTACTACTATCTTAGGACAGCTATATACACTCAAGAATATTGGCTGACTTACAAAAGATTTAGAGTATTAAAAAAAAACACTTAAATATTTGTATTACTCTTTGCCCTAACTTATAACAAAAAGGCATTGAAAAAAGTAACGTAATCTACGTAACAAAACAGTCTTTGTAACAAAAATAAATAGAACACTTGAGTTCTAATCGAAGCAGTCGTAACGTCATAATCAGAGCGTCCAAGTGTTGGAGCGGTTCCAATTAAAAGTTGTTTTACATCGAATTTCGCGTAGTTTCGACCATTTGAAGTTAAGATGAGAAATGAATTTTAGTTTCTGTTAATTCTTTTTATTTCGACGAGGTGACATATTCCAAAACCTAATACCAAAAGAAAGTAGCAAATAATTTACTATTTAAAAAACATGTCAACGAGTTGCCGAATTACTTCATTATTTTAATAAAATAATTAATATTTGTACCTGTTTTACTTAAGATTTTTTATAACCATAAACATATTATGAAAATAATTTTATTTTTTAGTTTTAACTAACATTATATGTTAAACATCTTTACCATATAGTAAGAAGATACTCGAAGATTTAATCTTCGTACTGGTGCGAATATATTTAGCAAATTGATGCATATATTTTCCAATATATTTAGCAAATTGATGCATATATTTAGCAATTCGATGCATATATTTTCCAATATATTTAGCAAATTCATGCATATATTTTCCAACATATTTAGCAAATTCATGCATATATTTTCCAATATATTGAGCAAATGCATGCATATATTTTCCAATATATTTAGCAAATTGATGCATACTTGAAGTAAGTTATTATTATTAACCAGATATTATCTTAAAAATTAAGCACTAGTATAATTTAGTTAAATATTGTTCACAATTTACTTTATTTTATATTTCAATTAAGACTTCTACACCAGAACCTCAATGATCAAAATTCAATAATCAAAATAAAGACAGTCATCAGAGTCGGCGTTGAATTAAGTTGTTAAGTGAACGAATTGATATAAACCAAAATTGATACATACAACGACGGTCAAAGAAATATATGACCTACCCAATTTCAAATATACAGAAGAAGCCTATAATATATTTTACATTCGTTATTTTTTAAATGAACAGAGATAAAAACATTGGAACAGCGCTGCGCTTTTTTTTAAACTTAGTATATTGGTTAAGATTTTCTAAAGAAGCCTAATAGATATGTTTGTTAGTCAGAGGTCGCCAGGTTCGAGTCCTGTCGGAACCCATAAATTATTAATATAAAATGATGCTAGTCATTCCATATTTATTTTAAGTTCAGTCATATTTAGAAAATAATATATATTATTTCACAATCATGATATTTTTCGAACGCTGTTTCAGAAGTTTATATAAATATCTCTATTACAAGATCGTTCCGGATGTTTGAGAATGTTTGTAGTTTTTGTGAGATTTCAAACTAAGAGTATCGGTAAATGTTGATATTTTCTGAAAGTTTGATTCAGTATTGTTTTATATTTCATACTTAGGTGACTGAAATAGTACACGTAAAAACAAATTTATTTGAATTCCTAAAATTTTAAAAGCAATCAGTCGCCCTTATGGAAATAATATGTGCTACTACAACCTTAATGCAACATCTAAAGTTACATAGATTTTTGGCTAAATTATAAGTAAATCTAAGACAATACAGAATTAGCTACAGCTAATACTAAGCTAAGCTAAGCTATACAACAAAAAGCATTATGCTTTTATATGCTTTGTATGTTTGTATTTAGGAAAAACGTAAAACATGCTATAAAGCTAACAAATATTACTTTTCTTAATATAAACTATATTTAAATTTGAACTTTAAAATAAGAAATCTTTTCCGTTATTACGTACATCATGTACGTAACTAGAATAGAAGCTTTATAAATAGCTTCCATTTTAGTCATAATTTTAAGTATAATTATTATATCTGATCTTTACTTACCTCCGTACCTGACATAATTGTATACATACTTTGAGTGTTTATATTATGTATCTAATGAGATAAGTATTATAATGAAAGAAGCTATATAGGTTTTAAGAATATATATGTATTTAAAGTCGATGTTATATATATATTTTTATATATATTAAAATTATATATTTATTTAAATCTCACCCAATATCATAAATCGGAAATAAATAACAATAACGATCACATTTTGTCTACTCACATATTATACTGTGTTAGATATTAAACTGAGTTCTGAGTTAGATATTAAATAGTGATAAGTTAAAACTACTTATATATTAACCAATGTTACAAAAATTAAAAAAGATAAGTAAAGATAGAAATATATGGAGATGCTTTTTATTACTAAAATCTATTTGTCGGAGGCACACCCACTATAGGTATGTCTTTAATTATGTAAAATTTGTTCGCAAATGCAATTGCATTTGCGAATCAAGAAACGAGTATAGTTATCCTCGTTTCTTGATTAATTTTCCGTCTAAATGAATTCTTTAAAATGCTTTTATTGAATACAGGAATTTTAGCGTGTTTTTCTTTAATCTTTATTTAAATTCTTTTACTCGAGTTATGATAATGGAGGACCGTGACTCATTATTGGAATTTTAAAATATAATTTCCTTTAAATAAATTAACTCAATTTTAAGAATTGAAATTTTACAAGTAATAACAAGTGTTTTAGAAAATATCAGATAGACTGTTAGGTCTTAATACAATTAGTTTGAATTAAGAAAAAATGATATTAGTTAAGGATTTATTTATATTTATTGAATTAATTAAATAAATAACATACTTTATAAATATTTCTTAGGTTGGTTATTAACCTTTAACTATGGACGTCATTTTTTTGTCACACTACCATGGACGCGCGGTCTCTCGGACCGCTATGTTCTGAAGTCCAAATATTACGTAAATATTAATTTTATTTGTACACTTTTGTATTTAATGTTTTTTAGGTATATAAAAATTTAATAATTTCGAGGCTTTTAATAAATCTTTCTTTATTTGTAAATAAAATAAAGTATACTTACAGTTAAAGGCACTTTTTGGCATACATTTACTATCATTCAATTTTAGGACGAAAAACATGAATGAATTAAACTTTTTAGAAAAAATAACAATCAAAACTATAAATCTAAGGTTTAACCTAATATAAAAACGAATAAAAGTCTTCTCAAATTAAAATACAAAATTTTTTGACATTAGTCCAATTGTTTAAAATTATTGGCAGTCCTTACACAAGGGTTTGGAACACTGTAAACATATGACCTGCCTACAACTTATACAAGTGTAATTGGACTTTCTCTTTACTTTTGGTGGACAAAGTCGACATGTTTTTCGCTGTAATGAATCGCTCTCCTGACCATAGGCCATCTTCTCGTTCGTCGACTACTTGAGTAAAGGGAACACTTTTTGTCAGTTTCGTCTAATCCTCCTTTAGTGGAGTTGTAGAATTGTATAATCTCGGGTTTATTTGTAATGCTATCTATACTGTTATTATATCATGATGCATCGAGGAAATCTAAAGTACAGCTTTATTCGACTTTGGGACGTGTGAACATTAAGTTTTGTCTTTCGTGAAGCCAAATAAAGTTGAACCAACCTCTCGAGACTTGTGCGGCTGAAATTGTAGTGGAATTTCCCTCTTTTTTTTTTAAAGTCTCAACGTACGTAAGTTTTCTCTTAGATAACTCATCCACTAATTCTACTGATGAAAACTAATTGTCTGCTGTCACATTGCGATTCGACTCATGAATTGGTTTTGTCAAACGGAGAACACACTGCCAACAACTTTCAACTCGCCATATTTTCGCTGTTCGAGCTGTGATGTTGACGTTCGTTTTGATGTGGATGCACGTTGATCAATATTCATTGACATTTTGAATGAAAATAACCAAAAACAATCAAATGAAACAAAATCACCGTTTATATTATTTACGCAGGAAACGTGGACGTGCGGTCCGACAGACCGCGGTTAAAGTATAAAGTAAAATAACTCACCTAATTTTTGGCCACTGATACAACCTTTCATCTCAACATACGTTTCTGCACTAAAACTAAAGCTACTGAGCGCATTAAACCCGGGGAGCAAGGGGAAAGGGGTAAACACAAAAATTACAAACTGCAAGCGGTCTGTAAGACCGCGCGTCCACAGTTAAAGGTTAAATAAGGTGGAAACCTAAGATACTTTTTACAATAATTATTTTCAAACGGTCAAAGATACCACATACAGCAATATTTTGTTACAAGATTTTTTTTAAATTTCTAGTAATATTTTAAAACTGAGATAAAAATTGGAATATTAAAGAGTATAAACTGAATTATAAATAAGAATGAAGAAGTGAATCTAGAATGAATAGAAACGATGGTACACTAAAGAATTTAGTGTAAGATAGTTTCTATTTATTATAGATTTTGTATTTTAAGTTCTATTTATTTATGTCATGATTTCTTTTTTTATTATTTGGATTTGGATTTTACTTGTTGAATGAATGATATGATATGAATTAAAAAATAGCAACAAGAGCAACACTCAAATCGTGACCACAGTTATGAAATGTGCTGAAAATTTTTAGGAACTTTGTTCCTAAGTTTATAACAAATTTCTAGTGAATTTTAATTGAACCAAGGAGATTTTTGTACATAAGGAAATATTTCCATTATAATTATCTTTTCAAACTGCACTCTTATTAGCAAATGTTATATTATGATAAATTACAATGTAATAAATACTTGTGGGTGTTTTGCAACTACACTGATTTACCGGCATTGAGTGGGTACCACGAAACTATTGGTATACCAAATTTCGTAAAGGCGTTATATGAATCCTCGCGAATATTACTGCTTGATATTTCAAGTTGATTTCTAGTTTAATTCTTTATTACTCTATTATTAATAACTTTGTCAAATTTTACACGGGAGAGTATACTCAGTATTTTCTTAGTTTTTCACCATCAGCACATATTATATTTTTTTTATTTAAAGGTCCTTAACAATATTAGCTGAGTTTGATCCTTTAAAATATTTTTTTTTGCTCGTCTGAAAAACTGTACGATATGACATGTTAACTCTTAATATATTTTAAATAGTATTTAATTGACGTTTATATGTTTGACCATGAATGTTTAACAGAAAATACTATTTAACTGAAAAGTATTCATAAGAACACTCACTTTATTATGATATATCTTTACTGGATATGAACATCGATATGATAGTAGCACAAAATAACATTACTTATAATTCAACAGAGGTTTTTACATCATATCTTAATCAATTAAGATAATTTTGGATTGCAGTCTATATGTATGTAAATAATTACATTAAGGACAGAACAAATTGGACAGAATACTTTATAGTATATTATGTACATTATTATGCAAGCTTACTATTAATTATTGAAATTTTTTGGAATTGTATTAATGTAACTTAATTAGCAAATCTAATAATTCGAATATTAGATAAATTTATGTAAATATTAATTAAATAAAACATAAATATTCCCCTCCCTATATCAAAGTTAGATCATTAAAGCCTGAATCAGCTTGAAGCGCTACAACCTCCGTGGAATCTGAGATATTCCATAATTTGTGCGAAACTCAAACTGAACACTCATTGTTCATTGTGATTACATTTTGGCAAAAGGAAGTATTCTCGAAAGCGACATTAACTCAACATTGGAAACGTATTGAATTGGAAAGCGAACTCATTTAAACTGCAAATTAATCAAGAAACGGGGATAATTGCATTTCCTTACTAACTTTTTATAATTATAGGAGCTTAAGGCGGGACGGGAGGTCGTCGGTATCGATAAGTAGATTATACTTAACAATACCAAGTATTTCCTTATAATTTCGTAAATTTGTTTAAGTCAAATTATTTTATTGGTTAATTGAAATTTTATTAATTTGTTCTCACATTACATACTCGTGTTGTAACTTAATAGTTCAAAAGTGTAAGACAGTGAACGAACTGCAAGCTTTAATGGCTAAATTTTCTTCACTTGACATCACTCAGGAGTATATGACGAGATACCTACGTGTGCCCAAAAAGACAACTAAGTAGTTTTATTTTGTTTTACATTATATGACATAGATTAGAATTTATTTTATACAAATAAATATCCAGTATTTTTCTTAATATTTTTAAACATTTCATGGGGCTCGCCGTTATTGATTAATTTATTTAATTTTATCTATTTTCAATTTTCAAGTTCTTTTTTAATTTTCAGTTGGGTAATATTTTATTGACTGCACTTAAATTTCTCAGTTCATATTTATTAACATACTTTAATGTTAATTTGACAATATTACATTTACACTTGACAGTTATGTTATCTGAGATCTGTCATTCGATAAAAAACCGATCCAGTCTTACGATTTGTTTTCTTTTCTTTATTTCTAATATTTCTTTATATGTTTATAATTTTGATTACTTTTTGTAAAGATAATTTTTTACTATGCCCTTAAGTGTGGACTTTCAATAGTTAGTCTTTTTATATTTTATATAATTATAAATATATTATATTAATAAATTGAACTTATTATACATATATATTATTAAAGTAAAATCCTTTGACATTCCTTCTTATAAATCTAACATTTATTGCAAATTTAAACTGTACTAGCAGCGTGGTTATGGAATCCCTCACCAAACCAAATAATATCCAGCAGTTCCGTCTTAGTTGAAGATTAAAGCACTGCTGTCTGTCACAGGAATAAATTATAATAATGTATATATTTAGATTTGTGCATGTTATATGTACTTCTTAATTAGATATAAATGTATATTTATATATTATATTTTATATAGTATTCTTATTATGTGTCTACATATTACTATAAAGTATATATGTACCTTTCTCTGCCCTCTAAAACCTTCTCTCCGATACTCTAAGGGTAGCTGGAGGTGATCTCTTTGTAGAGGTAAGTTCTTCCTATGTGTATATCTTGTATAATTATTTCTTTTTAAAATAATTATGCGTGCGTAAATAAAATAAATCTATTGAGTTTTTTGTTGGCTTCTTGTTGTATAACTATTCTAAAGTTTCGTAAATACAAATACAAGTACGAAAATATTTTCGGTTGAATTCTAATCGATATTTATGATTTTTTATTTGTGTACTTTACTACATGAAAAAAAGTAACCGAAGGGTTCTCGAGAGTCGTTTGTTACTGCCGGACTGGATCACAACTTTTGACCATCCAGCAGTGAAGAGGCCTATATAGGAATATTTAATATACATAGGAAATTATAACTTTTTTACACTGCAAGGAAAATATTAAAATTAGAAATATAATTGTAATCACGCTCGTGTTATAATAGTAATCTATAACAGCCAATAACTTTAAATCTAATATTTAAAACCTTCGCCGTTAATATTAAATCAATATTTACTATGTTGCGAAAGCATAGCCAGGACAAATTCATATATTAAAGACCAAGTCAATTCCCACGATAAATATGCAGAATATTAAAATACTGACGCAGCAACTTCATGTGAAACGAAGACGACACCGCCCGCGCCGCAACAATCGGTGGGAAATAAGCTAGAAACTACTGCCACTATAACATTTTAGGGTCAAATGTTGACCTGGAATATTTTTTTAGTATTAAGTAATTATAACTCATTAATATAGTTTTATAAAATAAAAATATAAATTGATTTTAATTGCAATCTTCGCTGGCATTAAACATAATTATCGTTCTCCCGCATACGTGACCTCAATAACATAACCGAATGTAGCAATTGCATTTTAATTTTAATGTTATGAAATTACATTATATTATATTAAGCAACAACAATTATCACTTTCGTTCAGGTGGAAACAAATCAACAGCATCAGTCCTGATAACAAAAAAACAAAAAAATGCTTGATATAATTTGGAACGCTCAGGAATAACTGTATCTTTAGTTTATTTTTATAATTAGAGATTGGGTAACTGTATTGTATTCAACTACTCTTCACTCACTAATTGTATTGCAAATTTTCTTTATAATCATAACTAAACTTTTATGTCTTAAACTCTGTCATTCGCAATAATTCAAAACAAACAGTATTATCAAATCTTCGGATCCTTTGAATTAGTGTGTCCACAAACTATACATAAAATATGTGTATAAACATTTTTTTTTGTGTACAAACCAAATACGTTTTATAATGTTTAATCTAAAACCCTCGTATTTTAATCAATACATGAATCAATGATTGGGAGAAATTAGTTTTGGGAGAAAATAGTTAAGTATTTAAAGATTAAATTAATATTTTAAGTAAGATCTCTGTATATGAAGTCGCAGAATACTCGAAATAATTTCAGTGTAAGTCTGTCTTAATGTGATTTTAATTGAAACAGTTGTTCGGACTAATAAGAAAATTACTTTACACTCATTTATAAAAACCATACCAAAAATATTGCTATTCATTATCCATAAGATATGTGCAGATTTTCCATGTCCATGTTTATTTTGTTCCATCCAATTGTAGCCTAAAAGCTGAAGAGATATTTTACATTAATTTATTATAATAACTTAAAAAAGTCAAAATAAAAAATTATTTATTTTTTATTTTGACTTTTAAATATTATATTTTAAGCAGATTTTTTTTTTATTAGGAAAGCTATTTTTGTTATGCCAACGTCAAATAATATCCTACTAATATTATAAAAGTAAAAATTTGTGTTTTAAAATATTTCAATATTTTTCCGTTAAAAAACAAAATAATTGATCTAAGGAATTTTGTTCATGGATACATAGTAACCAGGAAAAATACATTGTCATAGACAAGAAAAAAAAGTAATTCACTAGGACAAAATCCATCTAGTATTAAAACAATATTTTATTTAATCTATGACGTAAGTTGGATGTGTACATGAAAGTTTAAATCCAGAATGATATATGTGGGCCACGGCGAGCTCGTCGCATTGCGCTGTGTGCGCTCGCTGTGGCCATATTGGTTTAACTAATGGCTATTTTGCTAAAATAGCTAACATTACTTCGTGTTTCATTAATTGCTATTCATTGAGCTGTTAAATATTAATTAATTAATTAATTAATTAATTACATACATTTATTAAAGTTCTTTTTAATAATAACATACATTATATTGTTACAAAATAAATTATAAGTTTTAATTCCATTTAATTTCTTTAAAGGGTTTATAATTATTTTTATGATTTAATTATTTTTAAATTAGCAGTGGCTTTAGCAAGTAATATTTTTCGTACAATATAATATAGGACTGCTTACAATGTAAGAATTGAATTTCAATACATCTACCGTATGAACGGCTACAATCTTCAAGGAATCTCAATTATTGGGTAAGTGGTCCTTGTACCTCAATAGTGCGGAGATTATTACTTTTTACATTAATAAAACAAAATGTATAATCTTTATCTTTATTTATCTTTATCTTCACGTATAATACTTAAAATAATTCGAAACTAATGTCACATTTTCGTATCCGTTTCATCCTTTTATTTTTTTATATTTCATCTGAGATACTATTTTATAATAATCAAGGCCTGTTGAGTCGTTCTGTTAATATTACGAAGAACAAATAAAAATCTAGTATAGTAACAATAAAAAATTAATAGATTGGAATCTATTGGAAAGAACACATTTTGATAAGCAATTAATTGATTTGTTTCTACAATCAGATATAATTGTATTTGAAGACTTTTTTACAATTAGGTGCTTCAATAAGAGTCTATTTGTAGGGCGTAGAATTTTATCAAAGCATAGTATTTACTTTACAAGAACAAAAAATTTTTTTTGAATAATCAAAGAATAGTGATAAATCAATACAATAAGTTAATAAGTTCTCGGAGGGTCTTTAGAAGTTATTAATATAAAAATTAATCACACATCAAATATAAGCCCACCAAATAGCAATGTACATCTCCGATAAAAATGTAAATTATCAAGACATTATAATCCTATTCACCCGGCACAGTATGTCACCGGGTATAGCCCGTTTATACCTTCCGACTACACTTTCCGGATAGATAAGGCCCCTTCATCCCCTAACACCAGCTTTAAAAGCATCTTCAAAAAACGTGAAAATCTGACAATAGAAGCCGTTTAGATAAGTGAGGTCTTTGTATCCTGTACTTTAATGGATAAAGATATTTAGTTGTAAAATAATATACAAATTATATTAATAAAAACAATTTTTTTTTATCTAATTGTAATATATCATAATACAGCTATAAAGAAGAAAAATATAATGTAATATATCATTCAATAGGTTATGTTTGTTAGTACAATAACTTTCATCTTGTGATGCTTCTTAATAATTTTGATTAAACTAATTCTAAACATATATTTCACTAGTACAATATTTATCTTCTATATAATATTTAAAGTGTGAATGACTATGTGGATGTTTGTTACGTTTCACTAAAAATGTTTAAAAATTTATATGACGACAAAAGTATCGTTGTTGTTGTTGTGCTGTAAAGACAACAGTATTCATGTGGTTTGATGGAAAATTTAATTAAACAACTTCTGAGACATTAAATTTTAATGGAAAATTCTACAACATCATTTCATATTATATTTATTTTGTTTTATTTTTTTTCTTCAAATTTCGTAGCAACTAAAATTATGTTACAAGTGAGAATCAAAGAAAGATGAAATAAAGCTTTTATAAATGAAAGTATCTTTCTCTTATATAAACGTTGAAGACTATTTCACCACAGATTAACTTTTAATGTGGTTCCTAGAAACGATATTCAATTCTTTTTATATATTACAAAAGTTTTTTTTATAAAACCATAGATCAAGCTAAGGCATTATATGCTATTGCATCTTAAAAGAAATTCACTCTCATATCATTTACGAATTCTTAAACTATTATCGTTGGTAGAATAAGAGTTCTGTTTGCAGGTTGGCGCAGCCGCACGACGTGTCCAAGCTTGGCGTCGAATTATCGTATTAGTAAAAAGCGCGATGAATGGTGGGATGATCAAGTGAAAGATGCTGTAGAGTTAAAGAAGAAAGCATGGCTGGATTATAAAGCCTCTGGTTGTGAGAAATAAGTTATGGGAGATACTGCCCCTTACTACTATACTAACTACTAATGGACTAACTACTAACGGACCCTTGCTATAGGCTGTAAAGTATCTTTACAGAGATCATTTAGCCTGTGTGCGAGTAGGAGCTGGTATGTCGCTCTGGTTTGACATCCAATCGAGTGTTAAGCAAGGTTGCGCTATGTCAGCTTGGTTGTTCAATTTGTATTTGGATAGTTGTCACCAAGGCGTGAAAGACACTGATATGGGTGTGAAAGTAGGTGACCTTAAGGTCACCTACTTTCTTTAATTGCTTGCTATATGCAGATGATGCAGTGCTCATTGCATCATCAGAATGCAACTTGCAGGCATTGGTCACCACTCTGAAAGATGGGTGTGAAATTAATGGTCTAAACCTGAATGTAGATAAGACGAAGGTTCTGATATTTGAAAGAAATGAAGAAAGAATAGAATGTAAGTTCAACGTGAATGGTAAAATAATATAAGTATTATCAGTAAGTATTATCAGTGTTCTATTATCTAATAATGCATTCCTTTGTTTCCAAGTGAACTAAATCAGAATATATCTTAAAAAGCTAACTCTAAGAACATGCTGATATGCAAAATGTATAATATATTTTAAATATACCATATATAATATATATATATTATATATTAACATAAAATTCAAAAAAATGTTGTAATATATAACATTCTTAATTCAGTTGAGAATCAAATGCAATAAGAACGTGCATTTAGAACTGTATTTTTAATATGAAAATTTTCACAACTCCTTTTTATAAAAGCACCTAAAAAATCTATCAACTTTCTCAATGTTGATACAAACTATAATTTATTTTGTTGTTTGTATTTTGTCAATAGAATAGTTATAAGTCAATATAGTTTCCTGTCTGTTTATTTTAATAGACGCTTATATTCCATTTTCAAAACAATGTAATTCCTGTAACAAAGACATTGCCACCGGTGGTGCCTTTGACTATTATAAATTTATTTAGTGAGTAAAATTATTTGCCTTGTTCTGACCGAAAATTGCTTTATTAATTATTCCGCAACTGATGACTACAATTTGGCCCGAAAATTATTCCTTTTAATTTGCTTCATTGGGCGTTTGACACGAAATTTTTACCTTATTTAAATTTTTTCAGTAATATTACTATTTTACCATTCAATATTTTTTTAATCCCAGTATATAATAATTGTACTTAATTTTGGTTTTACTGTGTATCTATTTGCAAAAAAAATAGTCTACAACTTTTTTGGCGTAGCGTAGTATATATATATTTATTTTAGCTATATATATAGCTAAAATAAATATAAGTATATGTTGTATATATATATCTGAAAAGAAGATTATTCTAATATTTATAGACATTCACAAACAAACAATAATTTTACTTTAATTTAAATAAGAAAGAAAGAAACTGAGAGCGGAACTCTATTATCAATCTATCATTTAATTGAATACTTATATGACCTTCTAATATTATCATCTTATTATTATTCATTATCATATTATTAATCTCGCTTCTCCTCTGTTCGTGTCTGAAAGTCTTATCTTTTTATATTACAAAAATCTAATCATCACAGCTGTGTTTGTATCCACGTGAGGAAAGAAGTAACGCGTGTGTACACTGAGGGGTAGGAGGCTGCGCAGTTGTCCCCGAAGCCGAAGGAAACTATCCCAACCTAAGCAATAATAATATTAAAAAATAATTCAAACAATAATATTATAAAATATTATAATATGACCTACCAAGATACGTTTATTTTTCCACATGACAGTCAAAGGTCCTCCTGAATCCCCATCGCAAGTTCCGACACCGGATGCTCCACTCGTACACAAGTGACTCGAATCCAACTTAACCTCAAAACTTCCTTGACATACCGCATTTGTAATAGTCTTAAGATTGATATGATATAAGGTTGTTGATGGAGGAAAAGAGGTCTGTGCTGGAAGTATAAAAAGTGAAAAAAAATACTCAGATTTTCATGTGTTGAGCTTGCTATTAAGGAATATTCTAACGTATTATGTCGTTTTTTTATATCTTACAATCGCTTGTTTTTCCATATCCAGAGGCAGTGGACGTTAAACCCGCAAAATTCTCACGAACGTCTGCAGCTGATGGTAACGGTATGACTTGAATGTTATCTGTGTAATTAAATATAATAAGTGAAAAAAAAAATCAAACTATTATCTATTCTAAATGCAATTTAAATCAGGATATAAAGTTGGTTAAGAAACTTTCATTATTAAAGGCCATTTAAAATTTAATCGCTTTCTCTACTTATGAATAATCACTGTGAATATAATAATAACATTGACAATATGGTATATTTTGATTATTAGTTTAGTTAGAAAGTTTATAATGTTAACACTTAAATATTGCATTACTTACTATTGAGCTTTATAGCAGGAAACTTTACGATTGCAATATCATTTTTTATGGAATTAGTGTTCCATTGAGGATGAACGGTGACGTCACTTGTGGTGATTCGGGTGCCCCCCGAGAATACGGTGAGGGTCCCCAGAACAACTGTGAACTGGCGGGCTTGGCTTTGTCCATCGTTCCAACAATGGGCGGCGGTGACAACCCTCTTGGTGGAAATCAGCGCTCCCCCACATAGTGAGGTTTTACCTGTCGTTAGTGTTGTGATAATGCCAGCCTGTAGAAGTCAATACAATGAAATAAATAAAGCATATTAATATTAAACAGGCTTATAAATTTTTTAATAACATTTTATCAAGAAATCTATGAAGAGTTGTGGTAAAAATAAAAATTATGTGATATATTCAACTTTGACTTGTGTTACCGCGAAAATTAATTTTTCTTACACTTACAGCTTAAAAGTGACTAAACATGAGGTTGTATTTATATACAACCTCATGTTTAGTCACTTTTAACTGTAGTAGTATTATTTTACATTATAATTTAAAAAAATAATAGTATTAAATTCATATTTATAGTGTTTGTTAGTAAGAGAAGTGTGCGTATTTATTTGGTATTAATTAGTGGTACGAATGCATTTTTCATTATCCAATGATTACCTTAATTGGTTACATATGAATCACAATTATTAATATAACGTACTGTAATAAAGGAGATATTATCACTTATTTAAAATTGATAATGTTATCATAATATATATATACTAGGTGACCAACGCGGCTTGCCCCGTGAGAACTTTGTGAAAACCTAACAGTACAGATGGAATTATTTATTTACCAAGTGTTTACTGATTAAGTTTTTTCCGGAGATAAGGTATTTTCCCCCTCTAAAATGTAGCGTAACGTGTATGTAATATATTATTCTTTGAGATATTTTTCCTGTATCAAAATAAAAATAAGTAAAAATATAACTCATTAGATTAAAAATAAAATCAATGATGTAAATGTATGATGTATATGATGATGTAATTGTTTTAATTCAAATGATGTAAAGTAAAATACAACTACTTGAAATGATCTCGGTGACGAAATAGCTCAATTGCATAAGGACCACTACATATCCTTATTTTATAATTAAAAAATGTATTTAATAACGCATTTTATAACTCAACTATTATAAATCATTTTAACTTATTTTCAACTATTTAAACAGCGCACACTAAAAAGCAACTTTTGAGACGATTTTTAACACTTTGGTAAACCTGTTTTTTACACATGTCTAAGTTTTTAGAAATACATTATAGCTTATATTAGTTCCTGATGATGAAACTTTCTAATAGTGAAAAAGTGGTTAAGATCGGTCTACTAGTTTTGGGGCCTATTCGATAAAAACATACAATCCGGTGTTCTTGAATAAAGATAGAAATTTCTCTCAAATAATTTCTTAATTAAAAAATTAAACGTTAGCGTACAAGCTAAGTCTATTTATGTTAACAATTAAATTTTAAATTCAAATGATAAATTAAAGGCAACTTGGGATGTTTTATCTAGTATTAATGGCAAACTAGGGCTTTATAAAGATAAAAAATATGGCGGCTATTTTAAAGATCTTTTTTACAGTCACTAGTCCAATAACAGTCACAGTATTTAAATTCTTAATAAGCTGATGTAAATCTTAATTGTTTATTAATTAAATCGATATAAAAAGAAAACACAGTTTTTTATTATAAAATATCGCCTCAGCTGTATTCCAAAAATTAAACTTAATATAAACCCAAATACATAAGTCACTACGATCCCTCTTTATAATTCCTATTTATTATTCAAAGATACTTCTTGACTTGAAATTAACACAAGTTACAAAACAAAAATGTTATGTCGTGTAATTTTTTTAATGAAATCTTTGGATTAATGCAACTAGAGTCTGAGGTTTTATAAGTGCAATGTTGTTAGTGTGTTTGTGTGAGTGTAAAAGTGAGTTATAATTTTTTTTATATATAAAGTACAAGATCATTCATGAAATATTATTTGCAATATTATAGTTTAGTATATTTATTTAGAGTTTTGAGTTGAGAGTAAAATTTTATTTATATTCAAAATGATTTTAAAAATAACGCGTTCTAGAGTTACGACATCTGACATATTTTGTATGCTGTAAATAAAACACTGTATATGATTATAATTGTTTGCGTTTTAATATGAAATTTAATAAAAATTAAATTTCCGGTAATTCAGATAATCAGAAATGGGCATGGTGGAAAATTTATATCAATAGCTAGATAGTCATTTAAAATATACCTGGTAGGGGTAATTCGATATCGATGGTACTTGACTTCCGCCAATAATATGTGGAACAATCTCCCGCTTCATCAGCCTCCGTGCCTTCGGTATACCGATAGCTTCATGGTATCCGCTGAATGCTCGCACAGCAACGTGCAGTTGTAAAACACAGAGAAGTACTGTCGACCGCATTTCTGCAACACTTTGAATTTTCCTTCCGTGCGTTATATTTATTGTGTTTAATTATTTTATATTGTGAAATATTGAGAATGTGATAGATAAGATACCCATTTTATCTCTCACTGAATATTATTGTTCATTTGCTATTTTGTTATCTGCAAATAGAAATACTTCATTAATTAACAGTTCTTAGAAATACTCGCATGCTTATTACATGTAAAATTATAAAAAATGGCGATATAAAAAGTATTAAATATACTATTCATTAAATATAGTAATTAATATAAGAATGTTTCATTATTATTGTCACATTGAATCAACCGTAGGTTGTGTGTTCTCTTTCAGTGACATCTCTTATGTATTTACCTCAGAGAATGCTGGATAAATAAATATGCAAAGTGTTTTTGAATAAGCTATAAATTGATATCCTTACGGAAAAGAGAAGTTATCCAATTTTTAGTTCTGTGTTATATGAAAGAAGTTGATGTTGTCTTCAATTCTAGCGATAACGCTAAAATCCTATCAAAATAATTACATTAGAATCTAATGACATTAATTAATGAGGGGAAAAGAAAAGTAATGTTTTAATCTAGTGTTAAAAAGAATTCTGAATCAAATAAAAGTTATGCAACAATATTACAAATTATTAAAAAAATATATTGTAGCATAAGTTTACGATAAGGTGGTTTCTTGGACTGTTTGAAAATAATTTGACAATTACCGCTGAGTATTTTGATTTCGTTTTGACCGAAAACTGTTTTGTATAGTTAAATCTCTCAAACCACAGTAAATTTCAATGACAATTTGAGCAATTTTAATTAGCTTTATTGAGCTTTTGACACGGAAAGTCCGTATCTTATAATTAAGGGAAGCTAATTTATTGAAGCGTTATCTAGCTAATTATTTGTACTTTTATCTTAATAGCTATATATAGACAATTATGTAGGTACTTATTAACGTACTTGATATTATATTGATATAACAAGGAAATAGGGCGCCTCATACGAAGTAAAGCGAAATATTAGAATTATTAGAAATACTGTTGTATAATTTTTGAGATGGATCTGTAGTTCTGAAGTAATGTTTCAACGCTTTTCAATAACTAGTATTATAATTAAGTATTACTTGTATATGAATTAGAGACGGTAAATTTATCGTTTAATTGTAAAAGTAAACCAAATCGCTATAGCAAAGGGCAAGCATATCATGAAGATTGGGGATGCGCTGGCAAGGTAACCCATTTGTCCTATCACCGCTATACGAGAGGACTTTCAGTGCCTAGCACTGGTATTAGCATACTTGGCCTCGATAGGGATTTTAATATATATTTTTAATATTTGTAGGTTATTGCCCTAGTCATCATCATCATCATCACAAAAAATACAAAACGATTGGTTGCGTTTCAAATTATTTTAGTGTGATTAGCTTTTTAGATATAGATAGATCTATTGTCGCACAAATTTTATTCAAAATGCTCACCCAGATAAATCAATATCTACGGACCAGAAATATAATAAGGGTATAACTAACAGTATGTTCAGTGAAAATAGATGGTTTATTTGTTAAACCTCTCATACGATGTCACTGAGACCTACTAGTATTAAATATTATTTACATACAACTCATATTCAACATAATGATGCCCACAAAAGATTGTTATATATATATTTTGAATTCTATACAAAGTATAGTAATAATGAGCCCACCAATAAAGATTAAGAAATGACATGTTCATCTCATTACTCCGACTGAAATAACAAAAGCAAGGAAGCTTTAAGACTGATTTATATTCTAAACCTTCATAACAAGGAATGTTGTATAATACATAGAAGTACTCAATAATACAAAACCCTTCTTTCAACGATTGAGATGGTATGAATGTTATACGGTTGGTGGGAACGGGTATTATTCTGTAACATACCTATAAAATATATCTATGAGATATTATATCTTATTAACGATAACAAGGACAAAAGTAATGATCTCGACGAACAAGTATTATTCTTCTTTGAATGGAAAACGGCTTAAATAAGACTTCATAATTGACATTAATAAAAACTTTCCTATATTGAGTTTTTTATATACGAGTAGTTTATCAGAAAAGTATTATATTTGAAAAAATCCATTTTTAACTACTTATTTAATATATAAGTAATAATATGTATGTTTAAATATTTTTATATTATTAAAACAAAGCAATTTTTGTATTAAAACTCTCGATATTCATAATTTTTTGGGTCCGAAGCAAAGCAAGCAAATTTCAAACACATTTAAGATGAAAGTTATGAATTGAATTAATCCGCGAACCGCTAAACAACCCGCTAAAGAACCAACGGCTATCCTGATCAATCTTCATCGCCTGAGTAAGACACTCTATTTTAACATAGTGCAAGTAAATAAATTAATATTCCAATAGATTCACATAATATTTATTACGCGAAACGCTTTATTTTACCAGTTTTTATGCAAAATTAAACCATATTAATTTTGCATAAAAGCTGAACAAGACCATCGTGAAGGTACGTTTGCGATTCTTATAAATAACAATATTTAACTATTGGCGGTGTAAGATGATATAACCAAAATGTTTTTTTTTTCTTTCTACTCGTTTTATTAACCTTAAGTTAAACAATAAATGAATTTGAGTCAAATAATTTGTATTAGTAATCATCGTTGTATTTTGAATAGTCCATCGATTGTTTCAGTTTTAAGTTATTATATCTTTTAATTTTTTTTATTTAGACAATAATTTAATGAATTCTTACGAATACACGTCACTACATATTATAAGTTACAAAAATGTATAATGTTATAAGTTGAAAAAATATATATTGTTCTGACTTATACAATAAAACAGGTTCGTTCATGTCTGTGACGTGATTGTTTTTGTCGGTTACTACAGCTTTAAAACCCAGAATATTCACACGATTATATCTAGTTTATGTATACTTATCTAACGTATTTAAAAGATACAATACGTATTAAACTTTTAGATTATACCGATGTTATCAATATGTGAAACAGTATCATACAAGTTCATAGGCAACATTACAAGTATAATACTTCGTAAAGATGTACAGTCTTTTTAATATCTGACCCCATAAGTTTAAACATTTAGTATGAAGGACAGTATTTATATGGATATGATAATATATATAATATGATGATACATATAAATTGATTTTAGTTTTACCCGCTTCATCATAACAAATGAATGATAACTTATATTGTGTACTACATTTTATTCATTCTAGAAAAGCTTTGAAAGGTGACTGATTTATTATAATTGTTATTAAAACTTCCCCACCGCCCGTCGTCCTCGAGACGTCCGTCTGTCAAATAATCCAAAATATCTGGGAAATTTTCAAAGCTATATTTTATCTCAAAACTACAATTTAATATTTATGATTATTGTTCTAATTTAATGAAATGGAAAATACAGCAAGATTGACGGCTTTGTAAGAACTAATACAAAAACAAATACTTAAAATTTAAACATGAACAGATTTTATAGTATACTTATTTGAATAAGCGTGTTTTTTTGTAACTCCTCAAATAATTGTGATAATTTTAGATTATGTACAAAGTGAGAGATAGTGATCCAGGATATTTAATATTTATTACACGTTATTGACAAATTGTTCACTATTGATTCATTCCGATTTATGAAATAACTGTATAATTACTTATAACACAAAAACGTCATTATTTACAATTACACTAATTTGGTTTGAATAATACAATTATTTACAACAATAACTAGCTGTGCAACCTGACTGCATCTGCATTTACTATAGAACTTTTGGGAAAAAATCGGTATTACTGATCCATATTGAAAAATTTATTCTATATTGGTTTTACGACGTAATGTGCTGTTTTATAACCTTTAACCCTTATTAATACATTGATTATCAAATGACATTAGGTATTTGTTGAATTATTTGTATATTTATTTAAATTTAAATAAAATTAATGTATTAATGTCTACTTAAGTCTATTACATACTGACATCATGAAGATTGGGATTGTTTTTCAATATAATTCGTTGTTCTTTCTTCTTTGTAAAGCTAGAATAGTAAAATATACATTAATTTTATTTAAATTTAAACTAATAATCAAACAACTATGTATATATCTTGTAGTTTATTGCATTTTTGTTCATTTATATATTACTTATATATTATTATCAGTGTGTGTTATTATCTTATATATTATTATCAGTTATATTAAGTGCATTTATATGTAAGTTGTGACAAAAATCTTGTTTGCGGTTCAATGACTATTTGATTAATTTTATTTGAAATAAACGAAATGTTCTTTTATTTCAATTCTGTTTTAGAAGCTTTCATAAATATAACAGTTGCAAGGCACACGTCCGGTGTCGGACAACGTTTGTAGTTTTTGTCAGATTTTAAACTAGCGATAATTTTAAATGGTGAGATGCTTTTAAAGTTTCATAGAGCTATTTATTTTTTATTATCTGATTTTCTTTTTAGGTGTTCATTTTATTTTCCTATTTAATAGCGTGTCATAACCATAAATATAAATAAAATTTTGAACAACTTTTGTTTTATGCATATAAAATAACTATTTATATATTTGAGGAAGTTTTTAAATTTCTATTGAATGTAAAAGTTAATGTTTAATCTATTAGTCCAACATATGACTCTGAAATAAAAATATTTGACCTTGAACAACTAGTGAGGACTAACTAAATAAAGTAATCAAAAACTAGAGAAATATTAGATATTAAGATATTGTGATAATAATTTATCTTCTAATAACATTTGCAAATTATTGTGACTCTAAATCTGAATGATAAGGATTTTACTGTTGTGTCATCTCATTATAATTTTCATTTCAATTCGTGAGAGATCAAAATATAAATGTCATAAAAACATACTACTCAACACCCATTCATAATTACTTATTTTAAGTTGAAACTCATGATTTTGCTAATCTAAACCGAGAAACTAGGAATGAGTAAAACTAGAAATTTATGAAAACCAGTATTCATTATTAAGAAGTAATTTTAAATTATTTTGTATATTCCTGATTCAAATATACAATAGTGAAATTTACTATACACCAGACATTTACTTCAAAGATTAGCGCTTTGTATATTCTGTGTTACTTTAAATTAAATCGAAGTAAAAAAAAACACAAAATCATATAAAAACTAAACATCACTTTAATTACATTTCTTTCTTTAATTATTATTGGACGTTTCATTGTCTAAGTATTTGTTTTCCAGTAGTGTCGTTTTTCAAAACCGTGTTCAGCGACGATTCGATGAAACTCAAAGCACGAGTTTATGAATTCTCTTAAAAAAGATATGAAGTTTTAGTATTTATGGCATTTTCAGTCTAGTTTAAGCGCACAAAGAATCAATAATAAACAATAATTAATATAAAAAGAAAATCAATAAAGGATAACAATAAAATATAAACTGAGTTACAAAAGTATAATAAATACCTTTAACCAATAACAGTGAATAAAGTGTAAAAATAATAAATATTTAAATATATCAGTTATTACAATTCAATGGACGTACAATTATATTTATTTCAATAAAAACTGAGGCAGGGTGAACAAAGATTTCAGACCATGTTTGTTGTGTAGACTTTTATATTACCTTCATTTAATCATATATATTTGATCTTACATAAGTTTTATCAAATATAAATAAAAAGATTAATGTTAATATTACGAATAGTTTTATTCAAACTTCAATATTGATTGATTACTTAGAAAATATGTAACGGCGAAGGGAATATCTAAATAATGAACTAGGTAATATCGTAGGTAATCTGATAAATTGATATTTATATATTTTTATTTGGAGTCTGAAATATAACAATATTTGTCAAACACAGATTTAATTTCATAAATATTATCATAGTGATCACTATATTTTTGCGTGTTTATTGCCGTGGTCATAAGCTACGAGCGTGGGTTACATTTATCCTACACGTATACAAATTACCATATTTATAAAAAAATACTTAGTATTGTTAGGTTTAATCTATTTGTCGAATTGCAAACGAAAATTTGTCCGGAAATGCAATTATTTTATGCTTATGCTTCGATTGTATAGAATTAACGCCGCTTTCACGATCATTTCCATTGCCAAAGTTCCTAAGTTTCGTCAAGCACAAATTATGTAATATCTCCGATTCCATATAGCGCCTCAAGATGATTTAGGCTTTAATGATCTATTTTTGATATAGGCAATGTTTACATTATTTATTGAACTATTAAGAAATGTTTTTATTAACTTATTATTTAGAATAATATATCTAATATTTTAGTCATCTCAAACCCAAAATATATCTTTCACAATTTGTGCAAAACGTTTACAGTTTTAAATGTTACAGTATCTAATACTTTGTATCTTAAAGAATTAAAGAAAAACTTGTAAAATAATATATAATATAGTGTAAAGTGTTCTGCATTTAATGTTATTGTATACATACATATAGACTGTGCAATCCAACCATTATCTTAATTGCTTAAGACATGACATAAGAACCTCTTTGTATTAATTGTAATGTAGTTTACTGTTCTATAAAATATATCAAGATATGTGGTTTAAAATATATCATGAATTAATACATAAGTACTTATTACGCTGTAATTTATTATATTATGGAATCAGTTGATAAGATTGCAGTTTTACTGATAATGAGGATTGATAATATTAAATTTCCTTATCTACAAAAATCCGGTGAATCACTTAATATTCATCAGAAATATGTTGAAAGAATAAGTGAAAAGTTAAGAGTTGAAAGAACATACATAGTTTCTAACCGGTTCTTCTTTATAGATACTATTTAAAACCGTGTAACTAGAGTGTGAAATTTCATAAGCCAATGTATTTCTATTGGATTTTTTTTATTGTGATTCTTGACTTTGATTTCTATATATATAAAGTCATATAAGATGTCCTAAATAAACTATCAACACTCATAACAGCTGATAGGGAAAGTTATATTTAATTCGATAGTGAATAAACATAGCGTGAAATTATTATATGTATTTTAATATGTTCTTGGATGTTAGTAATAATGAAAATCAACGTATACCATAACTTTCACAATGCTGCTTTAATAAAAGGATAGTATTGATAAGAGAGTGATTAAATAATTCATGATATGAGTGCTCCTGGTGGTAATATTTTTTAATTCATTAACACAGAAAATTCAAAAAATATGAAAAGATATATGATTGATATTGTCATAGACAAGACAAATAAACTTTAATTATAGTTTCCACATATTACTAAAAATAAATAATATCTTATATCAAAGTATTGACGCCTGCGGTCTCTTTGACCGTTTGAATTTATTTACTCGATTAAATAATTTCTAACTTTGCCCAAAAAGTGCTTCGATGAAGTAAATATTTCACCCTACTTTTTAACCTACACTTGATATATATAATGGTATCATATATACCATTATATATATCTTAACCTTGTCTTTAATGAAATTGAAATTAAAAAATGTACTAAAAGGTAACTTTGACTTCCGACCTAAATTAATAATCGATCTTCAATCCGAGATTAAAATGAACCTTAGATTTATTTTCACAAACGCAATTCACGCGTTGATAACTCTTACATAACTTAAGAAGGGGATAGTAATTTCCTGTTTTATATTTATTACCAAATTTTAGCTTTTACATTAAATATTAAGTTGGATTAAATTAACTTGTATTAAATATACATTAAGTATGTTATTTGTTTTGTAAGCTCTCTCTCTCTCTCTCTCTCTCTCTCTCTCTCTCTCTCTATATATATATATATATATATATATATATATATATATTTAAAACACACCTTAAGAATGCCCGATATTTTCTAAAACACATTTATTGTTTTTATTTTTTATTCGATGAGTTTTGAAAAAGTATGTAACTTTAAAACAGATATTATTATTATTTCCACGTAACGGCAAGTTACTGTTTACTCTTTATATTTTCAGGTACCATTTCCTGACTATACCAAATAAGGTGAATTTATCCCGTAACGCCAGCTTTTAGAGGCATTATTAATAAGAAGCAAAAATCAGACCACAATAGCCGTCATTTAGATAGGTAAGAGCTTAGTACATAATGAAGTAAATAACGAACGGTAATGGATTTTAATTGATTTTTTTAAATAAAAACTTATATTTATTTGTTTGGAAAAGGCAAATCAGGATAATTGTTTGACTATTTGTAAGTTTCAAAGAGAATTTTAACACAAAAACATAAATTTAAAACAAAGCGATTATTGGCTTAAATAATTTAAGAAAAGTAATAATTTTATTCTATACCATAAATTTATTGAGGACGCCTTGAACGCGAGACATTTTCATAAGTAAGTTATTTGACAGACGAACATCATTGAGGTTCTGGAGGAGAAGTTTTAATTGAAATACAAAATAACAAAGTCAATTGTGAACAATATGTACATTTAACAAATTTATAATAGTCAAAAGCGACTTCTGACGGAATAGATATAATTTAATAAAAATTTATTTTTGAGATATTCTTTACTTAGTCAATAATTATATTGAATGTGCTCAATTTATAAGATAAAATTTAACTAAAAACAAATCAGAATCAACACATAGTTCTTAACGTATCTCGAGTATCGCAAGTTAATCAATGACCGCCAATATGGCTTTCATCATGGTTGATCGGCTCGTGATCTTCTGCTATCTTACGAAAAATCCTTCGATCACATACGGCACAAGGGGTTTCTTTTACTAGGTACAATTCTTTGTGCTTCCGAGAGTTTGTACAAGTGGGTCACCAGCTTTCCGGACGGTATACGCACGGACCCCAAGCCTTTGAATGCTGGTGTACCCCAAGGCTGCGTTCTATCTCTAACTCTGTATCTGTGGTACATGTTTGATATGTTGGATATTTCCATCATACCTCCTTGAGGATAGGTCTCAGAATGAGGAGAACTTAAACTTGATCAGTTTAATCTCAAAAGGACACTAGTTTGTGCGTTTACCACTAAACAACCTCATTTGTTGTATCGCCGCTCTTCAAAAGCAACTCTTCAATGCCTCGCTAAGTATCTAAGTATCTAAGGTTACTTGGCTTCGAAGTATCGAATGACTGTCTGTTTTCTGTTATCTGAAGAGCAAAGCCAAGTTAGCCTCGATGAAAATAGGACTAATCAATAGAGCGAGACTTGTACTTTATAAGGCTCATGTCGGGCCACTAATCTGACAATTGCCACCGAATTTCACTACCGCATAGTACGTGTTCGCCTGCACTACTTTTCGTATCACCTAGATGCGTGACGATCTTCTACTATGCAATTTTTAAGGATATTTCATCCACGTACAATTAAAATCTAAATAAATCTATTGGTTTTGATTCCGGATCTATACGACTTGGGTACCTTTAAAACATAATAAAGTTAAGAAGCGTCTGAGACTCCAAGTTGCAATTTCAATTGATATTTTAATTGAAAGTATAGAATCGTAACAAAAGTATAAAATATCGTTATATTTTTTCCAATTGACTTGGAAATAATGTTACGAACTGGTATTAATTGAAAAGTATTTTTACTTTAAGTAAAGTATCAGTACTAATAATTAATCAATTATTTACCCATCCTTTACTACTCATATAATTTTAAAACAAATGTATCAAAAAACGAAAATTCATTTCTCATCTAAACTTTGTAAATGGACGAAACTACGTGAAATTCGAAGTAAAGCAACTTTTAATTGGAACCGCTCCAACACTTCCAACAACAACACGTACTGATGACGGCGTTACGACCATGTTTAGATTAAAACTCAAGTGGTCAATATATTAAAAATTTTTATTTATTTCTATTACTAATGAAAAATGAATTCATACAATTTCTTAACTAAATACATTCATTAAAAACCTAATCACAACCTCTGTTTCATAATCTGTAATTAAAAATAAATAACTTCTCAAAATGGAACAAAAACTGTTTCCGACGATAAACAACACAGAACACATTTTTTCAAATTTTGAGAAAGCTCTAACTCACATGCGATATGGTTGATTAAAATTTGACATGCCAGCCATTGCACGCACGTAAGCGACCGACACTTCACCGAGTGCGTCTCCAGATTATCCATTTGGAACTAGTTAGTGGCCAAACAACAAATACTTACTACAGTTTTAGAGAAATGTTTGATTTTATACGAGACTACATATGTAGTTTACTCGACCGCTGTAGGGTTAAATGAGTGTTTGTTATAATTAAGCACATTAAAAAATACAAATATTTCGGTGTATTTGGAATGAGCATTTAATTTATAGTACGATAGTATTAAAAATACCTCAAATGTCGTGTTAATCCTATACACGATTAAATATATCAGCTGGTCTATACGAGGGGCAACTATATAACTATTTTAATTGTTAGGGGGTAATATAAACAGATTGGATCCGATGGGTGTCAATGTTTACTTTGGGTTTGTTAATAACATAACAAATTACGTAAGGTTTACTTTTATTATTAAGAGAAATCTCTTAACACAATTTGATTACCCTTTTTAAGAATCTTATATACTATACAATCTGCATACGACAAAATCTACATTTTAAGTTTAATAAAAGCTTCAGGAAAATGGATACTACACGACTTTTATCCCAAATATTGCTGGAATTTTCGCTCCGTAATATCCATAATGTTCTCGTTTCAAACTATGTGAGTCGAAATTGAGGATATCTTATTTGAAAATTATTTAGCGTAATGTGGCTAACACGTTATAGAATATTATTATTATTATTTTTCAAATATATTTGTACGATAATTTGATACAAAATATTACATCGCATCCTATCTAGTGCAACATGATAAACGAAATGAAGTCAATATCGTCTCTGTCTGTATTCAACATAATATGGTAAAGCTTATTCTAGACATTTTGCTTTGAGTCAGAGATTTTGCTGTTATACCTCTCGCTCCTACTTCTGCAGTATACAAATTAACTATAAATTTATTCCTTATCAGTTCGTAACATAGTTCGTAATACTTGTTAAGCTTAAAAGTATGATCTTTGGGTATGTTTGTTTCCCAGGGTACAGTAAGCTTCACAAGTATAACGCGCCTTAGTTGTTTTGAGTACAGGAATAAGTCCGGCCTAGATGGCGAAACACATCCATCCCCGGGTATTTTGTATTGCCCTTCATACGTGTCCATCATGAGAATCCAATCAGGAGACGCGTTCAAGATGGTATAAGGTTTTAGTTTACGTTTTTTGGATCAATCTGCCGTTACAAACTCTACTGATATTTTGATGGCTGTTATACCCTTTTGCGCTCTTGCTATAGAGAGACTAACCGCTTCTCTTACGATTTCTAATACTTTACCGTGGCGACGCAAGTATTATCTCTATTTAGAAGTACCCTACACCCTACTAGCACCTACTTATATAAAATTTGACATTCTGAAATAATTTCTATATCTTTTTAAAATTATCATTAGCATAAAATTAACATATGTATATACATATACATATAAAGGCCACGACAACACTATTCCAAATGATATGATTTTTAATTAAATTATATTTACTTTGTTATTTTATCGATTAATACTTCTTCACCACAACCTCAATGATGTCCGTCAGTCAAATAACTCGGTTATGAAAATGTCCCGCATTCAAGACGTTTTTCTTTTTCAATATCAAAAATAAATGGCATTCTAATATTTTGTTTTATTTTAGAATACTTTTATGAAAATTTTACTTTAGCCTATAATCGCATTGTTTTCAAAATATTTATTGAAAATTATCGTATATTTATTTACTTTTTTCAATTAGTATATAATACAAATAACTCTCAATGTTAAAGCACATTTCTCTGTAAGAAATATTTAACTAAAATAGGTTAAAAAGTTATGTCATAAAATACACCTTTGAAATAAAAGTCAAAGCAAAATTACCGTACACTTATAATTTATTCACCAAGTATAAAGTCGGTTACTTCTAAGACAATCGTGTTGAGAGTTCTGCACTAATATAACATGTTTGATGTCTTTGCACATACAGAACAGCTAGTCATTAGTTTGTTGATTCGGTCTTAGATATCTCATTCGCTTTAAGAAGTCTTCGAGATAAGGTGTTACGAGAACTATACAAAAAAAAAACACCATTTAACAGTTAAACATAAACTAATTTACTACTTAATATTCTGCAAAACTCACACCGGGACTGGAAACTGAAATCGATCAAACATATTATTTTCTTAATAACCCCTCAACAGTACTGTAACGTTGTAGACCTTGTATTTAAGGAAATACAACGTCTGACAAAATCTAGAACAAATAGAAACGTCACTATACAAAATCGTCTGTTATTAATCAGTTTTTTTCTACTTAAAAACCAGACCTACCTTATTGACTCCATTTATGAAGTCGTAGTAAAATAATTTCAAAATGTCAACTACAGCTATTTCATTTTGTTGAGTTAAGCAACATATGTTATCTGGTAATGAGGTTATAGTTGGTTGTTTTTTAATAGTTGTCTGTACTAGTACAGATGTTGCATCTGTCTTGTATAGGGCAGTTATTAAAACCACTTTAGTCTTTTTAATAATTATTTTTTTCAAGAGGTGAAGTTGTAACCTATCTCAGTTTATCAATTTCCTTTTTATGTTATTGATGGAGTTGTTGTGAGTAATGGAAGGAGTGTGTTCTGCGGTTGATAGCAGTAAAGTCGATGTAGTTTGTAATTGTAGTTAGATGCTATCTAAGTTAGTATTATTTACTTTGCTTCTATCTTTGTTATTGTTTAGAATATTCTTGAATTTAATACTTGTAGTTATTGAGCTAATGAACTGGAGGGCCGGCTCGAACTTTGTTATTTCATCTTCTAAAATTCTTTCGAGAAGGGAGGTATTGTAGGAAGTAAGAAATTTCATAGTAGTAATTTAAATACTTAGTCACATATTAAAATTTTCCGAGATTAGTTTTATTATTTATCTGTTGACAAGTAATTCAAAAACTTTAATATTTTTTAATAGTCTATGACATTTCCATCTTAGAAATTAAATGTTGTCAGCTTGTGGATGCTTTGATGCTTGTGGATGATATTACTAATTATTGTGCCAAAAAAGAATTTAATCAAGTACACAGAGAGACGTAAATGAGTGGTCATAAACTCTTGCTTTGAGTGGGACGAGCCAACGCGGCTTGAAGAATGAGACGGCGGTTAACAAAGATGTTTAGACAATGGAACATTCTGTAATGATAATAAAAAAAATGTAAAGAAGGTCATATTTCATAATGCGCTGTAACAAAATTTTGCTTTGTTCAGTTAAATTTGTTAGCATTTATTTGTAATAGGACACAGATTTAGTTTATTGCAGTGATTTATGTTCTTAAATATGAAACCAAAAGCGTTACAACTGATTCTGATTTCTCTTAGATCTACTATAATTTTTTAACATTGTATTTCCTTAAATACAAGATCTGCAACGTTACAGTACTGTTGAGGGGTTATTAAGAAAATAATATGTTTGATCGATTTCAGTTTCTAGTCCCGGTGTGAGTTTTGCAGAATATTAAGTAGTAAATTAGTTTAAGTTTAACTGTTAAATGGTGTTTTTTTTTTGTATAGTTCTCGTAACAACTTATCTCGAAGACTTCTTGAGGCGAATGAGATATCTAAGACCGAATCAACAAACTAATGACTAGCTGTTCTGTATGTGCACAGACATCAGATATGTTATATTAGTGCAGAACTCTCAACACGATTGTCTTAGAAGTAACCGACTTTATACTTGGTGAATAAATTATAAGTGTACGGTAATTTTGCTTTGACTTTTATTTCAAAGGTGTATTTTATGACATAATTTTTAACCTATTTTAGTTTAATATTTCTTAGGGAGAAATGTGCTTTAACATTGAGAGTTTCTTGTATTATGTTCTAATTGACAAAAGTAAATAAATATACGATAATTTTCAATAAATATTTTGAAAACAATGCGATTATAGGCTAAAGTGAAATTTTCATAACTGTTTTCTAAAAAAAACAAAATATTAAAATGTCATTTATTTTTGATATTGGATAAGAAAGATGTCTTGAATGCGGGACATTTTTATAACCGAGTTATTTGACTGACGGACATCATTGAGGTTCTGGTGAAGAAGTATTAATTGATAAAATAACAAAGTAACTCGTGAACAATATTTACAAATAATAAACTAAAAAGCAACTTGAACTAAAATTTAATTAAAAATCATATCATTTGGAACAGTGTTGTCGTGGTATATATATATATATATATATATATATATGTGTGTGTGTGTGTTAATTTTATGCTAACGGTAATTTTAAAAAGATAAAGAAATTATTTCAGAATGTCCAATTTTTTATAAGTACGAGTAGCTGCTAGTAGGGTGAAGGGTACTTCTAAACAGAGGTAAGTACTCGCGTCGTCACGATACAGTATAAGAAATCGTACGAGAAGCGGTTAGTCTCTCTGTAGCAACAGAGTCTATCTCTCTGTTTGAAAGGGAGGTTCGTCCAAAAACGTAAACTAAAACCTTATTCCATCTTGTACGCGTCACCTGATTGGACTCTCATGATGGACACGTATGAAACGAAATACAAAATCCTCGGGGATGTTTGTGTTTCGTCATCTAGGTCAGACTTATTCCTGTACTCAAAACAACTAATTCGTGTTATACTCGTGGAGCTTACTGTTACTGAGTTACTCTGGAAAATAAACATACCCAAAGATCATACATTTAAGCTTAACAAGTATTACGAACTATGTAATGAACTGATCAGGAATAAATTTATAGTTAATTTGTATAGTGTAGAAGTAGGAGCGAGAGGTATAACAGCAAAATCTCTCTACAACTTATTTGAGGATCTCGGCCTTTCTAGAACGATCATCACTTCATTTCTGACTTTATTATGTTCTTACGATATTTGGTTAGGTAGTGAGAGGAACGTTAACAGTAAAGGTGAGCGTGTATGCGCCTAGTAAAGGGGCCTCTTAAACCTAAACCCGGGTCGTAAGTCCCAGGCATTGTTTGCGCTCCTCTTCTTGCAACGCGATGGGCCCGGCATCCGCACGGTGAATCCATGGAATACTAAGAAGTTTCGTCTCTTTACTTTTTGACAAACGCAGGTTGCATCGAATATTAATGAAGTAAATGTACGATAATGAGAAGTATATTAACTATTTTTATTAAGTGTTTCACCAGAATACACATATTAAACTCAGGAAACGTCAACCTCTAGATACACTATTACATTGGCAAGTTACATAAAAAGAACCGGCAAGGAACACCATGGTTCTTAGTCTTTTAATTACTGAATATAAAGATTATAATTATAATTATCACGAGTCATTCTATGAACAGTAGACCTCAGTAGGTTAGGGGATGAGACAATGTTGGGAAATTATTTATAGTGGATTTCACGAGGTGCAGTGGTTACGATATTTCACCCGTGAACCAAGTATGAGCACCACACCAGTAACCTCCGTACACTGGACCTCCGCCGCCGGTAAATAACGAACATTATTGCCGACTCATATCTTTAAAAAATCATCACTTCTATGTAACAAACCCGAAATTTATGTGTTGCCTGCTGGCAAGAGAAAATAAATTGTGGTAGATACCTACCTTCAATGTGCTTTTTAAGTGTATTTTCCAAAAAGGAATAAGTATACCTGTGTATATATGTAGGTACATAACTACCAAACGAAATTTGGTTCTATCAAATAACATTGGAGTTATTCTACTTTAAAATTTTTGACAATTCGCTATGGCCGCCATTTAGAACTTTGAAATAACAAAAAAACACCTTCGATTTCGGCAAAGAATACTTAGACGAAATTTCAACCCGCTAGCTGCCGCAAAGTCCGCTTTTTTGGTAAGGATCAGAAATCCACCATTTTGAAATTTTTCTCCCAAGCAAAAAAACGGCTACACATAAAAAATTTTATAATACAAAGAATACACCTACTAATTTTCGTGACGATTGCATGAAAAATACGCCTGCTATGGCAAAACAAAAGCTCAAATCACCGCCATTTTGGATTTTTCCACCCATTAAGAAAAAAAGCCAGACAAAAAAAAATAAATAACTCAAAGAATATGATCACCAATTTTTGTGGCGATCGGATGAAAATTTCTTCTGCTACGCCAAAAACAAAACTAAAAAACGCCGCCATTTTGGATTTTTTCGCCCAATAAAAAAAACGGCTCGAAATTAAAATTCAAATAGTTCAAAGAACACGCCTGCCAATTTTCGTGACGATAGGATGAAAAACACGCCGGAACAAACATGCTGAAATACATACGGAAAAATAGCAGAATGGGCCTATTTTTCCTAGTTCGGTCAATTAGTGTGACTTAAGTAAAATAGTACAAATATATATTTTATAACAACCGCTAGATATATTTTAAAACATAAAGTGTTCAAGAAGCCCTTGCAACTCCAAGATGTAATTTCCTGTGATATTTTAATTAAAAGCCTGTAGAGCCGTAACGAAAATACGGAAGTTCTTTTTTTTTGTCTAAGTCAATTAATTAATTTAAAAGTAAAAAAAAAAGTTGTATAATGGTAGTTATCAATCAATTTATTATATACCTATACTTTACTATTCTCTTTTGACAATATTCTTATTAAACGCATTAGGTTTTGGAATATGTCACCTAGTCGAAATATTCATAGTAATGGATTCAAACTGTAGTATTTTTTCTCATCTTACATACTTTACAAATGGACGTGAAATTTGATTTAAAATACTTTGAATTGGAAAAGCTCCAACGACGTGGAGGGCGCTGATGACGTTTCGATCACGTTTCGATTAAAACTCAGGTATTCTATTTACCTTCGTCAAAGAAGACTATGTATGTTCCGTGATATAGATTACGTTACGGTATTTTAATTAAATGAGTAAAAAAAAACAAAATAAGAAAATTTCATTACATTGCTCCTAGTTCTTGTTTGTAAAATCCTGTTGGTGAAAGGCATTCCTGCAGCGGCAATGATTCGGTGGTAAAGTATAAGAAAATATCTCACATTCATATCATGCTTCTATCTGCAACATGATACACGATATGAAGACAATATTGGTTCTTTCAGTAATCAACGGTTACAATTATTGTAAATATTTGCCAAGACATTGTTTTATTCATTAAAATAGAAATAAAATGTGTTGTATTAGAAAAACATTATGTTTCCAAGCCATTGTTGGCTTTAAAAAGTTTAGAATCACGGATTACAACTGTATATGTAGTCGTTTAGTGGGTTATTTAGATGAACTTGTTTTGGTGATGTGACATACATCCTCTGATATGTGTTACAATTGTGGGAAAATGTATTTATATTATCATTTTGATCGAAACGGAAAAGCAGTCAGATCTTTAAACTTCGCAAATTCGAAGTTCATCATTAGTATCGCTCGACCAGAGAATTCATATATGCCATCACATTATTTTACATAAATATTAAACGAATATTTTACAGAGTTCACTTTCCACAATTGTAAATGTTATAAAAATGATAGTTTTTTAATCTAAATCATATATACAAGACTTAAAACTTAAATCCAAAAAAGCAAAAAAGAGAAGAGCGAAGTTAAGCATTATTTTTTATGTTTTCCAATAAACTAGAAAGTGTTATTTTCATTTGTCCTGAATAAGGTCGATTTAGCTCAGACCGTATCTAAATATAGTTACCACAATAAATTTATTTAAAGGTTTCAGTCTCTCGTCAGTTACATCTTAAATTGTTACCAATTTTCCAACGAAACAACTAGGCATCATAAACGTCATACATCTTATCATCCCATAAATAAAGCTACCTTTGAAACGTGACCATTAAATATAATATGTAAAGTTACTTTTCTATATTTGACACGTGGGTTATAAGTCGCTCTAAAAAGCTTTTCGTTTATTGCAATACTCAATATTAGAAATCTTGTTTCTTTTCATTATGTCTTTTTCCTCCTTATCTCTCTTTATTGTAAAGTAATTAATGCGGCTCTGTATATTTGTATGTCTTTAATATTATTTTCTCTATATAATCTCTGCGAAATTCCGTCAAATATAACGCTGAACTAGGCATAGGCGTCATCATCTTTTGGAAATGCATTCCCAACAATCTGTTGAAAGTAAGTTTTCAAAGTACATACTAACCATAATTAGCGATTGTTATCTGTAACTTATAAATTTAAGAGCACGAAATCAACCAAATGTTACATTAAATATGTTTCAGAAAATATATCATTTAATGATGCCAGGTTCACTGTTGAGAAGATATATTAGTACCAGAGTAACACATAAAAAAATATCATATTATTACATAGCCGAGCCACTCTATTTTACTAATAAATTTGTTAGGTTCTAGATTCGATATTCCGATGACATTATACCAATAATATTGAGCAAATTGTGTACTGTATAATTGTATGTATAATGTACATAATTTTATAATTTAAGAATCAAGTTTAACAAGGTCAGATTAAAGTATAATTGTAATCTATACATTCATACCTACCTAATACCTTTGATTATTCATATACCAAATCTAAGTTACAAGAAGCTAATGTCATTGCATGAGTATTTTATCACACAATTTAAAAACTCCTAAACCTTGTAGTAGCGTCTAAATATTTACTTTTTCCTAAGATTAATTTTTATACTCCTTCCGTTCAAGTACATTAGTGGTTCAATCTTAAAATATTTATTTAGCATTCCTAAGTTCCTTGCTTTGAGCTGTGAATAGAAGGAAAAAACGCTTGTAAAATTTAAAACGATTTGAAAACCATTTCTAGGAACTGAATTAAAAGTCCGGGGTGAAGTAGTCCTTGACTCTTGTAGAAGAGGAAGATCTACTTACATTTGGAAAAGCTTTCTTTATCATTCTTTGATTCTCATTTAAATAAGTTTTAGTGGCTGCGAACAGAATGACCTGAATTTAATATTATTTAACAAAGAAAAATTATGGAAAAATAAAAGAATATTATGTGAAATTATGTAACAAATTATATCATTGATATTCAGGGTTTCAGTGTGATTAAATTAAATAAAATAGAACAAATTAAATATTATATGAAATTATGTAACAGATTATATCATTGATATTCAGTGTCTCAGTGTGATTAAATTAAATAAAACCTAATTTGCCATGAAATTAATCAATTTGTTTAATAATATCTATGTAAAAAGTAACAAATATCCACATATTCATATATACACACATATATATATATATATATATATATAAACCAAAAAAAACACTCATCCTCACAAACTTTTGAGTTTATAACAGCAGCAGAATGATGCCTATTATATAATACGGATAAATATTGTAATAGTGATACATGTTTAATTACAATTATTGTGAAGTATTTAACTAAAATAACTTATTGATTGATCTAACAGTATGTATAATAAATTCAACTTGACACTATCTTGATATATATTACTATACTTCGTTTCTTTTCTTTATAGCTAATGATATTACAACTGGTAAAAAAAACAAATATGTATATAAAATATCTCTTTATTCATTAAAGTACAGGATGCAAAGCCCTCACTTATCTAAACGGCTTCTATTGTCAGATTTTCACGTTTTTTGAAGATGCTTTTAAAGCTGGTGTTAGGGGATGAAAGGGCCTTATCTATCCGGAAAGTGTAGTCGGAAGGTATAAACGGGCTCAACCCGGTGACATACTGTGCCGGGTGAATAGGATTATAATGTCTTGATAATTTACATTTTTATCACAGATGTATGTTGCTATTAGGTAGACTTATATATGATGTGTGATTAATTTTAAAGACCCTCCGAGGACTTATTAACTCTGTTATTATTAACTTATTGTATTGATTTATCGCTATCGTTTTATTGTTCAGAAACATTTTTTTTGCTAAAAGTAGATACTATTCTTTGATAAAGTGCTATATGTTGGGAGTTTAAATAATAGCAAAATTAAATAATAATTAAATTTGAATGCTTTTAAATGGCTAATTAAATGGATTCTTTGAAATAGATTCTTATTACTTCCAGCGCAGACTTCTTTTCATCAACGCCATCATTAACATTGTATCAAATCGGTAAAGTTGGATTCGAGTCATTTCTGTCTGAGCGGAGTATCCGCAGTTGGGAGTTGCGATGGAGACTCCGGGGGACTTTTCACTGTCACTTCGAAAACAGACGTGTTGTGTTACATAGAAATTTAATTTCTGTAATTTAAATACTCAGTCACACATGCTATTTTTATGTTGTTTGTTTCTGGACAGGTAGATCAATTATCTGTTATAAAAAATTCATTAGACTTTAATAGTCTGCGACATTACGTACTATTTTACAAATAAGATGTTGCCGGCTTGAGGATGCTTTAGGTTCCTCGACATATCATATTGTATATTTGATTCAAAGTGACCCACTGGTTACACAAACACTAAATTAAAAAGGGTAGGTCATGTTAATATATTTTCTTTTTACCATTACCTTCCATTGAGGGGTTTTTACAACCACCAATTTACAACAAAAAAATAACTGATTAAAGCATGTACACTGTTTTACAAGGGCGGGCCAATAAATCGGTGACTTTTGCAATAAAACCCAGATTTTTTGATGAGAAAATCATTTTAAATTTCAACGTAGTCTCCTTTGAGATCTATTTACTTTGTCCAACGTTTCTCCAATTTTTTTATCCCTTCCAAAAAATAAGATTAGTCGAGATCTTCAAAATAGGCCTTTGTTTGTTAGATGATTTCATAATTGGAGTCAAACCTTTTTCCACCAAGCCCTTTCTTCAGGTTTGGGAACAAGAGGTAGTCATTCGGAGCCAAATCTGGAGAATAAGGCGGATGAGGGAGCAATTCATAGCCAAATTCATAGATTTTTGCCATGGCAACTGCACATGTATGCACCCTTGCATTGTCTTGGTGGAAAAGAACTATTTTCTTGACAAAATGAAATAATTTTTTATTTCAAATTGTCATTGAATCGGTCCAATTAGTTGACATAAAATTTCCTATTCATTGTTCTTCCTGTTGTGATGCTTTTTCAGTAGAGATCAGAAGTTCAAAAAGTCACGGACTTATTAACCCACCCTCGTATGTTATTACTGTAAATGTATATTGTGAAGCAAGAAATAAAATGTTTTTTAATATTATTATTATATTTAATATTGTTTTTGCTTAGGTTGGGATATAGTCTACTCCGGCTTCAGGTACAACTGCGCAGCCTCCTACCCCTCAGTGTACACAAGCGTTACTTCCTTCCTCACGTGGATACAAACACAGCTGGGATTTGAATTTTTTTAATAAATTAACAAAACAAATGTATTCTTTTTCACTATAATTTTATAAAGGTACAGCGTGTTTGTCAATTTTGATATAGGTTTGAAAGGAACCTATGAGTTAATAATGATAAATTAGATTGGATTAGATTCTGTGAATGATCACAATATCATAAAAAAACGATGGATTTGTATCTTGATTTAAAATACTCGTTAACTTTGTAACTCAGTATAAGCTGGTGAAATATTTTATTGATGATATATAGAAATGAGGCACATCTTCACAATATAGCGAAATATTTGGAAAAATACTTCTGTTTCGTTTTAAACATGGATCAATAGTTATGAAGTTTGGTTTGTGCGTGTAGCGCTTTTGTGTAATCCACAAGAGTGGAATCTCTGGTAATAGCCAGTGACTTCATGTGAATAGTAATAGTGACAGTAAATTTATCGTTTGTAGTTCTAAACTTGCATCAAAACTATAGTTTAGGTCTATTTAGAAGTTCGATCAATTTATCGAATTGGTATAAAAATCTTTATGGAATGATTATTACCAGCGTTTAAAAATAAATATAAAGTATCCATTATTGTTGATAAATTATTGAATTCTGGACTTTAAAACTATCATATAGTTTGTCTGGTCTGACTGCTTATAGTTTTCATATTTTAGATAGCAAAAGATTCTCCAGTTCAGCTTATTAGCTAACTTTATGTCTGAAAATAGATGAATCATAGTGCTCTATCTCAAAATATTGGGTAAAGTGCATTTTTGTCAACAAAATAAGCAATGAAATTTTATACCAAATTTAAATGCAAAGTTTTAACATTAAAAGTTCACACTCACGTTAATAGTTGTTTAAATGCATGCAATTATATTCTAAATGGATTCACGTTAAGGTTTTTTAATTGGATTCGATCGCATCCCAAATGGTCCAGCCGTTGCAGTTTCATTTGTATAATCGAGAAAACAATCACCGCGCACAAACACGAGTTCCGATCGCACAGAGTACACGTGAGGTATCTAGTAATGAAATTCTATTATGAGCAAATCGATTACGTATTTTATAACTGTTAGTAGAGTTTTTATTTTAACAGTAAGACATTGTAAAGATTTAGCAAATCTTTTTGAAACTGATTAATATAATAGAACTTAGTGACGGTTTCCATTTATTTTGTTTTATATATTTTGTTAAAAACTATATTTATCTTAATTGAGTAATAAGTTAAGTCATAATATTGAGATCGCGTCACGCTTAATAGATTTTAGTAAGACAATTATATGTATATAAAAATGTGTAATTTCATTTTAATTTGAAAAGGTTTGACCTGTATAAATGTAATATTCAATACAATACAATGCTATTAAAAAATATAATAAAATTATACATAATACTAATATCTAAAATATCATACACATAGTTTAGCATAGTTTAGTTACACATAGCTTAGCACCAAATGTGACTAATCACCTAAACTGTAATTAGACGTCTTGTCGTTCTTCGTGGGTCGGCCATGATGATAAATGACGAATATATTAAGAAAAATCGATTCAGATTTAAGTAATTGAACGTATTCTTGATAATTTGTATGTTTACATGTTTCAATTTAAATTTGAACCTGCGACCTCTGTATCGTCCCTGACCCAGAGGTGTATGTGTATGTATACACAGACAAGTGTCTGAATATATCATGCTCAAAACTACAGACAGATTTTTATATAATTGATTGTCATTGTAGGTTATTGTCAAAATATAGCTTCCTTTTTATTCTTTAGGTTTTCTGATGATCAAGAAAATTACAAAAACATTGTACGGAATTAAAACAATGCGTGATGATGTGGCTTTTTAGATATAAATCTATCGTGAAATCAAATTTATGAAATATGCCGACTCAGATAAATCAATGGGCGCCAAAAATATAAAAACGGCACAACTAGTAGTTTATTCAGTGACAATAGATGGTCTATTATCTAAGCCTTTCACACAAAGTCGCTGGGAATAACTAGTATCAAATATTATTTACACACAACTAACAAGTTTTAAATGAATATTCAACATGCTGATGCCTACAAAAACATTAACATATTTTAATTTTATACACAAAGTAAATTAAACTTATAATGAGCTCAGTAAGTCAAACAAATTCAGAGAACTTTATCTATAGGTTACATGTTTTTATATGTAACCTATGTATATATAACGTGTTTAAAATATATAGTATATTTGCAATTTTTACATTACACCCATGCAAGTTTAGCTTACAAGCATTATCATACAAGCTGTACAATCGGATAGAACGGGTGCTGTATAATATACATAAAAGTTATACTTTGCCCATATGTTTATAAGATGAAGGATAGTATTCATATGAATAATATATATCTCCATATATAATATATATGGAGATATATTTTACTTTTTGGCATTTTCATAACAAACGCATGATTGAGCTGAGCGTAAGCGAGTCTCTTAACCGTTTGGGAAACTTCTTTTTGAAGCAACATAACAAAAACCACTGAACCGATTGGAATGAAAATTGGCAGAGCTATAGAGATTTGAAATGGGCATCTTTTTAAAAAAAATTGATTTGAAATATCTTATTTTGTTTAGAAATGATGGCCAACAAACTGTTTCTCCTATAGACTTAACGTTATCAGAACATCCGCGAGCTTGCCGATCGTCAACTTAGAAATACGCTTATAAGCAACATCACATAAAAACAACATAATAAAAAAATAAAATAAATAGATAGAATATTACATTTTCAGGCTCAGCTCAACTCCCGCAGCGCACAGCGGCGGATACTAGTTGCATATATTTCGATTCTATGCATTTTAGAAAAACTTTTGAAATGATTACAATATTTTGATATATTATAAATGTTATTAAAATTTTGTTAACGGGCCTGAAACATTTATTTATCAAATAATCTTGTTAGCGCAAAGAATTAATAAAAATTTTTGACTAACAAATTAACCTTTTATAAACGAATGGTTGGTATTTCTTTTTAATTGGCTTGCTTGTCTTATAATTCTTAAAATAATTGCAATGTTTTTTATTATGTGCAATTGATGTGTGAGATTGATCCGACGTATTTTATATTTCGATTCCGATTTATGTAATAGTATTTCGTTAAATACATTTTGTTATTTGTATTGTATTATTACTTTTAATATAAATTCCAATTTAATTATTATTATTTTTTAATGTAAGAGGAGATAAACGAGCTTGCGGGTCACTGATACGTGATCACCGCCGCTAATGTACTCTTGCAACATCCGAGGATTTGCAAGAGCACTGCCAACCTTGGAGGTAGGAGTAAACGCCTTTTTTGAAGATACCCATGTCGAAAAAAAATAGCTATTAAATAAAAACAAAATCGTAATGAAAAAGTGTAAATGTGTCTCTTACTATATTTGAATTCTAAATTAAGTTTAATAATGAATTGCATGGATGGATACAAACTTCGGGAGATCCAATAAACATTTAACGCGGCTTCGTAGTCGTACTACATAACAGATTTTCAAAAACGCTTTCAGTACTACTGACCGTATAGACGGCAGAGCACTGCGTTATTTTAAAATGTTACATTTTTAGAATACAAATACGTTACTTTGTTTGTTTGTTTCTACTGTAATATTTTATATATACTGGTTATAAAAGTAGTACTATTCATTAAATTCTTTATTGAATTCCAGATATTAAAAAAATACACACAAGATAATAAGTAAAGAAAAAAAATCCGTGCCCGCAGGGGGACACGCGTGGGTAGACCTCGTGTGTAACTCGTTTAAAATATAACTCACTACCTAAGAATAACACATGATGCCGTAGTTTACATCAAAAATTTTCAAGCAAAAAGCAGTTTTTATTTTTTTTCTCGGAAAAGGTATCTTTTTTGGAAATACTTTTGATACTTAAATTTAGAGTAAAAAATAACCTTTTTAATAGAAAGGTTATTTTTTACTTATTTGCGAGGAGGGAATGTTTACCAGAAAAAAGTTGCCGTGGTTTTACCTACTTTAATTTTTCAAGCTAAAAGTGGTTTTTATTTTTTTTCTCGAAAACGGTACCTTTTACAGAAAAACTTTTGGTACCTAAATTTAGAGTAAAAAATAACCTTTCTACTAAAAATACTTGTGATGTAAGAATGTTTACCAGAAAAAAGTTATGAATTTTTTTCCAAAAATTTTCGTTTTTTTTACCCCCACCCCTAAGTTATTAAAGTTAGGTTTTCGGTTTAACTACATTAGTTATAGGTATTCATCAAAGACATCTTATAATATGAACGCGATTGATCTTCTTTGTATAGGGAAAAAGTTATGGTCGAAAAACTGAAATCAGAAAAAGTGAGGCCCTAGCGCCTCCTGTGGCCGGATTTCTCTGGTTAACGAACTTGACCTTCATTTTTGGATGGTTGATTTTTGTGCAAAGTTTGAAAGCGATCCGAGCGAAACTGCGGCCGCTATCGTGCTGACAAAAGTCGAATCTGGACGCACGCACGCATATATATATATATATATATATATATATATATATATATATATACTAGCAGACCCGGTCACGCGTTGCTGTGACTATTATTTTTGATATATTACATTGTACTAAACTATTTAAGGGGTAACGTTCAGAGTACATCTGTCATGAAAACCATAATGTTTTCTTATAGTCGATATTAAGCAAAAATCAAAACAAAATAATTATAATTATTTTTTTAATTTTATCCAAGTTTATAACACTATTTGTATATTACAAAGTTTTTAGTAAATAACTTGGAACATTAAACTTACGAATGAGGTAGGTAGGGTAGATATCTCATTCGTAATTACTCAATCCAGTCAATAGATACCGCCATCTTTTAGAATTGTTAAGAGCTAACTGCAAAATGATAAACTAATAATTTGCAATAAAATAATACTGCGACTATGAATTGAGTTGAAAATTATTATATCTTTTAAGTTAGGTTAAACTGTACGTGATGTGTAAATTTATTTAAATCAGTTAAGTAGTTTAGGAGTCCATCGCGGACAAATAACGCGACACGTGATTTATATATATTAAGAATTCTGGTGGATTTTTTTTATCATTTAATATTTTAAATAATATAATAAATAAATCGTAAAATTTTCCTTTTTTTTAATATGTTACTTTATCATTTTATTAAGACGTTCATAATTAAAAGTATTTGGTGGTTTTTACTAATACATACAATGAAAGTTAAACTCAAAACATTTAAATTTTAAAAGATTTTTTTTTTTAATAAATACAATTTTTATACAACTCGGCAGAATTCGTTCTGTCAAATAGATTTGGAATGTGGCAGTTTATATTTCGACCTTTAGACGTTTTTACTCTGCTGATCCTCACACATCGCCCTATCATCATGGTGACGGTTCTGTTCAGGAGAATTAAAGAAAAAGGTCAGCTCGGGTGACTTAAGTATCTTAGCTTCCACGAACTTTGGTCACCCTTTTGAGACCCACTAAAAACCCCGATTGGGATGTCTGCCAGAGGGCTTCAAACCAAGAGGGGAACTTAAGGTTCAAACCTGATTGAAAAATAATCTAAAGGGATAGTGGGAACCTAAAGATGACAAATATTTATAAAGTGGGTGCTTCAATTACAAAGTATAGAGATAATTAATTATTTATTACTATTATTATTAACATAGGGTTCATAACCGATGAAATAAAAAATAATGAAATAAAACGTACATAAGTATTTTCAGTAATCGCGTTATTGTAAATCCAGTGAATCATAATTATTAACAAAAATCTGTTTTATTTTTATTTTAGTGCTTTATGATACACAATGTTTTTTGTTTGATTACCTGGTGAATATATAAATAAATCTGATGGTTTTCCAACACGGGAACAGGCAACATACAATTGACCATGTGAGAAACATGGGTTTTCTAGATTAATACCACAAACACCTAATGATTGCCCCTGGGACTTATTTATGGTCATAGCAAAAGCAAGCCGCACTGGAAATTGTAGTCGTTTAAATTCAAATGGTACATCAGTCGGAATCATTGGGATGCGTGGTATCAAAACGTCTTCTCCTTTATACTTTCCTTTCAGTATAGTTGCTTCTATCACGTTGTTCAATAATTTTTTTATCGCTAACCGTGTGCCGTTGCAAAGACGCGGTTGGTTGATATTTCTCAACATTATTACTACCGAACCAACCTTTAATTGAAGATTGTGAGGTGGCAATCCTGGTAAATCCAGCGAGTTTAAAAATTCAGGCGGATAGTTAACGACATCATCTTGGTTAGTAGCCGAATCAACTGATTTATATATCCTCAATTCGCCTGTAATTTGTTCTTGAAATTTGAAATTTAATTCACTTACATCTATGTTTTTTGCAGCCAATATAGCCCGTTCGCTCAACCAATCATGGTTTCTATAATTTTGAGCAACATCTGGAAACACCTTTTGAATAAGTTCATCTTTTGATCTAGTTAACTGACAAAAACCTTGAGGAAAGTTAATGCAACCAGTCAAGGTGTCTATAGGAAATTTGCCATTACCAATGTCAATGAGTTGTTTAGAGAATATGTCTCCAGATTGGTCATTTTGCAACTTGATACGCATATTCTTGCTTAAGTGTAATACCTTCACATGTTTCCACAAATTGGAGGACTTTAAACAGGCATTAAGTTCATCAGCTGGCGTTGATCGTGGAATCACTGGCAATGTTTGACGAAAATCTCCTGCTAATAAAATCATTGCACCACCAAATGGGTTATTATTGCTCCGGAGATCTTGTAAGGTTCTATCTAAAGCCTCCAAAGATTTTTTATGTGCCATCGTGCATTCATCCCAAACAATCAATCCACATTGCTGCAAAACCTTTGCCATTGCAGAGTTCTTCGAAATGTTGCAGGTTGGAGTTTCGTTGCTTTGCATGTTTAATGGTAATTTTAGTGCTGAATGAGCTGTTCTACCACCTTCAAGCAAAGTTGCTGCGATTCCCGACGAAGCGAGTGCAAGTGCAAATTTATTTTGTGAGCGAATTGTTGCTAATATCAATGAAATCAAAAAAGTTTTTCCTGTACCACCAGGTGCATCTAAGAAGTAAATCCCTCCTCTTTTATCATTTATTACTTTCAAAAGTGTATCAAATACATACTTCTGTTGTTCATTCAATAGTGGAAGATTCGTTTGAATTAATTCTTTCAAAGTGTTGAGATCATACAGTTTTTCTCGGTGCAACTCTTGGTTAAAAGCATCATGCATTGGACGATTGGGTGCGGCCAGGCCTAATTGAAATAATAGTTTGTTTGACATCATCAAGCATATGTCCTCAATTGAAATCAATACTTCATTGTAAATTTCTTCGCTTATTTGTATATTTGGATTTCCCCTTCTAATCCGTATTTGATACAAAATATCATCACACATATTATCTTTGTACTTGATCCACAAATCCTTTGGGTTTGATGGGAAGCAGGTAGATATGATTATAGAAAACAATGTTCGTATTTGATGAGCTTGTGATGATATTACAGCATCATTGAGAGTTTGATCCCAATGAGCATCATTGTCTAGCAATCGCAAACGTTGGCAAGCTTCTCTATATGATCCACACAAATCACCATTAACAGTTCGTACATGTTGGAACGATGTTGGGCCACGTACATTGACTAATAGCAGTCGTAAATAAAAACATTCATCATTGCTTGGATGTACTGAATAAATTCGACCAATCGCATCGGTAGAAAATATATCTGGGTATCCTGTAACTGGTTTTCCTTGTTTCCGTCGTATAAATCTTCTTGAGGATTGATTCCAAGTATAATATTTTGGCATTTCAGAATATAACAATGTTTGAGCAAAATCATCGTTTTGACATATCTCAAAAAATCTGGTTAATGTAGTAGATGGTGGCTGTAAAGCTCTTTCTACTGCGTTCTGTGCTGTAAAATATACTCTTTGTCCATTTTCTAAATGCACAGCTAAATGAACAACAGTAGGGTGTCTTTCATGAATAGGAAAAGAAAATATTCGCCAAACTGCTTCATTACTACTGACATAGCGACCCATTTGGTATTGGGTAACTTCATCATTGGAATTCTCTGCATTAATACCAATCACAGCCATATCACTCCCTTTGGTTACATATTTGCAAATGTATTTAATAGATTTTACTGAATGGCAAGATTCAACGTTGATGTGCGCTTTGAAGGTCTTTGATAAAATGGGTGAATATGGAACAATCCAGCGATTATCTATTTCAATATCTTGTTGATTTAATTTGACAATTGTTGATCTTCCATTGTCTGCTGTCGATCGGCGACGATACAAAGGATAACCGTCATTACCAGTGATTGTTTCAGATATTAATGTCCGTGGATATCGCTTTGAACATTTACCATCCACCATACACGGTGAATTTTGATTAAGAGTTCCACAGGGACCATGTATCATGTTTTTAATAACTACCTCATGCAATCCAGGATCTACTTCTACATTAGGAATTTCAGCTGATATTACTGCATCAACTTCATTTGGCCTTATCTTTTCAACTAACCAAATCAAAATGTGTGCATGTGGCAATCCCCGTTTCTGCCACTCCACAGAATACATCCAGCAGCGTGTCTCTCCAAACACATAATGTTTCACAATGAAATCCATCAAAGATTTCAACTTTTGTCTAAAGACTCTGGCTGTAATATCATGACGATCAATAGGTGATTGCCCAGGGAATAACTCCTGCTTGATTTCTATCCAGTGCGGATTGCATGTAAATGTGATGAACAAATCTGCTGTACCATAATGACGAACATATGACATGGCATCTTGAGCATATTCATGCATATGTCGAGGGCTTCCGATGTATGTTGCTGGAAGAATAGTCATCCGACCAACATTCTGTGCATTTCCATCAGTATTAATCGCATCTCGAAGGTGAATATACTCTTCAGATCTGAGTTTGGTCTGATTCAACCTGATGAATGTTAATCTCTCCGTTTCAATTTTAACATACATGTCTACAACATACTTGTGATATAATCGCCGATATTTGAGTATGTGATTGTCTTCATTTTCACGAATCATTAGGCGGTAGGAATAATAGTTCATTGAACTGACTTTTTTGTTGGTTTCGGAACCTGAAAATAGATTTTTGTTTTCATAATATTGAAAATTAAAAAAATAATAATATAGTGACTGATAATATAGCTCCATAGCTAAACTAATATTTTTTATTACCTGTAATGGGATTTATCATCTTGTTTGAAAAATCATAGCCATCTTCACCTTGCCAAAATATAATGGGATATTGCAGTGCGTCATATGAGCGGTGTGTTTCCTTTATACGTTGTAATTGATCATTCCGACGATGTAAAACAATATCACGGGATTCCAAGTTTTCTCCAACTACAACGATGGCAACTTCATCAATAGTTGGTGCATTAAAACGTCTTGCATGTTGGCCAACAGGTATTTTATCAGCTCTGATTACAATTTTGTGATTATCAGATGGCATCCGATCCAGTGCAGTTTTAAACAACATAACCAATTGATTGTACTCATGAAATAAAGTTTGTAATTGTTCTACAATAGACCTCTTTAGTGAATTGTTATGTGAACAACGCATATCAATTTCTCGTGGTGAATTGCCCATGAAATAAATTTGCAGAAATTTGTAATTGCTATCTGACACTGGTAACAGTGAACCTGCTCTATGATATATTTGGCCTTGTATCTGTAAATTAAAAAAAATGATTTTTGCCAAATAGAAATAATATTTGTTCCTAAAAAGTATATCGGTCTCTTAATTTGAATCACCAAATAATAATTGATATGCTTAGGTATGTCAATATGTAATAATTAGTTGTAACTAATATCCATCGTCAAATAATTATATTGTGTTTCAAAATAATAAAAGTGTTGCTAATACTGAATCACCAAATAATATAATGACTAAGTAATATATGTTTTGGGGTTTAGGAAACTGAAGGTTAATGACACATATTTACTTAGTTAACAGGAAATTTTGTTCATTAAAATAATAATGATTAACTGCTATAATACATACCTTAAAAGTTGGCATGAAATTTTCCCAAACTACGTTTGTTGCCCCAAATGATGTCATTTGAAAGCAATTGTTATATTGTTGAATATTTGACAAAAAGTGTATGGAATCTGGTTCTATTCCTGAAACCAATGAGTACAATGGCTCTGGTGGTGGATCCAATGGTATCAATTTCACTTTCCCATTTGCGCAACACAATCCATTTGCTTCATTTTTGTATTTCAATGCCTTACAATAAGAGCAAACCAAGTTCATAGATCCAATAGCAACACATTGGTGGTTACTGTAGTCAATTGACAAATCGTAATTGAAAGCAGCTCGATTCAAACTTTCGCGATTATTAGTTGAATCTCTCGCTCTCGCTTCCCGCGTTCGTGATATACGAATTCTTTCGCGTTCATTTCGGTCGTCACGTTCATGTGCAGTATGATAAGATCGGTAATTCATTTGGTTTGTAGCATTTCGGGTTCTTCTACTTAAATTACTTCGTCTTATAGGAGGCATATCGTATATAATTACCTAAATTTATTCACATGAAATAATTATTAATCACAGGTATTTATACAATCAAAATTAATTATTAAATATTATAAACGCTTTTTAACGCAGTTTGTTTGACAGATGCAATGACGTGAAAACTGATGACAATTTATGTCGCATTCCGAAACTAAAACAAAAGAAAGAATATTCCAAGGCCAATCAAATCTTACATTTACTTTTTTTGACTTTTCAATTTGGTCGAGTGTACACATTCATTTGATTAAATTTGAACGTTGTGCAGCGACAATAAAGCGCGAATTGACTCTTTGACGTTAGCAAGACACCTACATTGTTTAGACAACAATGAGTGCTTGTAATTTAATATCAACTTTATTGAATAGCAATACAGTTCAAATTGACTCTACATTTAGTTATTTATTCTACATTTAAAATATTTGTATAGGAAAAAGAAAAGGGCTTTTTTAGGGTTTCCCTGGAAATTATTCAAATTTTTCTCGCCGTTAGAGCCATCCTTGGACTTCAAGGAACATTTAAAAAAAAGAATTGTTAAGATTGGTCCATGCGTTGTTGAGTTATGCGCTTACCAACACATTTTGCGATTCATTTTTATATAATAGATATATATATATATATATATATATATATTTAAACATTTTGACCAATGGTCATTTCGGACTCAGGGGGTCATAAGAAGACCTCCTGTGAAGAAATTTTTCCAAAATTCGAAAGTCGGGTACAAATGAATGGGCAGACCGAATTCTTCGAGGTCTACCCAAAATATATTGTATTTACTGTACTGTTAATAAAACATCGTTCTTGTCGTAAAGTGCATTTTGTATACAAAGAGAATAAAATATAACAAAAATATCTAACACATGTTGTAAGTTGAAACTTATATAGCTAACTGGATATCTATTTTAAATTATTATGTTATATAAAATAAAATTTCTTATCGAAGTATACTTTCATGAAAACTTATATTTTCTGTATAAACTAAATGACAAAAACCAATTATATTGAAAAACATATTCAGTCATTTACGTCGGTATGAAGTAATATTAAGTAGATTTCGGGACAAAATAAAGGTGCCATGTCTTTATTCATTGGAGTCAGTAAATGTTTATAAAAAATATATATATTTTTATTAAATAGTTTATTGCATTTTTGTTTATTTCTATGTATTATTATTAGTGTGCCTTTACGTTTATCTATAAATAGTTAAATGGCTAATAATTCTTGCTTAATGTTGAATTATTATATAATTTATTTTATTTTTGATAAGCTTAAAGAAATATTTATTGCAATCGTTGAAATAAGCGTTGTTTCAAAATGTCATATAAATAATACATCTCCAAAATCTTTGACTACCTGCTCCGGATGTGGCACAATGTTTGCAGTTTTTGTTTGGTTTAGGTAAGATTTCCCAGTAACTCTATTCATTAAGATGTAAAAAAGTTAATATTTATGAAGTTTTAGTTGATAAAAAGCCATAGATAGGTATACTTAATTAACCCGCTTGGATTTCGTTGCAGGACTTGTGTATTATTGCATAATATGTTTTTGATGGGATTGTTATTATTCAACTAATATCTAATCTAATAGCTACTAGACATCTGATGTTCCATAAGTGCAAGGTATGCCTAGTTCAAAATAAAAAACTTTGACTTTGAACAATTAGTGAGAGCTAACTAGATAGTAAAATACCCCTGGGACAGTCCGAGAGGGGGGGCGGAAGAACTATCCATCGGTTGATATTAACGGCGAAAACGGCGCGAAAACGGAATTGAAATGCCTTACGTGCGGGAAAATTTACAAAAAACGAACCTGGTTTATAAAACATCTCAAAACACACGATGGTGATGAAGTGCGGTAATCGCCGGTAATATCTTCAGTTTTCACTTCGGATAGAGTTTACCCTCATATATCTCATGGTGAGCCATTGAATGCGAATCGCCAGGAGTCCACGACCATCCAGACGCGTCTTAGCATTCCCAATATTAAATAATCGACATGGAAAAAATACGACCAAAATACAGCGGACCTGTTAGAGCATCCGGGCTCAAACTAGGTACTCGACATGCAAGTAGAGACTCTACAAAATACTATTTTTGACTGCTTCAATGAGCACTATTCACCTTCGAATCGTTATGCTCACTAGTATGAAGAAAACGGTTTTAAATTGAAAATGAGAAGGAAAAAAAGAGACCTCATAAAGGAGCTTCATAGGGCCAAAGCCATGGGCGACAACCAACTTAGTCAGCAACTGTCTAGGGCATTAAGGTCAATTCTTAAATTAATACAAGACATATCACAACAAATAACAAAAAACTGTGATAGCTTTGACCGGGCAAAACACGAAGTAGACTTTGATAAAAATCCTTTTAAGTACTCTAAAAACATTTTCAAAGACGAAAACGGTAAGCTTCTCTTGACCAACCAGCAAATTTTCGATTACTATAAAAGCACATACGAAGTGCCTAAAAATCAAAGACTGTATGAGGATCCCAATGAACGAAAACCTGAAAGTCTTCCATAGATTTTCATGCCAACCCTCCAACTTTGGAGGATATCAATAAAATAATTAAAGAGAAACCATCTAAGTCTGCACCAGGGCCGGATGGTATCCCTTATATAGTTTATAAAAAAGGTCCGTCGATCCATAAACATCTATTGAATATATTCAGTAAAATCTGGTCAAGCGGACAAACACCGGTAACATTCGGATATGCTCTTTTTGTCCTCATTCCTAAAAGCGACAATGTTTCGGACCTTAGGGACACTAGACCGATAGCTCTAACAAATGCAATATTTAAAATATTTTTTTTCTTTTTTACAAACAAAAATGACGCAATTCGTGATTAACAATAAATATTTCGGGCCTAATGACCAGAAACGGTTTTTGCCTGGCATTTCTGGATGCCTGGAACATAACACATTAATATCGGAAAGCCTTAAAGATGCCAGAACTAGTGAAAGATAAATAACGGTATGTTGGATAGACTTACAAAACGCTTTCGGGTCGGTACGACATGAACTGATGATGTTCGCCCTAAGGTGGTATAACTTTCCAACATGACATGATTGCATCATATTATTCAAAATTAAAATTTTCTATAATCACAAATGAAAATCATTCCAAATCATTAAATTACAACATAGGTTTATTTCAAGGTTGTTGTATTTCTCCAATTATATTTAACATAGTGATCAATATTTTAATAGATAAATTATTAAAAACGAAAAGAAATGGGGTTATCGGTTTAAGTTTAACAATAAATACACAGAATCCATACTAGCTTTTGCAGACGATCTTGCGATACTGACACGTAATCCAAAACAATGTCAGCTACTTCAAATGTTGTGGAGGATTTCTGTGCTTGGACGGACGGAATGAGGACAAAACCAAATAAATGCTAGTCTATGTCTGGGTAGACGGAACACCAGATATACCTCTTACGATCCGGGTCTTATAATAGGCGGTAAGTGCATTATACTACAATTACCGACGCAGCTCCGTTCAAATTCTTAGGCAAAAAATCAATTACCAAGGGCGCACTCCATCGTTATATATAATAGTCGATAGCTTTTGAATGATCTTAAAAAGATAGACAATCAGCCAATAAGTAACATCAAAAAGGCTTGGATATATGGTAATTATTTAACATCACGTTTAAATTGGCCTTTTCTCGCTTACGATATTAATAAGACCCTTTTGTTAAAGTTAGATGCAAGCGTCATAAGGACATTGAAGTCATGGCTTGGGTTAGCGCATCCAGCGGACTCTTCTACCTTATTTAGAGACCGACACAATTTTGGATTAAAATTAAAGAAACCATCGGAACTCTATAAACACCTAAGAGTGACCAAAAGACATAACATCTCAAAGTCGAATGATGATACTGTAACATCTCTCCCAAAAGATAAAATTGTCGCAGAGCTGGAGTCATGACTTCAATTCCATAAACAATTTATGATAGGTGCTCAAACAAATAAAGCAGGGTTAGGATAAGTAGGAAAGAACAAGACATAGAAATAATAAAATCCTAAAAATGATAATTACCGGTTGCACGCAATGAGCTTAGAATTGCAAAACGAATGGGTGAGCATAGGAGATTGTTGTATTCCATTAGCTTTACAATGGCGCAGCCTGCTTCATGATTGGTCCTAACTAACCTGGTCCTGAACTAAGGCGCGTTACACTTGTGGAGCTTACTTTACCCTGGGAAACAAATATACCCAAAGATCATACATTTAAGCTTAACAAGTATTACAAACTATGTAACGAACTGATCAGGAATAAATTTATAGTTAATTTGTACGCTGTAGAAGTAGTAGCGAGAGGTACGAATATAACAGCAAAATCTCTCTACAATTTATTTAAGGATCTCGGCCTTTCTAGAACGATCATCAGTTCATTTCTGGAACGTAAAGGCGGCTTTAGTAGGTTCTTACGATATTTGGTTAGGTAGGGAGAGGAGCGTAAACAGTGAAGGTGAGCGTGTATGCGCATAGTAAAGGGGCCCCTTAAACCTACATCTGGGTCGCAAGTCCCAGGCATTGTTTGCGTTCCTCTTCTTGCAACGCGATGGGCCCGGCACCCGCACGGTAAATCCATGGAATGCTAAGAAGCTTCGTCTCATAATAAAAACAAATGTAAATGATTAAAAATATACTTTCATGACGCGAAAAGTTTTATATTTATTACTGATAAGATAAAAGACTATTTTTTATTAAAATAGTAAGTCAGCCTCGAGAGCAAAAGTAGTATTTTCTAAGAGTTTACTTTCGACTGTTGCCAAATATTTTATTCTGCCTGACTTTTGTGTCACTGATTATAAAATTTACTGTAGATAAATTATTTACTTTGTTTCAGACACTACTCGTTGTGGATATCGTTTAAAATTATACTATAAAGAGACTTATTAGACAGTAAATGCATTTCGTAAAATAAGTTCAATGTGACCGCAAATAGATTACGAGTTTATCTATAAGCTCTATCTTTGTAGTTGCGTTATCTTTCAACATGTCGCTTATTCTCTTAAATAGTGGTAAGAGTATATGACATCTTATTTTCATACATACATTACAATACTCTGTACTCCGTTGAGACAAGGTCAAAGTATTTATCTAAAGTAGACAGACATTTCAATTATGAAACTACAGCCTAAAATTGCACGGTTCCAAAAATGGATTCATGGAAAAGCACCGACGAGAAACTGCGTTGGTATCTTTTTACCTTATTATTAATATACATTTTTTAATAGATTTGACGAGGCAGATGTATACAATTTTTTAACCCTATTATAATTACCTAACTTTATTTTCAAATTTTGTTGTCCAAAACTTGATAGCATACATGCCATTGTCACATTTATCGTATTCACGGTAACGTTTGTATCAAATTCATTATGGTGCTTATAAAAATCTAGAAACTATGATGTGACCAAATTAAAAGGGATTTTCTACATATTTTCTTCTAGAGCAATGGAAATTGCCAGAAACGATAAGAAATAATTTTTATACACATGAATTTAATGTGTTATGTAATTCAAGTAAATTAAAAATAATCAAAACCGTAATTTTATTACAGAACTTTGTAAAAATTCTTTTAATTATATTTTGCTTCTTAATATTACCTGATGTTCTTTTGTCTAAGTGGTTTGCTTTCAATAATGTCGTATTACAAACCGCGTTCAGCGACACTTAAATGAAACTTAAAGTAGGTAAGGATTTGTGACTTACTATTCTCTGTTCAATTAATTAAAATGTTTCTAGAATCCTTTGGCGCGTAAGTAACTGCACTTTAGCTTCTAATAAGATGCCAATTGTAGAAAAGTTTTTTGATACTTATATCACTTTCAGTCTTAACACGGATCCTAAGCAGAGTTTAAGCTAGTACTTTCGTTGATATACTCACATTTATTGTTGCTCCAACAGAACGAGAGATAAATAAATTAATAATTTTATTTCTAAAATAAGTAATAATGAATTGATTCGCAATACGTTTTATCGAAACCTAAATAAAATATTTATCTTATTTTATGACTATTTCAAATTTTTATCAATTTTAAATATTGATTGATTACTTATAAAATATGTAAGGGCGAAAGTAATATTTTTATAAACAAGATATTATGATATAACCCACTAACTACCCTGTCCGAAATGTTGCTACAATACGCTTGAGGTTGTAACGCTTCATGCTGATTCATCCTTTAATGATATAACTTAGGTACAGGAAGGAGAATATTTACATTTTATTGATATATTGAAATATGATAAGATATGCGTTTACATAAGTTTAACTAATATTTGTATTTTAAAAGTGCAAAATATTAATAGTTTTAAATAATACAATACTTTATATTACTACATGATTTTACACAATGTACTACATAGTATTAATATACAGTTTGCTCTGTACTTGGTGTCATTATGTACATACTCGTACATATTGACTGCAATCCAACTATTAACTTAACTGATTGAGACAGAATACATATAACATAAGAACACTTAACTGTCCTGTAGCTTAGTGTTGCTATCGTGTTAATGTTGTATGCTGGTACATATATCATATAATAAATAATTAAAGAATATATAACTTATGGGTTTTCTTCTCAAATCTTTTCAGTTAACCATTATTTTGTATACGACGTTCATGGTCATATGTACAAATGAACATTAAATGCTATTTAGAATAAATGAGAGTTAAAAACAAACCTAATACCTTTAAATAAAGGCAAACATTATTAAAAACCTTTAATTTTTATACAAATCAAAGAAAACTCTAAGTGTACTGTCCCGTGTAAAATTTGATAAACGTTATTAGTAATAGAGTGATTAAGAATAATTTATTAGTAATAAAGCAAAAAAATAGTACATGCCTTTGATATACCGCCTACGTATTCGCCTTTCAGGGTATCCGAAAAATGATTTAACATCACCGTGTAGTTGTAAAACACACTGACGACCGCAGAATATTTATTATATTGTAAGAAGGTTATAATGAGTGCACTTCCCACATTCCTAGCCCTACCTATTTTTCCCATTGTTTCAAATGCTGGTTAAAATAAATAATTAATTTTAACTCTAATAATACATATACACATAGATAAAATATATACATGGTACGGTAATATACATATTCTTATAATATACTACAATTAATTTCTACATAGATAAATAATACATTTTTAAACGCTTTTTAAAAAAGCTCAGGGACTTTGAGTGACGTATTTTGGCAGGAAGAGCGTTCCATAATCTGACGCACTTCGCCGTGGACGAATTACCATAATATTTCGTGCGGTAGAATGTCACCTGTAGCTTATTATCGTGACGAGAACGAAGGAAAAATGGACTATCGTTGCCAAGGAAGGTAAATCTTACTTTTAGATTTTGGACATTGGGAAAAGTATACGATTCGATAGAGTAGGGATAGGATACGGATGTCTCTTCGGCGACGGACTGACAGTCATTTTAACTGTGCGCGGTACTGTGATACGTGATCGAACTTTTTGATATTAAGTATATATAGTTCTCTTCAATGCGATGCCATTAAATACGTAAATAACTTAAAAATAAAGAAATTTAAATATCTTAAACACTATATTGCGTCTTATATTATAATAGGTTTTTTTTTCAAATCTGGCCGAGCTGTGCGCACTCGAATAACTCTAGCGGCGCTGTACGTTATGATGGTATAATTCAAAATCGAATGCAATCGATAATCGAAAATAACAACTTTAAAGCAAAGAAAAACATTTTATTGATGTTTATCACTTACGTGGGATTGCAAGCTAGACGTACTTATTAAAGTATAAAATTTATACTTTTCAACTTATTACGAACTACTTATCTCTCCCTTGCATTTCGACAACGTAATCATATACATATTTTGAATGGCTCATAATTCAATATATTTTTAATAAAATATATTGTAAAATAAACTATAATCATAATAATTGTGTTAGTAAAAATAAATACTAGTATTATTATAATTTATGTTTTAAAAGTATAAAAATAATACTAATGATCATGTTTTTTCTGAAATAGGAATTTAATAAGAAAGATAAGGAACTCAATGTGCCTAATATTACAATATTTGACTATTTTCTTCAATGTGGATTTAAATCCAAAATGGCAAAAGAAATATTGATTATTTCTATAATTTTGTTATTCCCTTGCCAAGATAACGTTCTAAGTTATGTTTTTCTACTTAAATTAAATATTTTTTTCAGCCAGTATCTTGCAAAAAAAATGTGCATTAAGGGGTTAAAGATCTAATATAATTATATCCACGTCAGAGCATGTCATTGCTTAATGTTTGTTTGTTTGTATCTTCTATTGTCACTCTCCGACTAGGTAAATGGACCTTATTTATCCGGTAATTACAATTAAGGAACTTTTTTAAACCTAAACACTGACCACAAAAATGCTATTTTATATTTCAAACATTAATAGAGATTATGTTTATGAAACCCAATATCTGTGTGATTAATCAGACGAATAATTGTTTGTAACTTCAAATTTTCCTAACTTTGGCACGTTTTTTTAAATGTAGTAAGATAAACAAATAATCCACAGATGTATATATTAATGTTTTATTTTTAACTAATTTAAAATTTTAAAAATAAATCTACTCTTTTCCTTGCTGGAAATATTGTAGGTTATAATTTTTATTTATAATAATATATATCTAAATATTTTGAGACAATAATCTAATATAAATAATATTTTTGTCTATTAAGGTTTAGAATTTCTTTATATCATTTATTAATACAGTAGTTGTAAGTTTGGTTGGAGTTAAATACGGTTTTTACAGATAAATTATATGTTAATGTGTTGTACTTCAGCAAACTATAGTTCAGCAAATCAGCTACAAACCCTCGACGATTTCTTCATTGATATTACTGAAAATGATACAAAAATTTAAAAAACGATTATTATGTACGCGCAAATGAATTTCCAGAAAGAATTTAATCTAGGACATAGTGAAATGTAAATGAGTGGTCATTTCCTTGCTTCGAGTCAGACGCAGAGAGAACGCGGCTTGAAGAATGAGACGGCTGTTAACGAAGAAGTATAGACTAAGTAATGGAACATCCGGTAACATTAATTACAAAAATATAATGAAGGTCATATTTCATTATGCGCTGTAATTAATTTTTTTTTCTACATTAATTTGTTTGCATTTGGATTCTAACACATTTTATTTATTGCAGTGATTAAAGTTCGTCTTAAATAAAAAACAAAAAACGTTACAACGGATTCTTAATTGTCTTAAATGTGCTATAAACATGTAGTGGTTTTTATCTTCAAATCTGAGGCATTAGCTAAAGTGTATCTTTAAAGCGCGTTTTGTTCGTTTAACTTTTAAATATCTAAGCTTATTGGATTTATGTAGGATTTATCTATCTTTTGACATAACTTTTACCAATAATTATTTAGGTAAAAAGCCAATTTTAGTTTTAAAGCTTTTGCGTTGTTTTAAAAGACAATATGAAGTCTTAAGAATATCAAAGTGATAACTTATCTTACGGTAAATTATGAGTGGTAAACTATTTCAAGGGATTCTACTATCGTGAAAATATCAGGATTGCATTTTATATTTATATAAATGAGATTCGGGTTTCTATCTTTTTAGGAATTAGATTTTGTTTGTCAAGTATTATTTTAATAATCTGAGAGATAAATAAAGTTTGGAATATAATATAATACAATACTTCTAGAGCATATCTACATACACCGCTACTGTTAGTTTAAAATATAAAAAAAAACATGGTGTCGCACCCGCAGCAGACAGACAAAGACCTTGTAACTGAAACATGAATTTATCGATTATTATTAATTATAATAACAATTATGATTATCCTTAGTGTGACTTAAGTTTAATAACGAAAATATTTAAATTTACACACAATATAAAATTTATAATGATAAAAATATTTAACAGTTTTGATAATAACTACAAGATGTATTTTAAAAGTAATGAGATTTTAAAGAAGCCTCCGAGACTCCAAGTTGTAATTTCCCTTGATGTTTTAAATAAAAGCCGGTACAGCCGTAAGAAAAATTTGCGAAATTTTCGTTCAAGTCAATAGTTATATTAATTTAAAAGTAATAAAAAGTTAATTACAGTATCTATAATCAATGAATCATTTAACTATTATTTGTTAGCTAGTTATTAGTGATGAGGTTACTCTCGTCCACACCTCCCTTAAAAGTTATACGATGTCACCCGATTCATTTTCAGTTTTATTATAAACTCAACTTTAGGTTATATTATATAAATTAAATAATTTACAAAAAACAATAATATTTACGTTGTATTTTAAATATAACCCAAATCAATTTTGTAATTTTACAAAACAGTGATGAGTATGATTACATACATCCATGAGACCACCAAACCGCAACTTAAACATTTAGAACTTCCCATATTATATTATAAGAGTTTACCAATAATTAGTTCTATTGTTGTCTTTTTCTGTTCCAGTTTAATGTGAAAATACAGATATACACAACCTTCCATCTTTTCTTCTTCATTTCAAAACTTCATTTCACATCTTAACTTTATAAATGGACGAAAATTACGACGTTAAATTCGATGTAAAATAACTTTTAATTGGAACCACTTCAACACTTGGAGCGTACTGCCGTCGTTTCGGCCATGTTTCGATTAAAACTCAAGTGTTCTATTTACCTTTGTTACAAAGACAGTGTTCTGAAACATTGATAACGTTACTTTATTACAATTAAATATGTTGTTGTTGCAAACTAGGACAATGAATAATATAAAAAATTGTAGTGTATTTGAAATGGAATTATTTTGTAGCCCGCTTGTTTTTCTAAAGACTCGATGTCTCGTATCAATCAGACGAAATACTTGCTCGTATATAGCTGCCCTCAGGATAAAGAGGTAAAAAATAGGAGCGGACCCGATGAGTGTCAATTTTAAGTTTGGGTTTATTAAAAACATAATAAATTACATAAGTTTACTTTTATTATTACGATATTTTTTCCTAACATACTTTGATTAATGAGATTCACATATCATATATAATTTGTCGACGACAAAAAGATACATTTTAAGTTTAATAAAAGTTTTAGAAACATGAGTATTACACGTCTGTTAACACACACGTTTCACTCTGTCTAAATATTTCTATAATATACGCTCCGTAATATGCGTAATGTTTCAAACTATGCGAGTATAAGTTGGTGGAAATTATTTGAAAATTAACTAGCGCAATATGTTTAACATTTTTATGGATAAAATAGAATATCCATATATGTTCTGATATATTTATAATATAATTTAATAGAAAATATCGCAATAACAATTTTAAATTCTAATGAAAGTAAAAAAAAAATAATTTAAAATCAACGGAAATTTTAAAAACCAAATAATAAAATTTTATTTAATAACTCACTTTTCCTTGTCCTTATTTTAAAAAACCTCTTGTCAAAAGGTATTCCGCGTGCAGCAAGCGAAGATTCGTATCTAAAGTATCAGAAAATCTGTTTTACTTTACAGATCAGAACTAAAGAAATGTAGAAAATATATTTTTTATAATTTTACTCAGTGTAATTGTCTTTTTAATTTATTTCGGTATCGTTTTCTAAATATAATATAAAGTAACCGAAATTATTTGTTGCCATATTTGGTTACTTTTATTAAGGAAAGATTAATTTATTAAAGGTTTCACGAATTTTTCAACTTAACAACTCACGTGTAGTAAGAATATATTTGATCCTTCTTTCTATAAGTACAGCTGCATCTCATACGTGAGAATAAAGAAGGAAATTTAAAATCACTTTTTTATAGTAATATGGAGGTTATAGGTAGATAAAACATTTTTTTTTATTTATTGCATTGCTCAATATAAGGAGTTTCTGTTTTATAAGTGATTATGTAAATTCTTCTACATTTTTATTATAATTTCTCCCTATGTTTTCTTATTACAAAGTGTGTCTATTTAAATCTCTTATAATATTTTGTCTATATAAATTTTGCGAAATTTACTAACTGACGCTCGGCGTCTGTTAGTAAATTCTTCCCCAACAATCTGTCCAAAGTAAGTTTTCAATATTTTAGCAAAATGGCATTGTTATCTGTGACTGTAAGAGCATGGAATCAACCCAAGAATGCTAAATTTAACTTTGAGAAATGGTTCTGAAAATGTCCACCAGTGTAATATAATAAATTACGCAACTTTAATTTTATCATTGCAATAAATACATTTTTTGATATTTTTATTTATCTTTGTAAGACTCGCATATAATATACAACCTGCATACGACGATAAGTTGCACTTCGAGTTTAATCATTTAAGTTTTAGAAAAATTCATATTACACTGCCTCTAATCGCTAACGGAATTAATTTTCTCTGCCCAAATATTTCTGGAATCTTCGTTCCATAATATTATTGAATATTATGCAGATCGTTCTAGTGTCAAAATATCTGAGTCTCAGTTCGCATTATCTGGTTTGAAACTTACCTAGCTATGGTTATAAATAATATATTACGTTATTTTTTATTCTGGCATCTTATTAATATAATGCAATACAAATAATGTAATAAAAAACTTGTCATAGCAATAAAGTAAAATTTAATAAAAACGAAAGTTTTAAAAAATAAAACAACAAAATTTCATGGCACATTTTTCGTTTTCCTTATTGCAAACCCCAGAGTTAGCAAAATGCATTCCACATGCAGCGAACGAAAATTCGCCGGTAAAGTACGAGAAAATATCATACGTCCTACCTACTGCAATTATATACGAAATGAAGCCAATATTGGTTCTGTCTGCACTCAACGTTACATTGTAGATCTTTTCCTAGACATTGTATTATTCATTGCAATAGAAATTAATTGCATTGTATTCGAAATATAAGGTGTTATATGTTTTTAGGAAAAGTAAAAAAATATAATAAGGTAACATACATCTTTATAGAAGTTATAAACATGAAAGTCGATATTAAGGCCATAGTTTCTGTTAGCAGTTAAATATATAAATTATTCTATATTATTATTACATTTTCCTTCCTATTTCTTTTTATTATAAAGTAGTTATTGTTAGTTTTATAACCTTTGTGGAGTTCCGACCATCACAAAGCAGTATCTACTTGGTGTAAGCGAGCTCGTCATTTGGAAACTCTTCCCCAACATTCCTAACAATCTTTAACTTTGAGTAAGTTTTCAAAGAACATACTAACAATGTTTTTTGTGAAATATTATTATTATTTGGAACTTATAAATTTAAGTTCCGTGCGCTTCAACCCCAGAATGCTACATTCAACTTTGAGAAATGGTTCAGAATTTGTATCATCATTTAACAAGAAATATTATTGTTGCACATGAAGAATATCTTTTTGTTTCTTATAATATTAATATTTGTCATTCATTGAAGTATTGATTCATAAAACGAATGATAATATTGATGAAAAATTATTTGGGTGAACTAACAAGTGACATATTGAAACAGGACCAATCGCCGAAAGAATACATCTATTGAGACGAGATTCTCATGTAACAAAAGAGTAGGAAGGATAAAAATAATCGAAATACTAATAAAAGATTTCATGATTTTGGTAAGATTATATTAAATATAGCGCCGTGTACATTATAGTCTAGAAGCAGTCTATAGAGAATTGAATATACACATATATATAAATGTAATGCACTTTACATTTTATGATATAATATAGTTTGTGAACAGTTTTAATGCAATAATGTGTTGTGTTTTATTAATTTTGTTATGTATTTCTATAGAATTTTTTTATTAAAACATATAAGTTATATTTTATAATAATATTACAAATCAATCCCTTTCAACAAATCTGTAATACAAAATAACAATAAACATATTCACATTCAAAAAGGCCATATTAATTGATAAATTTGTATTAAATATAATTTAGAAAAAGAACAAAACATGATAAATATAATACAAATATTATAGATATTAATCACACATGTGTTTGTATCCACGTGAGGAAGGAAGTAACTCGTGTGTACACTGAAGGGTAGCCGGCTGAGCATCCGTTGCCGAAGCCGAAGGAGATTATCCCAACCTAAGTAATAACAGATGTTAAAAATATTTTTTGTTTATAATAAGAAAATATTTAATAAATTGCATACCAAAATACGTTTATTTTTACAAATGACACTCAAAGGTCCCCCTGAGTCCCCATCGCAGGTCCCGGTCCCGAAATCTCCACTTGTGCATAATTGACTCGAATGTAACTTCACGGTAAAACTGTCTTGACATGCCACATTCTTGAGTATTTTCAGTGTTATATCATGCAATGTTGTTGTAGAAGAAAAAGTACTCTGATCTGGAATTTAAATTATTATTTACCTGGTCTTTATCGTTAATATTATGAAATGTCTGTAGTCTATTGATCAAAATAGTAATAGTAATAAGTAGATAAGCTTTCCATAGCAACCTATTATTTTAATGCTTACTACTTTGTACCGGTTAAAACGCTTTAATCAAAATTTTCGAAGCAAATTTTTTAATCAGTAGTTGTTCCACAATTCTGCTCGAATCGTATTATGATTTAATATATTGATATATAATTTCTTCAACATATTTATAATAATTGCAAATAATAACCGATTAATAAATCGATAAAAATTAAACTTACAGTCGCTAGTTTTCCCAAAGCCTGTAGCGATGGCCGAAAATCCCACAAAAGTCTGTCCGATGTCCGACGACGCCGGTAACGATATTGCTTGAATGTTACCTAAAGCAAAATAATATAACTTTAAGAATATTATAGTAAACATCATAATAAACATCACTTAATCATTTAAATATCATGATATTTAACAGTTGCTGAGAAAATAATAACGCTGTGATACGATTTAAAAAATATAAATATAACTTTAAGTTTTTAGTTGTCAGTTTCAATCTTTTAAGTAAAGTGTATAAAAATCATCTTGTATTATACATGCAAAATTTTATCCTTCTGAAGTTTGCCGACCAAAAGATATGGATGCAATTATTCAATTGAAAGGTTTTGAAAAGTGTGTTCTAATAAAAATTAAAACAGACATAAAAAAGTTAAACATCAAACATTTAATATAAAAATAAAATATTAAAAGTAGAGAATAGAGATCTACTTACCATTGTAGATTACAAAAGGAATTTTTACCATCGCGATATCATTAACAATGTCGTCAGCATTCCAACTTTGGTGGATGATGACGTCACTGGTGTTTATACGAGTGCCACCCGAGAATACGGTGAGGGACCCCAGTACCACTGTAAACTGGCGGGCCTGGTGCTGGCCATCATACCAACAATGAGCTGCGGTGAGGACCCTTGTGTTGGAGATCAGCGCTCCTCCACAGAGAGACGTCCTGCCCGATGAGAGTGTGCATATTATGCCAGCCTATAAACATTAAACATAACTACAAGCATACTTATTAAGAAAAGTGACAACGCCATAATTTTTTGTTGTTATAGATTTATAAATTCTGATTATGACACGATATGAAGAAAAATCTGTGCTTATATCAACTAAATAAAAAGATCAAGTCTTAATATATTGCTTTAATTAATAAATATAAAATTTCACGAAACTAATTTTCGATTAAATCAAAAAGTTAATAATCTTTTTCATAATTATTCTGGACTTTTTATTATTTATTCAATAACAACCAGTTATTAATAATTATTAGAGATATTGTATATAATCAGATATACATATATAAGTATCTGAGTACTAACATGTATCGCCGTGCAGTTTCAATACTTGTATAATGGACAAAGCATAGATACATAAATAATAGATTACATATACATATTAAGAAGCCGTATAATACATATGTTAATATAATAATAATAATAATTATTATTAGTACCATCGATTTCAAACTGTAGTCATACGCTATTATAAGCTACTATGACACACTAATTAACGTATTTGATTGTGACTAAAAATGAATTACTATGCTAAGTACATAATACGCATATATATGAATATTGTTTGATAAATATCTAACATGTATATCATATTTTAAAATTCCAACTACTATCATAAATTAAACATAACAGTTTGGATATCATTTGATATACAAACACGAAAATTAAAATGTGGTGAGGTTACTTATCAGAAAAAATTACCTTGTATGAATATTTTTGCATCAGCGAAACTGGTCTTCCTCCAATGACTCTTGATACTCTTTCCAATCCCCTAACGTGATATGCTTTTGGTATACCGATCGCTTCATGGTATCTGCTGAGTGCACACACAGCAGTACACACTTGCAACAAACACAGAGTCACAGCACGACCCGCGCGCATTTTAACACTAGTAGTTTACTCATAAGGTGTTATTTGTTCCATTCGAGGTTAGATAAGATATCTGTGTTTGTTTACTTTTAAATTAAACTTAATCACTTTTTTACTTAGAAGTAATAAGTATAAGTAGTGTTAGGTGCAAAGTGACTATTTTTTTTAAATACTTCTCCGGATATATTTGTATATTTACAAACAAAGTCTAGTTTTAAATATTTAATGTAAATGATTTCCAACAGAACGAGCCCAGAGATTAATAGATTCGCATTTATTTGAGCAAGGTTGCGGTAACATGTTTCGTGGTATATTGTTAATTTGAATTATTTTTACCTATCTAATCCAGAAGGAGGGTAGTTTTTCTAGCATGCTTGTATATACATACGAATGATTTGAGTAGTTTTTTTCAACAGCCAATGATTTAATTAATACTCTTTATTGAGAGTACGTTTTTATGTTTTTGTTAACATACTTAACTCAGTTATTACAAATTACTTGTTTATTATACAAGATGAACAATATTATAATCGTCCATATAGAATGCGCTGAGCCGCCTGACTTCGATCAAAATAATATATTAAATATTTGAAAACAACGGAATATTTTGTTTTTTTGTTGTGCAAAAAACACAAATGAAATCCCTTGTCTTTCCACGAGTCGATTCTGTTTGAACGAAATTATATATTATGTTTCAACATCCATTGATTTTTGACTTTTGATTGCATCGAACAATCAAACAGTTTTGAACTCATGTTAGTTCGCGGGAAGGAGTCATGACTTACATTTAATATCATAAATTTCAAGTAACATTGCATTAGAAATTGTAAAACAAGCATTGCATTAATTAAAAAAACGGAAAATATTAAAAATTCTATGAGGTTTGCCAGAAGCTCCTGTTACTTCAAACTGTTACATCAATTGATATCATAATTAAATCAAATATAATTAAAATAAAATTACAGAGTCTGTTTAGAAATTGTTGTTCAATTAAACTTTTATTCTCTTCTATCAATTTTAAAACTAACATTAAAGCAAACATATTTATAGTTCTTAACTCATAGCTTTTGCATTATTATTGTAATATTATTTTAAAATACCAAAAACCAAATTAGCAATTATGCAAAATGTATGTAAATGAGAAAATTACAAGTATTACATTTACATTGTATTACAATAGTCAGTTAACCTACATGTAACCGTGTCAATTAGTTAATTTAATGTTATTTCAATAATATTTTGTAATCTCTGTTTAGTATTTCGCACGGGTACTTATGTCAAATATATCATATATATGTCTTTAAAACAGCACAGACAATCTTAATATGGTAGAAATTCCATTTGCTAAGTATACATCCGCGTGTCAAGTCAAAGTTGATTAATAAATAATTAAACGCTAAAAAATCTATCCCAATCGTATTCCAAGGATTCAATATATTTATTATGTACTTAAAATAAATAAATAAATAGACTATTTCACTCTACGAGAGTTATGAACCCCTAATCATTCTGCTTTGTGTGTCATTTATCTTTAATGATGTGATGATTATTGATATTTTTTATATTTCTTTATTCCTTATAAGTATATTTTGTCCTCAAATAAAATAAAAATAACATTCTTTAAATATATATATTTTTAAAAAGGTTGGAATTATTTTGGTTATAATATACTATTATAATATGCTCTTTTATTTTCAGGGTCAACTTAGAGTCAATCTAACCAATCTTTTTTTTTTACTTATTATACGTAAATAATGATATATTAAATCATAATTTACGTGTAATAAGATAGAGAAGTTAAATTTCAGATCTGTAATGATAATTTTCACGATTTTTTTTTGTCGAAACTAAATAAATATAAAGTTTAATCAAGCACCCTGTTAATTATAAAAATCTGTAAGGAACTCCTGTCTCTTAACAGAAACACAGAGGGATACCACTTTCATAATGGATATTATATCATTTGATGTGCAATGTCAGACATATTATTTTCTAAAACCATACTTCGCTTTATGTTTAATAATGTTCACAATTTTTTAAACCAGCAAGTGATTAAAATATACTTTATATAATTTCAATACCTAGTAGTCAATCTAACCTGTGTCGACGAAAACATACCCTACCCTAAAAATATATTCTTAATTAGTAAAATAACTTTTGGATTCTGTTTTGAAGACTACCCCCAAATACAAAACAATCTTTATAAGATAAAAAACGCAACATGGCTAATATTTTAACAAACAATAAAGCTTTTAAAATAAGTTTTCCAACAAAATGACAGCATTTCATTATTGTGAACTAAGAGTTAAATGTTTACTATTTAGAAATTTCAACAACATTATTATGAGTACTTTTAATTTAATTAAAAACAATCAAAATGAAACAAATTCAATGAAAGAGTTAACAGAACTTAAAATACAAGTTTTATTAAAGTTTGTAATTTAAAACCAAATCAAACTTCTACAATATTAATATAATTTATTGTTTTGATGGTTTCAGTATTTTACTTCAATTATTTCACTGAAAACTTAATATAATAAATAAATATCCTTTTATTGTGTTATTGTCTTTTGTAAAGAACTACAATACAATTAACAAGAAACTTATTTCAACTAGTGAAGGATTTAAATATGTCCTTATTCATATTTTGATTGATAAAAACCATACAAATTATTTACCTTACCACTAAAATATACTCATTTTATTTTAACTAAATTGCTTCACATTTAAAGATTAAATAAAATATGATCTTAAAGTAACATGTGTATTTTTAAGAAAATCTTACATATTCTATTGAACGTTATAAATTGCTATTATGCTACATCTTAACAAAATATATTATTGTGCACACATTTTATTGTTGCCTTCCCTGGTATTAAAGGTAATTGTACCAAATCGTGTAGATAAGAAATATCTAACAATAGATTTGCACTGCTTCCAGCGCCGTCCAGCTGTGAAAAAGGAAAATTAGTTGTGAAGAATACTAATTGGTTAATACTCGCTTTAATTTAAAAATCACACAGTTGTATATGACTATCATTGTTGATACGAAGAATCTTCTTTTCGATTACCTAGAGGTAATCGAAAAGAAGATTCTAAGATTAAGCTAGAGCTCAGTTCTGATCAGTTTTTTCCATATTGAACAATATTGTCCAACAGAAATGTATAATATACATGACCAGCCAAAAGCCCTGGAGTAAAAGTTTTCCAAACTTCCGTATAGGATAACGATCTTCTCGTTAAAAGAGTTCACGTTTGGGGATCCCTTTTAACTGTCTCAATTTTGGATCATAAAACCATTTTAATTTAGTTGATAATCTAAGCTTCGATTATTGTTAATTAACACCATGTTATTTCCTGGTAATTCAGAAGCTAAATTAAGAATTGTGGACAAACTAGAAAAAACTTAAGTCCTGATTCGCAAAGCAGAATATATTATTGGGAATTAAAGCCTGTTTAAGCATGCCTAGTAATGTCAGAAATCGTTAATTTAAATTTAATATAAATTATTTCTTAACCAGAAATATATATTAGAATTAATCAATTTAAATATTAATAATGTGAAAATCAAGTGTACGTCTCTTCAACATTATTACATTTGATTTAAGGTGAACAAAATCTACACAGCTTCAGTTTACCTAAACTTTACTCCTTTGAGATTGTTCAGGGTATAACAAACTTAGTACAAAGTTCTACTAACTTTAAAAATACTATTTCAAAGTTCAACACACGTTATGAAGGTTTGTTTTGGAGTGCTGAAAAACTGTTAGATCGAGGCTAACCTATTTGTTGTAATTGTTTATTAAACAAATTAGTAGTGCAATTATAGTTATTTTTTTTTATTTTAATAATAAAGTAACAACATGGCGTCGTATTAATCACCCTGACCACTGCTAATTAGGACTTGCGGGCAGACCTTAATAGTTAATTGCATAATTATAATTAATTGAGCCTGTAAAAGCTTTAGTTGCATTAAAAATATTTTTACCAAATTTAAATAGAAATCATTCAATCAATCATTTTAATAGAAACCATATTATTTGAAACATGTGAAGTAGATTTTTTGTTGCTCTTGCTTAAAATGAAATATTGAATATTAAAAGATAAGAACTGCTGTTCTGCACATCCTTATAGGAAGGATATACAAAATGACATAAGAGACCTTCTCACATGAATCTGTTAACAAACTATGTCATATATTTTTAATAATATATGTATAAAGTATAAAATAAAAATAATAATTATTAAAAATATATGTTTAATTTCTTATAGAAATCTGTCATTTGTTCTGCATTCGATTTAACACAACAGATAATAAACATAACTATATTATTTATTTTAATTTGTTAAACAGAAATTATAAAGAATTATTCAACTAAATAACGAGCTCCATAACTTGAAACAACTTAAACAACTACTATATATATTTGGAAGAGTTCCAAACTACAAATGGGGATATTCATCAATTAAGCTTTAGGGAAGCGTATACTTCTTTTGTGAGGTCTAAGCCCACTGGTGAATCTTGATACATATTTTACAATAAAACAGAACAACTTTGCTGCTTCAAGCTTTTTATACTTCATAATTTCAATCTTAATGAAAGAAATATTAATTAATAAATGTTAATTTAAATTTAAGTAATAATAAAAATTGTTAGTGTAATAAAATACTGTATATTGATTAAATTTTTCAATTTAATCAATATACAGTAACCAGACTAAAATATAAGAAAATATGATAAATACGTTACAACATCAAAAACAAAATATTAGTTTGGAAAAAAAAATATATTATTTGTTATATAACCACAGTGCACGTAGTATCTCGATGAATATAACATTATACGTATATAATGCTTACGTTTTTATAACTATTACTTAATGTTAACTGTAGTGTTCTATGGTTGATTCTCTGCACATCAATAGTTTGGAGCTACTCCCAACTATTCCGGCCCATTTCCAAAAAACAAGGATATGCTTCAATAAATTATTTTGGAAGTGCATACTACAGATTTTTATTAGAGGTTTTAAAGAGAAGATTTTCTTACACCGAGTTACACTAACTGTTTGCTGATTTCATAAAGCTTCTCACGAAATCTTGTATGATGTTAATAATATCACTGACTCGTCACGAAATCTCCGAAACGATCTGTCCGATTAACTAAAAGTTTGACATAGTTACTTCTTTTGTGACGTATATGTCCACTAATTTTACGTAACGTTACGTTTACGTTACATGTACGTTAACGTAACGAATTTTACGGAATTCCTGTCCCAACGGATTTCAACTTTTTGCATTTCGCCAAGTTATAATACTGTAGGAGCTATAGGTACACTTAACGCGGGGGTAAGAGTTACTATAGCAACGGTTACGATGACAAAGAATAATATGACAAAGGTTATCATTGCAACCTAAGTTCACATCCAAATTGAAAGTGTGCCCTTACATTTCATTAATAAACATGTGGAAAACTAGGTCGGTAGGTTGGTAGTATCAACTAGTCGCTCGATTATGCTCTTAACATTATACATAAACTCCACTCTGCTTGATGTTAAGCAGTCAGTGAAATCTAAAAATGGTGGCCCCTATTCTCAGTCAAGCAAAATAAAATGAAGAATGGTGATCTCCACTATAGCGACCTTGTGAGATGTCTTTTCACGCGCCGCTTAAAAGACCCACGATGGCAGTGGGAACGAAGCACGTGCCGTGGTAGTGCGGTCCACATTTTGATGGACTTCAATATACCCGCGAGCCAATATCTGAATACGTAAATACTCTTTATAGAATTTATTGATAACTATCAAAATTTATCTTATATTTTAATCTCATATATTATTTGAAAAGAAAAGAAGAGATAAAATAAAGAATAGACGTTTCTTAGAGTTTTCACAAGCGATCTAAATTAAACGCACAGTTGCACTTTATTCACTTAAAAACTATCAAATAATATTTTATTTTGGTTGAATTGGGATCATTTTATTGGAAATATGGACAATAAATTAATGAAAAAAGTGTTTGTGTTCATTGGTTTCTACTGCTATTTAAATCTATTTTTTATTTGTAGTACAAGTGTTATACCGTAACACACAGGGAGATAAAAAGGTTATAACATAAAATTGAACTTGTATGTTATGCCTCTTGTCGATTATCGACATCGATAATTTGTACCAGAATGTTTTTTTGTGTTTTTTATAAAAAAAATCTCAGCCAAATTTTAAACGATAATTTGATGTTTCTTAAAAATTGCACAATTTCTTTGAAAATAAAATTTTCTATAATCCTATCTAAGTTATTATTTAGATTCACAACTTATTATTCATGTGACGTATCGTTTCATGTCGTGTCTATAGATAGGAACATTAAATGAATAGAAAATTGAAGAACAAAGCGACTGATATGTCAACGTCATTATGTCGGTACGTCATGTTGTATGTACAATAACAAGTCAATACAGCCACAGTCGCTACATCCATAACATAGTAAGTATTATTGATATAAATTGTATTATATAATACTTTCGCAGTGTCTTTAATTTAAAAACAATAAAGAATCTATAAAAACATCATCTTTATTGAATTCTTAGTTCTTTAATTCTCGTTTCTCAAACCATAAAGAAGAAACTAACCATTGATCACTAATAAATAATAAAAGGAGACCGTCTTTGATTGTGGCCCATTTATATTCTGTAAACGTCTGCAGCCTTCACATGTAGCTTTAAAAATGTTCAAATGGATCGATAGCATGTAATCCGTTTATTTTGTATTTATACTTTGTAGAATTGAAACACTTTTTTTATTTTTTATAACCTAGACAAGGTTAGTGCTTGACTCGATTCCACCTGATGGAAGGTGGAAATGTAGTCACGGTAACGGGTTAACGGCCCCCATCTGGCCTCCTCATCTGGTCGCCAACCAGCACGATAGAGCCACCCTGGGATTTTGCGCAGCTGGCGCGGCAGCCGTTAGTGGGTGACTGAGCCACTAACTGGGCCCCCAACTATCTGAGGGCTGCCAACTTCCCTTTGCCTGTCTATTGTCCTATTTTTTATATACAAAGCAGCTCAACCCCTCCTACCCCTTGGGCATATAAGTTGAGCCGCTATACATGTGATTCAGGTTTACCCCGGTCACATGGATCCTTGGTACGGCAGATCTGACCTCGGAAGTCATCCGACAACGGCACTATTAAGCCTAGTAAGCTCGCAAAGCTATCGGTCATAGACAAGTTCAATCGCGACCACCCTGCTACCTTTTTTCCATGAAAGGTTCCGGAGCTGTAAGGCACGCTCACTTCCCGTGTGATTTCTCACACTGAGGGCGGCCAGCGGAAAGCCGTCGCTTCAGATCCTGCTACCCTTCTCGACTAGGCATCCGACACAATAAGCACCAACTCAACGCCAAACCGGTTCGCCAACGCAGCGCAGCTGTTCAGACCCATTTCCCATATATACGGCTTCATCGCACAACGTGTCGGAACACGACTAGGTCGCTTTGCGGCACGACTTTGCCCGATAGATGGTAACCTTGCCGGTGACCCGATGTTGGTCTACCACCGAGAAAACACACTACTTATAACCAGTTGTTTGTTGTTACCTTTGTTATTAATATAATACATCAGTTAATATTAAGGTAAAAAGTTGCGAGGATAACGACAAAATAAGGCTCACACCTCATTTGCTTCAATATAGATTTATTTTTATGAAGTAACAATAACAACCAATAATCATAGAATCTGGCAACATATATATTACAAGAGAATGTGATATGTCTCATAATAAACGAAACAAAAAGAAATATAATATTATTTATATAAGTGACACATTCCAAACTGAAGAGACGACTTGTGTTTCATTTGTTTAACATTTCTCTTTCAATATCGCAGCATATTTCGGTTTAACAAGATAGATATTTAGTTTCAAAATAGACCACACGACTGCGGCCATGTTAGAAATAGGTTCCGAATAGTTTATTGATATCACATAACATGCAGTCTTCATTTGATATAATTGGTAAAATATTTGAATTAGAATATTAAGTTAAGAGATAAATTCATTTATGAAGGATATTTTATTGAAACATATTAGAAAATAACATACCGCAAAATCGTAGTTGAGAATATTATCTTTGACTCGAAAAATATATTTCTTATTTATTTTTAAATTGTTAAAACCCTCGATATTTGTGGGGAATATTTTAAAAGTTGTCTAAGACAAAAAAGCCTATTTAGGAAAAAAATATTGTTAGATATAAATTAAAATAATCTTACTTAAAAAATAATGACAGGGTATAAGAAAAAATATACAAAATCATTTTGTTTGAACTAATATCATTAAGGTGACATATAAATAACAAAGGCAATATAAAAAAGAAAACTGTATTAATATAACAAACAGGAAATCAAGTTTTCTTAATATTTGTTCTAATAAGAATATTAATATTTTCGTATTTCACTTCTAATGTACATAAGAAAATTAACTATTCCTTTTGCAGCAGACAAGAAAAAAATATTATGTTGTTAACATAATTCCTGCCACAAAGTACAACAAAAAAGCCTTAAGCTAAATCCTGTCACATTTTGTCACTGAACTTATAATCAATCACTTGAAGGTTGACTCTGAAGGCTGGCAACGAAATGAAAATGTAATTTTACTAGGGACTAGCGTCTACGATGTTTCATGTCTTCGTTCTACGTTCTTTAACACACGTGTATTACAATAAAAGATATGTACTTTATATAATAGTAAAGCAGTATTATCATTGCATTTTATAATTCTTTTTTCGTTAGTAATTAAATATGTTAGAATGTTTAAGAACCAGCCGCGGTTATAGGATTTCGTGAAAGAAGGGGGAAAAGATCGGGAGTAATTTTATTCAGGGTCATTTGTTAAGATTTTAAATATTAAATCTAAACTGAAATAAAACCTTGTATTAAATCCTCATACTTAATACCTATCAGGCGCTTCTTGATTCGGACAGGAAAATAACAGTATTTGCATCTATTCCCTTCTAAATCTGCGTCTGGATATAACGACTACCTCATATCACCATACACCTATCCTCAATACAATTATTTAGGGTCCGAACATGTTACTACCTTAAATGCTTTTCTATCACACAGACATGATACATACGTGTGTCGGTTCCGGTCACAAAAACTTGCTAATATGTAGTTCTTTTTCTTAGTATATATTATAATATATTTAGTACTGAATATTTAGATAGAAGGCTTTTACCGATTACCACAGTAAATATGTGAATTAGAAATTTTTATTTATCTTTATACTATAAATAAAAATAAATATAGGAATTGGTGCAAGACTTTAAAAAAAAAAATCGTTGCATAAATAAAATTGATTATTGACGTAATGGAAATTTATCAGCGGTAAAAAATATTCAATATCAAAAGTCGAATAAGTCAACAAATCTTCATGAATTCTTAACGAAGCCAGCGACTGCTGAGATGATTCCTAAGGTCAAAGATGTAATAACCAGATAAGGTATTTAATATTTTATTTTGTTAAAATATAAATTGTATTACATTTGATTAATATTCTACTACGTTAGCACAAAGTTTGTCTGCCAAGATGTTATACAGAATCATATATTTTTATATAAACATAATATATAATTAAGGTACAAACAGCTACAATATAAACTCATAGTCTTCGATTTATAAATAATTCATAAATTCAATTTAAATAAGCAACATGTGTAATAAAAGGACGTTTTGCAAAATAAAATAATGTGCATTTAATATTAATGAGTAATTTTCGGATACGAGCTGACCTTGTTTAGATATCCCTCGGGCTTAAAACACGAGATTAACAATACAAGCAATGCGTTCGTTAAGATATAAATATATATATATATATATAGAGATTTAATACATACTATGAATATTAGACAATATTCTGTGTTTATTATTCCCAATAAAACAACCTATCACAAATATATAACTATTAACTTATATACCAAATTAGATTTTTTTATTTGTTTTTTTATCTTAAACAAATTAAAATGTTAAATATTTTATATGCTTATTATATATCCAGGTATAGGAATTATCTCAGCAGTCGCTAGCTTTGTTAAGAATTCGTGAAGATTTGTTGACTTATTCGGCTATTGCTACATTAATGAATATTTATTATCGTTAAAAAAATTTAATTACATCAATAATCAATTTTATTTATGCATTAATTTAGAGGTTTGATTTGTATTACAGTGTTTTTATTTTTTTTGTTAAGCTTACCAGGTTAGATAATTTATCTTGTACTAGTTCCAACCCAAACCAAGACTCTTAAAGTGTTCCGAAACCAGATCGTGAAATTCTTTGAGCAATTGAGCAACGGTAACATTGAGCGACGTCGTGATGGATGCAAAGGTCTTCACCAGTTGAACATCGCTCACTCAACTACTTCTCTATTGAAATTCACACAAAATAGCATTTCTTTTCTATAAACAAACAATTTTTCGAGTGTTTCCTATTGAATGTGATTTTTAAATATTTTATGCTATCATCATCTCTCATTCTTTTCATATGCTACTTTTTAATTTGCTTTTACTTCAAAAGTTACAAAAAATAATTTATTTTATTAAGTTTAACGTTAACGCAAATTTTTGTTTTAATTTTGTTTTGATTGGAGAGAGTAACACCGGTCCTGGTAATTACTGTACCGATTAAACTTGTGCTAATTGTTTATTAACACTCTCTAATATTGTTGATAAGACGTAGTAAGGATGTTGAAGAAATTTAACTTAGATATTAACATTGCTATTGTAGTTTTTGTTATCTATTTATTTGTATACAGTGCAATAATGTATCCTATATAATTATCTTATAAGTATATGATATTTGTTATGTTTTATTCGCCCCAAGTATATACATACTAAAATAAAATGTATGTTTATAACTACGCTACAGTAGGTGACCTACCTACAACAATGATGTATAAAAAGTGTAAAAAAAAATTCAGTTAAAGTTATTGTACTAAACTTATATTACTAGCAATAAAACTAAAAAAATAGGACTGCTCATAAATTTTATTGTATTAGAAGTGATATGTGGTATTTATGGACAGTCATTATTGATTATAATTTGCAATTTGTATTCAATTATAACACCACGAGACGCGTATGGTATGGGTAATTCATTATCTAAAGTAAAGGACTGTATTATATTATGGATATTGTGGTATATTGAATTAGTTGATTATACTAAATTATCTATTATTATCTAGCTTACAAAGTTAAATTAGTTTCCTGATTCAAATTAAATAGTTTGGTTCAGTATGTTCTATGTGCATTATTATGTTTATAATTATAAATATTTATTTAAAACATATCTAAGACCTTTCAGTCTACAGTATTTTAGTCTAAATAAATAAATCAAACATATTAAATTATTTACTCGAAGTATGTTTTTGCTGCGTTTCCTATAAAATTATTCATTAAATCATAGTTTGTATTTTTTTATAAAACTTTTATCATCGTTATAGCTATCATGAAGTCGAAAAATTATTTGTCATGATTCTGGGAACTGAATAAAATAAGGAGCTTATTCTTATTATTTAAATTAATTTTCACTTATAACAGTGGATATGTAAATAATAAACCTTAAATATCTATTGATATTTTTGAGATAGTAACAACATTCATATACACAGCTTCATATATACAAAATAATTGCTTCAATTTTCCTCTTATATGCAGAAAAATATATTCACATCATTCATTGCAACACAATGAATTTACTAAAACAAACAATGGCAGACTTAAATGAAGTTTTGAATACCCGAGAATGACTGATTCAACGGGATCTGAAAGCAGAAACCCAGGAAGCATGTTCGTCTTCAAATATATTAACAGTTCTAGACTTTCAGAACATTTGTGTTGTAGGCTCTGGAGAGCCTCCAGATTCAAATTATTATACTCTCAAGACATTATGATGAGCTGAAGACAAGGTCCCAATAAACAAAGGATACAGTTGCCAAAGTTTTGAAAGTCTGTTTAGTTTCTTACAAAACCTAGATATGATGCATTTGTTTTGTGTAGTGTATTATCAAAAACATTATTATTAAAAGTAGTCTATAATGAAAAATTATTTAATTTCAGATCAGAATAACTTAAAATTTCTTCATCGAAGTCTTTGTTTACTGCAGCTCTCCATACCTAAAAAATATATATTAAAAAAAAACAACAGGTATTAAAAAAACACATTTTAATAAGGAGCGTAAAAAAACTAGTAAGCTAATTTAATATTTTTGAATATACTTTAATAAAGAAAAGAGTTAATATAAAGTTTATAAAGTAGAGCACACTTTGGTATTTTGGTAAATATGTAACTATTACGTCAATGTAAATATTGTTTTCCTTTAAAAGATATTACATCAATCCAGTATTTAAAAAAATCCGAATCCGTTTAAATAAAATAAAACTATAAATTCCGCAATCAGAGGGTTAAGTGATTGCACTCTTTGTATTTGTTATATTTTTTCGCATGTTTTGGTTTCTATCTGATATGTTACAAGTAAATTATAAAACTTATCTATTAAAAAAATATAGAACGAGTTATATAGTTTTTCTCAGAAAGTTTACGTGCTTTGAAAGTTATTCATCTTGTTTTAAAAATAGCGCTCTCACATTACTCTTCCGGTCTTATTAAGGTTGTCCGATTTCAAATTTCTCATGCATAAAGAGCCCGCTCCTTTTAATCAAGATACACATTATATATTTACACCGTACCATACTTTTATTTTTTTTTTAAGAAGTAAGTTATTTATTTTACAATAACATTTCTATTTATTTATTGTTCTCTTGTGTATTAATAAAGCATACGAACTAAGTATACTGCAAGTTTTGGTCGAAATTAAAGCGTCTTGACCATTATGACAGATCCGGTAAAGATTGTTCAAGTTATCCCATTGGGACGGCGGCTATTGCTTCGAGGATAGGAACTTTTATCTGCGGATTATTCACTTGAACTCTTAACGACTGTAATGTAAACCTTTACAGTGTTTTATTGGAGACCATTTGTTATAATAGTCTTTGATTACGGTTATACTAAGATATAAATTTAATTTTAAAATAACGACACTTACCTTCTTTTTGTTTAGTTAATAGTTTAATTTATCATAGCAGGCAAAATTTTGACTTATTCTTTAAAGACCAACCAACCAAAGCCAACCGTAATATAATATGATCGCCTTTTGTGTTTCCATCATTCACTATTTTTTAGTTCTTATAATTTTTTACTTGTTTTTATGATATGTATGTTGTGTAATAAATAATATAATTTAAATATTGGTATTTCGTTCCAATACTGATACATATTGTGTCGATGGGCAGTTTTTATTATATCAGGTTATCAAAATAGTTTTTTTAGAATAAAATGTACTTTAGTCAAATTAAAAAATATTTTTTTTAAATATATTTCGATGAATTAGTATCTTATCGCTACAAATATCTGAGATATTTCGCAGTGCAGCTTAACAATAAATGTGTGAGTTTGTATATCTTTTCATATACATAATATTTGTGCATCAGTAATATAAAGACTTTTTGTCAATCAGAGTCAAAGTCAAAGTCAAGAGATTCAAATTCTAAAATATTCTTATAAAATAATTTACCTAGAGGTAAAATCTAGCAAAGGTAATCTTTTTTTTTTTTTTTGATTATGAATCTCTATGGGTATAAGATTAAAGCGAAATAAGACATGGATATATCAAAAAACGAACAGACAAATAAAACTCTAATTACTTTAATTGAATTAAAATAAATAATTCAATTAGCTTTTTTTGAATCATTCATATAAAATAAATATTTTTTGTTCACATTAAGTACAAAAGCCACGTTTTAGCCAGTTCCATCCTTTTATAGCAAGTAAAGTATACCATTATGGTATACTTTACTTGCTATAAAACCTAACATATACATAAGTTGTGTTTGCACCAGTGCCAAATGCTTTCACAATGAAGAAATATTACTTAAGGAAGTTGCCTTAACCGAAAAATAACTCATATTTATGGACCCGCATCCTAATGGCTAGAACGGTCCAGTAACAGTTCCCAGATCATTACTTAGAAGTCTTTAAGTTAGCAAAACATTTAATAAGAAAATAAATAACATAGTGAGTGGTATGAAGATGACTATTTATTGAGCTTCTATAATTTTTTGCTATATTCGTTAACTTTTGATACTTAAAAATGTCGTTATTAATAATTTGTGTAATCAAAACGATACAATCACATCATATGTACTGAATGTATTGCTTACTTTGTTAATGACTACGTGACACATGTAATGTAGACTTTCAGTTAATCATTTATATTGCGTTATGAATCGGATTTGTGGATGAACATCTATCGAAAATATTGAAAAAGCTCGCAATTTATACATACAGAACACAATATCCCTTTCAAAATAATAATATTATTCTTTTTAAAAATAAGAATAATATTATTATTTTATTTAATATTTGAAAATTTTTATTTAATATTTAAAAGTTAATATTTATAATAGATTTTAATATCAATTTTCGTTTATTAAAAAAATATCTCTTTTTGAATTATTATTATTCACAAACCGTAACATCAGCCACACCATTTCCGTACCTGTAACACGTAACTCCACAAAGTTTCGTCACTTCAATTTAAGGCAATAGCCTCACTTAACCTTCGTATGGAGTGAACTTACTTTGGTAACGGAAATTGATCCTGGTACGAGTCGACTCCGCACGCACACATACGTTTTATGTAACTTAAATTCCCATATGTTAAGTTCAAGACTGCCTAAAAAAGTTTGATGGCATATATTTTTAAAACAATCAAATTGTAAATGATAAGATCGATATACAACAAAAATGAAATTTGTCTAAAAAATCTCTATACGTAAGAAACAAAATAATAATTTGAGACAAATAAAAAACTCATAATCATTGCGGTAGTTGGGAGTATATTTTTTGAATCTTTCATATTAAGACGGTGGCTATTGATGTTAAGATTATATCTGCTATATATCTAATATAATTAGATTATATCTTATAGATTACTCGAACGGGCGCTTTAAAAGGGTTGCGCAACTGTTTACTATTTTATAAAATACATTAAAACCATATTTTATATAGAAGATTGAAAAATAATTATAATAACAAATTATGGTTCGGTATTCGACTCTTTTTTTTATTTTTGTTTATAGTTTCTATAAACCACCAACCAACTAACTAACCAATAATTTTTAGCAGTGTTTGTTACTTCTCTTCTTATTTTTTTTTTGGAATATAAGGAGTATCATCTAGCAATAATTTGTTTATAAATATCTTTCTCAAAACATATTTGAATTCTAAAACTTGAAAAGAGTATAATGCGGCCTAATATATTGTACTCAAAATAAAAACATTTTATATAAAAAAAATCCGTGCCCGCAGGGGGACACGCGTGGGTAGACCCCGTGTGTAACTCATTTAAAATATAACTCACTACCTAAGAATAATACATGATGCCGTTGTTTACATCAAAAATTTTCAAGCAAAAAGTGTTTTTTTTTCTCGGAAAAGGTATCTTTTTTGGAAATACTTACTGATACTTAAATTTAGAGTAAAAAATAACCTTTCTATTAAAAATATTTGCGAGGAGGGAATATTAACCAGAAAAAAGTTGCCGTGGTTTTACCTACCTAAAATTTACAAGCTAAAAGTGGTTTTAATTTTTTTTCTCGGAAACGGTACCTTTTACGGAAAAACTTTTGATACCTAAATTTAGAGTAAAAAATAACCTTTCTATTAAAAATACTTGTGATGCAAGAATAATTACCAGAAAAAAGTTATGATTTTTTTTCCAAAAAATTTCGGTTTTTTTACCCCCACCCCTAAGTTATTGAAGTTAGGTTTTCGGTTTATCTACATTAGTTATAGGTATTTATGAAAGACATCATATAATATGAACGCGATTGATCTCCTTTGTATAGGGACAAAGTTATGGTCGAAAAAGTGAAATCAGAAAAAGTGAGGCGCTAGCGCCCCCTGTGACCGGATTTCTCTGGTTAACGAACTTGACCTTCATTTTTAGATGTTTGATTTTTGTGCAAAGTTTGAATGCGATCCGAGCGAAACTGCGGCCGCTATCGTGCTGACAAAAGTCGAATCTGGACGCACGCACGCATATATATATATATATATATATATAAACTTTTTGACCAATGGTCATTTCGGACTCAGACGGTCATAAGAAGACCTCCTGTGAAGAAATTTTTCCAAAATTCGAAAGTAGGGGACAAATGAATGGGCAGACCGAATTCTTCGAGGTCTACCCAATTAAATATATATTTAGAATCTTGTAATATATGATTCATTTATTTTTCAATTATACTCATAATTATATCATATATTTGTTATAAGAATATTTTATTTTACTAGTTTTAATTTAATGTTCCAATACACGTACTTAATGAACCGCATTGACGTACGATAAGATATTAGTGTCGGATGATTGACCGCAATTCCTCAGCAACGGACATGAAATAATGAGACACAGGATGCACTAATGATATAAATTTTCTTGATTATGGATATATGCTTAACTTCTCATACATCGTCAGATTCAGATGCTTCTCTTTGTTGAGATAATATAAGTAAAACGCATTATCGCAGTCGAAACAAATTAAAGTAATAATGAAATGAATATAAAGGTCTTTTTTTATTTTAGAGGAGGGAAAACGAGTTTAAAGGTCATTGTTGATACGCGATTACCAACGCCCATGAACTCTTGCAACTTCCGAGGATTTACAAATACCGCCGAAGGGAGTTCATTCCATATTCGAGTGATTCGTAGAAGAAAGACCGTTGAACCGCACAGTTACGATGAATTTGGACTGCTGGATCATATATACATATATATATAGAGGGATATATAAAATTTTTTTTTCGACGGATTCTCAATCTCCAGTTCATAAACGGCGTAGCGCCCCTACTCCGGGGTCTAGGTCCCGTCGTCGCATCGATTGCAATAAGTAGATTCATCTATGGAATCTACCTAAAATAAAGGGAGTGTTAAATGATAAGTTACTAGAAACTAAAAAATTATGTCCTCGTTTTAAAACCTTCGTTTACCCAAAAGCCTAACAGTAACATTTATAATTATATTTTTTATCGTTGCCGTACAAGCAGTTACCCATTTATTATATAATATATAGTTCCATAATAATTCATCCATCATCATTCTTCTAGTAAACAATGTTACGTAAGAAAGATGGGTCCACTCTCAATTAACATTTTCAAATACAATATTCTAGTGGTCTAAATATTCTACGTACAATATAAGAACATACAATATATTTTTTTATATTTTTTAACGAGGGTTAGATATACCAAAAATATTTTTTATAAATATCTTTGCCAGTGACTTTGTCGCCTCCGACTCGAATAATAAGCCATCCCATATCACCCAAAATTTCAAAACAGAAAATTTATGACCCACAGTTTGTTGTATTTATAATTGAAAGATATTTCATTTGTAGTATTATGGACCATTATCTAGCCGTTGCTAGAATAAGAGGTCTGTTTGCAGGTTGGCGCAGCCGCACGACGTATACTAGCTTGGAGTCGAATTATCGCATAAGAAGCCAGAAGCTTCAAGATCCACTGATCAGAGAGGAATATCAAGAGTTTCCAAGAAGCTTGAAAGCTGTGATTCTGGAAATGAAAGTGCTGAAGCTTGCTGGCAGAACCTTATAAATGGTATGGTGAAAGTAGCGACAGAGGTGTGTTGTAAAAGAAAAAGAGGTTTTAGTAAAAAGCACGATGAATGATAGGATGATGAAGTGAAAGAAGTGAAAGTGAAAGAGAAAGTGTGGATAAAGCATGGTTGGATTATAAAGCCTCGGGTAAGGATAAAAGTATGAGAGAGATAAGAAAAAGAGAGTGCAAGCTGCAAAAGCACAAATCGAAAGCACTTATAAAGATAAAGCGTAAAAATTCTGAGAGAGAAATCGATGACAGGTTGACTTATAACTTCTGGGAAAACAAGAAGCTTTTCTGGCGACAAGTTAGTGATTCCCAGGGTTGTTCGGTAACCTGTAGAATGAAAGGTGTGCTTTCAAAGAGCAGTGAAATTTTAACAGAATAAGCACACGTTTTGCAGCGGTGGGCAGAATTCTACAAGTAGACGTATGAATGTGAGGACACCTCGGCCTTGAGTACCAGCGAAATGCTGAGTCCGGATGTAGCCGATGGTGAAATCAGTTTGGAAGAAGTGGAGAGCGCGATTCGAAGCCTGACATGTGGTAAGGCTGCGGGAGCAGATGAAGTTACTGCCGAGATGATTAAGTATGATGGGCTACGTCTCATGGACTTTTTCTGGTTTTTTGTGCAATTTATGCTAGAAATTAGGGGAGGCCCCAGACGATTGGGCGAGGTGCAGTCATCGTACCTTTGTATAAAGGCAAAGGTTCACAGATAGACTGTGCAAGCTATAGGGCTCTCAGTTTGATTAGCTTGGGCGGTGAAGTTTATACTAAAATATTAGCGAGAAGAATGCAAGAGAGATCTGAAAGGCTGTTGTGGGAGGCCCAAGGAGGTTTTACACCTGGAAAGGGGTGTGTAGATCAGATCTTTCCCTCCGCATGATCACGGAAAAGTTTTTGGCCCTAAACCAAACGGTTTTCTGTACTTTTGTGGATTTGGAAAAGGCGTTTGACAGGGCTGTGAGAAAGAAATTATGGGAGATACTGCCCCGATACAATATTAGCGGACCCTTGCTACAGGCTGTAAAGTCTCTATACAGAGATCACTCAGCCTGTGTGCGAGTAGGAGCTGACATGTCGTCCTGGTTTGATATCCAATCGGTTGTTAAACAAGGTTGCGCTATGTCGGCTTGGTTGTTCAATTTGTATTTGGATAGTTGTCTCCAAGGCGTGACAGACAGTGACATAGGAGTGAAAGTAGGTGACCTAAAGGTCAATTTCTTGCTATATGCAGATGATGCAGTGCTCATTGCATCATCAGAATGCGATCTGCAGGCATTGGTTACCACTCTGAAAGATGGATGTGAAAATAATGGTCTAAACCTGAATGTAGATAAGGCGAAGATTCTGATATTTGAAAGAAATGAAGAAAGAACAGAATGTAAGATCAACGTGAATGGGAAGATAATAGAACAAGTGAATGAAGTGGTATATTTGGGAAGTATGTTTAGCAGAGACGGAAGATACGAAATGGATATGGAAAGGCGTATAAGGACGGCGAAACGTCAGCATAGCTGCACACTTGGCTGTACACAATGCGGTTTCACTACCGATGCTGTTATACGGCAGCCAAACGTGGCTAACATAGAAGAAGAATGTAAGAAAAATGAATGCTGTGGAGATGCGATCTCTTCGCAAAATATGCGGAGTCAGTCTAGCTGATCGAATCTGCAATGAAGAGATCCACAGAATGGCAGGCACTAGCGAAGATGTCAGGTGGTTTGGCACGTCGAACGAATGAGTGATGGAAGAATGGTAAAAAAAGATTTATATAGGAAAAGTGAGCGGTAAGAGAGACAGGGGGAGGCCTCGAGTGACCTTCGAAAACACAGTATCTATGCTACTGGAGTAAGGTCACGTAAAAAGCATGAGGACCCCCCGGAGGGCATGTATGAAGAGGTTGATGTCTGTAACCGAGGCGAAAGAGGTTTGCAGGGACCGTAGCGTTTGGCGTTCCGTCGTCTTTGGCTACCCCGCAAGGGATATGGCATGAAGCTAAGTAAGTAAGTAAGTTGTCTATATATTTTTATTATTACATACTACTACTACTACTATTATTATTTTACTACTACTATTTTAGTATGTCAGACATAACATTCGATATTAATAACAGTTGCTTATCTACCACTTCCTCTGAAGATTTTGTGAGTATTGCTAGTGACCCTCTGTCGGATGGTGATTTTATTTCACTTGATTTCAGACGTCAATCTATTTTTCCTACTAAATCAGACAGTTTTAATATTGTCCATATAAATGCGCAAAGCATAACTGCCACTTCTCTGATGTTCTTGCAAAATTTATTAACGGTCAAGTCAACTGCATACCTGTTTCCGAATGGTGGCATAATTTTTCCCTGTTCTCTTCACTTTACTGTCTGCCTAATTTTCAAAAGTTCAAAATGTCTATCTTGAAAAGAAGGGAGAAGGAGTGCTGTATATATATCTGAAAGATAACAAAAGTTACCAGATCATAGAGAAATACTACTCATTGGAATCAATAGGATATGTAGAGACGCTACACGCCGCTCTATCTACTCTTCTGTTCCTAATTCTACGCATATACAACTATAGAGACTATTAAAGTCAATAGGTGTGGGTAAAACTTTGCACCTTTCTAACGATTTATTAAAATTGAATATTATTATTCATCATTATCTTTACGTTCTCTTCTTAAACCCAATTCTTCTAAAAATTTGATCGCCCCACTTATCTCTGAGCGTTTTAGTTTTTTAAATAATCACGGAATGTGGTGTTAAGGAAACAATTTTAAGTCTAAAGTCATTGAAGTCGCTGTATTTCAATAATTGCCTTACTTTCTTAACCTAGACTCCATAAACTCCTGAACCTAGAATTTAAACTCCTTAGCCTTTTCAACCAGGTTTCCGCACTTCCCATAGTACAATAACAGCTTTGCTGAAAATTATCGAAGACATCGGAATTTCTATGAATAATCATAGACTCACCATACTTTTCCTTCTGGATTTCAGCAATGTTTTCAATTAGATAGACTTTGATATCTGGCTTGGTGTTCTTCACAGCCTTAACGTATATCCATTCATCATTATATGTTCTAATTCACACCTATATAGGTGTATACCGACCATATGGTCGGTGACAGAATATCATCCTATGATAGAGCTGTTCTGTCTGCCGGTGTCCTTAATGAAATTACTAAAATAATATCTTCTTACAACTACTCTTTATGCAGATAATTTACAGCTTTACAGGAATTTATCAGTAAAAGATCTTGATGCTAAAATAGAAGGTATACATAATAACCTCATTTTAATAAAAGAATGGACGGTTTAGGTCTCACTGTAAATCCCAAAGAATATCATACCATTCTTACAGGTAACAAATAGAGAGTTCTTTTTTAGAAATCAAACACATTCAAAGTATTTCATGTTTCTGAAAGTTTTGTTCTAAAAAAAAACATACAAATAAACAAACAAACACAAACAAATTAAGTTTGGTGGCAGCGAAGGATGCAAAGAAAAACAATTATTTTATAAAATTATATTAAAGAGTTACAATTAAAACTTATAATTAATTAATACTAAAAAAGGGTGATTCCAGGTCAGCGATTGACCCAAGAATGAATATATTTTATCCTCGATTCCCATCGATGGTGAGAACGCAAGCCGTATGGTGTCGTCTTCAGGATACTCGAAGCGTGGTGTCAGCATTTAACCGTGTGACACCAAGTTGGTGCTTACTATAAGAATTGCCCTTGGCTATGCTTTCGTAACACCTCCCCCCGTAGAACAGCGACTATTGAAGACCTACGTTGTAAATTGCGCTGGAACTTCTGATTCATCCCTTTGAGTTTTTTCGATGGTGTGTCGTATCGTATGTTTAAGTCGGAATTTCCGGTATGCAAGGCCGCTAATTAGTACACATGCACCGAATAGTAACGTATATAAAGGTATTGTTGTATGGTAGACGCTTATATCGTTGTTCTTGCTTAAGTTTACTGGTGACTGTAGAATAACCTCTCTATTAGTAGCGTGAAGATTAGTCAAATTAATGGAGTTTAATTTGAATATCAGATGTGCTGCTGAACTGAGTGTATTTTTATTAGGGACATCTATTATCTTCTAGGCTTGACCTTTTAGTCGATCTTTGAAGTTCGAGATGATGAATTCTGTTGTTTGAATGAAACAATCATATGGAATTACAGCGAGATAACTTCCTTGCAACATCTTGTAGATATCTTGATCACAGGACAAGCGTACTTTAGTAAGAGTTGGAAAGCTGATGGTGTAGTGGCGATCGTCGAGTTTCTCGTAGGCTGACGTAAGTAGGGATACGGTGACTGGTTTACATTCGGGGAGTTTTTATTGCGTAGTAACGAGGGCTGTTACACAATCCGGCGATGTACGACTATGTATGTTGTGTATCTCTTCACATAGATACCCTTTAGTGAACTTCGGGCATTCTGCCTCTGTGTACTTGAAATCTTTCAGATGGATTGCAGGGTATTGGAAGTGAGGGACAGGAATCTCATGATTTTCGTTAGTTACTATGGATATCTTATATAAATCATGTGTGGAATAGAAAAATTAGGAATTGATATACTATGATTATTTCTTTAACTGTATCATATCTTAATATTCTCTCGCTCGTATATTTAATACTTTATTACTACCATATATACTACGTTACTTATTAATTATAGTTCTATCAGAGTTTAAATTAAAAACTTCATAGTCAGCTGTAAATGTTGTTTACAAAAGCTAAAAAATTCTGTAGCTTAGATATCTCTTATAATAACCTATCAACGTTATCGCTAGTTATGAGAATAGTTAGACTTAAATCAACAAATTGAAATAATTCCTGGTTTTTTTTTAGATTTCGACTGATATTTTTTTTACTAATGCTGCTAGGTCTACTCCTACAAACTACAGCTACTCGATTCTTTTGAATAGAAAATCTAAAACTAATTTAAAACACTACAAATAGACAAATAAAAAAATAATTCACTCAGAATATATCGATGTATGTTATAAAGTTCTAAGTAACTTCAAAAAATACTTTTAATAGTAATTTACTTGAAATAAAAAAAATACTTAGATTAGGTAAAGATTAAGGTTAAAAATTAGGAAAGGTAAGGACCTGAAAGATTCTGAGTACTTACATGAACATGATTTTCTTTGCCGAATCGATTTTCGGATTCACCTCCGCTGGCCTCCACGATGTATATACGGATACTCGAAATCGGTTAGTCACGCGGGATCTCGCACCGATATTAGGGGAAATCTTGACGCGACGCGTACCGAATATATCTCGAATATCCTACCGACTGCGCCAATTAAGTTTGGTGGCAGCGAAGGATGCAAAGAAAAACAATTATTTTATAAAATTATATTAAAGAGTTACAATTAAAACTTATAATTAATTAATACTAAAAAAGGGTGATTCCAGGTCAGCGATTGACCCAAGAATGAATATATTTTATCCTCGATTCCCATCGATGGTGAGAACGCAAGCCGTATGGTGTCGTCTTCAGGATACTCGAAGCGTGGTGTCAGCATTTAACCGTGTGACACCAAGTTGGTGCTTACTATAAGAATTGCCCTTGGCTATGCTTTCGTAACAAACAGACAATGGAACAAATGTAGAAACAAACAAACAAAGACATAATTAATTAAAATTATTTTAATATGTCTCAATAGTAAATAAAGAAAACAATTAAGAAGTAAAATAATATTATTTATATAAGTGACAAATTACAAAGTAAAGAGACCCTTCGTGTTTCATTAAATTTACATTTCTCTTTCAATATCAAAGCATATTTCGTTTGATCAACTCAGATATTTAATTTCAAAATAGACCAGACTTCGTTGCGGCTATTTTAGATATTAGTCTCAAATAGTCTATTGATATCAGATAACAGACAGTATTCATCTGATATTTATGACTGCAGTAATGAAATAAAACTTAATTTCTATTTATAAATTAAAACACTTTATTTCATTTTATATTTTTTATTAAAATATATGAATTGGAATATTAAGTTAAACAATAAATTAATTTATTGTACTTTACTTACAATAATATAATGTGTAGTTTCATAACTGAGGACTTTATCTTTGACCCGATAACGAGATGAAAATTGATAAAAAAAAATTTTTTTTCTTTCTGAAACTGGTAAAATTCTCAAGACCCGCAGAGAATTTCGTAAAAGTTGCATTAAATGGAAATGATAATTGTTAGGTAAAAATTAAAAATAACAGTACTTAAAAATCATAACCTTTAAGAACAAACATTATATAATAATATTTAGTGATTATTGCTTAGAACTTATAAGTAAGTAATTACGTTAGCTACAGACGTAGAGTCGAAAAAAAACCAAAACTGATTTAAAACTAATTTTAATTATAATAAAGAACTTATTAATTAATACAAAGTATGACCTACTCGATGTAAGTACAAATAATGAAGTAATTATTACATTAATTAAACTTATATTCTAATTAAAATGCAATTATGCATTCCGCCGCGATGACGCAAAACACATTCTGTTCACATGAAAAGTTAATTCCAGCCAGCGATCCTCCTGGAGTATGTGTACGTAACTAAGCAAATAACAAACACACAAAATTATTTTGTTTGAAACAATATCAATAGGATTTTAAACAAAACAATGTAAAGCAATTCTTTAATAATATAGTAAAGCAGAATCCACGTTTTCGTAGATATTTACTTTGATAAATAATATTAAATTTGCTTATACAAATGACTACATATTTCATTTTATAAAAACAAGGTCATTTTACCTTGACTATACTCAAGAAAAAATTAACAATTCTTTTTGTAGCGGCCAAGAAAATTTATTATGTTGTCAGCATAATTCCTGTACAAATTACAACAAAAACATCAACAGCTAAGACTCGTCAGAATTTATCGCTGAGCTTATATCAATCAACTCTGGCAATGAAATGAATATGGAATTTTTGTGATTACTTCCTTCAATGTTCTTCTGTCATGTGTAACTCAGTGGAGAAGCATGTGTTAGATAAATATGTTATAACATTAAATATATGATTTCTCTTATTAAAATAATAAATTAAGAAACGTGATGAAATTTAATAATATTTAATAATCACATTACTTTTTATTTTTAAACATTACTTCAATATTCATGAACTATGACATTATTACTAAAATGTATTGTTTAACAGTTATTATTACGTACGACTACTACTACAACTTACAATGTACCTTAGCTGTTAATACTTATCTGGAGAGAGAACCTCAAACAAAACCCACCTTAAATTATACTGTGTGGTACTTTAATGTAACTAAGATATAGACATAACTATTTCACTGTCTTTTGAATCGTAAGAAAGTGACAATGTTACAAGTGATAGTAATTTCAAAACAAGTTGTAAATAATAAAATAGGAAATTTAACATGAAATATAAATCGAATAAAATAAATTCTTCATAAATCAAATTCCTAACTTGTAACCTCTCCTATTGTATTATGTGTACCTAAAGGAAGCATCAAAAACATAATGTATTTAATATCATGCAGTTCTGCTTTATGAACCTTTTATCCATTTTAAATTGTCATTAATTCATGTCCCGGAACGGCTGCTGAATGACAATAAATTTGACCATTTGGCATCTTCCCATGACTATCGCATTATGAATCAACATTTTGTGACCTTGTGGGAATATAACAAAATATATAACATCTACTAAATTATTTTTATTGTGACTGTAATATTTTTATGAACTGAATAAAAAATATATATTGGAAACAATGTTTATTTACATCATGTTAACTATGTATTTTGTTTTATTTTCCCTCAGACATCGCGGAGTAAAGAAATATTTGTTTTCAAAACCAATAATAGTAAATTATACAATACAGACTTATAAATTGAATTAGTTGATTATACTAAATTATCTATCTATTGTTATGTAACTTACGTAGTTAAATTTTTCCCGAGTTTAAATTTAATAGTTTGGCTCTTATATATGTACTTATGTTATTTACTATTAACACATAAGTTAATTTCTTTTACGATATACAGAATAAGATTATGAAGCAAAGTATGTTCCTTGAAATGACTAATTCATGTCGGTCATAGAATTTCTTATGCAATTTACTTTTAAAGAAGATGAACCAACCGTGAAGTAAATATATTATTTATCATGCACTGAGACAGTTGTATAAGTTCAGTTAGTTATTTACCCCTGTGCTCTCTGGACTGCAGTTTCTGTGAAAAATGTATGTAGAAATATTTTGTATGTACTACAGTTAGAAAAATAGAATATAGTTTTTTATGGAATTTGATTTGGTTTAAATGTAATCGTCTAATACTTGTTAAATTATAAACAAGGTATTTCAGGTTTAAGTTAGATTGCAGTTTGAAAATGGGGAAATGTACTGGAATTGTTACTGTTTGCATTGTTGTTTTTGTTGAGATGTAGTTTTCATGTTTTATTTACTTCATACAACAGATAATTATTGATCTTAAAAGTGAAATTAATATGAATTGTTATGAAAATGGAAAACACATCTTTGTTGACTAATTCTTCTATTTTTGAGAATTGTAGAGCGTAATTTTAAATATTTTATTACGTTTGTTATGCAAATAACTGTTTTTATTAAAATCTTTGTGTATTGTAGATTTCCGTATCTAAACAAGATTTAAATATCATCACGTAATGTCCTTTGTTATAACAAATTGTCAAATAAATATCTTGTAGCAGCGTTCACAGAGTATAATGGCAGCAGTCTGTTGTAGGTATTCAATTACGATATACTACTTATTGAAAAAAACACATAAAAAAAATAAAACTAATAATAAAACAGTCTATTTAACCTAAAGACAAATTAATAAATAAACTTTGGTAAAGTTACAAATAAATATAAAGTCTATAAAGTGGAGTACACTTTGGTACTTTGGTAAATAAACTTTGTATTTGTGTTCGAAAACTGTTTAATCGGTCCGGTTTCAAAATCGGTTTAAATAAAATAAAACCACAAATACCGAGCAGAGGCGTACAGTGATTGCATTCTTTACATTTTTTTTTTTTTTTGCATGTTTCGAGTTATATTTGATATTTTACAAAATAACTATATGAAACTTTTCTATTTGCTGATATCAAGCAAAAAATTATAAGTAAAATATTTTCACGATTATCAAGAACTGTTATAGTGTTAACTTTTGGAGTGTTTCTATTAAATTCTGTTGACTTAATACATGCACTGGCAAAAAAGATAAAAACGATAAAAGTGTTTTGTTTTTATCAAGATCAATTTTTTTTTAGAATTCATTTAATGTACAATTAATTAATTCTTAAATAATTATAGACATTTCTATACCGTTGTGAAATATGCCTTATGTAAAAATAATATTTTTTTAATTACCTTATATTAAGAAAAGAAATAATAACAATAAAACGGTAAAAAAGACATATATTTTCCTTTACACGTTTAATACATAGTGTTATTTCATCTTAAGCTAATTTTTACAACATTTTTTTTCTTGACTTCATTTAAATCAATTGCCCTTCGAATTGTGTTAACTTACTTTGTAATGTTCATCGGAAATTAAGAAGTTCCTTCTAGTCAAGTTGATGCGCCGGAACCAATACCGGAACGGTAGATCTATTTATAGATTGTGTAGTGTACTGTTTATATCTTAGAAGACCTGCCAGTTCTAATAGCATCGCACTCTATGGTCATTGTATTCGGTACATACAATATACGTATTAGATATTTTAGAATCAATAACAAGACCTACATTAATTATATTCCACTCTATAAATAAATTATTTATGCAGTGCGATGTATTATTATAATAAAAATGAGGTTTGTGTTCTAATATGTAATATTAAATATAATATTAAATTTTATCTGTTATATAATTATGGTAACCTTTTGTTTAAATTAAAATTAATGATATTTAATAGGCTTTAATGATTTAAATTAAAGTTTTTTACACAAACCCTTATGAATAGATAATATTCCTTATGAATAATTGGTAAATAAAATGAAAATCAAAATTATACATATCTAGAAAGTCAAAACTATACATATTTAGAAAGTTGTAAATTAACCATATTCTTATTATTAGATATAAACTATAAAATAAGAAATAAAACTTAATAATAATAGTTTTAAACGTAACATAATTAATTTTAGAGCAGATATTTTAAATTGTATATTTTGTAAAATATGTCATTGCTTATTATATTATATATAAATAATGAAAATACAGAACAGAAATGAGCATCTTCCAAAATATTATATACATTGGTATATTGCTACTTCATTACAAAAAGCATTTTTTTTCATCTGTATACGATCACTCAAATATCATTTATATAAGTTACTTTGCAACAGTATGTTAATGATGAAAAGGCGTTTGACAGGGCTGTGAGAAAGAAATTATGGGAGATACTGCCCCGATACAATATGAGCGGACCCTTGCTACAGGCTGTAAAGTCTCTATACAGAGATCACTCAGCCTGTGTGCGAGTAGGAGCTGACATGTCGCCCTGGTTTGATATCCAATCGGATGTTAAACAAGGTTGCGCTATGTCAGCTTGGTTGTTTAATTTGTATTTGGATAGTTGTCTCCAAGGCGTGACAGACAGTGACATAGGAGTGAAAGTAGGTGACCTAAAGGTCAATTTCTTGCTATATGCTGATGATGCAGTGCTCATTGCATCATCAGAATGCGATCTGCAGGCATTGGTCACCACTCTGAAAGATGGATGTGAAAATAATGGTCTAAACCTGAATGTAGATAAGACGAAGGTTCTGATATTTGAAAGAAATTAAGAAAGAACAGAATGTAAGATCAACGTGAATGGTAAGATAATAGAACAAGTGAATGAAGTGGTATGTTTGGGAAGTATGTTTAGCAGAGACGGAAGATACGAAATGGATGTGGAAAGACGTATTGCTGCCGGTAACAGAGTCAACGGTACCTTGTCTACATTGTTGAGACGGCGAAACGTCAGCATAGCTGCACGCTTGGCTGTACACAATGCGGTTTTACTACCGACGCTGTTATACGGCAACCAAACGTGGCTAACATAGAAGAAGAATGTAAGAAAAATGAATGCTGTGGAGATGCGATCTCTTCGCAAAATATGCGGAGTCAGTCTAGCTGATCGAATCCGCAATGAAGAGATCCACAGAATGGCAGGCACTAGCTAAGATGTCACGGTGAGAATGAAGAAGAACGTGCTCAGGTGGTTTGGCACGTCGAACGAATGAGTGATGGAAGAATGGTAAAAAAGATTTATATAGGAAAAGTGAGCGGTGAGAGAGACAGGGGGAGGCCTCGAGTGACCTTCTAAAACACAATATTTATGATACTGGAGGAAGGTCACGTAAAAAGCATGAGGACCCCCCGGAGGGCGTGTATGAAGAGGTTGATGTCTGTAGCCGAGGCGAAAGAGGTTTGCAGGGACCGTAGCGTTTGGCGCTCCGTCGTCTTTGGCTACCCCGCAAGGGATATGGCGTGAAGCTAAGTAAGTAAGTAAGTAAGTAAGTTGTCTATATATTTTTATTATTACACACTACTACTACTACTATTATTATTTTACTACTACTATTTTAGTATGTCAGACATAACATTCGATATTAATAACAGTTGCTTATCTATCACTTCCTCTGAAGATTTTGTGAGTAATTGCGAGTTCTTGCAAAATTTATCAAAAGTGAGTTCTTGCAAAATTTATCAACGGTCAAGTCAACTGCATACCTGTTTCCGAATGGTGGCATAATTTTTCCTTGTCCTTAACTTAACTTTACTGTCTGCCTTATTTTCAAAAGTACAAAATGTCTTGAAAAGAAGGGAGAAGGAGTGCTGTATATATATCTGGAAGATAACAAAAGTTACCAGATCATAGAGAAATACTACTCATTGGAGAATCAATAGGATATGTAGAGACGCTACACGCCGCTATATCTACTCTTCTGTTCATAATTCTACGCATATACAACTATAGAGACTATTAAAGTCAATAGGTGTGGGTAAAACTTTGCACCTTTCTAACAATTTATTAAACTTGAATTTTATTGTTCATCATTATCTTTACGTTCTCTTCTTAAACCCAATTCTTCTAAAAATTTGATCGCCCCCTTATCTCTGAGAGTTTTAGTTTTTTAAATAATCACGGAATGTGGTGTTAAGGTAACAATTTTAAGTCTAAAGTCATTGAAATCGCTGTATTTCAATAATTGCCTTACTTTCTTAACCTAGACTCCATAAACTCCTGAACCTAGAATTTAAACTCCTTAGCCTTTTCAACCAGGTTTCCGTACTTCCCAGAGTACAATAACAGCTTTACTGAAAATTATCGAAGACATCGGGTTTCCTATGAATAATCATAGACTCACCATACTTTTCCTTCTGGATTTCAGCCAGCCTTAACGTATATCCATTCATCATTATATGTTCTAATTCATACCTATATAGGTGTATACCGACCATATGGTCGGTGACAGAATATCATCCTATGATAGACCTGTTCTGTCTGCCGGTGTCCTTAATGAAATTACTAAAATTATATCTTCTTACAACTACTCTTTATGCAGATAATTTACAGCTTTACAGGAATTTATCAGTAAAAGATCTTGATGCTAAAGTAGAAGGTATACATAATAACCTCATTTTAATAAAAGAATGGACGGTTTAGGTCTCACTGTAAATCCCAAAGAATATCATACCATTCTTACTGGTAACAATTAAAGATCTCTTTTTTAGAAATGAGCACATCCAAAATATTTCATGTTTCTGAAAGTTTTGTTAGCACTAAAAAAAAAACATACAAATAAACAAACAAACACAAACAGACAATGAAACAAATGTAGAAACAAACAAACAAAGACATAATTAATTAAAATTATTTTAATATGTCTCAATAGTAAATAAAGAAAACAATTAAGAAGTAAAATAATATTATTTATATAAAGTGACAAATTACAAAGTAAAGAGACCCTTCGTGTTTCATTTAATTTATATTTCTCTTTCAATATCAAAGCATATTTCGTTTGATCAACTCAGATATTTAATTTCAAAATAGACCAGACTTCGTTGCGGCTATTTTAGATATTAGTCTCAAATAGTCTATTGATATCAGATAACAGACAGTATTCATTTGATGTTTATGACTGCAGTAATGAAATAAAACTTAATTTCTATTTATAAATTAAAACACTTTATTTCATTTTATGTTTTTTGTTAAAATATATGAATTGGAATATTAAGTTAACAATAAATTAATTTATTGAATGGTACTATACTTACAATAACATAATGTGTAGTTTCATAACTGAGGACTTTATTTTTGACCCGATACCGAGATGAAAATTGATAAAAAAATGTTTTTTTTCTTTCTGAAACTGGTAAAATTCTCAAGACCCGCAGAGAATTTCGTAAAAGTTGCATTAAATGGAAATGATAATTGTTAGGTAAAAATTAAAAATAACAGTATTTAATAATCATGACCTTTAAGAACCAACATTATATAATAATATTTAGTGATTATTGTTTAGAACTTATAAGTAAGTAATTACGTTAGCTACAGACGTAGAGTCGAAAAAAAACCAAAACTGATTTAAAACTAATTTTAATTATAATAAAGAACTTATTAATTAATACAAAGTATGACCTACTCGATGTAAGTACAAAAAATAATGAATTAATTATTACATTAATTAAACTTATATTCTAATTAAAATGCAATTATGCATTCCGTCGCGATGACGCAAAACACATTCTGTTCACATGAAAATTAAATTCCAGCCAGCGATCCTCCTGGAGTATGTGTACGTAACTAAGCAAATAACAAACACACAAAATTATTTTGTTTGAAACAATATCAATAGGATTTTAAACAAAACAATGTAAAGCAATTCTTTAATAATATAATAAAGCAGAATCCACGTTTTCGTAGATATTTACTTTGATAAATAATATTAAATTTGCTTCTACAAATGACTACCTACATATTTCATTTTATAAAAACAAGATCATTTTACCTTGACTATACACGAGAAAAAATTAACAATTTATTATGTTGTCAGCATAATTCCTGTACAAATTACAACAAAAACATCAACAGCTAAGACTCGTCAGAATTTATCGCTGAGCTTATATCAATCAACTCTGGCAACGAAATGAATATGACATTTTTGTGATTACCTTCAATGTTCTTCTGTCATGTGTAACTCAGTGGAGAAGCATGTGTTAGATAAATATGTATTATAACATTAAATATATGATTTCTCTTATTAAAACAATAAATTAAGAAACGTGATGAAATTTAATAATATTTAATAATCACATTACTTTTTATTTTTAAACATTACTTCAATATTCATGAACTATGACATTATTACTAAAATGTATTGTTTAACAGTTATTATTACGTACGACTACTACTACAACTTACAATGTACCTTAGCTGTTAATACTTATCTGGAGAGAGAACCTCAAACAAAACCCACCTTAAATTATACTGTGTGGTACTTTAATGTAACTAAGATATAGACATAACTATTTCACTGTCTTTTGAATCGTAAGAAAGTGACAATGTTACAAGTGATAGTAATTTCAAAACAAGTTGTAAATAATAAAATAGGAAATTTAACATGAAGTATAAATCGAATAAAATAAATTCTTCATAAATCAAATTCCTAACTTGTAACCTCTCCTATTGTATTATGTGTACCTAAAGGAAGCATCAAAAACATAATGTATTTAATATCATGCAGTTCTGCTTTATGAACCTTTTATCCATTTTAAATTGTCATTAATTCATGTCCCGGAACGGCTGCTGAATGACAATAAATTTGACCATTTGGCATCTTCCCATGACTATCGCATTATGAATCAACATTTTGTGACCTTGTGGGAATATAACAAAATATATAACATCTACTAAATTATTTTTATTGTGACTGTAATATTTTTATGAACTGAATAAAAAATATATATTGGAAACAATGTTTATTTACATCATGTTAACTATGTATTTTGTTTTATTTTCCCTCAGACATCGCGGAGTAAAGAAATATTTGTTTTCAAAACCAATAATAGTAAATTATACAATACAGACTTATAAATTGAATTAGTTGATTATACTAAATTATCTATCTATTGTTATGTAACTTACGTAGTTAAATTTTTCCCGAGTTTAAATTTAATAGTTTGGCTCTTATATATGTACTTATGTTATTTACTATTAACACATAAGTTAATTTCTTTTACGATATACAGAATAAGATTATGAAGCAAAGTATGTTCCTTGAAATGACTAATTCATGTCGGTCATAGAATTTCTTATGCAATTTACTTTTAAAGAAGATGAACCAACCGTGAAGTAAATATATTATTTATCATGCACTGAGACAGTTGTATAAGTTCAGTTAGTTATTTACCCCTGTGCTCTCTGGACTGCAGTTTCTGTGAAAAATGTATGTAGAAATATTTTGTATGTACTACAGTTAGAAAAATAGAATATAGTTTTTTATGGAATTTGATTTGGTTTAAATGTAATCGTCTAATACTTGTTAAATTATAAACAAGGTATTTCAGGTTTAAGTTAGATTGCAGTTTGAAAATGGGGAAATGTACTGGAATTGTTACTGTTTGCATTGTTGTTTTTGTTGAGATGTAGTTTTCATGTTTTATTTACTTCATACAACAGATAATTATTGATCTTAAAAGTGAAATTAATATGAATTGTTATGAAAATGGAAAACACATCTTTGTTGACTAATTCTTCTATTTTTGAGAATTGTAGAGCGTAATTTTAAATATTTTATTACGTTTGTTATGCAAATAACTGTTTTTATTAAAATCTTTGTGTATTGTAGATTTCCGTATCTAAACAAGATTTAAATATCATCACGTAATGTCCTTTGTTATAACAAATTGTCAAATAAATATCTTGTAGCAGCGTTCACAGAGTATAATGGCAGCAGTCTGTTGTAGGTATTCAATTACGATATACTACTTATTGAAAAAAACACATAAAAAAAATAAAACTAATAATAAAACAGTCTATTTAACCTAAAGACAAATTAATAAATAAACTTTGGTAAAGTTACAAATAAATATAAAGTCTATAAAGTGGAGTACACTTTGGTACTTTGGTAAATAAACTTTGTATTTGTGTTCGAAAACTGTTTAATCGGTCCGGTTTCAAAATCGGTTTAAATAAAATAAAACCACAAATACCGAGCAGAGGCGTACAGTGATTGCATTCTTTACATTTTTTTTTTTTTTGCATGTTTCGAGTTATATTTGATATTTTACAAAATAACTATATGAAACTTTTCTATTTGCTGATATCAAGCAAAAAATTATAAGTAAAATATTTTCACGATTATCAAGAACTGTTATAGTGTTAACTTTTGGAGTGTTTCTATTAAATTCTGTTGACTTAATACATGCACTGGCAAAAAAGATAAAAACGATAAAAGTGTTTTGTTTTTATCAAGATCAATTTTTTTTTAGAATTCATTTAATGTACAATTAATTAATTCTTAAATAATTATAGACATTTCTATACCGTTGTGAAATATGCCTTATGTAAAAATAATATTTTTTTAATTACCTTATATTAAGAAAAGAAATAATAACAATAAAACGGTAAAAAAGACATATATTTTCCTTTACACGTTTAATACATAGTGTTATTTCATCTAAAGCTAATTTTTACAACATTTTTTTTCTTGACTTCATTTAAATCAATTGCCCTTCGAATTGTGTTAACTTACTTTGTAATGTTCATCGGAAATTAAGACGTTCCTTCTAGTCAAGTTGATGCGCCGGAACCAATACCGGAACGGTAGATCTATTTATAGATTGTGAAGTGTACTGTTTATATCTTAGAAGACCTGCCAGTTCTAATAACATCGCACTCTATGGTCATTGTATTCGGTACATACAATATACGTATTAGATATTTTAGAATCAATAACAAGACCTACATTAATTATATTCCACTCTATAAATAAATTATTTATGCAATGCGATATAATATATTATTATAATATAAATGAGGTTTGTGGTCTGATCTGTAATATTAAATATAATATTAAATTTTATCTGTTATATAATTATGGTAACCTTTTGTTTAAATTAAAATTAATGATATCAAATAGGCTTTAATGATTTAAATTAAAGTTTTTTACACAAACCCTTATGAATAGATAATATTCCTTATGAATAATTGGTAAATAAAATGAAAATCAAAACTATACATATCTAGAAAGTCAAAACTATACATATTTAGAAAGTTGTAAATTAACCATATTCTTATTATTAGATATAAACTATAAAATAAGAAACAAAACTTAATAATAGTAGTTTTAAACGTAACATAATTAATTTAGAGCAGATATTTTAAATTGTATATTTTGTAAAATATGTCTTTGCTTATTATATTATATATAAATAATGAAAATACAGAACAGAAATGAGCATCTTCCAAAATATTATATACATTGGTACATTGCTACTTTATTACAAAAAGCGTTTTTTTATCTGTATACCATCACTCAAATATCATTTATATAAGTTACTTTGCAACAGTATGTGAATGGTGAAAACTTCACAGATATAAATAATTTATTATGTATTTAAAAGCCAGAAAGTCATTGTTTTATCAATTTCGTGAATATAAATTTGGTGACAAGGTTGCTCGAAAATTGTTCAGTGAGGCTGGAAACCAAACTTTGACATATTTTATAGATTTTTATAATCGGTCAATGCTGGAGAAGCTCCAAGCAAACTGCCGTGTCGTTTGTCCCAAGTAACATGATATTTGCACTATCAAATATTATGTTTAATAAACTAAATTATTTAATAAATTATTTTAATATACATGTAAGTTATACTTGAGATGACTTTTTTTTAATCAACTGTTGAATATATTAACGTACCAATTATAAATTTCTTATCACATATTTTTTACCGTTCTTCTGTGACTTGGACAAAAACCTAATTCAATACTTTCTCCTGCCAAGATAGTGAAAACTTTTGAGAGGGTTCTTCTCTGAGATTGTTTTATTTTGTTTCCCGTATTTTAATGCGATTTGAATTTAATTTTAGTACCGCAGTTATTACTTCTCCATGTATATTTGCCAAATTTTGTGACCCATATTTTGGAAAATGCGATTTCATGCTAATTTAAATTAAATTTTCATCCTTGTTTGTACTTTTGCCTGGGTTCTTGTATTTTATTTTATTTTCTGTATTTTGAAGACATTGGAATTTAATTTTAGTACTATCTTTTTTACCTCTTCAAGTTTATATGAAAAATTTGTGAATAAGAAATTCAACTTTGGAAAATGAGATTTCATATTAATTTAATATAACTTCTATGATTTTGAAATAGTTGTCAAGAAGAAGGCGCTGCAGATATGATGTACATTTTACTTTAGAACAGTTAAGAATTTAAAGTGGTAATATTCACACCCCGAAAAAAACTACTTAAATCACAAATTCCTAGATCTCTACGAAAATCTCGTAAAGATTCATTATACTTACCGATAAAATTGACACTCTACATCTCATATACGAAGACAGCGTTCTCCCACAGCTCGTTAGTGTCTATCCTTGGTTTGAATAATTATCTCATCAAGCAGCAACACGGTAGTCAGTACTTCTTAATTCTATTGCCCACGGCTTACAAGGTAATTAAATTTACGCGTTGATATTTATAAATTTTATGATAAGAATATTTTATATTTTAAATGAAATTGATGAAATAGAAATCTATTTTTGCAGAGTATTTGGTAATACAAATTACTAAATACTCTGCAAAAATAGCAAGTAATATCTAAAAATATTTTTAGGGATTTATCGACGTCTTAAAACTGTCTCACGCTTAGTTTATGTTTTGTTAGTTCATTCCTTAATGTGTATTTGAAAACTACAGACTTGTGAGATGAGAGTTTAAGCGTAACTAGTTTGTTCCCGCCGCTTAGCTTCCGTAGCTATTCGCTTCGGAATTCCTTTACTACGACTTTCAAAACTCTAAGTTATAAGAAGTTGTAGCAAAAAGTTTCGTATTATGATTTTCCCTCTTTTGCAATATTCTGGTAAAATTTTAAAACACTTTCTTCACGTCAGATATTATCGGTCCATTACAAAAACATTATTAAATATATTTATACATACTTGTAAAAAAGATAAAGGAATAAACTTTTAACAAATATTTTTGTTCGGCTTAGTATTCTTTTTGTGAAATCTAAGCCTGAATAAGTAATTTTTAACGAAAATAGTGAACAAGTAAATAATATCGTAATACAACGTCAACTGCCGTTAAATAAACTATGTTAAAATCATTCTGTTCTTGCCAGTTGAGTATCTATATAAATTCATATACATTTCTGCATTATATAATATCCTTGAAGACATTGTATTTCCCGTAAGTGAAAACGCACTGTTCATGGCTGGTCATTATCATTTACTATCAGATGAACCGATTACTGCCACACCGTAAAAAAAAGAATGGCCTTCCAAATTATGTAACTTTACATAAACTTTATCGTTCAAACTATAAATTACCATAATCAATATAAATAAATTTACTTTACCGCTCAACTTTAACATATAATATACCGGTAACTATTAACAGTGCGACTAGACTAGGGATTCTATATTGATTGAATATTTTAATGATAAGTTCATTCACATGGCTAAACGTATCAAACTTCGAACATAAAACTGTATTGATTTTATACTTAGTTTTCGAATGGTCAGAACAGGTGCAGTTACGGGCAACAATATTCAATAACCGTCTCAAGTAAAGTAAATTATTTAAAATAGTAAAGAGTACTTCCTTACCACGTTATCAGCATCAAATTTAATTACTATAAACATTTATATCCCATTGTGTTTGACTTAAATTACGATGTCATAGAACTTTCCAGACAGCGTATTCAGAGAATTAAACTATTATTATTTTTATTTTATCATTGCTATGTTTGAGATATTGATCAATTTATGTTATTGTTTAGTTGAAAAAAAAAACTTTTTTTTGAAGAAGTTTGATGGTTTTATAAAAATGAACTACTATCCTTAGTAATATTACTTGATAGTAATAGTAGTAAAGGATATATGTCGATAATAATATTCTCTGTTTGATAAGTTATGACCTTATATTCTAAAAAAGTTTCAAATTCCCTTTCAGTCTTGCATTTTGTACAACGATGTGATGCAGAGTAAATTACTGCCGCGCTCTATAAATCACTTCTTATTTTGTTGATGCTCACTAGACTTTGTTCTTTAGATGACTGTCAAATTGATCATCACTAGAATTGTCGAGGCCCAATGAGAGTGCCTTCGAAGACCGATGATACAACGAATGGAGTTTTTGTGAGGCGCAAACTTCTGTTTTTGGATTTACAATAGTTTTATATATTTTATAATTACAATGTTCATATGCATATAATTGTATATATGTATATCAATAAAAACAGATTTTATGTAGCAGTACACTGTTAGATTTATTTTCGCGCTAATGTTATAATGGCTACGGTCTACACCGCACTAAGGGTTTTATCTTAATAGGATTTCTCCAGATTATATATATATATGTAATCTACTTCTATCTCAACGAATATATTAACTTATCTACCTTAAAATAAATCTGAATAATACATTTCTAAAACGCTTTAATGTATAATAGAAGTATTTTTGCAAATTGTTTATTAAAAGGTGTAAAATTGTAGTATACTCGAAATAAAGGTTTTAAAAGTATGTAAGTACTAAACATCAAAGAAAAAGCAAATATCTTCTTCTTACTTTATGTCTCGACTGACCACTCTTAAGTGTATCTTCATACAAGTTTACTATGCATAAGGAACACTGTTATAATAATAATAATAAAATATACATAGAAGTTATGTATATTTTTGCTTTTAGACTCCCGAGGGTGTTTTTTATGCAGAAGTCATCATTTTGCTTGAAATGAATAAGTAAAAAATATTTTATCTATCCTTGGCTTCATTAATTATTTTATCAATTAGAGACAGGTATATTCGTACCTCATCACTTTATTGCTCAAACCTTAAGAAACAAAATTAAACGTTATCTTAAAAGATATCATCTATTCAATAGGTACTTATTGTTCAATCTTGGTTTCAATTTACCGTACATCCTGTTTTATCTAATTAAGTTGGCAAGGCATAATCAGTACCACATAGTTATCAAAGAATATATCATATACTAATTTATAGTTAACTTAGGTAAGGCAGTGGATCTCAAAACAATGGTAATATATCCTATGACGGCAATCTTTGTTTAATTATATTATAATATTTTATTGTATTTACGATTATTATATATTCTATTATATATGTATTTTTTACCGTCTTCACAATCAATTTTGTAAGAGTAACAAAAATTTATTACTGTCATTTTGCCCTTTAATAAAAATATACTCTAATATCTCGGACCCATATTTTATAATTTGGTAAAAGTTATAAATAATATTAAATAAAATACAGAGTATTTTAATAATAGTATATATATAAATTAATTAATTATGCCTAAATACATTTTATAAGCCATTTCGTTTAAGTGTATTCATAGATGAAAGCTATGTATCAAGGCAGAGGTTCAAAGGTGAATTATTGGCCTCATAAAACCGTTCTACGCATATTTTCCTCTGTATTTAAGGCACGTAATGTGTCTTTGATGTAACCTGTAAACTTGTAAATAAATGTAGTAATATTAATGTCAACGAGGATTGGATAACATTTTATTTATATACGCACAGATTTTTAACGTCAGATCATATGTTCCGATTTAAAGAAATGCCTAAAACAGTTTTTGGGATCTACGTTATTCCTAAGAAGAAGTAACGCTGTTCCTACTCTTCTATATGTACTCTTGTATATGTCGACTGGAGCGACCTTTACTATATTCACTAATAAGCGAGCGGAATAGAATGTCTCTTTAGCATTCCTTTGGTTACGAACCGCACACCTTACGAATTCTGCATACATTTTATCACGCCCATTGCGTGTTTAATTTTCCCTTACCCATATATTGCCCCTATAGTTATTCCAGAATAATTTCATGGATATAGTCCCATATTCGATATACACATAGAGCATCATTTTTAAGGTGTCGCTCCGTGTTCTGCCGTGTGAGTACGATGAAGTCAAAATACTCAGCCCTAAATTCTCCATTCGTATTCAATCATAAAGATGTTTTTTGCTTAAAAGAATCTCCAAACGTACGATTTTTTGGGGTTTTGTCATGATCCACTTACACGGACTCCTCACACTACTTTATCTCCTCCTTTCTGATGACGTTTTGATAAAAAAAATTTTATAATGCATTTCAAATATTATTACTATTGATTATTGATTGATAATTAATTTTCAAAACTTAATATTATTTTTTAACAAATCGCATGATTGGGTGCACAAATGTATAAGGTTTATTTTAAGTTTACAGTTCAATAAATTTTGATGAAATTGTTATTTATAAATTATGAATTTATAAATAACAATTTCATCAAAATTTAAACATAAACATTTTGTGTGCAGTAATAAATTTTCGTTTATCGTCAGTATTTAACTCGTTTGACGAGGATTTCTATACAAACTATTCGGAATCTTTGATTCGTCATATATATCGCTATAAATTAGAATGTTAGCAGTGAAAGCTGAAGAAAAAAATATTTATAGCAAAACATTTAGTTGATAATTTTCTGCTTTTGTAAGTATGAAACTTAAAAAAACATCTAAATTAATATTTGTGTCATATAATTTGATATTTCTTATATATGAGAACTGTAATAATACCTAAATAAGTTCACGTATAGTTTTTGCATATTAGTAAACTATTTTATCTTAATGATCTGTCCATGAAGGTTAACAATTTCGTCGTCTATAAACTATGAAATTAAAATGCTAAAATGACGTGGCCAACGTTTTCCCACAGATAGTTCTTCTCTATACTTGGCTTGGTTTATTACTTATTCAAGCAAAAGCACTGGCAATAGCTGTCTATTTTATTGTTTAAACCATACATGAGATAAAGTAAGCTTTGCATAAAGACAATTGACTTAAAATGAATACTATATATATTTAATAGTTTTTATTTGAAGTAATATCGTTATTTATTATCATCACAGTTACTTATTCGCACTAGATTTGTATGAAAATATAATTTTAATTCTATAAATTTAAGTAAGAAATGGTTTATTTAGAAAAAAAAATCAATGTAATAAAAACATAGGTAATTGTCAAATAAAAACGTATCTTTGAATTTATTAAAACAAAATACTTGAATGTTATTTTTTAATTTATTGTGACATTTGTATGTTATTATAACGTTTTTAATTTTAAAATTAACTAATTTAAAAGTTTATAAAATTTCCATTATAAATATCTATAAAACAAACTCTTAAAACAAATTATTAAATCGCTCCCAAGACTGTAAATTATTATTAATAATCTAATATAGTATAATTGTTATTATAGCCAAACACATTTAGTCCTACTAGATATTTAGTACTTACTATGGATTTATGTAGTAAAGCTGTGATGTGATAATTGCGTATCTAACCCAGAATTACAGCAACGTAGCAATACCACCCTATATCTAGATACGAAATACTCCTTTGTCATTTTTATATTGTGTACTTTTTTATGGTGTTTTGTGAACTGCCTGTACATATAATTAAATTAAAAATTTCAAATAGCCTTTGCTTGAACTTACTAAATAGTACATGCATTTTTAATTAAAATTAAAATATGACATATATCAAATAAAAAATCGCAATAATAATGACGATGCAGGAACAAGGATTCCATAAAAGGGAATGGCGTCAAGTCGGCGCCGAAGTGTCGATTCAGCAGCTTTATGGACCTCTGTAACGTTCATTGGGAACGCTGTGATTTATAACGAATTCAATATAACACAGAAGTCAGTATGTGGCACAATACACCTTTTTATTTTAATTAAATACTATTGTAATAATGTTAGCAATTAGTGTTTGTCTTCACTCGAACAAGAAAATCTTTTACTTAATACAATAGTAATTAGCTAATTATATCACGACCTAGAAATAAAAAGATATTACCAGATTATAAGAGTAATTAGGCTGAGAAACGCCTTTTCTCTTATTTAGGTATTCTTTTAATTCACTTTTGTTATTCAACGAGGCTATATCAGTAGATAGTATTAGTAAAAAAAACATCTAGGAGCAAAATAATTACATTTTATATCGGCACTTTGCCACATCAGAATAAAGCACATTTTGTTACACTTTAATGTAAAGATTAAATATTACAAATCATACACATACAAATTATAATTATTACACATTTGTCATAATACGTTTATTAATATTTAAGAAAACATGTTTGATATTTGTGGAAATGATATATTACGCGGTATACAAATTATACAATGTTGTACACAATTTTAATATCTATATTATTTGAAATTATTAAATAAAGAATGTATGTACAGTAAAATGTACATACGTATATTTTTATTATATTAACTATTTCTTTATGTTAATATGGATATTTTTTATTGTTTGGTTTGGTATTGTGTTTTAAAAATAAAAATAATATTTTAGATTACATCAAATATTATATATTTTAATAGCAGCGACAATTAAATTTATAATATTTCTTTTAACGTAGAATGAAATCTTTTTTTATCTTGAATAATATATTTTATAAGTATAGTTATAATATTTTAGTTCCGACATGCCAGTTCTTCTGAAACAATTTTGTAAGATATTTAACTCCTAAGAATCTTATTCTTCTTCTCCCACTTGAATCTAAAAGTGTTTTTTTATGTATTTTAAACTTCTTACATTTTTTCATTAATATTTGTGTTATATTTATAAGTAAATGATCTTTACGGTTTTTTTTAAATAATTTTCTACATATCTTCTTCCATATATTTCAGGATTTTATTAAAGTGTATCGCTTCACTAAATTGATAAAGCAACTTAATCGACAATGTAGTTGAGGCCGGGTCGACTTACATTAATGTCGTTAAAGCTTTTGTAAAATATTGCAAACATTTGCGCTTTTTACTCTGTACAATGAAATATACTTTCAAAGCAAACGTTTTTAATCTGAAACAATTTTAATTTTAAACAATTATAAAAATGAAAACTAATTACAGCTTTAAATAGTAATTTAAACAGTATGAAAAATTATAACACTTTTTACCAGTAAAAGGCACTTTGACTATAGACCTGTATATTTGTTTGTAACTGATTTCAGCAGATATATTCCGTAGTTTTAAGTCGTTTCACACTGTTGTATTCCGTGACACAATCTACAAATGGGAATGTTTCTGTAAATAAACACTGTATTTTGGTAGTTTGGTTGAATACTGACATTTTAATATGTTAATTTTAAATTTCGACGTGATTTTATAAAATATTTTTCCGACATTATTACAAATAATGTCCCGTGTTTTATTTAATTTCATGCTTTGTTTTTATTTTAATCATATATAAATACAATAAACAATATCTTATAGATCATCTTATAGCTAGAGATTCCATAAAAATATATAATAATTAGTGGAGACGGCTGCTGCAAAAAACGAACTTTCGTAAAAGGTGCTTTGACCGAGATGAAAACCACATACACTAATAACACACAAAACGTTGTTTATTTTTTCTTTATTAGACATTCTTTACTCAAACAATGACATAGATAAATGTAAAATAATTATCACATGTTACATATACGCTCACAGAGCATAAAAAAAAATATTGTATTCCGAATACAGTAACGTTAGTAAAGAATAGCTAATTAGCAGACTCTTTCGATTAATTGGGGTTCTGACAAACATCTTTCGTCAACACTATTTGTCTATCCGTACTTTAAGAATGATAAAGAAAGCGGTACTGTTGCCAAAAAAAACTTTCACTGCCCTAAAAGACTTTACCCGGTATCTAAATAATTAGATTATCTCTGGCACTTGGCCAAAACCTTAAGCGCAGTTTGTTAGAATGACTTATATATATATAGAAGCAAATTTAACCAACTCAAACATAATAAATACGATAAAAAATACAATAATAATTCAATGTTGGTAAAACATTCTTAAGTTAATATTATTTCCTATTCTACTCTGTTTTTAAATAGTTTATCTATTAAATTTTTAAGTTTATCTATTTAAAACTATTGTTTTTGAATAATTCAAAAACAATAGTTTTAAAATCAATATATTCAAATCAGTTATTTAATCTAGAAGTTACATAATCTCAATAAACAATAAAAATCTTTTTTCCAGCGACAATAAAATCTATAGAAATGAAAAATAATAATTAATACTTTTTCACTAATTACAAATTTGTAATGTATAATGTTATAAATTTTAAGAATTAATTGATTGAAAACAGAAAATGTATCGATATTCTACTTAGTCCGTTTTATGCGGGGGTGGACTTAACTTTAACAGAGTGTAAATTAATTCGACTACTTAGGATTTTATAGAAACTAACTTCTAATTGAAGGATAGGGTCGGTCGGGTCGTAACTTGATTATCGGATAAGTCTCATTGGACTTCTTTTAACATTCCGTAACATTTTAAGGAGAATAAATATAATAATACAGATTACTTCATTTTTATTTTTTCACTGAAGACATCATTTATATATGAAAAATTTTCCTAAACAATTATTTACTATGTCATTAATGACAAATAAGACGAAGTCTTCATAATATGGTATTAATAACTTTTTAACAAAATTATTGTTAATGAAAATTATCTCTTAGCTGTGATTTTGGACCCTGCGTTGATAAAATACGAGTATGTACATAATGATTTTTATATACATAAAAAAAATTCCAAAGGGAATAAATAGGTTGTGTTTTATCTGCGATGTGATCTAGGTTTACGAGTAGTCACGTCACGTTAAAAGATATATTTATCTGTTCCCAAGTCTCCCATAATGTTCAATAATTGCATACTCAGATATAGACAAAATTACATTTACAGTTCATGTTTATAAAATAGTCAATAAATAAAATCACTTCACTATTATAAGACACAAAAATATTATCAAATATCTCTTCTGTATTTATTTATGTATGATTTTCATAACAAATGTTTTATTTATACTAAAGACGTATTTTATGTTTTTTAAACTGTTTATCACCTGTACTGACGTATGTCATGACACAATACGTACAGAATCCAGCCAGATGTTAAGAAAGCGTAATTTACTAAATGGAGGCCAATGACTCAATGACCTACTTAGTTAAGTCTGTCGGACGATATAACGTCCAGACATATTATGATACATTAAGCTTAGCTATAAAGATATTTGATTTGAACCGCCATTTACAAATTAATGAAATTTATTACTTCAAAATGTTTTCATTGTCTTTACTATTATTTGTAAAAGAACTTTTCTAAATTTTATACTATTTAAACATAATATATAACTTTATACAGTTAAACGTTGACTTCGTAAATTTAAACTCTGTATATAAAAAACTTAATACATGAAGTTAAGTTATGTGCGAGGTCACTGTGCGGCTGCACGTTCCGAGATATTATTATCCAGCATCTTTGCATAATATAAGCATTTAACAGAGACGAAACAATCTTGATGAACCTTCCTCGAAAGTTTTAGTTCTTATGAAGATTCAGATGAAGATAAAGAATAATAATTTGAATCATGTAAGAAAAAAAATACTCATACAATAACATAGTTTCTCAAACAAATGGCCCACTCAAACGTACTTAAGAAAAAAAACAGATCTTTCACAAGATTCCATAATTTCGAAACACGGACATTAAAAAGTGTATTTACCATTCTTTCCATTCTTTTTGTGTCACTTTCGAGAGGTATCATATCTGAAATTCGATCTGTCGCAGTAAAAGACAGCGGATAAAACTGAACCACTAATACTGTTACTGTGATATCTTTTAATCCAAAGAATAGTAAAAGTAAGAATTAAAATAAACTTTTTGGCGCATATAGAATAATATCGTATTTTCACGAAAACGCCTATCTTATCGCCTATTCATTCAGATATTTTATTCAAAACTAATCCGAAAACAAAATACCCAAAATTTTCAAAAGACATTAATAACAATTATGACTCTAAAAGAAGTAAAGATTCTCTTGATTCTACTGAGACCTAAGATATGGGACCGGTAGTGTCCAATACCGAATCCTAGAATACGTCAAAGCAATCATGAATAATTAATAAAATTAATAGCAATATTAAACTTTTTAACTTGACTTAAAAATCCATTTCAGGTTATGCGAATCCAGTTACCATAGAAAATATGAACAATATGTTTTGTGTTGTATAATATGTTGTTGTTGATGTAAAAAGAAAAGCCGTTAAACCTTCTCCCTTCAAACTGTAATCTATCAGGTGCCTATACTCAAAATATATTTTCACATCATGGTAGTGCAAGCATGGCAGTATTAATAAATTTTTGAAATATTTTGAACATTTAACCAGAGAGTTAAAAAAATCCTTACAAACTTTTTCTTTTTTTGATAAAGTTTGTTTTGTCATTAATTATTCTGTTGAACAGAAATCCACCTTTGCAAAAGAAGTAAACTGAAAAACGCAAGACTTACAGCGCAAATTTGCAAATAACTTGGTAAGATTTAATATTAAATTTTATAAATACACGTGTTTATTATCAGATTGGATGAATATAAAAGGGTCAAATAATTATTAAATATCATATTAATTTGTATTTAATACTTTACACCTTCATTCGTAGGAGTCACAAAAAGCACACATTATTACAATCCCAGAGATGTATTTCTCTGTCACAGCTGGTTGAGATTTAAGCTGTCCAATTTATAAAAACACATAAAATATTAATGTGTCTTTAATAAGGATTCTGTAGGTTGACAGAATATGAGAACTTAAGCTCGAAATGTTAATGTTTTTCGCATTATAAAAGCAGATGAACAATTTTTTCTGAAAATTCTGCCTAAGAACTCTATAAGTCCGTATATATGAACGTAATAGGTATTTTAAAATAGTATGATAAATATACAATATTGTATTTTGTGCAAATGTAATTAAATGTTAACAGGCAAAGCGACCTGTTCGTGTCATTAACGACGTCAATAATGTCGCATTGCGTTGTGTGCAGTCGGTGTTTCCGTATCTATATGAAATAAATAATATTTTAATGATATATTCCCAGAATTTTGGAAATATTGTTACTGTCTTGGATGTTACGAACAGGATCAGACAATATTAGTTTACATTTACAAAATAACTATCGAAATGCTTGTAATAAAGATAAATTTTTAAGTTCTCAAATAACAATTAATTGTGGAGTTAATTTGATATTTGTTAGTGTTTCTCTAGAATATCTGCCATATTACACATTCTTATCGTTAACAGTTAATATGGATTGACAACCGTAAAGGCAAGCTGTGAAGTAAAGAGGTGATTATGGCAATTACAAATCAATATTATTGTCTTCCAAAACTCGATAAACTTATTATCTTCTCTGAGTAAGTTTGATAGTCGGTTAGCTGTTTCAATATCCTCCAGTAATAACTGAATTTATATCTGATCTGATAATTGGAATTGAATTTGGTCGGAACAACGTTATCTTGTTTGCAATCTTTATAATTCCTATTAAGAGCGTTTGTTCGTTTCATTAAGATTAATATAATATTCATCAGATTTTTTTTATATAGAATAGTTTAATCTTCATGCAGTTAGTTGTGTAAAAAATTGTTATCGGAATACAGATAAAAAACTTGAGAAATCCATATTGAAGTATATGTATGTACCTATATATATATTTTTTGTTAAAGCTAATGAATAATTAAAGTCCCTAAATATTTGTAAGTAATTATTCTCATTAAACATGAACTATTCAAGCCTTTCTTCAATAAGACAAAATATTTGCAGTCAAGTAATCTTCAGTTCACAAAAAGGGGTAGCATTTCTGGACTTAGCATATCTGTCTTCTAATAAAATACTTTGAAATATATGAGATAATAAAATAATGCATAACAAATAGAAATTTCAAAAAACCATAAAAAAAGGTAGAGAGCATAAATAAATGTTATGCAAAACAAATAATCTGAATATATTTAAAACCATTTACAGAGCATATTGTATTTTAAATCTATAAAAATGAACTAATCACTCTGACGTCATCACATCCCTAGTGATCCCGTTGTGACCGGCTTACGTCAATTTGTATAATTTATCAAATAATCAACGAATGTTTATTGAAACTGACTCTAAATATATATTAGCCGCGATGCCATTATAACTACGAAACTGAGTTTTTCACGATCGTAAACTCGAATACCATCTGTGCAGCCCTGAGCGACTTGAGATATAAGTGTGTGTAGTTACATATAATATGTACACAAAGAAACCTCTATACTCAGGTATCTAAATAAAAATATATCACTTTATTAACATTCTACTGTTACTTATATTATAGTATTCATAATACGATTCTGGAACAATAGTGTAAAAATTACAATTCCTCACCGAAATTTTTTTTTTAATTTATTATTCTTTGTTATAAAATTAATAATAAATAAAACGCTGTCAATGTTATAAGGCGATTATAATCAAAGTCTTCAACATACGAGTAGTTTGACGAGTGTCAAGAATTAGAGAATTTAGATTTATGATTTGTATACATATCAATAAAGATTTTTATTATTAATAATAATATTTTACTCTCAATGTTTTGCAGATTTTGTCCGCCAAGGACAATTTTAATTTATACTAAATGGCGAACCTTAAAAACTAGTAATTTAAACAAGGATTAATACTAAATAGAAGAAAACAGCCTCGACGATAACGTCATATTTTTAATTAAAATTTAGAAACATCAAAACAGTTATTGTCAGTTAACCACGAGAGATAGAAACATGCTATTTTGGAAGTCTTTGCAGTATTTTTGTAGATCTACAATTATCTAGTGCATTACTTCAGTGTATATCATCTGAATTACATGACTCACGCGAGTAAATCTCCCAGCAAGTGAGATTTATTACGACAGCGCGACCTCTTTAACAATAATTATTATATTTCAGACAATTTACATAATACGTTCTTTAAGAATCACACCTTTAATGAAAACTGTACATAAATACGTCCAACAGATTTTAAGAAAATCAATTATATACAAATAGACAGCTTTTGAGGACTTTTTTTATATAATATATAGATATATTAATCACTATGGATTATCAGTCACGAAGCTGAGATGACGAAAATTTTTATTAAACAATTTCGTCCCTCAAAACTTTATCAAAGTTGAGTGTTGAGTGTTTAAGAATTAATTAACCATAACTAATTCTCAAACCTGGTTTTGAGATAATAGTAATTGATTTAGTAGAAACAACTTTAACTTACTTGGGATTGTTTAAACTAAAGTTATTATCTAATGTTTGAACATCATCTACTTATCTATTTCATTCTGTACATTAGTTTCGATTGAATGTACAAAGTTTAATATTATTTTAAAAAATAAATTTAAGATGATGATAGTGAGTACATAATGAAGTGATTAAATATTTATTTTTTAATTTTAAAACATTAATCACCGTAAAATAAATATGATAAGTAAAAACATGGTAGATAAAACTTATTGTAAATAATTATGTTTGTGCATGGTGTCTGGTGACGTCAGATTAAGGATAACACCTCTATTGTTTAAGTTTGATTAATGTTACTGACTGGTTTCAAAATAACAAAAGCGGGTGTTCAAGTTGGACTCTACACAAATTGATTGTAAGATCCTTTATGATTTACAAAATTCTTATTTTAAATTAGTGTTATCTTATTGTAGAAGTGGAGTGGTGTGTCAATTTCAGTCTTTAAAACCAAATTTATTATGTAATTTTTTTTTATATAGTAATGCTCGAAACATTAGTATTTACTCGTATTTTATTTGACATAAATGTAGGTACGAAAGTGATGAAAATATGTAAACTGTTATTTTCTTGGATTTCTATATAAATAAATCTAACTTTACATCTACTTGTTTCTATTACTTACCATTTTTTTCACCCTAAGGTTGTTTGGAAGAAATCGCCATTTGGCGATAAGACCGCCTTTTGTATGTTCCCAATGTTTGTTTTTTTTCAACTTTTATTTTATTTCATTTCTTGTGGTTTACCATAAAGTATTTATAAATAAATAAAAATATGAAAATTATTAATCTAGCATTTTATTTTAATCATAACAAGATAAGGGAATCAAATAAAGATACCTATCGAATGGAATTCAGAATAAATCTTCGTTAGAAGTTACGCAATACGCGAAGTTTACACAGTGTGCTCTTTGCCTACGCAAACTGGAATTAGTGAGTTTACTTTGCAGGGTCCTTAAGAAGTCTCGCAATTAGTTCAAGGGTTTAAAACATACCTGCTTTAGAAATATCTTTACTGTTGTCATATTTATCTACAGTTTTACAGTTTTTCTATTACAAACTCATAACTTAAAAATGACATTTTTTTTATAAATAAAGATTTTAATTGGTTCAAATTTAATATTACAAGAAGTGCATTATGTGTTTATATTAAGTATATGAGAATTAAACTCAAAGTCAAAGTATTTCTTTATGGTTTTAAATAGACACATATTGTACTTATGAAATTTAAAACTTAATTGTTCCAAAGGAAAGTTCAGTGAAGAAGAACCGACAGTTAACTCCATGGATACTCCTGTCATTACTAGTATAAGGGCAATTAGTATATAGATTATTAAACAACGTAACAATTATGATTATTAATACTATGACTTAAGTTTAATAATATAAATATTTAAATTTACGCACACTTTGATACTTTTAAAATTGTAACAGATAACATAATAACTGCTTAATTTATTTTAAAAACATAATATACTTATAGTTAATCAATAAATTACTTATTCTTTGTTATTTTTACTAAACGTTATGTTAGGTCTACCATTATTTTTTTTGTACTAGTTTAAGCATTAATGCCTTGATTAGACAGATATAAACTACCTTCCATCTCTTTCTCGGATAAAGGCGATAACAAATGTCCTTATTTAATTGCCAATCTAAATGTACATATGTATCAAATATGTCGCTTTGTTGAAATATTAAAACAAATGTATCAAAAACAAAAATCCATTTAACATCTTAGTTTCAGAAATACTCGATGTAAAACAACTTTTAATTGGAAACGCTCCAAAAAATTGGAGCTGGCTGACGACAACGTTTAGACTATGTTTCCATTAAAATTCAAGTATTTTACGTACATACCTTTGTTACAAAAGATTGTGCTTTGTTTCGATAAATTAAATTACGTTCCTATTTTTCAATGAAATGCATTTTTGTTTTTCCTAAAAGTCTTAAAGTCTCATGTAAATCATACATACGATTAAGAATTTCTTATATACGAGGGGCAGCTATATGCTGGTAGATAAAATAAGTAGATTGGAACCGATATCACCGGTGATGCTGTCATGGCCAGTAGGGCTAAAAGCAGAGACATACACAAAAAAAACAATTGGAACCGATACGTTTATTTTTGTTAATAATATAACAATATAGGTAAGGTTTACTTTTATTATAACGATATGTTTTTCCTAACATACTTTGAACATTTTTTTTTACTATTGACATACAATATACAATCTGTTTACAACCAAAAGCTACACTTTAAATTTAATCAAACTTACAAAAAATTTAATATTAGACAAAATTTATTTCACAATACACGAGCTACACTGTATTTAAATATTGCTGGAATCTTCGCTCCATATTATGCATAATGTTCTCGTCTCAAACTATGCAGTTTAAGTTAACTTTATATTATTTGAAAAGTATTCAGCATAACACAGTTAACTAAAATCATTAAAAATGATGTAGAACATTTGTATTTGTTCTGATATACTTATAAAATAACGCAAAAAAAATAATTAAAATACCTGTTAAGTATCACAAAAAATATCTAAATTCAAAGGACATTTTAAAAACATAAGAATAAAATTTCATAGCTACTTTTTTTTATTTGAAGAACGGAATTAGTATCGCTAACCCAGAAAATTTTAATTAAACACGTTTTATGTAGTAAAATAATTATTTTTATATTTACTAGATAAAAGTAATAAATTATAATGAAGCGGTAACTTATACTGGTAGTTAACAATTCCATTATGGCCGAAGCTAAATCGAGTATCAAAAATATAATAAACATGTAAAAAATTGCTGGTTGAATTGTTTTTTCAAATGAAAAACGAATTTATTAAGCGGGTACAGTCTTGCACCGTTCACATTTTATTTTATCTCGAATTTTACAATGTAACAACCAGGTGTCATGAATCTAAATATTAAGTAGTTTTATACATTTTACTACATTATTATTACATTTTCCTCCCTATCTCCCTTTATTGTAAAATAGTATTTCTATGTAAATCTTTAATAATCTTTTGTCTATTTAATCTTTGTGAAATTCCAACAAACATAAAACTGAACTCTATATAAGAGGGCTAATCTTTTAGAAATTCCTTCACAACGATCTGTTCAAATTTAGTTTAAAAAGCATGTACTAACAATAATTTTGCAGTTGTTGTTTGTAATTTATAAATTTAAGTGCATAGAATCAACCCTAGAATGCTTTAGCTTTAAGTAATGGTTCAGAAAATGTAACATTATTTAATGATGTCACGTTCAATGTTACGAAGATATATTTTTAGTAGCTTATTCCCTACCGCTTCGCTAGGCATACTATTAATTTGGATGTGAACTTAGGTTGCCATGGTAACTTTGTCATATTATCCGTTGTCATCGTAATCGTTGCTATAGAGACGAAGCTTCTTAGCATTCCATGGATTCACCGTGCGGGTGCCGGGCCCAACGCTTTGCAAGAAAAGGAGCGCAAACAATGCCTGGGACTTGCGACCCAGGTATAGGTTTAAGGGGCCCCTTTACTATGCGCATACACGCTCACCTTCACTGTTCATGCTCCTCTCCCTACCTAACCAAATATCGTAAGAACCTACTAAAGCTGCCTTTGAAATACGTTCCAGAAATGAACTGATGATCGTTCTAGAAAAGCCGAGATCCTTAAATAAATTGTAGAGAGATTTTGCTGTTGTACCTCTTGCTCCTACTTCTACAGCGTACAAATCAACTATAAATTTATTCCTGATCAGTTCGTTACATAGTTCGTAATACTTGTTAACCTTAAATGTATGATCTTTGGGTATATTTGTTTCCCAGGGTACAGTAAGCTCCACAAGTATAACGCGCCTCAGTTGTTTTGAGTACAGGAATAAGTCCGGCCGAGATGACGAAACACAAACATCCCCGGGGATTTTGTATTGCCTTTTATACGTGTCCATCATGAGAGTCTAATCAGGAGACGCGTCTAAGATGGAATAAGGTTATAGTTTTGATTTTTTGAACGAACCTACCTTTACAAACTCCACTGATATTTTGGTAGTTGTTATACCCCTCTGCACTCTTGCTACAGAAAGACTAACCGCTTCTCGTATGATTTCTAATACTTTATCGTGGCGACGGGAGTATTCACCTCTATTTAAAAGTACCCTACACCCTACTAGCAAGTGTTTCGCGGTTCCTACTACCTCCCCACAGATGTTGCAAGATTTTTCGGTGGCATTGCCCCATCTTACTAAGTTACTTTGATCTGGGAGTCATTTGGAATGCGTTAAGATAAAATTAATGAATAATGCTGGACCAATCATAAAGCAGGGTGCGCCATCTCAAAGCTAGTGGAATACAAAAATCTCCTATGGTCACCCATTCATTTCGCAATTCTAAGCTCATCGCATGCAACCGGTAATTATCGTTTTCATCTTGTCGAATAAAGAATTTTATAATTTTTAAGTCTTGTTCTTTCCTACTTGATCCTAGCCCTGCTTTATTTATTTGAGCATAAATCATAAATTGTTTATGGAATTTATTGAATAGAGTTCCGATGGTTTCTTTAATTTTAACCCAAAATTGGGTCGGTCTCTAAATAAGGTAGAAGAGTCCGCTGGATGCGCTAACCCGAGCCATGACATCAATGTTCTTATGACGCTTGCATCTAACTTCAACAAAAGGGTCTTATTGATATCTTAAACGAGGAAAGGCCAATTGAGACATGATGTTAAATAATTATCATATATCCAAGTCTTTTTGATGTTACTTATTGGTTGATTGTCTACCTTTTTTAGAGCATTCAAAAAGCTATCGAGTATTATATCTAACGATGGAGAGCGCCCTTGGTAATCGATTTTTTAGCCAAAGAATTTGAACGTAGCTGCGTCGGTAATTGTAGTATAACGCACTTACCGCCTATTATAAGACCCAGATCGTAAGAGGTATATCTGGTGTTCCGCCTACCCAGAAATAGACTGTAGCATTTATTGGGTTTTGTACTCAATCCGTCCGTCCAAACATAGAAATCCTCCACAACATTTAAAAGTAGCTGACATCATTTTGGTTTACGCGTCAGTATCACGAGATCGTCTGCAAATGCTAGTATGGATTCTGTGTATTTATTGTTAAACTTAAACCGATAACCCCATTTCTTTTCGTGTTTAATTAATTTATCTATTAAAATATTGATGACTATGTTAAATATTATTGGAGAAATACAACAGCCTTGAAATAAACCTATGTTGTAATTTAATGGTTTGGAATGATTTTCATTTGTGATTATAGATAATTTTAATTTTGAATAATATGATGCAATCATGTTACTAACTAACGTTGGAAAGTTATACCACCTTAGCGCGAACTTCATCAGTTCAGTCAGACCTGAAAGCGTTCTCTAAGTCTATCCAACACTTACCCCTGCGTTAAGTGTAAAGCTCCTACAGGTTTAAAAGCCCTACGTCACAAAATAAGTACCTATGTAAAATTTTAAGTTAATCGGACAGATGGTTTCGGAGATCTCGTGATGAGTCAATGAGTGGTATATCGCTTATTGAGCAAAGCGAGGGGAGTGAGTGGAGCGTTCTATGTAAGTCTTTTTGCATACCATGTCCAGGGTTGGCATGAAAACGGCTTTAGGGATCTTCATGAAATTTTTCACATTTATAGCGATGGTTAATGCGATGGTTTATAAAAAAAAGTAAAAAAAAACTCATGTCGTTGAGGGATAAAAACCAAAAATGACCATCCCATAGACTTTAATGTAAAAAAAATCGTTTTGGGATATTTGATTATTCTATATTTTTTGCCTGTCGGTTTCAGCTTTGAATGCTTAATTGAAGATGGGTTACTCGCGACGCTCATTTCGCCGAACTCTACCAAGATTTTGTTGGCACAGCGAAACAAAATCAAGGTCCGGTTCGCGCCCCTAGTTTATATATGAACTCGTATATATAGATAATTCATGATGAATATAATTTTATTATATCCTATTATATTTAGATAATTTAATATCCATATTAATCAATACGATCAAGCTTTGGTTTCATAAAACAATATTAATACTTATAAATAAGTGATTTATGACAGCGGACCCAATCGATTTTACTAATAAATCTGTTAAGACACCTTGTCTTACCTTATAAAGAAAAGACTAGCAAATATGTATCGGAATATTATAAAACTACATTAATAATAATGGGCAAATTGCGTTATGTACGCACTGCACTGCACTGCACTATGTATCTTATAATTTAAGAATTAGTTTTTAATATTTCGTTTGAATGAATGTAAATAATAAATGTAATGTACTTTAGTTTACACGATTCAACAACATCTAAGGTAGTGTTTCATAGGAAGAACTCATTTTGTTTTTAATAAATATGAAGGTAGAAAAATAAGCTATCGTTTTATAAATGTAATGTAACGATTTTGGTATAATAATGTTTATCTTAGTGGTGGCGCCAAAAACACAATTCTAGTAACCTTCGACACGCTCACCGGGGAGCAGTAAATTGTAGAAATGTGTTACTCGCAAGGGTAATAGGAGTAAATAGGACACCATGCGTGCACCAACCTCAGAATCCAGGGCAGCTCCAGCCAGATAATTCAGGAAGGTCGACGGCGCGTAACGGTTAAAGTTCAAACACGCAGGCTAGTTCTACAGACATCCTATAACACTCGCGGTCACGATTTGGCACTACCACTTAATGGCGGGAGACTATAACAATGTCTCTTCACGATCCTGTAGTGCAATACTCAAAATTCGGGCGGTAAGCTGGAGTTGTAGGGCTTCATCCTCTGCCGATGCGATTAATGCTGTATCCAATACTTGACCGACCGACCGACCGAATGACCGGGTGCCGTAGTTGGCGCTGGTGTGCATGTTTAAGGAAGAGTGAAGGAAATGGCTTGCGATGTCACATATAATTAACTCATTCACTATTATGAATATAAAGCCACAAGGTGCCGTTACCACTTAGCTTTTACTACGCGCATTTAAAGGCCTATGAAGTTAATTTACCATTATAATATCTATCTATATATCTAGAAGTAAAATTCAGATTTAAGTAATAAAATAGCCAAACAAAGCATTCAGTGTGTACATAGGCTGCGCAACCCTCGCCGAATCTGAAGAATCCTATCCCAACCTAGAAAATAATAGATATTAAAATAAAAATATGTTGTATACTAACACATGTTCATTTTTGCATATGACAGTCAGAGATCCCCCTGAGTCCCTACCACAAGTTCGGACCCTGCCATCTCCTGAAATAACTTGATTATAACTTTAAGGTAAACCTCTCTTGACATATCACATTCATGAGAATTTTCACTGTTATATCATGTAATAATATGGTAGAAGAAAGAGTAATTTGAAATTCAATTTCAATTAATATTTACCCGGTTTTTGTTGCTTGTGAACTAAAAAATGTAGTCTACTGAATAAAATAGTAACCTTAAAGAAGATAAGCTTTCCATAGTAACGTATTAGCTTGAGACCTAAGACTTTGTGCTGGTTAAAATATTTTATTGATAACTTTTGAATAGAAATCTTTTATCAAAATTATGTCATGTATGAAATGTATTTTAAATAAGGTACTAGCATCAATACTTGGACAAACCCTTCGCTGCCTTGGAATAAAATATCTTTTAACTTATTCTGTTATAGAATTAAAAGAAAGAAAGAAAATATTAACAATAACATTATATATTATGTCAGCAGCAAATCTATTCAATACATCTATACCATACCATGCAATAAGAAACTAAAGTCATATTGCTGAGTAATTGTAAAACGCCTGAATAATACATGGTGTTAATTAATGCATTTTACAGATATTTGTTGGAAATATTGATTAATTCACATGTAAGTATTTGAGTTATGAGTATTATATTAAGTGTTATATTTTAATATATAGTCAGATAAAGAGAGATATGAAGTACTTATATTAATCTAAGTGATAATTTATATAATATTACGTTAATATTATTACTTTTGTGATTAGTGCAATTATTCTCAAAGTGCATTAGTTATAGGCTACCATTAAGTACTAATTATCTTATTAGATTACAAATTAATTACTAAGAAGGAAATATATAAATATTATTTGATATATATCAGTTGCGACACATGTATATATTTTTTAATTTTGAATTTTCAATGTAAGCGGTGTTCAAAAGGATAAGTCCGGAGATTAATAGATTCACATTAATTTGAGTAAAGTTTCAGGAACTTTTTCCGTTTACGGAAACTCGGCTTTAAGACAAGTATAACCCGTTAAATTGATTCTTTCAATTCCTTATGTTACCATGTTTGATAATTCATTAAATACACATTGGAGAACTTTCTATATATTCTCTTGGATTTTCTTTGCAATTTTCTTTATAATGTTGATCATAATTATGTTTATCTAAACTGCAACAGAAAGAGGACATTCTTTTTTGAGCATGTATGTATATTTCTTTGGCAAGTTTTGTAAGCTAAAGTTTTTAATTTGAGAAGTCATAAGATTCGTCTTAATAGATACTATGTGTAACAAAGTTTTTTATTATAAATATTTTTTTCTTAGTAATTTGAGTCGTCAATAATTTGAATCATAGAAGAAACGATAGTGTAATTGTAATTATATATAAATATTTTATTAGGTTACTAAAAAAATATAAGTTTGAGTAGTATTTCCACAAGAAGTGTATAATTAAATTTCTGTAAAGAGAGCATATCTTTTAAGTTATTAGCAATAAAATTCAAACAAGCTATCAAAACTACTCTCTTATTATACAAAAAAAAACATTGTTATAACAGTCAATCTAACATCAGAGCATTTTCAAAAGACTTCGAAGTTGTCTTTGAAAGTTCATTTCGCATTCATGAGCTGGGCCGCGTGGCTTCAATCATAATATTGTATTGAATATCAAAGATACTGGATTGTCTCATTTTTACATAGAACAAAATACGAAAATGAAGACTCAATGTCCTTTAGCAGATTCTTTTTGAATTTAATTATAAATTATTTTTAAATATTCGTTGAAAGTGCCTTTGATTACATCATTATACACAAAAACAAAATTTACTTTCTCCTAGCAAGAAATAAGTAGACGTATATTTAAAATAGAAAGGAAGGCCATTCCCAGTGGTAACACATTTTTTTTTAAATTCTGTTTAATATCAAATGATATCTATGTAGATTACGCAATCTGTGTCGGTTGGCAAAGAAGTTTCATTTAAATTTATTCTATATCTTGTTCGTTTATAGGTCATAATTATGGCAGTGCTAAAGATTTTAATGCAGCCAATCGGTAGAAATGGCATAGCAGGCGACGTAGCAGACATGAAGTTTCTTATAAACAAAATTGACGTCAGGTATTAGTTAAAATAACTCTTTGAAACAGACTCCATGATGAAGGCTTCACAAGAGGTACAGCAATACACACAGACAAGTCAATAAATTTAGCCTTTTTTTTGGGTTTTCGACAATTACACACACATCCTCACACAGGTAAATGCTCTGTTTTATTTTATATAAAATAAAACCGACAATTGATTAGGAAATTCATTATATTTATTTATTTTTCAAATAATGCGTTCAATGACGATGACAAATTTTTCATTTCATTGAATTGAATTTGAAACAAACCATTACCTGTTAAATAAACCTCAGTTTTTTGATAACAAAGATAACTTTGACAACATTTTCACAAACCAATTATTTCATAGGCGTATATTATTGTTGGACTGGTTGCTGAATTTTAATTAAAATGAGGAAATATTGTAAAATGTCAAGTATAAATCCGAAATTGCTATTAAAGTTTTTTTACTTCTGATCATCTCCCTAATAGATCATCATATATCTTTGATATTTTATATCTTTGATAAAAAGACTAAATGCTGTATTTTTTTAGTTTGTTACAACACCTTAATTTTTGGAACTAGGGGACGGTTTTAAAAACATTTTTAATTTTGCTAGTCCATTTATTTAAATCAATATTAACAAAATTCCTTTGAAAAAAAAAAACAAAATTTTGGGTTGAATCTGTACTTTTGAAGTAATGTTCTTATCCTAAGGCCTTTTTGCAATCAACCTGCACAGATTCAGGGATAATAGTTAGTTTGTTACCAATTTCAAATGATATGACATGATTTGATTTATATTATAAGTATTGTATTTATCGAAACAAAAAAACAAAATTTTGTTAAATTATGGCAAGTTTTAAGAGTTTATCCAGAGGCCTCGTAGGTTACCTAGGTGGTAGAGCTTAGTTGTAGTATTTGACTGCAGCTCGTATTGGCATGACTCGAGCGGGGAAGGAACACCCTCTCACAGAAGATCGAAGTATAGTAATCAAATTCATTTGGTTGTCTTCCGTTCACTTCATACTTAACGCCATCCACTACCACCATGAAATGGCGCAGCCGGCTTTATTGTTTTTCACGTTGACGCAGATTTCTCAACCTAGCGATGCGTACCTATTGTACCCCGGGTATAAACTAGAACATCATTTTATACCACAGGCCGGGGTATCTATATTCGTAAGGGAGGGGATATCTTCTACCGACGCCTTCAGATTTTTGAAGGACTCTGCTGCACGTGGACATGGACAATCACGTCAGAGTCTACGCGTGCCTCTACAGATGTTATAGTGGTAATGCAGAAACGAATCAACTCTTGGGCATTGTCCAGACAAAGATCGACGACCTGCCTTCGCAGACTCCCTTCGCCAAAGTTGTAGTCTTTGGGGACTGCAACACGTACAATACCGATTGGTTAGGGTCACGTGCCACACCGACTACGTGTTGAGATCTGTGCTTAACTTTTGCTCCGCCAAATGGTGGCAATTGGTCATTGCGGTTTTTTTTGCATTCTGCCTACGGGCACCGTTTTGTTTCCCTCCCAATGATCCTAATGACTGTGCTCCGGTTGTAACTAATGTGATACTACAGACAATGGAGTTATTTGTAACAAATTCTGTGATAGGCAACATTAGGTGACAGATTGCGACCTGGGTTTGACGTGTCTGTCGGGGCTATAGAAATTGGCAAATGGCAATACGTTTTTTTTAAGTATTTTAATTGTTGCTACCGCTAGCCAGCCAGTTTCGTACAGTAATCTATAAATGTCTCTTAGTTTTTATTGTCATAATATGTTTTATTGAATCTATGCCTAATTTAGTATTCAAATTTAATTTTAATTCTGTTCTAGTTTGCAAGTATATCGAGCATGCCAGGAGGATGTTTATAATCGATGAAATAACATGTAACTTTGGTAGAGTTAAGATATAAAGTGGTAATATTCACACTTCATTAAAACTCGTAAACCCAAATTCATACACCTTATTTGTTAAGGTTGAAACGATTAATTACACTTCCTGTAAAATTGAAACCCAATATGTCATTTAATCTTTTAAACTACTATACTAAAATTACGAAGCCAGCGTTTTCCCACAGCTCGTTAGTGTCTGTCCTTGGCTTGATTAATTATCTCATCAAGCAGCAACACGGTAATCAGTACCTCTAAATTTCATTGCTCACAGCTTACAACGTAACTAAGTTTACGCGTTAAGATAAAAATATTTTTTATTTTATATATATTGAATAGATTAACAGGGTATCGTTTTTATAATATTTAGTTATTTGCGAGCAACAACTAAAAAGTTTTCTAGGATTTATTAACGTCTTAAAATTGTACTACACTTATTTTAGGTTTCGTTACTTCATTCCTTAATGTACCTTTGAAACCCGCAAACTTGAGAGATAAGAGTTTAAGCGTAACTAGTTGGTTCCCGCCGCTTAGCTTTCGTAGCTATTCGGGTCGGAATTTCTTTACTTCATTCAAAGCTACAATTTACAAGTTCTAACAAAAGTTTTGTATTAAGGTTTTCCTTTCCATCCTGTTTGAATATTCTGGTAAAATTTTAAGATGCTGTTTTCATGGGAGATAATATAATATGTCTATAACGCTGAAAACTGTTATGTTTTTTTTATTCCGTTGTATTTCTTTTGTGAAATATAAACCTATATTTGCATTTTTCATCCGAAATAATATAATACAAAATAATAAAAGTGCTAAATTAATTGTAATTTGTTGCTATTAAATCAATTATATAAAAACTGTAAAATAATTGCTAATTATATCTCTATAAATTTAAACAAGTTCCCGCATGTATGTAAGAACATCACTAAAGGTTTTCTCTTTTTGTTCTTGTATCAGATATGAGAAAAAAAAACATGTAAAAAAAATAATATTTAATTTGTATTTAGTTAAGTTTGATAATTCTGATATGATATGTCAGATCTGCTGACAGTGCAGTGACTTATTATATTGCCGAAATGTTATAAATTCAACATAAAAATGTTTTTTTTATTGAGTAAAAAATCACGGTCAGAACTCGAACTTGCGACCTTCGGGAAACTGTCCTGTCGTTCTATCTACCGTTTTTCTCCACCGATAACTTAATTAGCAGTGCGACTGGGCTAAATTTCTATAATAATTTAAAATTTAACTCAATTTTAACATGGCTAAACGTATCTAACACAATTTTAAACACATCACTGTATTTAATTTTATGAGTAGTTTGTGAAGCGACCGATGTCATAAAACTTGTACTTTCAGAGCAAGTAAAGTTGCAGGCAACATCTAGTATTCAAAGTAAATTATTTAAAATAATAAAAGTTACATATACCATACACTAAAATGTTCTAAAAGCACATGTCCTAACTACATTCTCGGCAAAAAAATTAATTATTATAAAAATTTTAATCCTATTAATTTTGACTTACACTTGGAGGTGATAAAACATTCCAGATAGCATTTATGTATTTATTTAGAAAATTATACAACTATAATTTTATTTTATTATAATATAACCAATATTTTAGACACCGATAAATTAAAGTTATTGTTTAAATAAAAGTAATGTTATTAAAAAGATATAATTGTGTATAACACTGAAATGGTAATTCGTTTGCACAGATTAATCTCAGGAACTATCGAATATATAAAAAAAAAACTTTTTCTCATTTATTGAAGGCATTTGATGGTTTTATAATATTGCACTACAATCTTCTATAGTACTAATAGTATTAGGATATTGTTACGGAGTTACAATGAATTAATGTACAGTAAACTGCTTCAGGGAGACTTTTTAGTTTATTTTTGCCTTTTTCTTTCTAATTATTTTTACCCAACTTCACCAGGAGGGTATTGTTTTTTAACATTTATGTATATATATATATATATATATATATATATGTATATTTTCTTCCCTTAGCATACTAACCGAATTTCCTAGCGATATTAATTACGATTATTTATCGATATAATATTTTTATATGATTGTCAAAATTATTGAACGAAAATATTAAGAAATACTTGTTTATTATAAAAAAGAAACAATATTATAACAATCTATATAAAATTATATTTAAAAAGACTTAGGAGTTATCTTTGAAAGTTCATTACACATTCCTGAGCAGGGCCGCGTGTCTTCAATCAAAATAATATACAAGTACTCAATGTAAAAGATAACGGATTATCTTGACTATTGCGGTGCAATGGGCGCAAATGTCCTTCCGTGAGTCGATTCTATTAGAATAAAATTACTTATTATGTATCAATGTTTATTGAATATACTTTATTATTGTACAATATGACAAAATTTTCACTCACAGTTCATGTGATATTGGGAAGTAAGTAATAAAAATAGAACCTTAATTGAAGTATCAGTATTATCTATGGTAATCCTAATAAGGCTGTCTCTGGATGTGATGGACCTATCAGTCGGATAACAACAAAAACAAAATAAATTTTGAGCAAGTTGTAACAGGTTTAGCAAGGAAACGGGTAATAATAAAAAAACTAATGAGTAGATATTTAATAATTCCATGAAGTATTTTCAGAAGCCTCAGTATAACCAAGCCGCTACTTCCTTTGATGTTTTAATTAAAAAGCAATAGAATTGAAATGAAAATACGAAGTCTGTTTAGAAATTTAATTATTTCAATTCAATTAATTATTTATTGTGTTCTTCCAATTTTAAAACTAATATTAAAACAAAGATCAAGATCAATAGATAGTGCTAGACTCATATTATTATTATATTATTTTCAAATACTTAAAAGTTGAGAAGTCTTTAAAACTAATTTCCCAAGGATTAAATTTATTGTTTATACTCGTATAATTAAAATAAATAAATATAATATAAAATATTTTATTCAGGAGAGTAATTTATTATTTCTTAATGGATCTGATATGTTTATTAAAAAAATATACTGATGTGTAATATTGCATTTAGTCTTTCATTTTCAAGTGTACTTTATATACATAAATGTATATGCCATTCAACTATGCATTTCTGAAAAAAGTGTGGATTAATGATAATAAGTTAAAGTGAGTAGTAAAAGATAATAAACATGTAAAAAAGATGAAAAAAGTTTAAGTTTTTAAAGTATTTTTATTACGTTGAAATTACCAGTAAGTATATGTCTCATTAGTAACTTCTATATTTTGTATATTTTTACCCAAATGAAGCAAAAAAAAAAACAAACAAAAAACAATTACTTTAAAACGGTTTAAATTACTTGGAATCGTGTTTGTAGCATCATTGCGAGCGAAGATCTCATTTGTGGACGTTGATTGTTTTCAATTAATACAAATGAACATGAAACGGTTAACGATGGAACAATTGGAACGTGATACAATATAATTAAATAATCTGCTACTCTAATAATATGCTATTAAGCATTTGAATATTTTTTAGGATCAACATAGGATCAATTTAACCAAATCTCCTTTTCATCATAAATTTATCAGGTGTTACGTTTTTTTGATTATCACAAAAAGTATTTTTTTTTAAGGATTATTCGTAGAAAAATACTTTCTAACCGCCGATGTGAAATATAATGTCAATAACATAATCTCTCATTTGTTCTTAAATTTATCGGCTGTTTAAAAATCATAGCCATTATTAGTTTTAAGCTTTGCAGATTTAGCTTAGGGTTAGAGATCGTTGGGTATAATGTAATAATTTTTCACATCTCTCTTTTTTCCTTGCAACAATACTGTACAATAGTACAGTGCTTACAAAAATAATAGACACAAAGTTTGTATTTTTTCCATCCTCAATTAACAGGTAAGTTAGTCTTAAATTTATATTTTTCTTTGTAAGGAGGAAGAGGACAAACGAGCTGGTCATTAATGACAAGTGATTAATTACCACTGCCCACGAACTCTTGCAACATGCAAGGAATCGCAAGAGAGGAAGAGAGGAAGAGGAGAGGAATCGCATTCAACTAAGAAAAAGAATTTTAGTATCGAAGGTTACACTTACAAATTGATACATATTTGTTCACATTACGTAATTGTATACAACTACCATTATTCATACGATGTATCTGCGTCTGCAATTCCTGTAGCTAATTAAGATATTTTTTATATTTAACAACATTATCTAACAAAAATATAATTTACTTGATTATCAAAAGGGTCTGTTGCGTAAAAGTTTTCGAATCTCTAATAGAGGGTAACAATCTTCTCGTTAAAAAAGTTCCAGTTTGAGGGCCTCGTTTAACTACTTCAAATTTGGATCATGAAGTTATTTTAATTTAGTTTTTAGTCTAAGCTAACTACGGTTATTTTTATCTGGTCAATTAACACCAAATTATTTAATGGCCATTCAAAAGTTAAAATAGAAATGAAAAAACGAAATAAGAAAAATTTTAACATTCTTGATTCACAAAAGTGATGTTATTGGGAATTAAGACTAAATAAGTCTTGCCAAACATGCCAAACATGCCAACACATGGCTTTGAATTATTAATAAGAATATGATCATAAAAATATTTTTTAAACAAATATATTGTGATAAATCATTTAAATAAAAAAAACTTCGTAATATAAGAGGAACATCTATATTCATAAGTATTGCAATAAATACAGTAATTTGTTTGGAAAACGTGTAGTCTTAAGGACATGAGCACTTAGTATACTAAATGTATACACTGCACAAAAATCAAGAGAAAAATAAATGTCATCTTAACACTATTAAATTCAGTTCTATTAACACTTTGAGTTCAATCAGGGTATAACAAACTTAGTTCTAGTATCTCTTTTAAAAGTTGTATTTCAAAGTTCAACTTATGTCATGAATGTTTATATAGGAATACAGGAAAACAAATTTATTTATTATACAAGTTTTCATAGCGATTTTAGTTTTAGTTGTAAAGCAACAATATGGCGTCGTATTAATCACCCTGACCGCTCGTAATTAGGGCTTGAGAGCTGACCTTTATGATTTATTGCATAATTATAATTGGATCAGTCTGTGAAAGGTTTAACCCACTTTAAATAAAATATTTTCACTAAATCTACAGCAAGAACATTACAATAGAAATCTATTAGTTGAAAGATGTAAAGGTGTTTTTAATTATTACTATATTGTTTTCGTATAGAAAGAATGTACAAAATATACTATGATACCACCAAGACATACAAGACAAATAAGATATACAAGATAAATCTGTTAACTGTACATATATAATATATTTTTAATAATATTTAAAACAAATGAAATAAAATATAAATTATTTTACAATTCAATCATGGAAACAAAAAAATGCCATAATAATTATTATCTGAGGAGATAATAATTATAATTAAATTTTTCTGATTTTATTTGATAAACAATAATACCCAACCAAATAACGAGATCTATAACATGAAATACTATATATATTGTGAAGAGTTCCAAACTACAAACGGGGATATTCAACAATTAAGCTTTAGAAAGCGTATCCTTCTTTTGTGAGGTCTAAGCTCACTGTTGAATCTTGATATAAATTTCTCAATTTTAATTGCAGTTTATGAAGTTTATGAGACACTTATGAGAAAATAATATTTATTATTAGTCACTCTAAGTAATATTTTAAGCTGTGTTTACATAACCTATTTAGTTTTGATAAGGTTGTATTAGTGGTGACATGTGGTATTTGTGAACAATCATTATTGATTATAATTTGCAATTTGTATTCAATTATAACACCACGAGACACGTAATGTGTTGGATAATTCATTATCTAAAGTATAGGAGAGCATTATATAATGGAGACTGTGGTAAAATGAATTAGTTGATTATATTAAATTATCTATTATTATCTCGCTTATATTGTTAAATTAGATCCTGGTTTACATTTAATAGTTTGGTTCAGTATGTTCTATGTGCATTATTATGTTTATAATTATGGTTATTTAAAACTATTAACCTATAAACGACCTTTAAGTCTAGAGTATTTTCAGTCTAAAAAAATAAATTAAATATACTAATCTATTAAATCTTTTTAAAATAAAATTATGCTTATAACATGTAAATTACGAGTATAAATAGTGAAACTTGATATACCTGTAGGATGTCATCCCGATAAGGTTTATTATTCAATGTATCAATGAGATGGTAACAAACCAGCGTTAGAAGTGACGTAAGTTAGTCCTGTATATAGTCAGTCGTATAATAAGGACAAATCCTTGGAATGTGTCTAACTATCGTTTTTCGTTTTATTCCCGCGCTTAAAAAGGCGGTAGAAACGTTGTTCCTTACTTTGTCCTCGCCGCTTAAGGGTCGATGAGCAAGTCTTAATGGCAGATGAAACTATAGTTTTAAAAATACATTTACATAATAATATAAATCTGATGAAATATATATCATAACCTAAGTAAGTAAGTTTGTCCATAATATAAATAACAAAAATATATAATTTCATCTATGAAGAGATGCTTATTTTTTCAAATCATGTTTTTATCATGAGAATTAATTTTTTTTTTGAAGATTTAATATATCTTTAATGACTATAAATATGTTTTTTAATTAAACGTATGTAACATTGGAACATAACAATTACTCATTTTGAATTTACCAACAATGTATCTCATATTATGTCAAATCCCATTTCATAGTCCTGATTAAGGCTTTGTACCCACAGGGTGCATTTGTGAGGCGCTACGTGATGTGAATCTATATGAAACCTACGTCATGCTCTGACATGGGCTGATATTATTATGGTCTCAGAAGCTACGTAATTCGGTTAAGGTTTAGAAGGATTCGTAGGGGCCCGTATTCTCTAGATAGACACTCTTAGACCCTATGTAATTTTATAATATTTAAAAGTATCGCACCCATTGATACTAGATAATAATGTTATTTACGTAATGTTAACCATCTATCTTGTATTTTTTTTTATTATATTTTTTTCGGTAAATAAGCAGATATAAAAAAAATAAAACTAATAACGAAGGAATCCATTTAACCTAACGAGAAATTATTAAATAAACGTTGGTAAAGTTAAAAATTAATATAAAGTTTACAAAGTAGAGTGCACTTTGATACTTTGGTAAATTAACTATTACGTCAATTTAAAGATTGTTTTTCGTTCTATAACTGTTTGATCAGTTCGGTTTCAATATCCGTTTAAATAAATTAAGTCATAAATTCCGATTGCACTTTTTATATATTTTTATATTTTTTGCATGTTTCGAGTTCTTTTTGATGATTTTACAAATAAAATACATAACAATTTTCTATTTGCTTTGATATCGAGCAAAAAATGTTTATGCGAAATATTTTTTTGTTTATTAAAAATATTGTAGAACGATTCATGCAGTTCTTCTTTGCAGTTAGTTTACTTACACATTATACTTGAGTTATACTTGCTCTGTATTCGTTATTTATTTTGTCTTATAAATGTCGTCCTCACATTACTCTCACGGTCTTATTAAAATTAACCGATTTAAAATTTCTCATGCATAAAGCTTTTTGTAAATGACTGCTTCCTTAAGAAAATGTAAACATTATATATCTACAGCGTACAGTAGCGATGTAACAGCTATCTACTTTAAAACATAATTTCTATTAATTTAAAGTTATCTTGTGTATTAATAAAGTATACCAACTATATATTGTGCAAGTTAAGATCTAAATTAAAATGTCTTGAATATTATAGTAGTTCCGGGAAGGATTGTTCCAACTTTTCCCATTTAGTCGACGACTATTGCTTCGAGGATAGGAACTTTTATCTGTAGATTATACAGTTTAACTGCATACCACTATAATGTAAACCTTTTCAGTGTTTCACTGAGGACATTTATTATAATTTCCTTTTATTAATTAACTTATGTTAAAAAATATTATTTAAAATTCTAATAAGATATAAATTGTTTTTCAAAGTACAACCTTCACCTATTTTTTTAGTTAATTTTTTGTTTTAGTATAACATGCGAAATATTGAATTATCCTTTGAAGACATTAAAAGTCGCCAAAACGACAAACATATATGGATTTAAAAAAAATACTTAACAGGCTATTTTCTGGGCGTTCATATATTGAGTAACAGTATTTGTTATAATACTGGTCAGTATCGTATTGGTGATACATTATTTATATCATATATTATATATATTTATCAAATACACTGAACAAGTCCGCTAGTTATATCAAACAGTCATAGAACACACTTCCTATTTTAAATAATACAAATGTTATTCATAATTTTATATTTGATTAAAGAAAAAGACATTAATATTAATTGTCGATTACTAAAAGAAAAGACGCCTTTTTAAATTGTTTTCATTCACAATCCATAACTATCAGCCACAACATTTTTGTATCCATGTTACGTAACTCCATAAAGTTTCGACACTTCAATTTAAGGCTTTGGCTTCACTTAACCTTTGTGTGGTGAAAATCTACTTTGGTACAGAATCACGGTAGTCAGTTTTTCTCAATTCTAGTGCTCATTGCTTACAACGTAACTAAATTTTAGAGCATCTTATACGGCAGATTTTTTTTCCGAATTGTATTTTTTTTAAATTTCAATCGTTTAGTCAAACTTGATAGCTCTGATGTTACATGGTAGACATAACTATAAATAATGGATACTGTACACCACTGGGTAATTGTTATAAATTAAACATACTAAAAATTTATTTAATTAAATTAAAAATAGTAAATTTAATAAATTGTCGTATCCTTATGAGGTAGGATGGATCGCTAGTTTTAAAGTAAAATATAACCTAAATATATTATACCTTCATTTCTTTTTACTACCTGCGCCCTACTATTCTTAAAGACGTCATATTTCTCGAAGGTGACAACCAATTTACAAATCTCCTTATGCTGCCGATCTTCATGAGCGACCATTATCGTTTACTATCCAGAGGGACGTTTAATGCCACACCGTAAAAAAAGAATGGTCTTCCAATTTGTGTAACTTTATATAGACTTCGTCATTTATACTAAAAATAATTATAATTTAGATAATATCACCACATAGTATCATCATTAATCATATAGGATACTTTTAAACAAACATAGACACACCTATTAATTCTTAATTTATATTGAACGGAGAATTCATTGTTATGGCAGGGACTCAATATAATAAACATAACATGGCTAGACGTATCTAATACCATCAACAAATTGAAGTAATGAATAATTCATGCAATGACTGGTTTCATTAAACTGGTACTGACTGAACAAATAAAGTTGCAGGAAAGTATTAGTATTCAATAGTGAAGTAAAGTAAATTGTTTCAAAATTGCGAAACGCTACATTAAGATAATATACCATACATTAAAATATTTAAAAGCACAGTTCTCGACTACGTTTTCAACAATAAATTTTATTAAATATTATTACTATCATAATTTATATTCCATTGTTTTTGACTTAAATTATGATGTGATAAAACTTTCCAGATAGCGTTTTTGCATTAAGAGAATTAAACTATTATGACTTTCGTCGTGGCTGTGTTTCAGACATTGATAAATTTATGTTATCGTAAATGTATTGTATTATTTTTAAAGTAATAAAATAGAAATAAAGATTTTTTTATTTGAACACATGAATCCCAGGAGCTATCAGAAATATTACACATATTACTGATAGCTAAATATTATTTACGAAGGTTGATGATTTTATAATATTGCACTACAATCCTTAGTACTGCCACCAAAAAGCTAATATTAAGCTTACAATGATCAAATAAATGTAATTGTATATACATATACTCGTACAAGTAACTGTGTTAGATTTTTTTATTATAATACTTTATATAGCAGTACACCGTTGGATTTAATTTAGCACTGATGTAATAATCGCTTAGATCTACACTGCGCTGAGAATTTTATCTTAATTGGATTACATCATATTATAAGTATAGATCATCTACCTCAGTGAATATATCAACTTATCTATCGCAAATTTAATATGAGCCATACATTTCTAACACGCCTTAATATATAATAAAAGTATTTTTATGCAACTTCTTAATTCAGAGGTGTTAAATTTAAGCATACTCGACGTAAATGTATTGAAATGTATGAGAACTAAACATGACGCAAGGAACAAATATATTATCTAAGTCTTCTTACTTTATGTCCCGACTGACCATTCTCAAGTGTATCTTCATAAAAGTTTACTATGCAGCAGGAACTCTGTTATAATAATAAAAACTTCTATGTATATTTTTGTTCTTAGACTCCCGAGGGTGTATTTTTGCAGAAGTCTACATTTTGCTTGAAATTAATATGTAGAAACTTTTCTGACTGCGTAAACAGATATTATTCGAATCGAGATAGTCTTTCATATATACGTTTTTAAAAAGGAGTAGATCATTATAATTAACTATCTTATCAAGCAGAGCCACGTTAATCCGTACCTCATTATTTTATTGCTCAAACATTCTAACGCAAAATTAACCGTTGGCATAAAAAATAGATATTCAAAAGGTATTCAGTGATCAACGTTGGTTTTATTAAATTAAAAGTTGAGGTCAGTGTCACTTGATTATTAACGGGTAAAAGGTACATATAATTAAATTAGTAAAGTCAGTTGATGGGGGGCAAGTAACCGAAATTGCAACAATTTTTGACAATCGGCGTTGTGCTCAAAAAATACGAAAGATTTTATAATATTACATATTATTTAAGTTTAGTAATTACGACTATTCTCCATGTATTTCATACCGTTTCCACATTTAATTCGTAAACGAAAATGAATTCTAGAAATGGTTGAAAAATAAAATAATTAATTCCACTGTCCTATTGAATTAATAAACATAGTCTAATATCCCGGATCCGTATATATATTTGGTAATACGTAAAACAAATTTATAATATTAAATAAGAGAAAACATATAATAACAACAATATATTTCAATCATTAATTATGTGTAAATAAACATATTTAAAAAAAAAATTGTTAAGTGTAGTCATAGATGAAGGCTATGTATCAAAGTAGATGTTGGATGGTGAATTATTGGCGAATATTGGTGAATTATTATAGTAAAACCGTCCTACGCAAATTTTCCTCCGCATTCAAGGCACGTAATGTAACCTGTAAGCTTGACGCGTAACAATTTATAAACATAGTAATATTAATGTCAATGAGGATTGAATAACATTTCATAGACGCTCACACCTTAACAATACGCTTTGATTTATTGAACTGCCAAAAATAGTATTCAGGTACATACATTCAGGTACTTAGACGTAAGTAAAAGTAATCCTTGACTTATTCCTAATCTTCAAATTCCATATTAGAATCGTGCCAAGTGGAGCGGCCTTTCCTATATACACTAATAAGCGGGATAAATTGTCTCTTTAATATAAGAGCACACGTTACGAAATCCGCATACATTCTATCACATACATTGCGAGTAACAAGTTCGTTCAAGTACATATTAAGTCCCTATAGGTTTTCCAGAATAATTGTATGGATATCGCCTCACACTCGATACGCACAAAGCATCATTTTCAACGTGTCGCTCCATTTTCTGCGGTGTTAGGACGATAAAGTCAAATCATTCAACCCTTACTTCCTCATTTCTATTCCATTATATTGGTTAGCTTTTTTATTATATTTTATAAAGACTTTCGTTTTTAAAAAAATGGTAATTTTATTATGTTATTTGCCACTTGCTTATTTTATTGTACACTTTAGTTTTAGCGGAACTTCTAGAAAGGATTGAGGTTTGACTGAAAGGATTGACGATTGACTGAAAAAATTGATGCTCGATTGAAAAGATTGCCCTTTTATGCATTATATAAATTGGTATTTACGACTATGGATTTGTGACTTCAAAAAGTCGCAGCGCCGGTGCCTTTGTACGAGTTTCCTGTCAGGTCACCGATCACACTTCAATGCATGTTCTTCTTATAGTAGTTTGTAAGATATCAAACTGATAAAAAAAAATTGTTCTTCTATTTATCTCGAAAAACGTCATTTATATATTTAAAACATCAGTCATTTATTCATAAATATCTGTTTTGATATTTATAAATAAATAATCTTTACGTTAATTACGTTAGCTATAGACGTAGAGTCGAAAAAAAACCAAAACTGATTTAAAACTAATTTTAATTATAATAAGAACTTATTAATTAATACAAAGTATGACCTACTCGATGTAAATACAAAAAATAATGAATTAATTATTACATAAATAAACTTATATTCTAATAAAAATGCAATTATGCTTTCCGTCGCGATGACGCAAAACACATTCTGTTCACATGAAAGTAAATTCCAATCAGCGATCCTGGAGTAGGTGTACATAAATCCTCCATTCTCGGATCAGCAACTATTTTAGAACGTTGAGACAAAATGTCGCTGGCATCTTCTTACTGTGTGTTGGCGTCCCTTCTTCTTAAAATTGTTCACCGATATTGTCATTTGAGGTAGATGAAGTAGTAATTTTTTTAGGTTCCTTGGTTTTTCGTAGCTTGTAGCATTATTTCCAAACACAATTATAAGTGCACTTGCACTCAATATGAAGACGGAAAACGGTATTGTAGTATGGTAGATTGTATGACGATTAAATTTCTCTAGTTGTAAGGGGTTTTCTTTAATTATTTTATCTTGAAGTGAATCTTCCATCCATGAAGTTCTTGTAAGTTTATCGAATTTAGGTTGAGATGAGTAGGAATCTCAATATGATTCGTAGGATTAAATGGTATTTGCATCAATTTTAATGGTTGACCTTTTGTTTCATCACTATTATTCAGTGCATTCAATATTGAGTGCATTCGTACTCAATATTAAATAAGTCGGCATTAGTCAGTTGGTCTAGCGATAGTATTATGTCATTTGGTGTTGGATTTTCGACTTTTACATATCCACGGTTACAAATCACGTTAGTAATACATTCGTGTAAAATACAGTTGCAAATTAATTTTTCCTTAATAAAAACACCTTCCTAAAAACTTCTCCGTCCTGAGAGTTTATGGAGATACAAATAAATTCTGAGGTTCCAGCCGGTAAAAATTTAGGTTACAAGAATTATACATGATAGGATTAGAGCCTGTACAAGTAATTCGATTTCAATTTTTGATTTCATTTTTAGAAGTAAATTTTTGCCATTTGGTTAATAAATTTAGTCCTATTAGTCCGTCAAAATACTCATGAAATTTATAGACAAACAGTTTAATGCAATGGTAGAATACAAGGCGATCAACCCGAGGCTTCTTTGGGTTCGCTTTAAGCTGGGGATAACAAGAGTATTCTTGTTAGCCGTGTATGCGCCAGTATCCTCAGCTCAAATGAGCGAGCTCGAGGAGTTTTGGGAGAACGCCAGGGATGTTCTAAGTAGTGTCAGAGATAATGAAAAGTTGATAGTATGTGAATATATGAATGGATGGGTTGGAACCGCGCGAAGTAGTTACGAAAGCGTGCTAGGCAAATACGATGATAGGAGGGTAAATGAGGCTGGAAAGGTTATTTTGGAATTTTGTGAGAGAAATTTGTTTGTGGCAAACACGATGTTTGATCACAAACAAATTCACATGTACACATGGGAGCGAGCGGAAGAAAGAAATATGATTGATTTATTCCTAGTGGACCAGCGTATTCGAAGTCAAGTTATGGACACGCGAGTGTTCAGAGGTACTGATCTGGGAAAAGGACCACTATCTAGTCGTTGCTAAAATAAGAAGTCTATTTGCAGGTTGGCGCAGCCGCACGACGTGTCGTGACGTGTGTGACGAAGCTTGGCGTCAAATTATCGCATAAGAAGCTGGAAGCTTCAAGATCCACCGATCAGAGAGGAATATCAAGAAAGGGTTTCCAAGAAGCTTGAAAGCTGTGATTCTGGAAATGAAAGTGTTGAAGTATGCTGACAGAACCTTAGGAATGGTATGGTGAAAATAGCGACAGAAGTATGTGGTAAGAGGAAAAGAGGTTTTACTAAAAAGCGTAATGAATGGTGGGATGATCAAGTGCAAGATGCTGTAAAGTTAAAGAAGAAAGCAAAGTAAAAGCAAGTAATTGACTTTAAGGTCACCTACTTTCACTCCCATGTCACTGTCTTTCACGCCTTGGAGACAACTATCCAAATACCAATTGAACAATCAAGCTGACATAGCGCAACCTTGCTTAACACCCAATTGGATGTCTCGGTGAAGCGTTCGCCTTTACCCCACCGGGTCGAAATAAGTAAAAAGGAAAAAATATTTTAGGTTATATAACTTTTACCAAATGCGTCACTGTCATTTCAAGGGTTAGTATGTAAGTTTTCCAGTATGTAAAGGTTAAATAACTATTCTCAGTAGAAATAAAGCTACACCAAGTTCAATGTATCAAAAAATTACATCGAAAATATTGAAAATATTAAAATTGACATACCTTGAAATGTACGTCCGCGTCTCCCGTGTCGTTGATTGGCACTGGTGGTGGCGTGATCTCTGAGTTACCGGCGAGTGATATACGGCTATCTTTTTCGAACACATTAAAACTATTGGGTTCGGGATTACCCCGCTTTCGCGTTTACCCCCCTTTCCCCTTATCAAATTTAAAATTGTTAAAAGAATATTGTTTTTATAACGTTTAGTTTTACTTTCATTTACAGTTCCAGTTACATCTACAGTTATAGCCAATTTAGAATATCTTAAGAGTAATTTGTAGTATGATTAAAAACAAACTAATATAAAAATATATAAGGAGGAAATGAGACTTGCCAAGTAAAATTTGTAATCAAGTCTAATAGCTAGAGACTGGCCGCTTGGGACGTAACAATTTCATTACAAGATTGCTTGTTATAGTTATTCACCGCGATTTACGATTTCAATGGCCTTCACTTATTTTTTTAAAGTACAGTTTTAAAGAGTAAAAAAAGAACTGTACTTAAATTACACACAACCATTACTTTTGGTTTGTTATAATATTAATATATCATATTCTATAAATGTCTCAATATTTTAATTTTATCAAAGCGGGTTCTTTAATCCCAGTTAAGATATCTTTGTTACCAAAAATAATTTTGTCAAAAATTTTCAAAAGTGTAATACAATATCATTAAATACATATTTTTATGACTTAGTCTTGTTTGGCATTGATGAAATTTTAAATGATTGTTTACAAAGGTTCTTGATTTATAATTGATGACCGTCTTGGAAGTCATCTTCACTAAGTATAAGTATCTTGGTTAACTTTATCTTGTCTATTACTTCAGGGTCGCTATTCTTATTAATACTGATAGGGCAATAAAATTTAGTCTTTGTCTATTCCTATAAAAAATAAACAAAGTCAATATCCTAATAATACCATTTTGATATTTAAAATGCAATGGTTATCAAAAGATGTATACAGTTTTAATAGTTTCATCTGTTCAATAAGATCACATGACCTCACACTAGTGGTGTCTGCCACCGTTGTCTTTTTTTATAGTTAGCCTTAAAAGCTTCTTTGATACTACATTTTAATCCAGTATATTAGCGAATTTTATTATATAGTGTTTTTTTTATATTCATAAAGTATTTAAACAAAGGGAATAAACAGGCTGTATTCTACGTGCGACGTGGCATTTAGTTTTACGAACAGTCACGGCGCATTAAAAGATAATATATACTCGTATTTACTGGTTCCCGGCTATTACATAATGTTCGATAATTGCATACTTAGACAAAGACAAAAAGATATTTACAGTCCATGTTTATAAGTTATTCAATAAACAAAATCACATCACTATGATAAGATACTGAAATATCTTAAAAATCAGATCTACATATTATAATCATGTATGATTTTCATTAAAATTTACATTTATATTAAAGACGCATTCTGGGTCTCTTTCATTTATTAAATATAATATATAATTATGTATCTAATACCAAGCTAGATGATAGCAAAATGTAATTTATTAAATGGAAACACAATGAGCCAAAGTAGTTGAGTCTGTGGGACGATGTAGCGTCCAGACTGCTTTGAGATACATTGCCCTCGGCAATAACGATGTTTGATATAAACTAAAATTTTCAACTTCATAAAATGAACAATTACAAAATGTATTATTTGCCTTTATTAATAATTGTAAAATGTCAAGTGCCAAGTAGAAATTTTATAATATTCTTATAAAATTTCTGCAGTTTTAACTAACTTAATAAAATGCATAAGTTTTACTGTTAAATTTTGATTTAGTAACTTCAATAATGTATTTGTATGTCTTCAGATGTTTTGAGTTCAAATTATTTAAAATTAGCGATACTAGTTATCAAACATAATGTTACTTGAAATATTTGTTTTATTTTTACTTTCATATTTGAAAAGTGCACTTTTTAATCAATACAAATAAGGCAATAACATAATCTCGACACTGCGACAACTGATGTGTATAAATCAGATAAGTACAGATCAATTAACTCCAGTAGCTATATACCAGTCTATAGCGTTCATTAAGAATTCACTGATATAGATGTCAAGTTTATCCGTATATCATAAGCAGTGTATTCACGGAACAGTATTTCGTTTGTTTTGTACCACTAGATATTCTTTCATAACCGTGTTTGTTTGTTTTTTAAGTAAAATCTTTAGTATACTTAGCTAATTATAATAAATCGACAGATTTTCCGAATAAATTGATTTAGTTACAAAAAACTTTTCTACTTAATTTAACTTAATCTATAAATCTGATATGAAAAAAAGATAATTGCTATTGCAAAAAAAGTCGTAAAACTGTAGCTAATATCAAAATAATGATAGTACTTTATAAGATGAGTTCTTCCCGTAATTATTGTGATTAGGATAAGTCAAATACTTATGAATCTATTATATAAAAATGAATCGCAAAATGTGTTTGTAAGCGCATAACTCAACAACGCATGGACCAATCTTAACAATTCTTTTTTTAAAATGTTCCTTAAAGCCCAAGGATGGTTCTGACGGCGAGAAAAATTCGAATAATTTCCAGGAAAACCCTAAAAGAGTCCTTTTCTTTTTCCTATACAAATATTTTCTAACTAAATGTAGAGTCAATTTAAACTGTATTGCTATTCAATAAAGTTCATATTAAATTACAAGCATTCATTATTGTCTAAACAATGTAGGTGTGTTGCTAACGCCGAAGAGTCAATTCGCGCTTTATTGTCGCTGCACAAAGTTCAAATTCAATCAAATGTGCGTTCACGCAAAAGTGATAAAATCGTGACCCGACCAAATTGAAAAGTCAAAAAATGTAAGAGCTATGGATTTGATTGGCCTCGGAATATTCTTTCTTTTGTTTTAGTTTCGGAATGCGACATAAATTGTCATCAGTTTTCACGTCATTGCATCTGTCAAACAAATCGCTTTAAAAAGCCTATATAATATTTAATAATTAATTTTAATTGTTTTATATCGTGTTTTATGCAAAGTGTTTTAATACCTGTGATTAATAATTATTGCATGTGACATTATTTAGGTAAGTATATTCGATATGCCTTCTATAAGACGAAGTAATTTAGGTAGAAGAACCCGAAATGCTACAAACCAAACTAATTACCGATCTTATCATACTGCACAAGAACGTGACGGCGGAAATAAATGTGAAAGAATTAGTATATCGAGAATGCGGGCAGCGAGGGCGAGAGATTCAACTAATAATCGCGAAAGTTTGAATCGAGCTGCTTTCAATTACGATTTGTCAATTGACTACAGTAACCACCAATGTATTACTATTGGATCTATGAACTTGGTTTGCTCTCATTGTAAGGCATTTAAATACAAAAATGATGCCAATGGATTGTGTTTCACAAATGGGAAAGTGAAATTGATACCATTGGATCCACCACCAGAGTCATTGTACTCATTGGTTTCAGGAATAGAACCAGATTCCATACACTTTTTGTCAAATATCCAACAATATAATAATTGCTTTCAAATGACGTCATTTGGGGCAACAAACTTAGTTCGGGAAAATTTCATGCCAACTTTTAAGGTATGTATTATAGCAGTTATCATTATTATTTTAATGAACAAAATTTCCTGTTAACTAAGTAAATATGTGTCATTAACCTTCAGTTCCCTAGACCCCAACACATATATTACTTAGTCATAATATTATTTGGTGATTCAGTATTAGCAACACTTTAATTATTTTGAAACACAATATAAATATTTGATGATGGATATTAGTTACAAATAATTATTACATATTGACATACCTAAGCATATCAATTATTATTTGGTGATTCAAATTAGGAGACAGATATATTTTTTAGGAACAAATATTATTTATATTTGGCAAAAATCATTTTTTTTATTTACAGATACAAGGAAAAATATATCATAGAGCAGGTTCACTGTTACCAGTGTCAGATAGCAAATAGAAATTGCTGCAAATTTATTTCATGGGCAATTCACCACAAGAAATTGATATGCGTTTTGAAGATGGCTATGAGTTCTGAAACCAACAAAAAAGTCAGTTCAATGAACTATTATTCATACCGCCTAATGATTCGTGAAAATGAAGACATACTGAAATGTCGGCGATTATATCACAAGTATGTTATAGACACGTATGTTAAAATTGAAACGGAGAGATTAACAGTCATCAGGTTGAATCAGACCAAACTCAGATCTGAAGAGTATATTCACCTTCGAGATGCGATTAACTACTACTACTGACTATTCTTCTAGCACCATACATCGGAAGCCCTCTACATATGCATGAATATGCTCAAGATGCCATGTCATATGTTCGTCATTATGGTACAGCAGATTCGTTCATCACATTTACATGCAATCTACACTGGATAGAAATCAAGCAGGAGTTATTCCCTGGGCAATCACCCATTGATCGTCATGATATTACAGCCAGAGTCTTTAGACAAAGTTGAAATCTTTAATAGATTTCATTGTGAAACATTATATGTTTGGAGAGACACACTACTGGATGCATTCTGTGAAGTGGCACAAACGGGGATTGTCACGTGCACACATTTTGATTTGGTTAGTTGAAAAGATAAGGCCAAATGAAGTTGATGCAGTAATATCAGCTGAAATCCCTAATGTAGAAGTAGATCCTGGATATGTAGTTATCAAAAACATGATTCATGGTCCCTGTGGAACTCTTAATCAAAATTCACCGTGTATGGTGGATGGTAAATGTTCAAAGCGATATCCACGGACATTAATATCTGAAACAATTAGTGGTAATGACGGTTATCCTTTGTATCGTCGCCGATCGACAGCAGACAATGGAAGATCAACAATTGTCAAATTAAATCAACAAGATATTGAAATAGGTAATTGCTGGATTGTTCCATATTCACCCATTTTATCAAAGACCTTCAAAGCGCACATCAACGTTGAATCTTGCAATTCATTAAAATCTATTAAATACATTTGCAAATACGTAACCAAAAGGAGTGATATGACTGTGATTGGTATTAATGCAGAGAATTCCAATAATGAAGTTATCCAATACCAAATGGGTCGCTATGTTAGTAGTAATGAAGCAGTTTGGCGAATATTTTCTTTTCCAATTCATGAGAGACACCCTACTGACGTTCATTTAGCTGTGCATTTAGAAAATGGACAAAGAGTGTATTTTACAGCACAGAACGCAGTAGAAAGAGCTGTACAGCCACCATCTACTACATTAAACAGTTTTTTTTAGACATGCCAAAACGATGCTTTTGCTCAAACATTGTTATATTCTGAAATACCAAAATATTATACTTGGAATCAATCCTCAAAGAGATTTATACGAAGGAAACAAGGAAAACCAGTTCCAGGATACCCAGATGTATATTCTACCGATGCGATTGGTCGAATTTATACAGTACATCCAAGCAACGATGAATGTTTTTATTTACGACTGCTATTAGTCAATGTACGTGGCCCAACATCATTCCAACATGTACGAACTGTTGGTGGTGATTTGTGTGGATCATACAGAGAAGCTTGCCAACGTTTGCGATTGCTAGAAAATGATGCTCATTGGGATCAAACTCTCAATGATGCTGTAATATCATCACAAGCTCATCAAATACGAACATTGTTTTCTATAATCATATCTACATGCTTCCCATCAAACCCAAAGGATTTGTGGATCAAGTACAAAGATAATATGTGTGATGATATTTTGGATCAAATACGGATTAGAAGGGGAAATTCAAATATACAAATAAGCGAAGAAATTTACAATGAAGTATTGATTTCAATTGAGGACATGTGCTTGATGATGTCAAACAAACTATTATTTAAATTAGGCCTGGCCGCGCCCAATCCTCCAATGCATGATGCTTTAAGCCAAGAGTTGCACCGAGAAAAACTGTATGATCTCAACACTGACAGAATTAATTCAAACAAATCTTCCACTATTGAATGAACAACAGAAGTATGTATTTGATACACTTATGAAAGTAATAAATGTTAAAAGAGGAGGGATTTACTTCTTAGATGCACCTGGTGGTACAGGAAAAACTTTTTTGATTTCATTGATATTAGCAAGAATTCGCTCACAAAACAAAAATGCACTTGCACTCGCTTCGTCGGGAATCGCAGCAACTTTGCTTGAAGGTGGTAGAACAGCTCATTCAGCACTAAAATTGCCATTAAACATGCAAAGCAACGAAACTCCAACCTACAACATTTCGAAGAACTCTGCAATGGCAAAGGTTTTGCAGCAATGTGAATTGATTGTTTGGGATGAACGCACGATGGCACATAAAAAATCTATGGAGGCTTTAGGTTCTATACCTTACAAGATCTACGGAGCAATCATAACCCATTTGGTGGTGCAATGATTTTATTAGCAGGAGATTTTCGTCAAACATTGCCAGTGATTCCACGATCAACGCCAGCTGATGAACTTACTGCATGTTTAAAGTCCTCCAATTTGTGGAAGCATGTGTAGGTATTACACTTATGCAAGAATATGCGTGTCAAGTTGCAAAATGACCAATCTGGAGACATATTCTCTAAACAACTCATTGACATTGGTAATGGCAATTTTCATATAGACACTGACTGGTTGCATTAAGTTTCCTCAAAGTTTTTGTCAGTTAACTTGATCAAAAGATCTTCTTATTCAAAAGGTGTTTCCAGATGTTGCTCAAAATTACAGAAACCATGAATGGTTAAGCGAACGGGCTATATTGGCTGCAAAAAACAGATGTAAATGAATTAAATTTCAAAATTCAAGACCAAATTACAGGTGAATTGAGGATATATAAATCAGTTGATTCGGCTACTAACCAAGATGATGTCGTCAACTATCCGCCTGAATTTTTAAACTCGCTGGATTTACCAGGATTGCCACCTCACAAGCTTCAAGTAAAGGTTGGATCGGTAGTTATAATGTTGAGAAATATCAACCAACCGCGTCTTTGCAACGGCACACGGTTAGCGATAAAAATTTTTGAACAACGTGATAGAAGCAACTATACTGAAAGGAAAGTATAAAGGAGAAGACGTTTTGATACCACGCATCCCAATGATTCCGACTGATGTACCATTTGAATTTAAACGACTACAGTTTTCAGTACGGCTTGCTTTTGCTATGAGTCATAATAAGTCCCAGGTGCAATCATTAGGTGTTTGTGGTATTAATCTAGAAAACCCATGCTTCTCACATGGTCAACTGTATGTTACCTGTTCCCGTGTTGGATAACCATCAGATTTGTTTGTATATTCACCAGGTAATCAAACAAAAAACATGTGTATCATAAAGCACTACAATAAAAATCAAACAGATATTTGTTAATAATTGTGATTCACTTGATTTACAACAAAGCGATTACTGAAAATAATTATATACGTTTTATTTCATTATTCTTTATTTCATCCCTATGTTAATAATAATAGTAATAAATAATTAATTATCTCCATTTTTTGTCATTGAAGCACCCACTTTATAAATATTTGTCACCTTTAGGTTCCCACTATTTTCAATCAGGTTTGAACCTTAAGTTTCCCTCTTAGTTTGAAGCCCTCTGGCAGACATCCCAGTCGGGGTTTTTAGTGGGACTCAAAAGGGTGGCCAAAGTTCGTTTAAGTAAGTGGAAGATATTCTTAGGTCACCCGAGCTGACCTTTTTCTTTAAATCTCCAGAACAGAACCGTCACCATGATGATAGGGCGATATGTGAGAGTCAGCAGAGTAGAAACGTCTTAAGGTCGAAATATAAACTGCCACTTTCCAATTCTATTTCACAGAACGAAGTCTGCCGAGTTGTATAAAAATTGTTGTATTTATTATAAAAATCTATTTTTTTCATTTTTCATGATTTATCTTTTAAAATTTATGTTTTGATTTTAACTTTTATTATATGCATTAGTAAAACCACCAAATATTTTTAATTATGACCTACTATAACTATATACAACTATATACAACTATATACAACTATATGCAACTATATGCAACTATATACAACTATATACTACTAAACTACTTAACTGATTGTAATAAATTTACACACCACGTACGTTTTCAACTCAATTCATAGTCGCAATATTATTTTATTGCAAATTATTTGTTTATTATTTTGCAGTTAGCTCCTAATAATTCTAAAAGATGGTGGTATCTATTGACTGGATTGAGTAATTACGAATGAGGTATCTGCCCTACCTACCTCATTCGTAAGTTTAGTGTTCCAAGCTATTTACTAAAAACTTTGTAATATACAAATAGTGTTATGAACTTGGATAAAATCAAAAAATAATTATAATTATTTTGTTTTGATTTTTGCTTAATATCGACTGTAAGAAAACATTATGGTTTTCATGACAGATGTACTCTGAACGTTACCCCTTAAATAGTTTACTATAATGTAATACATCAAAAATAATACGAGTAGTCACAGCAACGCGTGACCGGGTCTGCTAGTACGTTATAAAATATTTGTTTTGAAACGATATGTGATAAGTGAAAACGGAACAATGTAAATACTCATTGTCTTAAAAAGAAAAAGGAAATAATAGTTTTGAAGACAACCTTCAAATCAAATTAATAAACTGAACTGTGTGTTATCATAAAGTTGAAATTCCTAGTTTTGTATTTACAAAAAACTCGTATTTGTTACCTGAATATTAAAACTCTGTATTTATTAATTTATTTATTTATTCTTTATTGTACACCACAAAATATATAATAAAAAAAACAAAATAACAAATAAAAAGTACATCAGGCGGCCTTATCACCTAACGGCGATTTCTTCCAGCCACCTTACAAACATCAAGTAATAAAAAAGAAAAACATTGGTACAGAAAGGTGGCGTGAAGTTACATTACTAAATATGATTCCACTGTCGAAGTAAGTTCTTCAAAATTTTTTAAATATAATAAATAAGCTTCAAATCTGATGCGATCATATCTAAGATATTCTAATAATTATATACTTGTTCTTCATTAAATCAATAAATAAATAAATTCTGTAAATTACATTTCTCTAGACATATTTATATTTATTGAGTTTACTTTCGCTGATATTACGGTAACTTAAGAAAATTCCCAGGTGACCTAGCACATAATCGGATATTTAATTTACGTCGGCCCTGTTCTTCAATTATCGAATCGAAGAATTGAATAATAAATTAAATAGAGAGAATAAATAATTATTGTCGAGAAATCAATAAAATATTAATTTTAAGCTTTCAATATTCGACTTGTGGACTTCAGAAGACAGAGTTCGCAAACGTAATTAACAGTACGCTTGTCCCTATCAATATGTTTCGTTTTCTTTTACTTAAAATAAAATACATTTGAATAGATTTTTTATAAATATAATTAATAAAAAGTACATACTTTATTAAGATAAACAAAAAATTAAATGGAAAAATAATAAAAAGTGAAATTTTATTTTAATGTCTGAATATTCGTCTTCTTCTTAGTCGTTTCGATCTTGACAGAACGGTCGTGGTCACGTTGAGGCGTCCCTGCCAGTGTCAGAGGTGGACACAGCTTTCTTCACGATCTCCCGCCATCTCTCCCTGTTTGCAGACTGTCTGGTGCAGTCTGACACACGGTTTCCCACTGCTGCTTTAATTTGATCCGTCCAGCGCATAGGTGGTCTGCCACGTGCTCTGGTTCCTTCTACTTTTTCTTGAACTACCAGCCGTTCTATGGAGCCGTTTATTATCACGTCTAGAGACATGGCCAAAGTATTGCAGTATACGTGTCTGTACTATGGCCGATAGACGCTTTGTGATGCCGAGCTCCTAAAGTATGGACACATTGGTGCGGAACTCTGTCCACAATATGCCCAGCATCTTTCTCCAGCACCACATCTCTAGGGCATCTATCTTCCCCTTTTCTAATTCACGTACTGTCCACGTCTCTGTCGCGTAAAGGAAGATTGGGAATACGAGCGTTGGCATAAGTCTGACTTTGGTGGTTTTGGTGATGTTACGATTCTTCCACACTTTTTTTAGTTATTCTACCGCAGTTCTGGTTATGGCCATACGATGCTTAACTTCATCTACGCAGCTGCCATTATTTGAGATTAAGGCCCCAAGATATACGTAGATAAGCACCACGTCGCAGTTCGCAACCTGTGTAACTTCTGGCGAGTTGTCATTGATGCGGTCCACGATCATAGTCTTGGTCTTAGATCGGATGATCTTCAATCCAAACGTTAGACTTATGCGCTCCATTTTGTGAAGTAACTCCTGCATGAGGTCCGCGCTAGTCGCAAATAAGGTGGTGTCATCTGCGTATCGTAAGTTCGAGATCCTGCATCCACCAATCACAACACCATCGATCCAATCTTCGACAGTGATTCGCATTATAAGCTCGGTGTATATATTAAACAGCAAAGGTGACATTATATATACCTGTCGCACACCCGCACGTGGGTGGAAATTATCTAAGAAGAGGTCATCTGTGCGCTCTGATGCTGTTCCCCCTTCGTAAAGTCCCCTGAGCAAGTGTACGAGGTGTTGTGGTGTGCCCATTTCCAGTAGTGTTTTCCACAGCGTTGGCCATTTCACCGAGTCAAATGCTTTGGAGAAATCAACAAAGCATATTTATGTTGGCTTGTTGCATTCTCGAGGTTTTTCGATAATTTGACGAACGATTAGAATTTGCTCACGGGTTCCCTTGCCTTTTACGAAACCGGCTTGTTCTGGCGCAATTTCTCTGGACAAATATGTTTTTAGTCGCTCGTTTATAATACGAAGCATTATTTTATTAGCGTGCGTAATTAGTGAAATGAGTCGAAAGTTGCCACATTTCTTAGTAGAACCCTTTTTATGAAGAGGAGTGAAAACTGTGTGAGCCCATTCAGAAAGCCATTTGCCTGTGACCCAAATCTTGTTGTAGATAGTGTGGAAGATTTGATATATATTCATATTCTCCCATTGCTCGAATAATTTCGATTGGGATTTCATCTCTTCCTGTGGCTTTCCCATTCTTGAGATGTTGCATAGCAGCTCTTACTTCTGATTCCAGAATACCTGGCTCCAGCATATCACTTGTAGGCTCTGTAGATCAAAAATTTCGTGACTGAGGATCTTCAAACAAGGACTGGCAGTAGTTCCTCCAAACTTCCGAAATCTTGTCCAGTTCAGTTATTATTTGGCCATTACAATCTTCAATAGCCTAGGTTTTAGACGACAGCGTTTTTTAATGAGACGGATCTTGTGGTATACGTCTCTTGACCCATGACTATCTGCATGGGCCTCGATCTCTGTACAAATATTGCGCAGGTAGTGATTATGATCCTGTCTGCATTTTAGTTGTATATTTGCCGATTAAGGTCTTTGATATCAGCCCCTGATGATTTCATCTTCTGGCGTTTTTCGACGAGTTTGAAGGTGTCATCAGTCATCCAATGTTGTTTTTTGAGGCTCTAATTGGTGGGCTTGCCTCTGTGACTGCTGAAACAATGAATGACTTAGCACGGGCCCATAGTGCATCGGGTGTCTCGCTAGCCAGATCCGCTTTTGACCATTGTGACCAGTTCCGCTCCACAACCGAACGAAATCTCAGAGCATCTTTTACTTCGAGTTTCCTAGTTTTCCTGATAACTCTGGCGGCCGTTAGCTTAAGCTATAGCTTTGAGATCAAAAGTTGGTGATCTGACCCACAATCAGCCCCAGGCAATGTATGGGCGTTTGTGATGGACGACCTCTAACGTGACCGTATTATGATAAAATCGATCTGGTTTCGAGTCTTTCCATCAGGCGACACAGATGTGTACAACCTTCGAGGGTGATGTTGGAAGAGGCTATTCGCAATTAATAAGTCATTTTCTGAAGCGAACTGTAGTAAGCGATCACCTCGACTATTTCGTTTTCCGAGCCCAAATTTTCCGGCACATTTGCTCAGCTGATCAGCATTTTCTCCGATCTTAGCTTTAAGACTCCTAAGATTACTAATAATCCTCTATTAGGTACCTTTGCTATCGTAGATTCCAATTCGGAGTAAAACTTATCGATTGCTTCATCGCTTGCAGCTGAGGTAGGGGCATAAACCTGTAAGATATTTAGGTTCATCGGTGATGATTTTATCTTGATGCTGGTAATTCGATCGCTTACTGGCTCGCACCCCATCACGCAATTCCTCTGATCTATCGGTACTAATAATCCTACACCGTTGCTGCTGCTAATGCCATTGCCAGAAAAGTAAACTACGTGGTGGTCTGTCAATAGATGTCCGCTTTCTTTCCGGTGCGTTGCGCTTAGTCCACAGATGTTCACACCTACTCTATCCACCTCACGTACCTCAGTATGGTAAGTTTTCCTGGACAATTTAAGCCGCGCACATTCCAAGTTCCTATCGTCTGGAGGTGTCGTAGCTTGATTGAGTTTACAGTAATAGAGTTTCCATGGAGTTGCTGGTCTCCTACCCCACCATGGCCAACTTCACACTACGCGCCCCGGACGCAACGCAGCGCTGGTCACTAATCGGTTCGCAGAACGATCGTGTCTCATTTATGCGTACTCTCATGTGACTTTCTTGGGAAGTAGTCGCAGTGGTTTCCCCTTGCCTTCTGCGCCAGTTATTTTAGAGATTATTTAGATCTCAAGGCCCCTGTAGCCTCTTCTGCTGGTTGCCCGGGCAGGTTTGTGGTTATATCGCCACTGCTCGGTCGCCAGAGCCTCGTCTGTTATCTAGCAGGGGGCACCGCGACAGCCCGGAAACTGTCGCCACTAATTGTTCATGTGAACCACCAGTGCGAGCAGGTGAGGATGACAGTTGGGGCCGGATAGATGTTAGGTCCGTTCTCCCCCTATACCCTCCAAATATTCGTCTAATATATCTGAAAAAAAAATTAAAAAAATATTATCATTATTATTATCTTTAGCAGAGACAAAAGATACGAAATGGATGTAGAAAGGCGTGTGCTGCCGATAACAGAGTTAACGGTGTATTGACTGCATTGTGGCGAAACGGCAGCATAGCTGCACGTTTGACTGTACACAATGCGGTTTTGCTACCGACGCAGTTATACGGCAGCCAAACGTGGGTAACACAGAAGAAGAATGTAAGAAAGATGAATGGTGTGGAGATGCGATCTCTTCGCAGAATATGCGGAGTCAGTCTAGCTGATCGAATCCGCAATGAAAAGATCCACAGAATGGCAGGTATTAGCGAAGATGTCACGGTGAGAATAAAGAAGAACGTGCTCAGATGATTTGGGCACGTTAAACGAATGAGTGATGAAAGAATAGTAAAAAAGATTTATATAGGAAAAGGAAGCGGTAAGAGAGACAGGGGGAGGCCTCGAGTGACTTTCGAAAACACAGTATCTATGATACTGGAGGAAGGTCACGTAAAAAGCATGAGGACCCCCCGGAGGGCATGTATGAAGAGGTTAATGTCTGTGGCCGAGGCGAAAGAGGTATGCAGGGATCGTAGCGTTTGGCGCTCCGTCGTCTCTGGCTACTCCGCAAGGCGTGAAGCTAAATAAATAAATAATAAATAAAAATTATTATTATGTCTGTCATGACGTTAGCTTTCATAAGACCGAAAATCCTTTTTATTCTTGAAATTTAAATACCGAGTAATCATAGCTGTGAAATTCTTAGCAATTTTAACTCCGAATGTCTCTAGAAACCTACAGTTTAAATTATCAATTTCAGACAGACCGGCGTCAAGTCACAAAGTAAAGTAAGCTCTTATAATATATTCAGCAAAAAAACCTAGTATTTTGTAAAGAAATTACAAATAGAAGAATAGAAGTAAATAACAATTGCTGAAAAGCTTGATAGTTTTTTAAATAAAATATTCGTCGACAGGCATATGTTCTATTTCCCACCAGATGTTCTGTTGTTTTAAGTCGTTTCACACTATTGAATCTCGATTACTAGCTAACAAATACGAATTCTTTTGTAAATGCGAATTAAACTAGGAATTTAAAGTTTTGAATAACATGCTATTGTATCAATTGATATATTCTGATGTCCATGAAAAAAATAATAATTGAGAAATACTTGTAATATAAAAAAAAATGATAAGTACTTGGAATTTAAATAGTTCTGACAGAATTTATAATCTTTCTATCAATCATATGTGATCACTTATTTATCTAGCATAATTATTAGTTCAAGATAAGGACTATTTATATCTCTAGATAAAATAAAAAATATGACTATCCAATGTTATGACTAATAATGGAATAATTTATATGAGTTGGAAAATGGAAAATAAATCCTGTAGTTTTGCTTTTCGGATATAAAACACACGATAGAATTAGAAAGAATATATTATGCTTCGAATTACTTATTAAAAATTCAATTATTATTATACTTTTTTGTCGTATGATCAGTATGATTTGGTTAAATTTATTTCTAACTAATTAAATGTGCTGAGGATTTTGGCAAAGTGCCAAATATAATATAATCATTTTGATATCGGGTCGAATAATTTATGTTAGTGAAAGTTTTTTTTTGGCAACAGTACTGCCCTCTTTGTCGTTCTGAAAGTACGAAGAGACCAATAATGTAGACGAAAGATTTGTCACAATCAAAATTTGTGTAAAGAATCTGCTGATTTGCTTTTATTACCTAACTTATTCTAAATATTATGTTTTTTCTTTCGCTTTGTTAGACTGTTTGTGATATGTTATTCATAATATGTATTTCAAAACTATTTCCTTTTTTTAATATAAGGTGTCTGACAAAGAAAATAATTTTAAATTAAATATTTTGCCTTTTTATATGTGTGTAATTAAGGTATTTTTATTATTAATATTATTGTTTGTTAACATTTTGAAATCCTATTTTAAATGTAAGGAATTGAAATATCAATATATAACCAAAATACTAAATAATTTGTGATGTATTTTAAGAAATATTTAAATTTTTCATTTACCACGGCACTCAACAATGTGGAATAGTTTAAAACATATACCTGCTGGAAACAGGAACATAGTAATCTGTAGTCAAAGTGCCTTATATTAGCAAAAACTATGAACATTATTCATACTGTTTAAATCACTATTTATTAATTTAGCGATCAATATTGTTAGAGTTTTAAACTGTCTCATTTTATACTATTAACTAACATTGTGTTTTATTGAAAACCGTTTTGTTATTAGTAAGTGTGCAATATTGAGTGTGAATTGTAATGCATTACATTGTAAAAAGCAGAAAGCAGAAATTAAAATCATATATCACTAGCGCTGGAAGCAATATTTTACAAAGACGTTGTCGTCATGTCGCTAATGTCAACTGACCCGGCATAAACTACATTGCCGATTAGGTTTCTTCCGCCATTTAGTAAATTGAAGGGGCTCTATATATACATACGATGCACTTTTTTTCGGATATCCACCAATATTAAGAAATATAAAGAGTACCACATAATTCTGTATTAAGAAGGGGATTATCAGATTCAAAATTATAGGCAATTAGGTTAGATATAATTAAATTTTAAAATAATTTTAGTTATATTGGATTGAAATTTGTTAAGTATTATTTTATATTAATATGAACCATTCATAAGTTTGATATAAAGCGATATTATTTTTCCATAGGATAGAAGTAGAAAAGAAATTCTCAATATTTTAAATATTGAGGAAAACGTTGATTTCGTAATTGAAACCAAAGATATAAAGTGTTCAAGATAAAAAATATAAGAGGTTATTGTTATGCAGTTATGCAATTTTTAATGAGGTTGAGGATATTTTCCCTTAAAATGATTTTAACATCAATCAAGAGCTCCATAGAAAATTTGAATTAACCAACATTTTGAAAAGTTCTTATTAGAAATAACTTTGCCATATCTAAAATTAAAAAACAATAACTAGTGTTTACTTTTTTATATCTTTAAGTAATCTGGAGAATTATTCATTAAACATTTTACTTCGCAGTCTACGTAAATCACAGGCAAAGCACACAATTTATTGAAGACATAGGAATGCAAATAAAAAAGCTTTATCATCGGGGTTAAGCAGTGATAAGAAAATAAATTGAGGATAGAAACTATAATAAGCTATCCTATAATGTGTTATATTTTGAGCCTATATTTGACATAAAAGAAAAGTCAATTGCCAGTGTAATTGGTCTGGATTATCTGCTAATAAATATATTAAAATATATATACAAAATATATATATATAGGTTTTGATAATTAAAATATTAATTATCAAAACCTTTTCATCGGCTAACCTTAAACCTTTATTTGAATATTGTTAAACATGGGGTCATTTGTTTAAAAAAAATCATTTACATACAAAGGTTGGTCTTTGCCGTGTCAACGGTAAGTTATTCCTCCATTTATTATAATGCACTTTTTTCATAACATTGTTATTGTTTTCGGTATAAATCTTTGTAATTACAGTCTGCTAAGTAGTATTTATGTTAGGCAATCAGCAATTTCTAGTTTTAAACAATTTAAATCCTATATACGTATGTGGGTAAAACTGAAATTTTAAAGCTGTAATGAAGTTACAAAGTGAACATCGGCAAAAAGTAAAGCATCGTGTTTATTTAATTAAAGCGTTATTCTTTTTTACTTAATAATACATTTTTTTTAATATATTTTGGAATAGTTCATTTTATAATGTAGGATATGGAGGGTGATATCTAATATCCATATTGACAATGTCAATGCGTCACAAAGAGTCGTCATGACTATATCGTTCGACAAACTTAACTGCGTTACTCATTGAGTTCTCTGCTTAGCTAATTACACTGTGTACAAATTTATAGGTCATTTGATTTTATAGAACGTTGTATATCTATGTCAAGTAGTCTAAACATTACAGAGTAAGCCGTTAATGTCAAAATTAAATGTACTGAAAAAGTTTTATGGTGATCTTGAGTATGCAATTCTCAAACAACAGTTTGTTAGTAACAGGTTAATTTATTTCTTGAAGCGTGACGAGACTACTTTGTCTCTTTAGATAGATTTATAGATATATCATCCGTTATTAAGATGGCCAGGGGGATAACCACATAAGTGGGAATATAAAGCGACATAGAAAAGGCTATGTGCTATATATAAACGTTATGTTTGAGATTAACCACTATGAAAACTCAAAGTTGCCCTCAACGTCTGAGAATGTCAAGTAATTGCTTTTATCCTCACCATGACGAATACTGTGCACAGTATGAAGTATTAGGATATTTAATAACACATTTTGACTGTACATTTCTTTAGTGAAGTCAGGATTTTAGGGTTTAAGGGTGTTAAATAGAAACTAAAATGTCCGGAAGAACGTAATTTTTAAACATACCAAAACAGGGCCTTAAATTATTAATTAGAATGTCTTAATAAAATATTTTTTAAACAAATATATATTGTAAGAAATAATTTGAATTAAAAATCTTCGCAATATGAGAGGAACATCAATATTCTTAAGTGTTGCAATAAATACTGTAATTTGTTTGGAAAACATGTATTCTTACTTAGTATATTAAGCATTAACACTGCACAGAAATCAAGGGAAAAATAAATATCACCTTAACACAATTTAGTTCAGTTCTATTAATACTTTGAGGTATAAAAAATGTAGTTCTACTATCTCCTTTAAAAGTAGTATTTCAAAGTTCAAGTTATGTTATGAATGTTTATATAAGAAAATAGGAAAACAATTTTATTTATTATACAAATTACAATCAAAGTTAATTTCATATTGATATTAGTTTTAGTCATAAAGCAACAATATGGCGTCGTATTACTCTCCCTTACCGCGTAGGTCTTAGGGCTTGAGGGCTGACCTGAATGATTTACTGCATAATTACAATTAGTTCAGTCTGTGAAAGATTTAGCCCGCTTTATATAAAATATTTTCCTTAAAATTACAGCAAGAATATAACAATAGAAACAACATTAGTTGAAATATGTAAAGTTGTTTTTAATTGTTACTATTTTTTAAAACGAAATATTGAAATATTGAGAGATGAGAATTGTTATTCTGCATATCTTGTAGACAGAAAATGCAAAATATAATAAGAGACCTTCTTACATGAATCTGTTAACTATACATATATTATATATTTTCAATAATATTTAAAACAAACAATAATTTAATAATTATATATTTGTAATAATATTTAAAGCAATAATTAGTATTATCTAAGGAGATAATAATTATAACAACATTTATCAGTTTTAATTTGATGAACAAACATTATGAAGCAATACCCAACTAAATAAAAAACTCCATAACATGAAACAACTTACACAGAACAACTATATCTATTTGGAGGAGTTCCAAACTACAAACGGGGATATTCATCAATTAAGCTTTAGGGAGCGTATCCTTCTTTTGTGAGGTCTAAGCTCACTGTTGAATCTTGTTATATTTTTTCAATCTTAATTTGAGTATAGATAAGAAAATAATATTTAATATTCACCAGTCTAAGTAATATTATAAGAGCTGTGTTTACATAACCTATTTAGTTTTGATAAGGTTGTATTAGTGGTGACATGTGGTATTTATGGGTACACATTATGGATTACAATTTGCAATTTGTATTTAATTATAACACCACGAGACACGGATATTGTATTGGATAATTTATTATCTAAAGTATAGGACTGAATTATATAATGGAGACTGTGGTGAATTAGTTGATTATATTATTATCGAAGTTAAATAGTTAAATTATTAAAGATCCTAGTTTACATCTTATATATCTTGTTCTATGTGCATTAGTATCTTTATAATTATGTTTATTTAGAACTATTAACATGTAAAAGACCTTTCAATCTACAGTATTTTTAGTTTCAAAAAAATAATAGTTTTGTTGCGTTTGCTATAAAACTAATTATTCTATCGCAGTTTTACAATTTACAATACTTTTATCATCGTCATAACTAACATGAACTAGACTAATTATTTGCCATGAGTCCGTTAACTGAGTAAAGTAGCGAGCTTATTCTTATTATTTAAATAAAATCACACTTATAACATTAAAAAAAAAGTGAAACTTGATGTACCCGTAGGATGTCATCCCGATAAATTTTATTCTATGCATTGATATCGATGAGATGGTAACAAACCTGCATTACAAGTGACGTGAGTCAGTCCTGTATATAGTCAGTCATAAAATATGGACAAATCCTTGGAATATGTCTAATGTTACAGAACTATCGTTTTTCTTTTTCTTATTCCCGCGGTAAAAAAACGGAAAAAACGTTACTTGCTTTACCTTACCTTACTTTGCCCTCGCCGCTTAAGGGTCCATAAAATATCATGACACATAAAACTATAGTTTTAAAAATATATTTGCATAATAATATAAATCTGATGCAATATATATCATAACCTAAGTAACAGTTTGTTCATAAGAATAACAAAAAATATATTATTTCATCTACGAAGAGATGTTAATTTTTTTAAATCATGTTTTTATCATGAGATTTTTTTGAAAATCTAATGTATTCTTAATGAATAAAATAATTACTCATTAATATTTCATTATGACGTTGCCAACAATGTATTTTAAATGTCAAATCCTATTAAATAGTCCTGATTAAGGTTTTGTACCCACAGGGTGCATCTGTGAGGCGCTACGTGGTGTGAATCTATATTAAACCTACGTCATATACTGACAAAGACTGATATTATCATGGTCTCAGAAGCTACGTAAGATTTAGATTTTAGGTTTAGAAAGATTCGTAGCGACCCCTATTCCCTTACTCAAAACTAAATAGGCACTCTCAGATCCTATGTAATTTTATAATATTTAAAACTACTATACTCTTTGCCACTAGATATTCATGTTATTTATGGCATGGTAACAATGTATTTTGTTTTATTTTCTTTCAGATTTCGCGGAGTTAAGAAATATTTGCATTCAAAACCAATAACAAGTGATAAATAGTAAATTATATAATGTAGATTTGTAAATTGAATTAGTTAATTATACTAAACTATTTATTATTATCTTACTTACATAGTAAAATTAGGCTCTGTCTTACATTCAATAGTTTGACTTAGTATTCTGTTCTATGTGCATTATTATATATATTATTATTTAACAAAAATAAAATTATTCAAATGTTCAGGTAAGGTAATATTTGATTTCAAAACCAATAAAAAATTATAATTTGTGAATATTCCGTAAATAACATAAATAAAGTCTTTTATGGTATACATAATTTATAAAGGTCAGAATTTATTTTTCTTTTAATGTTTATAATAAGACGAACTTGTTTACTGAGTTGTCGTTTTCATGATTTATTTGTTTCATAAAATAGGTAATAAAAGTATGTTTAAAGTAAATTTTAAGTAATATCAGTTAATATGAAGATTGAAATCACATGTTTGGTGATTAATTATTAAATTTTGTTGGCTTCTAAACCGTCAATAAACATTAATTAACATTTCAATGATTTATTGCGTTTCTGATGAAAATAACTTAAAATGTATAAATCGAAGTCTTTGTACATTTCCATATATAAACAACATGCAATAATGCATGCAACAACATGGGAATATTTTTTATAATTTTGTTCTCACATTGTTATAAGAATAGTTTTGTGTGTGTATTTAATTATGGTATACCTACCCGTAATGCTTAATGAAAAAAAACAGATATTTAAAAAAAACTAATAACGAAGAAATCGATTTAACCTAACGAGAAATTATTAAACGTTGGTAAAGTTAAACTTTAATATAAAGTTTACAAAGTAGAGTGCACTTTGATATTGTGCACTTTGCTAAATTAACTATTACGTCAATTTAAAAATTGTTTTTCGTTCTATAACTGTTTGATCGGTCCGGTTTTGCTATCCGTTTAAATAAAATAAAGTCATAAATTCCGTTTGCACTTTTTGTATATTTTTATATTTTTTGCATGGTTCGAGTTCTATTTGACATTTTACAAATAAAATACATAAAACTTTTTTATTTGCCTTGATGTCGAGGAAATAAATTTTTATGCGAAAAAATATTTGTTTATTAAAAATATTACAGATTGACTTATGCCGTTATTAGGAAGTTACCGAACACATTATACTTGAGTTATATTTACTTTGTACAGGTGATTTACTTACATATTTATCTCGTCTTAAAATAATGCACTCACATTACTCTCACGGTCGTATTAAACTTAACTGATTTAAAATTTCTCATGCATAAAGCTTGTCCTAAAAAATTCCTTCCTTAAGACAAGGCATACATTATATATTTACACTGTACCATATTTTTATTTATTCTGAGATGTAACAGTTACTTTAAAACATAATTTCTACTAATTTATAGCTATCCTGTGTCTTAATTAAATATACAAATTAATATTGTGTAAGTTTAGATATAAATTAAAATGTCTGGAATATTATTGTAGTTCCGGGAAAGATTGTTCCAACTTACCCCATTTAGTCGACGATTATTGCTTCGAGGATAAGAACTTTTTTCTGTAGATTATACAGTTTAACTCCTTACCACTATAATGTAAACCTTTTCAGACCTTCACTGGAGACAATTTGTTTTAATTTCCTTTAATTAAGTTATATTAAAAAATATTAATAAGATATTAATTGTGTTTCCAAGTCCATTCACCTATTTTTTGTTTAGTTAACTCTTTATTTTAGTATAACATGCGAAATATTGAATTATCCTTTAAAGGCATTAATTAAGAGTCGCCAAAACGACTACCTTATGGGAATTAAGGAAAAATAAATCCTTTACTGGCATTATTCTTTATAGAAAAAAAAATATATAGCAAAAAAAAAGCAATTATAGTATTAGCAATCGTACGAGAAGCGGTTTGTCTTTCTGTAGCAAGAGCGCAGAAGGGTATAACAACCACCAAAATATCAGTAGAGTTCGTAAAGGCAGGCTCGTCCAAAATCTAAACTAAAACCTTATTCCACCTTGGACGCGTCTCCTGATTAGACTCTCATAATGGACACGTATGAAAGGCAATACCAAATCCACAGGGATGTTTGTGTTTCGTCATCTAGGCTGGACTTATTCCTGTACTAAAAACAACTAAGGCGCGTTATACTTATGGAACTTATTGTACCTTGGGAAACAAACATACCCAAAGATCACTTAACAAGTATTACGAACTATGTAAGGAATGATCAGGAATAAATTTATAGTGAATTTGTACGCTGTAGAAGTGGGAGCGAGAGGTATAACAGCAAAATCTCTCTAAAACTCATTTAAGGATCTCGGCCTTTCTAGAACGATCATCAGTTCATTTTTAAAACGTGTATCAAAGGCAACTTTAGTAGGTTTTTACGATATTTGGTTAGGTAGGGAGAGGAGCGTAAATAGTGAAGGTGAGCTTGTATGCGTATTTTAAAGGGGCCCCTTAAACACACACATGCTACACACCTATGTCGCAATTCCCAGGCATTGTTTGCGCTCCTCTTCTTGCAACGCGATAGTCCCGGCACCCGCACGGTGAATCCATGGAATGCTATGAAGCTTCGTCTTATTTTTATGGTAGAGGAGGGCAAATGAGCTTGCGGGTCACCGTTGATATGTGACACTATATTTTTCCAATTGCAAATCCAACCAATTTGCAAATCTCCTTATGCTGTCGATCTTCATGGGTGACCATTATCATTTACTATCCAGGGGGTGCCGTTCCAACATCGTAAAAAAAAGAATGATTTTCCGAATTATTTAATTTTATATACACTTCGGCATATATATTAAAAATAACTAAAATTTTGATAATACCACCACATAGTATCATCATTTCTTTATGTAAGTAAGTAAGAATGTAAGAAAGATGAATGCTGTGGAGATGCGATCTCTTCGCAGAATATGCGGAGTCAGTCTAGCTGATCGAATCCGCAATGAAGAGATCCACAGAATGGCAGGTACTAGCGAAGATGTCACGGTGAGAATGAAGAAGAACGTGCTCAGGTGGTTTGGGCACGTTGAACGAATGAGTGATGAAAGAATGGTAAAAAAGATTTATATGGGAAAAGTGAGCGGTAAGAGAGACAGGGGGAGGCCTCGAGTGACCTTCGAAAATACAGTAGCTACGATACTGGAGGAAGGTCACGTAAAAAGCATGAGGACCCCCCGGAGGGCATGTATGAAGAAGTTGATGTCTGTGGCCGAGGCGAAAGAGGTATGCAGAGACCGTAGCGTTTGGCGCTCCGTCGTCTCTGGCTACCCCGCAAGGGATATGGCGTGAAGGTGAAATAAAATAAAAAATAAAATAAATAGTATCATCATTAATAATATATGATACTTTTAAACTAACATAGACACATCTATTAATTCTTAATTTACATAGAATGTAGAATTCATCGTTACGGCAAGGACTCAGTATAATAAACTTAACATGGCTAAACGTATCTAACACAATTAACAAATTGATGTTATGAATAGTTATGTAATGACTGGTGTCTTGAAGCTGGTACTGACAGAACAAATAAGTTGCAGTAAACTATTGGTATTTAACAGTGAGGTAAAGTAAATTGTAAAAAAATTGCAAAAAGTGACATTAAGATAATATACCATACATTAAAATATTTTAAAGCGCAGTTCCCGACTACGTTTCAGCAATAAATTTTATTACTATCATAATTTATATCCCATTGTTTTTGACTTAAATTATGATGTGATAAAACTTTCTAACGGTTTTAGATTAAGAGAATTAAACTATTATGATTTTCCTCGTGGCTGTGTTTCAGACATTGATTAATTTATGTTATTGTAATTGTATTGTATGGTTTTTAAAGTAATAAAATATAACTAAAGAATTTGTTTGTTTGTTTGAACACATCATCCCAGGAGCTATCAGTAATATTAAAAAAAAAAAAATTTTTCTATTATTAAGGAAGTTTTGATGGTTTTATAATATTACACTACAATCGTATATCACTTAAAAGCAATATGTAAAAAACTGTTCTCTTTTATGACTAATATTTCGAAAGCTTTATACAAAGCCGGCTTATGATGCAGCATAAAATATTTCCTCGCTCAATTGACCACTTCCAATTTAATTGTTACTAACTTGCCCTTGCTTTCCAGATGACGGCGAAACTTATCATCAATTGAAAATACTTGATGCCAGTAATGTGGTACTGGAGAGCGCCTACGAAGAGTAAAACGTCGTTTGGGGTTTTCATAACGCTAACGTTGCAAAATAGTGTCTTCTTGACTAGGGACGTTTTTTTAGTAATTAGAATTGCAATGATTAAATAAATGGAATTGTATATAAATATATAAGTAATTCTATTAGATTTTTATTAAAGACATATAACAGTACACCATTTTATTTATTTTCGCGCTAATGTAATAATTATATTAAACTAAGGGTTTTATATTAATAGGATTAGACTAGATTATATGTATAGATCATCTACCTTAGTGAATATATTAACTTATTTATCGCAAATTTTATATAAGCAAAATATTTCTAATAGGCTTTATTGTATAATAAAAGTATTTTTATGCAACTTCTCAATTCAGAGGTGTTAAATTTTAGCAAACTCGACGCAAATATATTAAAATATATCAGTACTAAACACACAAAGAACAAATATATTATCTAAGTCTTCTTACTTTATGTCTCGACTGACCATTCTCAAGTGTATCTTCATAAAAGTTTATTTTGCAAAAGGAACACTGTTAGAATAAAAAAACTTATATGTATATTTTCGCTCTTAGACTCCCGAGGGTGATTTTTAAAGAAGTCACATTTTGCTTGAAATGAATAGGTAGAAACTTAGTCTGGCTGCACAAACAGATATTATTCAAATAGAGGTAGTCTTTTCATACATAAGTTTTCAAAAAGCAGTAATTCATTGTAATTGATTATGATATGAATCTTTGTTTGTCAGTTGTAATTAAAATAACTGAAACTTCAGGAAATTGTTATAAAACTGTTGAGAACAATAATCTCGCATAAATTTTAGAAATATTACAAAAACATGACTTTGCTTTTCCCACAGATAATTACAGTGCTTGTCCTTGACTGGATTAATTATCTTATCAAGCAGAAACAGATTAATCCGTACCTCATGATTTTATTGCTCAAACAGTCTAACGCAAAATTAACATTTGTCATAAAAGATAGGAGTTTCTCAATAGGTACAAACTGACCAACCTCAGTTTTATTAAATTTGCGAGGCATGTTTTGGTCAGTGTCACATGAATATTAATCGGCGTTGAGTTCAAAAGAATAATAAAGATTTTATAATATTCATATTATTTAAGTTTAGTAATTACGACTATTTTCCATGTATTTCTTACCGTTTCCACATTTAATTCGTAAACGAAAATGATTTCTAGAAGTGGTTGAAAAATAAAATAATTACTTCCACTGTTCTATTCAATTAATAAACATAGTCTAATATCCCGGATCCGTATATATATTTTAGAACACGTAAAAACTATTTATAATATTAAATAAAAGAAAATTATTCAATTATATTATATTTGATTCATTAATTATGCGTAGATTTATTTTTTTTAACATTTTGCTAAGTACAGTCATAGATGAAGGCTATGTATCAAGGTAGATGTTTGATGGTGAATTATTGGAGAATATTGGTGAATTATTGTAGTAAAACCCTCCAACGCAAATTTTCCTCCGCATTCAAGGCATGTAATATAACATGTAAGCTTGACGCGTGACAATTTATAAACATAGTAATATTAATGTCAACGAGGATTGAATAACATTTCATAGACGCACAGACCTTAAAAATACGCTTTGATTTATTGAACTGCCAAAAATAGTATTCAGGTACATACCTTACGTTTAAGTAAAAGTAATCTTTGACTTATTCCTAATCTTAAATTAGAATCGTGCCAAGTGGAGCGGCCTTTCCTATATCCACTAATAAGCAGGATAAATTGTATCTTTAACATCACATTATCACATACATGCGAGGAACATTAAGTCTCTACAGGTTTTCCAGAATAATTGTATGAATAATTGTACGCACAAAGCATCGTTTCCAACGTGTCGCTCCATTTTCTGCGGTGTGAGAACGATAAAGTCAAATCATTCAACCCTTACTTCCTCATTTCTATTCCATTCGTTTTTCAAAAGAGGTTAATTTTATTATTTCATTTGCTACTTGCTTATTTTATTGTACACTTTAATTTTAGCGGAACTTCTAGAAAGGAATGAGGTTTGACTGAAAGGATTGACGATTGACTGAAAAAATTGGTGATCTATTGAAAAGCCCTTGCCCTTTTATGCATTATATAAATTGGTATTTACGACTATGGATTTGTGACTTCAAAAAGTCGCAGCGCCGGTGTCTTCGTACGAGTTTCCTGTCAGGTCACCGATCACACTGCAATGCATGTTCTTCGTATAGTAGTTTGTAAGATATAAAACTGATAAAAAAAATGTTCTTCTTTTTATCTCGAAAAACTTCGTTTATTTTTTTAAAACACCTGTTATTTGTTCATAAATATCTGTTTTGATATTTATAAATAAATAGTCTTTACGTTTTTAAATACATATTATTTATAAATGAACTTATTGTAATACATTCTAAAAATCACATAGCTTGGATATGGAACAAGTGACATTGACTAAATGGATAAAGCAACTTAATCGTCAACGTAGGTGCATTGGGGACGACTCAGATTAGCGTCATGACTTTAAATCTTTTGGAAAATATTGCTCCCATTTGCGCTTTCTACTCTTTACAAAGAAATACTTCAAAAGTATTAATTGACAATTTGAAATAATTATATTATTATGCATTCGTTAAAATTTTAAGCAATATTTTCCTAACAATATTTTCCATTTTCCAATACAGAGTAATAAAAACAGTATTGGTAATGATGACACTTTTTACGAGTAAAAGGCACTTTGACTACATAGCTGTTTATTTCTGTTTACAGTAGATATATTTTGTAATTTGAAGCCATTCCACATTGTTGAGTTCCGTGGCACAATCAACAAATGAGAATGTTTCTGTAAATAAAGATTGTATTTTGGTTGTTTGGTTGAGTACTCACATTTCATTTAAATTATAGATAAAAATACATATAAACTAGGGGCGCCAATAGACCCTCAATTTTGCATTAAAATTCTTTATTTTTCATATGTTCGCAGTTTATTAAGAAAAGTAGCTTGCGTAGTTTGGTCACCACTATAAGACATAACGTAAAGATAAAATACAAAAAGAAATGTAGGAAGTTCTTAAATTTTAAAGGCCACAAGTTGATTGATAACTATTTTGAAGCATGAAGGTCTATACTTTAGATACAAGATAAACACTGTGAAATGATGATGTTATATTCTCTGTTGTCAAATGACATGAAATTGACTTCAGTGAACTCAGTGCACTCCATTTTAAAATATCTAACAAGAGAACTCGAAATACATCACTCTTTGCTACCTCTCACATGAATTCAAAATAATGCACGAAATTGTGTCATACATCGTATTAGCAGCACTTACAATGACGCACACACACACACGTTCACTCCCCCACGCACGCACGCACTCATACACATATTTTGCACACCTCTTTTGCATCTTAACATTTATATCTTTCGTTAAAGTACTTTTTTATGTTTTTTATCGATTTTTAAACATGTTTTTCATATTACTGTAATCCTGATCCTAAGATCAAGAGAAGAAGAAGAAGAAGAAGAGAAGAAGATAATATTTGCTTATGACTAATCATAAGCAAATATTCTACAAATCATTAAAATTTGTAACACTGTTGAATTACCAAATAAATAAATAAATAAATATTTATAATTAATGGAATCTTAGACCAAAAGAAGTATTCACACTTAAAATTGTTAAAAGAACATTGTTTTTATTAAGAAGAACTTTCTTATAACAACTTTACAATCTCTTTAGAATCATTTATGGTATGATTTAAAATAAACAAACCAAAAAATGTATGTAACTGGGCCGAGGAAATAAGATCTTGCTAAGTAACATTTCTAATCTAAGGCTGACCGCTCAAGATGCAACAATTTCATTACAAGATTGCTCGTTATAATTATTCACTGCGCTTTACTCAGTGGCCTTCACTTATTTTTTAAAATACAGTTTTTAAGATTAAAAAAGAGTCATAAATAAAATTATATACGACAATTACTTTTTGTCTGATATAATATTAATATACCGTAAAATTGTCTAAAATTGTCACAATATTTCAAATTTATCAAAGCGGGTTCCTAAATCCCAGTTAAGAGATTCTAGTCATCAAAAATAAATTTATAAAATTTTCCAAAATGTAATACAATATCTTTAAATACATATTTTTAGGACTTGTTGGTCATTGATGAAATGCTAAGTTATTGTTTACAAAGATTCTTTATATATAATTGATGTCCGTCTTAGAAGTCGTCTTTACTCTAATGTCTTTATAAATATATCTTGGTTAACTTTATCTTGTCTGTTAGTTCAGGATCACCGTTCTTGTTAATAATAATGGGGGCAATAGAATTTAATCTTTGCTTATTCTCATAATTAAAAGTAAACATAAAGTCAATGTGCTAATACCATTTTGATATTTATAATGCAACGGTTATAAAAAAATATACAATTTTAGTGGTTTCATCTGAGGCTTCGTCAGGTGGAGATATCGTTTAAGATCACGTGACCTCCCACTGTAGTGATGACGCCACCGTTGCCTTCTTTTATAGTTAGCCTTAAAACCTTTTTTGATGCTACCGTTTAGTCCAGTATAATAAAGAATTTTGTCTACAAATGTTATATATACAAAGTCACGTCACATTAAAAGATAATATAATTGCTCGATAATTGCATACTTAGACAAAGACAAAATAATATTTACAGTCTTACTTACTTACTTATCTTCACGCCATATCCCTTGCGGGGTAGCCAGAGACGACGGAGCGCCAAACGCTACGGTCCCTGCATACCTCTTTCGCCTCGAGCACACACGACATTAACCTCTTCATACATGCCCTCCGGGGGGTCCTCATGCTTTTTACGTGACCTTCCTCCAGTATCGTAGCTACTGTGTTTTTGAAGGTCACTCGAGGCCTCCCCCTGTCTCTCTTACCGCTCACTTTTCCTTTATAAATCTTTTTTACCATTCTTTCATCACTCATTCGTTCGACGTGCCCAAACCACCTGAGCACGTTCTTCTTCATTCTTACCGTAACATCTTCGCCAATACCTGCCATTCTGTGGATCTCTTCATTGCGGATTCGGTCAGCTAAACTGACTCCGCATATTCGACGAAGAGATCACATCTCCACAGCATTCATATTTCTTACATTCTTCTTCTGTGTTACCCACGTTTGGCTGACGTATAACAGCGTCGGTAGCAAAACCGCATTGTGTACAGCCAAACGTGCAGCTATGCTGACGTTTCGCCGCCGTCGAACAATGCAGCCAAAGCACCGTTGACTCTGTTACCGGCAGCAATACGCCTTTCCACATCCATTTCGTATCTTCCGTCTCTGCTAAACATACTTCCCAAATATACCACTTCATTCACTTGTTCTATTATCTTACCATTCACGTTGATCTTACATTCTGTTCTTTCTTCATTTCCTTCAAATACCAGAACCTTCGTCTTATTTGCATTCAGGTTTAGACCATTATTTTCACACCCATCTTTCAGAGTGGTGACCAATGCCTGCAAATCGCATTCTGATAATGCAATGAGCACTGCATCATCTGCATATAGCAAGCAATTGACTTTAAGGTCACCTACTTTCACTCCCATGTCACTGTCTTTCACGCCTTGGAGACAACTATCCAAATACAAGTTGAACAACCAAGCTGACATAGCGCAACCTTGCTTAACACCCGATTGGATGTCAAACCTGGGCGACATGTCAGCTCCTACTCGCACACAGGCTGAGTGATCTCTGTAAAGAGACTTTACAGCCTGTAGCAAGGGTCCGCTCACATTGTATCGGGGCAGTATTTCCCATAATTTCTTCCTCACAACCCTGTCAAACGTCTTTTCCATATCCACAAAAGCACAGAAAACCTTTTGGTTTAGGGTAAAAACTTTTCCGTGATCATGCGGAGGGAAAAGATCTGATTTATACATCCTCTTCCAGGTCTAAAACCTCCTTGGGCCTCCCACAACAGCCTTTCAGATCTCTCTTCCATTCTTCTCGCTAATATTTTAGTATAAACTTTACCGCCCAAGCTGATCAAACTGATAGCCCTATAGCTTGCAGAGTCTATCTGTGAACCTTTGCCTTTATACAAAGATACGATGACTGCACCTCGCCAATCGCCGGGGACCTCCCCCGATTTCCAGCGTAAATTGCACAAAAACCAGAACAAGTCCCAGACGCGTGGCCCACCATATTTGATCATCTCGGCAGTAACTTAATCTGCTCCCACAGCCTTACCACATTTCAGACTTCGAATCGCTCTCTCCACTTCTTCCAAACTAATTTCACCATCGCCTACATCCGAACTCAACATTTCGCTGCTACTCAAGGCCGAGACGTCCTCACATTCATACATCTCCTTGTAGAATTCCGCCCACCGCTGCAAAACGTGTGCTGTCTCTGTTAAAACTTCACTACATTTCGAAAGCACCCCTTTCATTCTACAGGTTACCGAACAACCCCGGGAATCACTAACTTCTCGCCAGAAAGTTTTGTGTTTTCCCGGAAGTTGTTCGTCAACCTGTCATCCCTTTCTCTCTCAGAATTTTCACGCTTCATCTTTATAAGTGCTTTCGTTTTGTGCTTTTGCAGCTTGTACTCTCTTTTTCTTATCTCTCTCATACTTTTATCCTTACCCGAGGCCTTATAATCCAGCCATGCTTTCTTCTTTAACTCTACAGCGTCTTTCACTTCATCATCCCACCATTCATCGCGCTTTTTACTAAAACCTGTTTTCCTTTTACCACATACCTCTGTCGCTACTTCCACCATATCATTCCTAAGGTTCTGCCAACATGCTTCAACACTTTCATTTTCAGAATCACAGCTTTCAAGCTTCTTGGAAACCCTTTCTTGATATTCCTCTCTAATCGGTGGATCTTGAAGCTTCCAGCTTCTTATGCGATAATTCGACTCCAAGCCAGGACACTTTGTGCGGCTGCGCCAACCTGCAAATAGACCTCTTATTCTAGCAACGACTAGATAATGGTCCGTTCCCAGATCAGCACCCCTAAACACTCGCGTGTCCATAACTTGGCTTCGAATACGCTGATCCACTAGGAATAAATTAATCGTACTTCTTTCTTCCGCTCGCTCCCATGTGTACATGTGAATTTGTTTGTGATCAAACATCGTGTTTGACACAAACAAATTTTTCTCCTTACAAAATTCCAAAATAAGCTTTCCAGCCTCATTCACTCTCTTATCACCTTACTTGCCTAGCACGCTTTCGTAACCACTTCGCGCGGTTCCAACCCATCCATTCATATCTCCACATCAACTTTTTATTATCTCTGACACTACTCAGAACATCCCTGATACTCTCCCAAAACTAATAATAATAATAAGATACTGAAATATTATAAAAATCAGATCTACATAATTATGTTATAATCATGTATGATTTTCATTAAAATTTACATTTATATTAAAGACGCATTCTGTGTCTCTTTAAATTATTCAACATACGAGTAAAAAATAACGTATCTAATAACCAGCTAGATGATAGCAAAATGTAATTTATTAAATGGAAACACAATGAGCCAACTTAGTTTAGTTTGTCGGTCGATGTAGCGTCCAGACTGCTTTGAGATACATTGCCCTCGGCATAACGTAATTTGATATGAACTAAAATTTCCGATCTCACAAAATGTATTATTTGTCTTTATTAATAATTCTAAAATTTCAAGTACTGAATTTTTATAAAATTTCAATACTTTTAACAAACTTAATAAAACGCATAAGTTTTACTATTAAATATTGATTTTGTAACTTGTGCCTTCATATGTTTAACTTTGCATCAGATCTTTTGAGTTTATATTATTTAAAACTAGAGATTCTAGTTATCTATAATAATGCTACTTTAAATATTTGTTTTATTTTAAACTTCCATATTTGAAAAAAGTGCACTTTGTAATCAATGCAAATAGGGCATACCCTCTAACATAGCCTCGACACTGCGACAACTGAATTGTATAAATCAGAAAGTTACAGTTCAATTAACTCCAGGAAGTATATTCCAGTCTATAGCTTTCATTGAGAATTCACTGATATAGATGTGAAGTAAATCCGTATATTATAAATAGTGTATTCATGGAATAGTTATTTATTTGTTTTGTACCGATATTCTTTTATAAAAATAGTGTTTGTTTTTTTTAAGTAAAAGCTTTAGTACTTTATCTGCTAATTATAATAAATCGACAGATTTACCGAATAAATTGATTTAGTTACAAAAAAATATCTACTTAATTTAACTGTTAATCTATAAATCTGATTTTAAAAAGAGATAATTACTATTGCAAAAAAAGTCGTAAAACTGTAGCTAATATCAAAATAGTGATAGTACTTTGTAAGATAAGAATAGGTTTTGTAATATTTGTTTTGAAACGATATGTGATAAGTGAAAATAGAACAAGGTAATTCATACCAGTTATGTCTTAAAAACAAAAACGAAATCATTATTTTGAAGAGAACCATCAAATCAAATTAATAAGTTAAAAAACTAAACTATGTTATTATAAAGTTGAAATTCCTATTTTTGTATTTACAGTAATCTTTTATTTGTTAACTGGATATTAAGACTCTGACTCAAGCTTCAAATCAGATGTGATCATATCTAAGATATTCTAATAATTATATACTTGTTCTTCATTAAATAAATGAATAAATGAATTCTGTACACTACATTTCTTTTGACATATTTATATTTATTGAGTATACTTTCGCTGATATTACGGTAACTTAACAAAAGTCATGTGACCTAGCGCATAATCCGATAATTAATTTACGTCGGCCCTGTTCTTCAATTATCGAATCGAAGAATCAAATAAGAAATTAAAGTAGATTCATCGACAAATCAGTAAAATATTAATTAAGCTTTCAATATTCGACGCGTGGACTTAAAAAGGCAGAGTTCGTAAACGCTCATTGTCTAGTCAGACTTTTTGTCATTTATTAATAGTACACAGCGCGAAGCTACGTTTGTCCCTATCAATATGTTTCGTTTTCTTTTACTTGAAAATGTATTTGAATAGATTTTTTAATAAAAACAATAAACAAAAAATAGCTGGGAGCTATCACTTTAGTGATAAGGTAACCCCTACCTTGTATTATTTCTTATACTTTTATTTACTGTGTGTTCTCTTACTTTTAATTTAATGTCTGCATATTCGTCTACTATTTCTGAATGTAAAGTAAATTAGTCATAAATAACCAAGTTATGAATTAAAAAGCTTTCAGTTTAAAACTCGGTTTAAAAAAAGATATTGAAAATTATTATTATGTCCGTCATGACGCTGGCTTTCATGAGACTTTCATGAGATGGAAATCCTTTTTATTCTAGAAATGTGAATTTTAAAGGAATTTTAATAGAGCATTCTTTAAAAGAAAAAAATGTTAATGTTTTTCTTTTGATTTATAAGTATGATATCCTAGAAATAAGTGTTTTTCTATCTTTAGTAGTTCGAGTATTTTATTTAAAGGCTAATGTGCCAATAATTTTTTTTCAAATCATATATATTTGGATATCATAGCTTAATTAAATGTTGTTTTTTTTAAAATGTTTTATGCCCGTGAAAAAAATTACATCATTTAACTTAAAACTGTGTGACTTTAATATTTATGAAGAGTCCAGAACTCTAAAATACAGAGTAATCTTAGCTGTGAAATTCTTAGGAATTTTGAATTTCTTTAGACACAGTTATCTACAGTTTTAATTATAAAGTTCTGACAGAGCAACGTCAAGTGACAAAGTAATATAGGTATGTCTTATATATCGAGGAAAGAGTTTCTTAGTATTTTGTAAAGAAATTACAAATAGGAGAATAGAAATAAATAATAATTGCTAAAAACTTAATAGTTTTTTAAATAAAATATTCGTCGACATCAGATGTTCTGTTGTTTTAAGTCGTTCCACAATATTGAGTTTCAATTACCAGTTAACAAATAGGAATTCCTTTGTAAATGCAAAACTAGGAATTTAAAGTTTTGAATATTCAGATTCAAATTCAAAATACCTTTGTTCAAATAGGCCTTTACATGCACTTTGGAATCGTAAATTATTACAATAAAAAAGGTCAGTGTAGTCAGTCTATAAGTAAGCTACCACTAATATATAATAATAATAATAACATACTATTGTATCAATTGATATATTCTGAGTTCCATGAATAATAAAAGAACTTTAATTTAAGAGGTATTTGTAATATGATATGGAATTTAAATATTTTTGACAGAATTTGTAATCTTACTATAAATCTTATGTGATTAGTTATTTATCTACTATAATTATTAGCTCCAGATAAGGACTATTTTTGTCTATAGATAAATAAAAAAATATGTTTTGTTTGTCTGCATTTTAAGAATAATTTTATTCAATCACATGTACTATACATATACATAGCTAATAATTTATATGAGTCGGAAAATGACAGGAGGGGTTAGGAAAGCAATTGAAGTAAATTAAAAAGCAGATGACATGTGTCAATCGAAAGGTATAATTGCGGTACCGTGAGTTGCTTTGAAATATACTTTTTTAACATTGACAATCGATTGATGTTTTATTTATTTATTTACCTTCACGCCATATCCCTTGCGGGGTAGAAAGAGACGACGGAGCGCCAAACGCTACGGAACGATTTTTTATTTTAAAACTTGATAAATTTTATTTCTACTTTATACTTACTTTAATAATATATATTATTATTATATTATAATATATATTATTAAAGTAAATAATAAATGTCGTCTGAAACCTTACAAATCTTCGATGAAGTTTATTAAGTATAAAATATATGTTTTCTAAAAATATCAAATTTCTGCTAAGTAGTATTTATGTTAGGCAACCAGCAATTTCTAGTTTTAAAAAAATTATATCCTACATATGTGGATAAAACTGAAACATTTAGAGCCGTAATGAAGTTACAAAGTCAACATTTAGCAGTAAAAAGATATTAATCATGTTAAGTTACGAGTAGGTTAAACTTTAGATTCTTTTTTACTAAGTAATAAAATTCGTTTAATACATTTTGGAATAGTTCATTTTATAATGTAGGATATGGAGGATGATACTTAATATCCATATTGACAATGGCAATGCGTTACAAAAAGTCGTCATGACTATATAGTGCGACAGACTTAACTACGTTGCTCATTGAGTTCTCCATTTAGAAAATTACACTGTGTACAAATTTAAAGATCATTTGATTTTATAGATCATTATATATGTTTGTTAAATAGTCTGAAAATTACAGAAAATGTCTTCAAAGTTAATATTATTCTACTGTTAATGTCATTAATGTTATACATATATTCTTTATCCGTCGAGCCTTCCTGTGCAAGTTTTATGGTGATCTTGAATATGCAATTCTCAAACAACGGTTTGTTAGTAACAGGGTAATTCATTTCTTGATGTGACTATTCACAACTTGGCACACATCGATAACAATAGATATTTGTCTCTTTTTTTATACATATAGCATAAGAAGGTATGAAAACTCAAGGTTGCCCTCAACGCCTGACTATGTCACGGGTTTACTTTCACCCTGACCATAACGAATACTACGCACAGTCTGAATCATCGAGATATTTAATCATAAATTTTAAAGGAACATTTCTTTTGCGACGTCGGCGTTTTGCTGCTTGAGGTTGTTAAAAAGAAACTAAAATTCTAGAAGAACGTAATTTTTAAATTAAAAATGTGAAAATTCAAAACAAATTGTCACCCATATGAACGATAAAAATATAGTATAATTGTGTGTTTCTCGGTAACCGTTCTGTAAATATCCAAGTATCTTGAGACATTGAAAGGCTTAAACCCGATGTCCCCGTTAATATTAACGAGGACTGGAAATTAATTAAAAGTCAAGTTAAACTAAACCAAGCTATAAATAATTATAAAGGGATTATATAGTTGTTAAATATTTATTCATATTTTTATTGTTTAATAAATGTAGTTCAATAAAACAGTTAGGTTTAAGAAATTAAAAAATATGAAAGTGTCAGTCGGTAGTCTAAAAAATTGTATTAATTAAAAAAAGATTATTAAAATCTATCTTCAGTTTGGAACAGAAAACGGTGCAAGATCATCGCTGCCTCGTGCGAAGAATAATTTTATTGCATAGTCATTTTCTTTTTTAATTGTGATTTACGTGATTGTGACTGTCTTACCTACAATTTATAACGTCATGTCAGAGTAAATAGACGCTAGGAGATGACAGCTGGCATTGCAAATTCATGATTGTTCTTGTCCTTGACAATAAATAATTATAAAAAAATCTTATATCTGTTACTTTGAAATACTTAATACAACAAATTACGCTGAGGGTTCTGGGGAAGTGGCAGGTATAATATAAATATTTTTATATCTTTCATGTTTGTGAAAGTTTTTTTTGGCAACATCACTGTCCTCTCTATCGTTCTGAAAGTACGAATAGACAAATAATGTAAATGAAAGACATTTGTTACTATCTCCAACTATCTAATGAATTTGATAATCTGCTATTAATTCCTAACTTTCTGTGCACCAAATACTATTTTTCTTCTTTTGCTTGGTTAGGCTAGTTGTGTGTATTCATAATAAATTTAATTCAAGACTATGTCATTGTTAAAGTAAAGAGTGACTAACAAAGACACGTGCAGGTATGCAGATTTCTTTATTAATGCACCTTGATGAATTCGATTTTTTTTCTCATTTTGCTGCAACGTTCTACACTCTTATCTTTTGTGTGGAATATGCCATCTGCTTTGCGATATTTAATAAACTGCTGTGATAAATTAGTTAAATTAAGATTAAAACTTTACATTAATTGTTATTTGTATTAATATTGAAATCGTTTTTACGAGTGACGTATTGATATAGTAATATACAATCAGAGTCCTGTGGAAATATTAATGAAAAACGGAGATGCGTGAATAAATAGGAAGACGTGTTGTAAGTTGAGCGTTTCGATTCTGACTGACAAATTACAGGAACTAACGAACTCGCGAGAGAACCGTGGCTGGTGGAGAGACTGACGACGCAATAAACGCACGCCGGTCGACTAATAATAATAATAATAGTAGCAATACGCCACAGTACCAAAAAACTGGTACTGCATTTAAAGATTAACATTTGTGGATTTTGCCACGGGAATAAATAGTATGAGATGGGTTTTGAACTACAAAATATATTGGAAACAGTAACATACAGCTCCGTAGTCAAAGTGCATGGGGCACTTTAACTGGCAGAAAATTGTTAGAAAAATAATGTTAACACTTTTTTTAATGATTCTGTATTTTTTATTAAGAAACACTATTATAGCTGTGAGCTGTATCAAATTTATAATATTAAAGTGTGTATGTACATTGCAAGTTACCATATTATGAAACATTTCATTGTACAAAGTAGAAAACGGAAATTAATATGACATGTCGTTATCGTCGGGAGCGATATTTTACAAAGGCTTTAACATGCTTTCATGATGCTAATGTCAGCCAACCCAGTATCAACTGCATTACCGATAAAATTGCTTTCTCCATTCTGTAAATTAGATTTATTTTATGTCCAAGCGATGCACTTCTTCTGGAATGTACAAACATTCTTGTTCATGTTCTTCATACATTCTAATTAAAGTTAAAATTAGTGATTATTTTGATTCATAAATCTACTGATAATATTTAAAAATGAGCAAATGACTATAAAGTAAGGTAAGTTAGGTATAAGTAATCTTTTTAGGTACTGTTTATTAAATATTTCAATTTGAAATAATGTAAACAGTTGTTTGTATCTAAGACACATTGATTTCGTAAAATATAAAAGAAAGATGGAGAGACCTAAAAAGTTCATGTTTGTAAATAAACATTTTATTATTTGTGTTATAATAATAAAAAAAATAATCAAAGAAAAGAGCAGTTTTAAATTATAACAAATAAATAATTGTAATAAAATTACTACATTGTGACTAGCGAGCCTCTTATGCAAGGTTTGATTATAATCTTTGAGTATACTGAAAGAAAACTAAGATATTTATTACAAAAGGATCTCAATATTTTTTGTAATTTAAGATAATATTTTGTTACAATCACATAAAAATTATAATAGGTACAATTATACAACAAAAGCTTGGAATGCTTGATATAACAAAAATATATAAAAGAATATCAATAACAACAAATGAAAGAAGAATTTGGTTTATATTTTAATACTAACTTGTATTCAACATTAAGAGTTTACTTTAGAGATAGGAAAGGCAAATAAAGCTTTATCATCACTTTATCATAACTTGTATTATTAAAAAATATAGCTTCCTGTACTTGGGATTAAGAGGTGGTCCGAACATAAAAAATAAATTGAGACTATAAACTATGACAAGCACTTATTAAAAGTCGGTAGTCTATGTTTAGGTTCGGCGTAAAGTCTTTTTTAAAAAATAATTAAAACTCTTATATATTAAATATTACACTACGTGTTGCCCATTTGGATGCTTTATACTAACTGCTTTAAATGCTAAATATATGACTGTGGGAACAATATAATATCATACACTGATATAAGAGTACTAAAAATGCTAACACAGCATTAGGCGTCGCCTGGTCTTAACCTAACACTGTGGAATGAGGACGACTGGGTTCTAAAAATAAATAATTAAAAAAAAGATATTTCATATTACATATTTTCACGAACGAAATTTGTTCGTTCTGTATTGTTTTCACTTTCTCGGCTGGATGTTTCGATGTACGGATGGATGTCTGTGGACAGGAAAAAAGTCCTGAAAATTTGGAGAGATTTTTTTTATATAATCGAAAAACGTCTATTGGGTCTTGCTAAGTTTAAAAAAAACATTTTTTTTTAAATTTTTTTTTTAAATAGTGTGTATAAAAATTAAAGTATTTTTTTTACAATTTATTATTGTATTATTGTAGTTGTAGTAGTAGTATTGTAGTATTAGTTTATTTTCTATTTCCTTCAAATAAAAATGTATATTACATTTTTATTCAATTATAGCGTCAAAAATCGGGCAATAACATTTATAATATATTTATAAGCATAGAGATATAAATATGTGAAAGGACACCTAGTGATCATCGTAAATCTAATAGTGCATAAAGAAACCTTTTAATATAAAACATCTGAATAGCAAATTATTATGAATAAATAAGACTAGTGCATATGTAGTTGTTATTCTTTTCGAACTTGGAGTTTCTGTGGAGATAATAAGTCCTACAACATGTTAGATATTTTTATAAGTATTACATAATCACATGACAGCATAATATTTTACCTGATATAAATTGCATTAAACTGATATTCGACAAAATAAATAATTAAATTTATTGTTCATTCAAATATCATGTTTAATAATTATTTTATTTCAATGCCTTTAAAGTTTACTAATTTCTAGTTTTGCTAATTACTATTGGGTTAAATTTTATTGCTCAAACATTATTTGCCATCATTATCTGAAATGTTATTTCAAAATTAAAAATGTTTATGTTGTGCCACTGACTTGTGTGTTATATTGGATTCATTATAAACCATTATATTCTCGATGAGCGTTGCAGATATCCACAAAAGCTACTGAATCCACCCCTCGGTCCCTTCTAAGCATGAATGGCCGCCTCGGAGTCTTGTAGCCGCCAATCCCTTTTATGGTATCACGTTCCTTCACTGTCATTTCTATTATGATTTTTTTATCAGTCATTGGTGTTACATATTATTGAAGTTTTTATACACAACAAATTTTATAATATTCTAAAATCTTTATCTATGAACATTGAATTTTTTCAAAACAAATGTTTTTTGAATGTAACTTATTTAATGAGGGGTGACTAACAAAATTAAATAATTTGATAACAGTTAAAGTTTTATAGTAGGAGAAAGTTGGTTTTCTGATGTAAAACTTAGGTACACTTTAGTAACTATCCCTTTTTTCACATCATCTTTTAAATGTAATTAATTATACAAGTTTGTTCCTAAACCAGTTTACTCAGGATGTCTTTCAATTTGGAATTTTTATCGGAACTTCGAAATAAGAAACTAACCTAAAACTTAAAATATATTTGTTATCTGTTAAGAAAGTAATGTAACTAACCCGGCTACCTAGATGACGATGCTATTTTAAAACTACCCAATAAAACCTAGTCGTAATACTCATTGCTAAAACTACCCAATAAAACCCAGTGGTTATACTCATTGCCTCACTGGATGCCAATGAATCGCTTTTGCACTCAATGAGACATCCCGACGGGACGCCCCATATGAGCGTGTCCCAGACCACTTAGGACTCACACGGCGTAGACACTCTCATCAGGGCACTATAGCTAGGCAAAGAATTTAATTGATTCTTTATATTAAAACTATGTATAGTCTTATGAAAAGGTATAGTGATAAAATTTCGTAAAACTAGTATTATAATTTTCGTGAATATTAAGTATAGTGAAGTAAAATTTTGTTTACGATATTGTCGTTTTTCGTATCTACATTATTATTATAATTACTAATATCATTATTATTCAATCAAATAAATAAATATTGTAAAACAACTCATGATTCCACACTAGGTCATTTCCTAGCGTTAATACAATGTTTTACATTAGCAATGTAACTTTTCGTAAAATATTCATAGATCATAAATTTAAAGTGATTCTGTTGTACACCTTTGTTTGTTTTAAAATTTTGCAAAATAATAGTTTGCATGGTGAGGCAGCATTACTACAAGGTATGAACTGACAGCAGCTCGACAGCAGTTCTTCTTCTTTTCAGTTGCATTCATATCATCATATAAGTGACTTTTTGGTAATATTACTCATGTCTGCTTTTTGCAATAAAGTCCTTTTTATTATCCTGTCACGATTTTAAGAACAACATAATTAAGAGCTTCAATATTTTCAGATGTAGGTAGGCATTATCAGTTTTTATTTAGACGTATTGAACATAGATATTTATTAAATATATATAGACATTTATCAAAGTAACTTAACACAATCTCGAGAATTGTTTACTTTACATAATACTTCTTAGTGTATGTAAATCATATTCAGAGTACACAATTTATTGTAGAGACGGGGAAGCAAATAAAAAGCTTTATCGTTGGAGTTAAGCGGCGGTCAGGAGAGAAAAAGTAAATTGAGGATAGAAACTATACAAGCAATCTTGTAATGAAATGAATTTTATGCCCCTAGCAATGTAAGTTTATTTTTTAAGAGAACAATTTTTTGTAATAATTTACGTTTTACGTTAATATTAATTATTAAATCTTTATAATAGCTAGTGCTTTGAAACAATATTTTTAAATTGACTATAAATATTAATATTTTGTAGTAATGACATAACGTAATCTTTTTTAATTAAGGTTTAACAAAGAATCTGTGAACTCTTATGGGACCCCATTAAAAGTTGTGACTGATTTTGTGAGGTCCTTTAATAAACGTTCATGAAATAGTTATAACTAGGAATTATACACCCCAAACATAGAAAAAAAATATTTGTAAAAGAATTTTAAAATACATTTTAAAAAATAAAGTTCATTTATTTTTCAAAATTCTTATTCTGACCGATTTTAGGTATAGTGATTCATGTAAAAATAAGATACTTTTAAATAGGTAAACTTTAAATTACAGAGTCAAATAGGTGGACAAAGAATATATTTAGAAGTTTGTTATCTTGATAATGTAGTAAGGAAAATATAATTAAGTTTCACGTCATCCAAAAGCATTGCGAAATGAAGTGCCATTCTATTAATTTAAAATATATATATTACACTTATAAGAAGAATAAAATAACTGTGTTACGATTTTTGAGCGAATATTATCAACTATTTGTAGTGCTACAAAATGTCTTCTTGCAGCTGTGGACCCAATAAAGAACCCAGCAAAGAGGTTAATTAGCAACCCGGCACTGGATGCTGTCAATCTCCATAGCCTCTAATACAGCTCTCCTATGTTATAGTTGATGTTTTTTTTAGTATATATTACTTAAAAATGAATAAGCTATCATGTTATAAGCAAATTTTAACATTAGTTCAATTATAGATACAACAAACTTTCGAAAACTTAAAATTTGCTATTTATTATTACTATTATTACCAATAGACGTTTATAATTTTGACACTCAGTTACTCGAAGACTGAAGAATATAAAATAATGACTGGCCAATGATGAAGTCAATAGTAATACTTGTTAACTTATTTTATAGTTTCAGAAACCGTTTATTTACTAATCAATTAAGACATTAATTTAATGGCTTAATAGTTGATGAATATATTTCATACAGCAAAGCAAGCTTATACAGCAAAAATATCTTATACATGATTAAAATTTGATAATGAGTAGGTATACTAAATTTAGAGTATATATATCTAATGTTACAGTTTATACATTTTCTTAAGTAATACTATTTAAGTTTTATAAACCACGGTTTAGCTTGGTGCTGCAATCTGTTGCTGTAACTGAGGTGGATCCACGTATTTATATATATTATATTATATATATATATATATATTATCCATTTATCGTTTGTATTTGGTAGAATAATATCAGATTATGTATATTTATAATCAATTTTAGCTTTAGCTTAAGTAAGTGTAAGCAATAAATAATTAGCAGGTTTAAATGTGTTTTGCGTCAGTAACAATTGTACAAAATTATTAATGTGACTGTTCGATTTATTATCTGAAATAAGCAATAGGAGATTGGTTTTGTTTTGCCTCTCTATTTCCAAGAGTAGACTTGCTTCCGGAATCTCAAGTTAGTTTAGAGTCATCTTAAAGATTTGTAAATTTAGAACAAATATTATAGAATGTATAAGTGTAATTTAATCTCACTTATTACGTGAAGGGCCCACCTAATAAAGTAATATAATAATTTGATATAAATTTAAGTATTACGAAAGAAAAAGTTTTTTTATAATAATTATCTTTTTCATATCAGATTAGCAATGAAACTAAGTAGAATATTATTTGTAACTAAACATATTAATTCTGCAAATCTGTCAAATTTAAAAAACCTAAATATTAACGGTATTATTTGAAATACGCATAAAAAATAAAGATTCAATAGAAATACTTCGTGAACAAACTATTTATGATGTACGGAAGGACAACATCTGAACCTTCTACATTAACGCTAGAGACTAATATAAAGCTACTATAATTAATTGAGCTGTATTCATTTGATAGTTTAGATAAGTTGGCTTTCCTTATGGCGACGGTAAAATATGGCTCCATTCTATGAAAAAAATACATATAAATGTATGCTTTTGGTATATTATATTTGTCTTCTAAATAAATTCATTGTAATTACAATCTGCTAAAATGTTTAAAATTACTGGGATCAAAAGTTTTTACTTATGAAAGTACGATATATAAATAAAACAATGTTGTGTTTACCATAAAGTGGTATTTATTTTAGGCAACACAACTTCTAGGTTTAAATAATGTCAACCCTAAATATGTGTTAGAAACATATGAAACCGTAATGAAGTTACAAAGTCAACATTTTTAATTAAAAGTTATTTATTATGTTTAACCTGAAATTGTAGACATTTTATTTGTAGAAGAAATTTTTAATTAATAATATAATGCATTTAATACATTTTGAATTAGTTCATTTTATAATATAGAGTGATGTCAAATATCGCTATTGCCGAGGGCAATGTATTTCACAGACAGACGACGAATTTGTTCATTGAAGTCTCCATTTAGCAAATTAAACTTTGTACAAATCTAGCTGATTTTTATGTTATGTGATTTCTTAGATCATGATATATACTTCAAATATTACATAATAAGTCTTTAACATTATTATAAATTATACTGGTAATTTCGTTACCATTATATATATATTTCATACCTTGGGCTAGCTTGTCAAGTTTTATAATGATCTCAAATATGCAATTCTCAACCATTGGTTTGAAAGTAGCTGGTTAATTTATTTCGTAAGGCGTAACAGGACTACTCTACCAATATAAAATATCGCATACAAAGCAAACCTTTTTTACCCATTTTTTATAGATACCCCCTCGAATGATAAGGTGATAGTCAGGGGGTAATGTTCCACTTTACCCCCCGACTATAAGAAAAAGTAGAAAACGGTATAGAAGAGGCAGCCATGTTGGAGACTAATCACTGTGAAAACTGATCCTCGTCGTATAAGTACGTCACGGAATTGCTTTGCCCTTAACATGACGAACACTGCAAAATCTGAAACAATAGGATATTAAATCTTAAATATTGTCTGTACTTTCCTTTTGTGATGTTGGTGTTTTGTGGCATATAGGGGTTAAATATATCCTTATGAAAACTTATATTATGAAAACCTACACGAAATGTCATTCGTCATGAACCGGCAAATATATATAGTAAAGTTATATTTTGCCGACAACCATTTCATAACTGTCAAAATTATCATATGAAATTGAATTTATACATATTTGTTATTTCAAGAAAATACAATGTTTAAACTGTATAGCAATATGAATATTAACCAGGATTAGGACCTAAATTAATAGTCAAGTTAAAGTAAACCAAACTCTAAATTCTTATAAAGGGATTAGGCGCAAACTAAATTCCAAGACGGACATCAATTATTTATCACGAACCTTTATAAACAACCATTTACTATTTTGTAATGACAAATAAACAAACAGGTCCAAAATGAATTATATTTTAAGAAGTAGAAGTAATAAATATATATACTTTGTGATTTTTTTGCACTTAACAAAATTATTTTTGATTCAAATGGTTTCTTAATCTGGATTTTGAAAACAGCTGAATGTTGATGTAATTTATATATTTAAATTTTTTTTGAGTCAATTAATCTCCTCAACATAGTTTAAAAACAAATACAAATCAAGATCAGATAAACCCGTATATTTTATACGTAAAAGAATATTAACATGTATGAATACTTATTTCAGTTTTACGTTTAATTACAAAAAATATTTAATTCTTATAAAATATAAAAAACTATTCTTAAGAAAATAAATAAAAAACCAAGAGCGAAAAGCGTGTTTGATGACTAAACTCGTAATAAGCAATCTTGTAATGAAATTGCTACTTCCCGAGCGGTCGGCCTCTAGTTATATTAGATATGATTACAAATTTAAATAAATAAATAGAAAAATATGTTTTATTTATATATATATAAATATAAAAAGGACGAATCATATTTTATTTCGCTATCATCGTCTTATAAAACTCTGAATTTTCTCAAAATGTGAAAACGTCAATGTCCTTTAACTTGAAATTGTTGTATGAACTAACATATATAAAGCATCTGAAACTCATTTAAGCTAAGTACGGAATATTCGTAGTTGCGATGCAGTTTGAATTTTGCAGTCCTTGAGACAGAATCACTAATAAGCGTACTTAAAATTATTAAGTTCTGATAGAATGCCGACAAATAACCGAGTCACCACAGTTATCAAATAAAATCTAATTAAATCAAAGTCGATTTCAATAAAATTAAAGTCAATATTCAATACAAATTTGGAAAATATAAGATCTTTACTTAACCTCAGTATAATAATAATATTAAGTTCAGAATAATTGTCGTAAATCGTAATCTAATGAGATTAACGATAAATAAGAACATTTGTTTATTCATTTAAGTATTTTTTAATTTATATTTGGACCTCATCTTTACATCTACTTTAGCAGGACTTCGTCTGCTATGGAGAATCATAATTAACGCTAGAAGCTAGGTACATTAATGTTGAAGAAGAAATAACAAATATTAATTTTATATATATATAAATATATATATATATATATATTATATATATAAAATTAATATTTGTTATTTCTTATCTATATATATATATATATATATATATATAATGCAATAAGCAAATATTTATATATTTGCTAAATTTATATTTTTTTAAGTATAAGTGAAACTGAAAACTGCAAGCAACTGTAATATAAATAGACCTTTCAAATATAGTATTTGCAAGTTCACTAATAAATAACAGTAATAGATAACTTTTTGTTATTTTAGAAATTATAATAATACTATTTCTGAATAATGTATACGAGTAGCTATCCGCAAATGGCTTCGAATACTTATATAAAAATAATATTTTCATTAGATTATTCGAAGTGAAATAAAATTTAAATCCCCTATTTAAATCTATAGATGATATTTTTTAAGTTTATTATCTTACTGACTTAATACGCAATATAGTGCAATTAAATACTCATATAATCCTCAAACTTTCTGAAATTTCTAGATAAGTCAGTGAGTTACACTGTCCTATTTAAAATATAGATAAATTTATACTTCGTTATATTTATTTCATGACACTATTGAACACAAAACTACAAATACAAACTCTTATCTTCGGTATTCAGCTACTCTTGTACCAATAAATAATAATTGTTAAAAGGCTTGCTTTGTTAGTAAAATATTCGTCGACAGCAGAGCCATATGTTCCAGTTCCCGCCAGTTGTTTGTAGTTTTAAGTCGTTCCACACTATTGAGTCCCGATATCCAGTTAACAAATACGAATTCTCTTGTATATAGGAAACTAGGACTTTCAACTTTTCAATAACACAGTATTCTATCAATTGATATTTACTGAGGCGCATACAATAGAAAAGAATATTGAGTTTGAAGGCACTTATGCTTTCTTATCGAATTTTATTTCTACTATTCTTTTTAAAAGACTTGTGATAGAATTTGTAACACTTCTTACTGGATATTGTGTGACCAATGAAAAGGTAAGATAATAAAGTAAGAAAAGTAGATAAAAGACGAATGGACATATATCAATCTTAAAATATTATTTCGGCATCAGCAGTTGCTTTTATATATTTTTTTACTTTTTTTAGGGATAGCCAAATTGACTCATCAATTTTAGATTCATAATTCTATATTCAATATTGTCCGCAGTCCAATGTTAGATGTTTCTTGAAAATATTGGTATAGCTTAGATTTACAGTAGTTACTGTTTTAGAAAACATACTAGTCCTTATGTTATTAAGTTATTAATAACATAATAACATGTTGTTAGTGAATACTATACAGAGGGAATCCTCTGGGAGACAGGACCCAGTTTTGGGAAATATACTTAGATACTTATACTCTTTCTTTGTTGACTTTGTTAATATTTTCGTTGGTTGCAGATATATTTTTATAATTCAATGTATCGTAATTATCAGATTCATCGCCAAAACAAATTATTTTATTAATATATGGTCTGTAGCAATAAATGTTATTTATTACTCCCATTTTTACTCCCGGGGGTATTTAAAGAGTGTAATAATTATCATTATTTAGTATAATATTAAAGATTCCATGACAAAAATAAAATGATTAATTGAAATAAAAAGATAACGAAATTTAAGATTTACCTTAGATGAAAAATATAATAAAATAGGAAATAATATATCTTACTTTTTATTAATTACTATTATTGTAAACATTTTTTTTTTGTCATATTAATTCTGTTTGATTTGGTTAAATTTGCTTCAATATGTAATTCTAACTACGCTGAGGGTTCTGGCGAAGTGCCATAGATAATGTAATTATTTTGATATCGGGTTTAATCTTTTATGTTAGTGAAAGTTTTTTTTGGCAATGGCACTGCTCTCTCTGTCGTTTTGAAAGTATGGGTAGACAAATAATGTAGACAAGAGATATTTGTCACTATCCCAATTTATCTAAAGAAACTGCAAATTTGCTATTATTTCCTAACTATACTGTACTCCGAATACTATGTTTCTTCTTTTGCTTTGTTAGGCTAATTGTGACATATTATATTCAAAAAACAATATCCAAGATTTTGTTACTTCAGTAAAGACTGTCGTCTAATAAAGAAATATGGGACAAAAATACATCTTCACCTTTATCTTTATTAGTGCACCCTTGATGAATGCAGTTTTTTTTTAAATTTTAATCCAGTTTTCTCCTTTCTGTTATATTTTTGCAGTTGATGGATTAATAAAAAAGTAATCAGTCAAAAGCAAAGTTTGATATTATAACAAATAAGCAATTAATAATTACTAAATAAATAATTTTTTACCACCAATTACTATGGTACAGGATAAATATTAAAAGAAAAAATAGATTATTCAGATTATATGAAAAAAAGACTACAACTATTAGAGACAAAAGAAGAAAATATATAAGATTCTTAGTCGTTTGATTTCGTGAAAACTAGTATGAAAAACCATGCGTTTTTATACTTATAATTTAAATAACTTTAGTTATGAATTATAGCTAAAGAAAATATCATCAAGATAAAGTTCCACAACACATAGGACATAAAGATATAATGTTGAAAAATGAGCTTAGAAGGTTAAACAATAAAATTAAGAAAAGGAACTGGAGATTGTTGATTATTTAATAGCCCACAAAATAAACGTTTCAATAAGAAATATCTGAACAAAAATTAATTATGAACAAAAAAACTTACTTTTTATTGGTGCATAAGAATTGTAATGATTTTCGAATTCAGAGCCCACTATTATGGAGATTATAAAATCTATAACGTATTACACATCTTTATTACGTATTACATAATTACATGGTAGCATTATATTATACTTGACATCTGGTAATTATTTAATGTTAAGAAAAAAAAATTGTAAAATTGTAAAATTGAGTAAAATTAAATTATTGAAATTTTGTAAAATTAAGTGAAATGAAAATATTGATATTACATCCTTGTGAAAAAAATAATTAAATAAATATCATGAATTAATACATGTTATATCATTATAATTTATGTGTTCCATTCCATTTGATTTTCTATTTTTGAATACAGTCAACATATATAAATATGAGGTGCACAAATACAAGGTAATTTTCATATTAGGTTAATCTATTTAGAAAATCATCTCATATCTTTTAATTTCTAAATTAGCTAATTCTTATTATGTTAAATGTTTAGTGCTTAAGTAAGACAAACAATATTTGCCATAATTATTTTAAATGCTATTTCGAAGAAAAAAAATGTATCTATCGGAAAAAATATAAAATATATAAAATTTTATAGAAAACAAATATTATAATATAATACAAATATTACAATAATACCAATAATGTATTCTAATACCTTCTTTTAAACAAATAAATTTTATTTTATATTAGTTTAACATATTTCTTTTAAAAAATCGATTAGTCAACTTTAGACCTTAACAATTCATATATCCAACATGGTCCGACATCCTGTTAACTGGTTGAAGGTTGTTGAAATGGAAACTGCAAACAGCGCAGTAGCACAGTGTGAGTTGAAAAGTATTAGTCTAACTTAGATGTACAAGTTTTTTTATTCTAAATTTATAGAACATGCCCTTAACTATTAATAACATAATAACATGTTTGACGACTTCATTATAATGACTAAACTCAAGACAAATACTCAATAATTAAAGTTAAACTCGGAATCGAATCATATTGTCATATATTTGCAAAACCTCTGTATTTATATAGCGAGATATTGTTACAACTGTAAGCTGTATAAAATGTTTGTAATAAAAATTTTATTAGATTGAACACAGTTTGTTACTTTGAAAATGTACATTTTTGACAAATAATACCATTGGTACCAATATTTTACAAGAACTTTAACGTCATGACTCAAATATCAGCCGAGCCCGGCTCAACTATATAGCCATTAGAGTTACTTTTCCATTTAATAAATTATACATGACCTATATCTCAAAGATACACCTTTGTATATATAATGTGTATTCACTTATATACGTTACATAAATGTATAAATTAATGTTAAAGAAAATAAAATACCAGATCTAATAAACAAGTACGATCACGTCACGGAAATCAATCTTTAGTAGATTTACCTCGCTTTATGTTGGATATACAATTTCAAACTTAAATATGGTACCTACGTATAAATACAAGATAAGGTTTTATTAGCAAGAGATAGTTTTGTAAGTTTGTAATAGATTTTTGTTGATTTTCTTTAACAAAAATATGATTTTAAAAACAACGTTAATCAAAAGCTTCAAGATCTTCAGCCGTAGTCAGAACTGAGATTTTCATATCAATATAAATTAAAATGTATCACACAATGATATTTATAATATATAAAGGTAGAGAGGAGAATTGCTTATCACACATTATACTTTTCAGTGTAGGTAAATCATATTCTTTATGTGTAGGTAAAAAGATTTATTTAATAATCAACAGGTGGTTAGTAGAGAAAAATAAATTGAGGATAAGTACAAATTACGATTGTCATATAGAATATATAGGTAAGTAGTTGTAATAAAAAAATGTATATTAACTTGTAAATATATGTGTCTTTAATTTATGTATTAAATTAGCTAAATAGATTATATTCCAAACTTTTAGTGTTAGTATTGAATTCGTAAGCTTTATTGTATACTAGCAATTGTTGTAAACTAAACTGTTGATATTAATAATGAGTCCTGTTCTGAGAGATATAATATATTTTCACTTTCTCAGTCAAATGTTGTTATCCAAACATTACACTGACATGTTATATTTCAACTTCTATAAGTAAGAACAAGAACCTTAGGATAAAAAGAGATTGAAAATATTCAAAACTGGTTGATTTCAAATATCGGTATTATAATTATTATTGTCATCATCATTTGAAGGAAAATGTAATAGATACGCGTTGTATCAGCAGTTATTTGTGAGTTTTATAAAAAATGTTTGTATATTTTATATTTATCCGGCTATCTTATGAAGGCTTATAATATTTTAGCCTTACCAATGGTTACACTCATCGCTTGAATGGGACGACATTTGATCGATTTCGCAGTCAATAGGTATAATATATATTTTAAAATATTTTTTTATTTTCCACTTCAGTTTTTACAACTATTTGTATATAATTGAATATCAAACCAATATAATTAACAAAACCCTGTGGTTTTAGCCAACTCTAGTTGCTTATGATACACAACGCAATTTTCTAAGGCGAGTGCTTCAAACTAGAAACTAGCGGTCGTCCAGTCGAAGCTCCGGCAAACTTCCCGAATAGCAAACTTGAAGAATATTTTCAAGTTTCCCGAATAGTTTGATAACTCTCACATCTGTCTGTATTACAACTTTCCGTCTACCGCGGCAGAATACCGTAATTTGGCGAAAGGAGGACGACACATATAGCCCATTTTATACTACCTATATAAATGTTATTTTTTTAATGTTATGAAAAGTAATGAAAAGCAGGTATTATCTTAACAAGATAATGCCTTATTTTCATCTTTTTTTCATTATCATTGCAAGAGACAGGAGTGGTATCGCTGAGGCCACAGGATAAAATATTACACGTGTCGATTTATTTGTTTACTAACAAACATATTAAAATGGATATAATTTTTAATAGCTAGTTGTTCCGAATCATTATAAAAATATTTTTTTTTTACTTTATATTGCCGTATACCGGATATATACCATAAATTGCCTGATTTTTGTTTCAAAAACAAAGTATGAAATTTAATTATTATTAATTTTAAAACATTCGAAAATACTTTCATTCCCCAATTTAATCAATGAGGATGAAATTAAATGAAACTAGCATTTAAGCGAGTATTGAGTACAGTGCAGTAAATGAATACTCACAACTTAAAAGTATTTTAAGAGAACTCAGTGCATGATATTTCACTTTTCAAAATATAGAAGATTTATACTTGGTACATTTTTGATAACAAATGCCGCTTCAAGTACATAGGAAAGAGTACAAATGAATAATAATTGCTACGGATAGCGGAGCTATACTCGTATGTTGCAATTCCCGCAAGATGTATGTCGTTCTAAATTGTTCTACGCTATTGAATTTCGATACCCAGTTAATAAATAACAATTCTCTTGTAAATACGAAACTAGGAAATTCCAATTTTCAATTACATAGCATGAAATCGACAATATAATATAAAATAAATTTGATCTGACACTTATAATATTGTACCATGTTTGCCTTTACTATTGTTTTGAAAACACTTCTGAAAGAATTTGTATCATTGATTATTGTCACTTGTATATCAAACTTTTTTAGCTAACATATGCTAACAGATGCTGATTGTTGTTGTAGGAGATATTTTGGAAATATTCCCAATATTACAGCAATAGAACATATTCTTAAATAATTTAATATCAATTTATATACCTGGATAATTTTATTCATATATTTAATTTTTAATTTCAATAGTTAGATTATTAAATCAGATGTGGTAGCAAATAATTAAGGCAAAAATGTAATTAAGGCGGGAAGTGCGGGCAGAGCAAGGGACAGCTAGTAGTAAATAAAAGTATAACAAAACCAAACAGTGACACATGTGTCAAACTTTCTCAATTACTCTGTACTGGTTTTATTGAGCAATATTATAGTCCTTTAAAGTCTATTAAATATATAGTATAGCTATTATAGTCCTTTAAAGTCTATTAAATATATACTATATTAAATATATAGTAGCGTTATATTGCATTTTCATTTTTAAATATTAATTTATTTGTATGAATATTGTTAGCAAAAACATAGCATATTGTTTAAATATGTATAATTTCTCTTGTTAATATTTTATAATTTTAAAAACAACATTAATCAATAGCTTCACGATCTTAAGAATCTTCTGAACTGAGAAATTCTTATCAGTTTAAATTTAGACACATAGAACAAAAAATATATAATAGAATATTAATCATAAACACTTAAGACATAATCCAGAGAATTGTTTATTATACATAATACTTCTTAGTGTACGTAAATCATACTCAACATAAAAGTACACAATTTATTGTAGAGATAGGGGATGCAAATAAAAAGCTTTTCATCGGGAAGAAGAGACATAAAAAAGTAAATTGAGGATAGGAGGATAAAATACATAAATGTGTCATTAGAATTATTAATAAATCTCGTTTTTTCTTCATTAGTAATTTTAGAAGTAAAAAAAAACTAAAATAAGTTTTAAAAGAAATGATAAAGATCTTTCTATCAACTCTTATTTTGACCTCATAAAAACTTACCAAGGTTTTAACCGACTTTATGTGAGATTCGTAAATAGACCTCATTAAATTTAAACAATTATTAACGGATGTATCCTTGTACAAAGAAATTATAATAAAAAATTAAAAATAGATACTTTTAAAACTTTAAACGTAAACTTAATTTATACTTAAGCAACAATATTTGAGTTATTTTGAAGTTAGTGATTAATAATAACATGCTAGATACATTAAGTAACGAGAACTCAACATTCAGAAACATATGGGAAAATTAAAATAAGTTTTTAGTAGTTTCATATACCAGCAAACTAGTACGAGGAGAAAACTACGATGTTCATTTCAATATTAGAGTTATATTTTAAAAGAATTTGCCATTAAACTAGAACAGAGAACAGTAGAGCTTAATACCCTATATCACCACTGGCTCGCCGGAGCAATGTTTCACAAAAGCTTCTAAATCGTCACGAGGCTAATCTCGGCCGACAGTTTCAACTGCATCGCCGAATTGAGTGGATTTCTCCATTTACCAAATAAGGGTTGGAGTACAACTGAACATTAGAAAAAATGTATTAAAAAAATGGGTACATACTAAACATTTATCCAACTCGATAAAATATAAATTTTATAATTACTCACATAATGTTATAATTTTAACGTACTCTGTGTATTGGCACAACATTTTTATTTAATTATTTTATTCGTTCGTTTTAAATATATAGATAAAAAAGGTAATTATTATTTCTTTTTATTGGGGTAGATAGAGATAATGGTTGACCCAAATTTAAATACCTTAACAATTATTTAAATACCTTAACACCTTAATTATTATTTTGATTTAAACGCTTAGTGTGAAACAGACCTAACATAGTATTACAGTAACGCGATTACGCTACTAGTACCACCAATGCAGCTTCTGCTGATTGTAAGCACTTTATGACAATTTATAATGTCCATCATATTACCATTTTGACCTATGTACGCATGTTAATGGTATCTGATATAACATATTCATTACATTAAAATGACTTGCAATTTGCAACAGGATTTTATACAAATTCTTAAATTAAGACAATTTTAGTTAATCAATCAGCCTTTAATCCAACTTATATATAAATAACGTTATATAAATGTAATTTATTTCAATAGAAATTACAGAGGTATATATATTACAGTAAGATATTATAATGTCGCATACATAAGAAATAATAGTGTGATTTTAATAATACTCGACGTAATTAAATAGATTATTGTTGCCATGTTTGATACATAAGTAAACCTCAATTTCTCATCATCAAAATTATTTGGACAACATACATTATTCGCATAATTTAAATGTTTAAAAGTTAAGACTTTTCCAAACACATAAAATAATATTCCATACGGATTTGTATGCAAAAAGCCATCAAAATTAAATGAGCGGTCAAAGGGATGAAATGAAATTGCGGATGTAAACTATGAAAGCTATCATTATAAAATGAAAGAAGCGAGGCGAGTCAAGGCGAGGTGAGTCTCTAGAAATATACGTTCTTTTCTAGAAATCCTGTTACTTCAGCACCGAGACGCTCACTTCCTGTATACTATTGTATATTTTTGTAAAGAAGCAACTATGTTTAAAAATAATATAAATGCATTTCTTTTTCAAATTACTTATGTCATTTCTTTAATTATCAATAAGTAACTTAATTGCTTCAATACATTTTTTTCAAGAACTTTCTAGTATGTTTTTATATATAAATATAAAAAGGAGTAATAACATTTATTGGGTAGAAGTATTTTTTTGAGTAATCGTGAAATTCTTTCATCCTGTTGATTTTGTACAACGTTGGTTAAAATTTAACTAACTTATTGTGTGATATATTTTTAATATTATTTTAAACTGTATATTAAAATAAAAAATACCCTGCTTTATATTTAAAATGGGTAATAAATATAATTACATTAATTTTCGTTAGAAACATTGTCAACACGAATAATCATATAAACCTTACTTCGTAAAGAATCTAAAGTAGTCTATCAAATTAAGTTGGAAGCTTTACAAAAGACGACGAGAATAAGATAAGATTATTTTACTTTTTGTAACTGTTAATTCCCTTGAATTTAAGGTTTTTATTTTATAGATCTAGCTGCGTTCCACAGCTCTTCCTGCTGATATTTTATACTAACTATTTACCTGGATTTTCTAATCCAAAGTATAAATTGTATTTTACTATGAAACTGAAGAATGGTATATAAATATTTTTATGCTCTATGAAAGCTCGTAGAATGGGTATTTCATAATTTCACGAGTAATATTCAAATGTACCTCAATGCAAAATTAGAGAATCAATAGCTTTCGAAATTACCGAGATTTCATTTTCATTTCATAATTGAACAGTGATTATATTATATATTCCTTTGTTAAATTATATAAACAAAAGACTTAATATAGTACATACATGCTCCGTTGGGAGCAGATATAAATACTTCTTATCTTTTTTATGTTCATTTATAAAATATATATATGTGTATATATATATATATATATATATATATTTCTTAAAATTTTGCACTGAATACTTTTAGTAGCAAATTATAAATGATATTCTATTACAAAAGGTTACTTGTCTTTAAATTTTTTAATAATATTCTAGTCTCAATTTTGAATAGAAAGACATTGAAATGTGCGTGGAACCTATAAGTAGTCTTGAAATAAAATTATAATTTTTTTCATATATTTAAAAAATCCTTTTCATAAAACAGATAACAGAATTTAAATAAACAGACATCACGTTTTAAATGTTATTTGTAATATTGTTTAAGAATCTTTGCAGCCATGTAAATACTGATATATTTAATTTCGTTTTTTAAATTTTTTTGAGTAGTTAAAAATTAATAATTTGTCTCAATTTATACTTTGAACATATTAAGTTTTTGACATGTTCGAGTACATAACGAATTAAACCGGCCTGTTTGAATAAAAATGTTCAATAAACAGCTTGAATAAAGTATTAAATATATATATATATATATATACATATATATATATATATATATATATTCTTACCGTGTTTCCAAAGATAATTTTACAAAAATCGGTTGAAAAATGCTACTTATAGAAAAGAAAAGATGAGTCGACGGACATTCGCCGGAACGACACAAAAAAAAAACATTTTCGATCAAGGTGTAATGGAGAAGTTTCGCTGACGCTACAAATTAAAAATAAAACTTTATTATTACTGAAGGTAAAAGCAACGAAAAATTTTATTAAAAATTTTTTTTTGGACGTACGCAGATCTGATAATGTGGAATGACTTGATAATGTATTTATTTCAGGATATAAAGAAGGCGTGCCATATCTAACATATTTATAGACAATTTTTAAAAGGTTTAGGTTTTTATGTAGAATAGTGCCTTTATTATACGTAAAACCATTTCATTCATCCTCACACTACTGTGTGTGAACTTTTCACCATTTTGCAACACAAAAGTAGTTGACTTCATCAATCATCCCTTATACCTGTGAAATATCGATACCGCAAAATATATTTAAAAAGCTTACGGCTATCTAAATAACGTATCAAAGGCTTAAGCTGACATTGAATTTTTCAAAGAACATTTTGTTGGTTTAACGATCCAATGTGTTGTTATTGTAATTGTGTTCTAAACGTGTGGTGAATAACAAACAGGTTGTGTTTTCATGACAATGGATAATTAACACACACTGTTTTATATAATTTTATTATGTATTTTACATCAAATAATATTTAAGGTTACAAATATTCTTTACAAACTTAATATTTCAGCAATGAGTGAAGTTTTAAGACTTAACTTAAATAATTATTAAATAAATATTCTTATCACAACCTAAAGCCAAATAACTATTTACATTATGCAATAAACAACGATTTGTATAATTTTTGTTGACTTTTTATTCTACTTTATTATCTCTACGAAATTTGAGTAAAACTATACCCAAAATCGTTTCGTTCTACGTAGTTCATTAATATAATAAATTAATTAGTAATAACGATGTAACATCCACTAATCTTAACTAGCAACTTTTGAAATATGTTCTTCGCTTTAATCAAGGCGCGGGTCGTCTAGTCTCCCCTTGCTGAACTTTCCACGTCTTCAGAATAGTTTTATTAACTCTCAGAGTGTTCTGTATTCAAACTTGTCAACTATTCTTGTACTTTATTATTAAATTATTTAATAAATTATAATTTATTTATTTAATAAAATTGTTTAAATCGTATAAATTGTGGTAAACTAAGTAAACAATTTCATTAGAAGATTAAAATAATAATACATTTACCTTATTTTTGGTACTCAACATTAAATGAATTCAATTTTACTACTTATACAATTTATTACCAAAGTGTTTTAGTAAATATTAATAAATAATACACATATTACAGTAAAGGTTCAGCTTATTTTTGAAAGTGCACGAAGTTAATTGCGAAAGTTTGTAATTTTGAGCCAAGAATTATTTTGTATTTATTGCACCGACACTTGCTTTACCTCGTAAATTTCCTTCCCTCGAGTGTAACGAAAATTTGTATGGTTCCATTAACCTAGTGAAGGAAGATTTATTTCTCACGCCTAAGGAAGTGGATTTCCTTAAATTGTATACTGTCACAAATGTGCTTTTAAGTATAAAATTACTACTCGCTTAGTGAGATATTACTACATACAAAGTATCATATTTAAGAATTTTACATCGTTTGATCTTTTCACACAATTAACGGTCACTAATGTTATGATGTTTTGGTATTATAGATAATTATAATGGATAAAATAAGTCCTCAAAATTTTCTCCCTTCATATATAGGATATTGTTGTACATAATAAAGTCATTAAAATCCTTTCACTTAACAAAATATTCCTACTTACTACTTTTGTGTTGATTATGTTTTTTTAGGCGGCCATGGTGTTCTGTTTTCGGTAAGACCCACCAAAACGCTTTTTTAAAGGAAGAAGTAATTAAAATTCTATACAATATATATTAATAAGACTACATTAATAAAGTTTCAGTTATAGAGGCTAGAATATAGGCAATTATATAATATTAATATGAAATTATTCACAAAATTTTTCCACACTTCTTAATTCAAATCCTTAACCTTTTGGATTTATGTAGGAATTACACTTGGAACAGTAGTTTATTTAAATATTATCATAGAAAGAAAAATTATATCTGCATATTAAAATTATACTAATACCGTTTTCATTTTTTGATTTGATAAATTTAATATATAGAAAATTATAAATCAATTGCTAACATATTAAGTTTTTTGCGTCACAGTTCCAATACACTAATATTGTACTTACATATCATGTAAAATAAATGAAAAGATATAATATACATATATTTAGTACATATGATAGTGGAGGAAGGTCAAGTAAAAAGCATGAGGACCCCCTGGAGGGCATGCATGAAGAGGTTGACGTCTGTTGGCCAGGTGAAAGGTATGCAGGGACCGTAGCGTTTGGCGCTCCGTCGTCTCTGGCTACCCCGCAAGGGATATGGCGTGAAGATAAATTAATTAATAAATAAAAGATATTTTAGGTAATTTCATTGAAAGTTAAATTACACTGCAAATTACGAAATTTTATGAAACCGATACGAAATAAATTTGTCTGAGGTGTTTGAAACAAAAGAAATAAAAAAAATTATAGAAATTGTGTCTAGTTCTTCAAAAATGAATAAATATTCAATTTCAAATATTTAAAGTTAATTGCAAAACATGAAATAAATATAGGAATACATTGAAATTAATTTAATAAAAAAAAATATGCGATTCGGATAGACTTGATTGAAAAGTTTAATTTAACTTGAAATTTTGATACACAATTGGACTATCATGTTCATTAATTCTCATTGTAGATTAATATACATATTATAAATTATAAAGGTCTTCAAGCCATTTTATTTGGTTCACTTTGGTTTATCGCCTTTTCTACTCAATTTGCCGGCTCCTATACATTCAAAATATAACCCATTGGTTATCACTAAACATTTATAGAAATCCATACATTTAATTTAGTTTTATTTTATTAATAGACTAATAAATTTTTTTATGTTTCCCGGAGAAATAAGTTTAAGAGGGAAAGAGGGAAAAGCATCCTATATGTTGACTTAAATAGAATACGATCATTTTTATATACTTCAAATTTTATTAACTTCATCCAATACTTGGTTTTATTATAATTATATTAGAAATCAGTCGTTGGTTTTTCCTATGAGAATATGAATTTTGTAATTATAGGTGACTGCCTTATAATTATAAAAAACATCTAAAACTTCGCTGTAGGGTCTTGGGACGCAAACTGAATACGTAGCAATATTATTTTCCTCCTAAAATGTTAATATGGAGGTTTTGTCTCGATATCATTTTATCTTATTTATATCTAATTTCTTTGGGTAATAACGCAGCCCGGTAGCATTTGTCATCAAAACGTGTTTACGCAAACCTCTTTTGAAGTCTAAAAGTGATTTACAGTTCAATTATGATCCAACGTTTGTTGTTTGTTTAATAGAAGATGAGTATTGCCGAGTGAGTTGATTTTGGTTGCATGTCTTTGAAATTTTGTTGTGAAATAAAAATACGTGTCTTACTTCAGTAAGAATTACCATTTATGTTTGTTTGTTACCATGATATATTAGGGTAATTAATTATTTAAACATTTTTAGTGTGTTTCTTTTTTGTTAATATTTATATTTACTGGTATGTTTTCTATATTAATTTTAATCAACTAATACTAAATGTTTTATTTTGACAAGAATATAAATAAGTAAAATAAGAAATATATACTTGGAAGATTCTTTAAAAGTCGCATTAGTAATGAAGAGATCATAAATCATTATTAGTTGTAGTATGGTCATGTATAGCGAATAAGCATGCAACTTAATCATAAATGTGAATCGTTAGTAAACAAGAAGGCGTCCGAAGCAGACGTAAAATGGGGTAACTAAAAACTGATATAGCAAAGACGGATATTGTCACTGATGACGATATGATAAGAGGAGGCATATTTCCACATTTTAATATATTAAATGTATTTCATTATATATATATATATGCTTTTGATTCATTTGGAAACATTTTTGTAAAGTAAGTGTTCCTCAATATTTATTATTGTTAATCCATACGTAAATACCAAACTTAAAAATAAATGTTATTAATACCTTCGCTGGGAATTCGAAATATTTCTTATTTATTTCATGTGTAACGGTAATTATATTGTGTTGCTTAACCGTTGCCTAGTTTACTAAAATATATCCATATATATATATAATTATTTAAAACTTTCAGTATCCTTTATTTGATAAGACGTTTTAATCCAATATAACAATTAGTATTGATTTTTAAAAATCTAATTTTCGTTAGACAATTTTTTAAAATCCTTTTGATCATCCAAGATATTAAGACAATACTTTTTTATTAGTGAGAAACTTGTTACCAATTTATCCCTTTTTAAATTTTAATTATGTTCCCGTTATTGATTTAGATTATTTGTTGGAGCGATTATATAAATGAATTGTATATTTATTTTTTTAAAGAGAAGTATTGAAATTGTTTTTCAAAACTTCTGTGGAAAAAATATAAATATATTTATTTCAATTTCTTACATACGTTTATGTACCAAAATGTATGGAATGATTAATATGTGTAACATATATTTTAAAATATTGTTTGTTTTTTATAACAGTTTTGGATTTTTTTGTACATAAGGTAGTTTAATGTAGGACCAATCTAATAAACAAATCCCTGTGTACTTAGCCAACCCTGATTACTTATGACACACAACCTAAATTTTTAAATATATAAGAAATAGCAATTAAACATTACTGATTTAAAAGAAAAACATGAGTGGATTTTTTTAATACATTTTTTTCGTATAGTAAAAATTATATATATACTTTACAAGCCTTAATTTATTTTGCAATCTATTCTATGTGTTTAACCAAAGTGTGAGTTATCTATAACCGATTGAACTGAAATCTGGTGTATACACTCCGATTTTGGCTGAGTTTGCAATTTTAGCTAGGTGAGGTCATTCCAATTATAATATGGCGCATCATCTATTCTATTTTAGCGATTTAGAAGGTGGAGATGTAAATGAAGAAGAAGAAGATTTGCATATTTTATTTCATAGAATTACTTATAATAAGTATGTCAAACAAGACTAGTTAGTAGACGCGACGAAATCTCGCTACAAGTTTTTCATTTATTTTTTCAAATCAAGAGAGTTAGTTAATCAAATACAATGTGGTCAACTAATTAAGGCAATAATTTAATTGAGCTGGAAAGTGAGTGTGGTATAATTGTTGCACTATACTTTATTTTTAAATGTGCTTTTTAACTTTTCCTTTTACCACAGCAAATGCGCATCATGCATGCTTCATTTTAGAGCTAAATAAGTCTTATATTCAATATCGTCTGAAATCATGTAATCCTAGACTAAGTTTGTTGAAATGTAAACCGCTCGAGCAGTGTGCAAACGGCAGCAAAGTTTTGTTCTAGACTAGATGCAAGTTTTCTTTTTATTTAAAAAAACATTTAATCCCTTAACTATGCTACTAATAATGTAATTACATGTTTGACGTCTTCATTATAATCAGTGCATCCTTGTTGAACGCTATTTTATATGGTTTTATTCGCTTTTTGCAGTAGTAGTTTCTATTTTATTATATTGTAATTAATATTAGTTTAATTTGATCAATTTATTTTATTACAATAAAAGCTAAGCTTTCAGTTAAATCTTATTGGCTTATATTGACTTAAAATATTATAATTATTCATGAGGTTGAAATTAGTATGTATTTATTTTATTGAAAAATATTAAATAGATTTTAGCTGGTCATACAATTGTATTATATTAAAAGCTGTTTCGTACTTTGAAAATCTAAAATTTGGTAATTAGTACATTGTCAGGAATTTCATTGTGCTGAGTAGAAAATGAAAATTAATATGGCATATAACTATCGCCAGGAGCAGCATTTTACAAAGGATTTAACGTCAGGACACAGCATAAAGATTACACAACTTACAGTAGGGATAGAGATGCAAATAAAAAAGCTTTATCATCGGCACTAATAGCGGTCAGAAGAGAAAAAGGAAATTTGGGATAGAAACTATTACAAGTTAACTTGCAATGAAATTTTTTTCGTTGTTGTTGAGTGATGATGAGAGTTTTAAGCTACTAACAATATATATAAGTGGTTCATTAAGTAGACAAACAAATTTAACAAAAATTATCTGCTTTAAATTTCCCTAGTTATAAGCTGTGAAAATTAGGAAAAGTTAACAACTAAAATGCATAAATGACTTTTTACAATTATTCATATCTTATCTAGTGTATTGTCAAATAGTGAATTTAAGAAGAAAAAAAACGTTTAAAGTTAAGACTGCTCAAAGCAAATAATAATATTTCATATAGGTTGTTACCTAAAAAGGCCATCAAAATTAAATGAGCGGTCAGAGGGATGGAATGAAATGGCGGATATAAACTATAACTTTATAATAAAAAGATCGAGGCAAAGCCCCTCTCTAGAAATGTAAGGTCTTTCCTAAAAATCCTGTTACGTCAGCACTGACACTCACTTCCTGTATTTTATTTTATGTTTTAGTAAAAAATTATGCTTTATATTAAAAATGGGTACTAAATATAATTCCTTTAATTTTTGTTAGAGATATTGTCATCACGCTTAATCATATAAAAATGATTTCGGATAAAAACCTATATGTATATACATCAGGGTAGCTAAAGGTAATCTATCAAATTGTAATAGAAGCTTTCACAAAGACGGTGGGGATTGGGGATATTATTCTTTGAAACTGTTATTTCTCTTCAATTTAAGGTTTTTGTTTCTTTATACTACTATGCTGCTAATTCTATCAAAAGTATAAACTCTTATAAACGGTTGAATTTTTAGTAACAAATGATATAATATTTAAAAAAAATCCATTACAAAAGCTAGTTATGTTTATTTTTTTTAAATTATCTTCAAGTTTCAATCTTGAATAGAGGGTAATTGAAATGTGCGTGAAAACTATAAGTCGACGTGCAATTAAATTATTATTTATATTCCAAAGGTCCTATAAATAAAGTAGTATTTACTTAGATCTACATCACATTTCATAGTTTCATTTCTATTATTTGTGCGGTATCGAAGCAACCAGCCATTTAATATTAATAATTTGTGTCAATTTACATTTTTACATAATGAAGTTTTTCATGGAAGTGGAAGTGAGCCAGTCTGTTTGACCCATTTGATTAAATGGGTTCAATAAACCGCTCGAATAAAGTTTTTACAAGGCAGCTGTCAACTTTTATGTATCCTCGTAAGACCTTTCATAAAATCTTTAACTTAGTTCGTTTTGTACCCCGTCTGTCCCAAATATTTTGTTTTTAAATATATATAATTCCCAGTAGTCGTTATAGATATATATTTCAGGTTATAATCGGACAAACATTGATATAAAACATATACATGATATGTCTGTGTAATTTTGTTTTTATATTCCTGTGTTCACTAAGAACAATAAAGCTACGAATATATATTATACACAAGTAATTAAAAAAGATAATCAAGTTTTTTTTTCTATTTTACTAAATATATAATAACGTATTTTTTTTTATTTTCTAACCGGTTTTGTTCCTAATAAACTAATATATAACTCGAAGTGAAAAATTAATTAATAAAAATATTGTGTCAGCTAGATTTACCGGCATTTTAAAAAATCCCTATTAGAATGTAAATCTCTTAAATGTGCACTGCAATGGAAAAGCGAACGCACACAGTCACATTGTTTATCAATACAAAAAGACTGCAGGCGAGCGCTTATTTTTTAACACTAAACCTACCGACAATTCTTCTACACCTGTTCCTACCGCACGCCGTCAAATTGACCGGTAATTAAAAGTTATTTTATGATATAACGCAGGTAATAATGGAAATAACTAAAAGTAAAGGGTTGTAGAAAATATTATATGCATATTCTAAGAATTGTCATGTAGTTTGATAACGATATTATAACGTTTAAAAATGTGTAAGTTTTACAAAAGTTTAAGAACGGTCAATTTGACCGGTACTTGGTAGGTTTAGTGTTAAATATTAATGTTGAGTTCTAACAAATATACAATGTTGTACAATAATATTCATCGAAGATTAATTATAAAATGAATCATGGAAGTCTCATTTCTCCTAGAAACTAGAAATCGAAACATCACATACTTACGAGTATTAAAACTCTAGTTAACTGACAACAGATAATTAATCAACATTATACATTCAGACTACACGATCGACAAACATGGTAAAAAGTTGAATGTGTCACTTTAAATTATATAGAAAGAAAATTTATATATAACATTTTATGGTTATTACATATTAAATAAAAAACTACCACTACACCAGACTTAAAGAAAGTTGATTAATAAATAATGCCCATCTTACTTATCTTTTTGATTGATGGTGTGATAGTCAGCCAATTATAACACTTGTCAGCTATATTAAACGATTTTTATTAAACCATCTTTCTAGAAATCGGAAGTGTTGTATTTCAGAAATAATATTTCTCCGGCAGCTATAAAGGTTGTAAAATATCAACCTTTTTTAAAACTTAAAACCTATTAAATATTTTGTATATAGTATATTTGGCATAATTAAAAAATATATAATAGGTTTATATTTTTATGAAAACATCGGTAAGATTCGAATGAATATATTTTTGATATAATATAATTATATAACAAAAAATTCATTAAAACGAGCAGAACATGCAGTTCGAGTCCTGGTTTGTTGATGAATTTGTTATTTTATCTTCATCTGACATATGCAAAAGGTTGCTTTAATTTTAAACGTAAATAAAAATAAAAAAAATATTGATTGTCAGCTAGATGTTTAGAAAGTAATTAAAGTATAAAATGTTCAATTTCTAAGATGGCAAAAACCATTGTCATTTTCTGATTTCTTTCGACTAATAAAGAACTTTTTATAATGAATAATGTAGTGAAGTGCAGAAAAAATTGTGTTTTATTTCGTTTTCACGCTACTATTTTATGATAAGATTAAGTAATTAGACATTTATAAATTAAGATAGATTGAAAGTAATAGTTTTTGTATGGTGAAGAGAGCTTAATGTTTATTAAGTTATGTATCTACAAAATCTTTTCACATCTTGACGCATATTCTTAGATTAGAGGTCTTTTCATTTTATGTGTGAGGGATTACTTCGAAAGTATTTATATACTATGTGGGATAAAACATTTGGAGGATATCTCCCGTTAAACGAAAAGTTAAGTAACGTTATAAAATGATATAACGTAATCGTATACAAAAGTATGAACAGGATTCATGAGTTTTTTGATGAAAGTAAAGAAATACTATTATAAATAATAATAATTATTATTGGTTATCTCCGTTTTTGTTACAATATCTTAAAAGATATTAATTACTGACTATAATAATACCCTTGTAATAAGTACATCTGGAAAAAAGAGACTAAGTTAAATAACTTGAAAATAAAACAAATAAGAATGTAATAAAAACAAAGATCATATCGAGTTTTGATGTTTCCCAAGTAACATTAACATGAAAACATTGTTCCTAAACAGTATTTTGTCTTCCATCATATTGATAGTGACTGAATAAACTTCAGATACTAATTTAATATGATGGAGAACTGAAACATAATAGCTAGACTTAGAAATAACACGTTATAAATTCCATTATTTGTTCAACGATGTTATAATGGGTCTTAAACCAACAAGAAAAACCTCATTTGTGTAATTTGTTTTTAGTACATACATATCATATTTATGATTACAAGAAACCACTTTTCTTTATTAAAGATAAACATAACTGTACCTTAAGATATTTCTACACGAGACAATACTTTGTGTAATCTACAGTTTCGTTATTTTAAGTTAGGGTATAGTTCTGGGTACTATATACATGTTTGTGAAACCCCTAGCGATATAGGAAGTATACTTTAGTGCAGACAGAGTATAAAGCGAATGAAATCACTGTTATTAATTATTTCTTTATATGATAATTTTGTTTTTTTTATTTTGGTATTTTTAAATGATATTTCTATTTTTTTGTTAGAAAAAAATAAAAAGTGAATATACCTTTATTTTACGGTATTTATTTCATACTGTAAATACATCGGTCTTCAATTTTTATTTAAGAACACATTGGTAAATGTTAGAGTAAATATGAAGACGGGATCAAAGACAATATTATCTAGTAAGTCCTTAAAACGTCGCCACAACTTTTACGTATTCCTTTTTTTTTTGTATGTTAGAGGAGGGCAAACGCTTTTGCAACATCTGAGGATTCACAAGAGCGTTACCTGCTTTGGAAATAGAAATATATGCCTTTTTTGAAGGTACCCATGTAAGCGTCGATTGTACGAGATAAGAATTTTTTTTAATTAACTCTTTTTATTACTTGCCAAAAGAAATTAACTGACACCTACATCTCATCTCCTGCAATACATTTCTAAGGTCGTTAAAGTTAAAGTTCAGAAAACTTACTATATGTACGCAATAAAAAAATGCTAAAATAGTTTTATGTTTTGTTCTTGTAAAATTCATAGAAACAACAATCTACGCTTTACTTATTAAATCATTTGGAAATGTAATCAAAAATACACCTGAAAAAAATATTTAAAACTACATTTCTGAAGTGAGTAATTAATGTTATGTCATTATTATTGTAGTATACGTGTTTTACATATTACCAAAACAAATTAACAAATTGAACACATCGAACCCACAAATAAGGTTTGTGAATATGTTAACCCCCAAAGGATTTGAGTAAATTTATGTATATTGTTCGTTCGATTCGCATCAACTAACTATTGTTGTTGTTGTATTATATAATGTTGGTGATTCAAAAGTTATTTAAATTTCATTAATAATTTAAAAGAACAACGAAACTATAAGATTTATAACTATATGCGTACAGAAGTACAAAAACTAATGTTCCAAAATTCGTTACATAATTCGTTATACATGTGAAGAGGTTAATATATGGGGAAAAAGCAAAAGTGGTATTTTTTATCACAGGCTTCTGATTTTACTGCTTTTTAATACCACAAGAGTCAGATGTTGGATTCTATAAGACTCTACAAATAAGAAATTAGGATCTTCTTTTTCTTTTAATCAAGCAACATTACACTTTCTGGCAGTTATAAAAAAATACATTAATCGGGACTTATTAAAGTGGAAGTATTAAAATATAAGAGAAATTTAAGAATACTCAACTTGTTAGATGTCCAGTAGGGGCAATTTTTAAAATCAAATGTTGGCTCGTTGTCCTATTTATACTAATAAACAGCTAGGTAAACGTCTACAGAGGCGCCAGAGGCCATTTATAGCATTTGGTCGTAATCGTAGCTTTAAACGTCTAAATAACTTAAATACTGACAAAATAGTTATCCAGTATGATACTTAATTCTTAAATGTATTTCTAGCAATCATAAATTACATTTGTGTTTAACTATTCTAATTATAAAAACATAATAATTTATAATAAATAAGATTCTGACAATATTTTAAACCAATAATTGTTACCACTATAATATAATTTATTTTGTAATAACAAATGTTATAATTCATCGTAAATTCTTAAATCTAATTATTACAATTAAATAGTTATATAAACAATGATGTTATTATTACATTAACTACATTACCATATATTATATCATGAAAGTTCAATATGTAGGTAATAATACATATAATATAATATAGTCAGGGATGTGTGTGTATGTTTCCACAACATTAAATGTAAATTATGTATTTGGAAATAAAACAAATAAAGTGGCGGTTGCCTACTTGCCCAATTAGTTACAGTTGACTGCATGCGGTTATGAAATATAATTTGCGGTAATTTCTTATATAAGCAATTAATTATTTTATTTTATAATTTATTTATTATAATAAGACATTTAATATTTTTTAAGTTAATTTTTGATTCCTTGAATGTACTGAATATACTTGTTAATTTAAGAATATGGACTTGAAAATAAAAGTCACCAAACATCAAGAAACTAGAAATCTTTTCATCGTATTTATAAATAATTTTATGCTTTTTCGAAATGGCTGTGGTATGTTGTTTTTGAGGATTTCAAACTAGAATTGCCTAAAAACTAAATATTATTATCTTGATTACGAAAAATATTTCTTTAAACTCGTTGTAAAATAGAACAGTCGGATCGCTGGATATACGACGGACAGACTTACAGAAACAATTTTCTACAAGCTGTAATGGAGACGTTTCGCTTACGCTTCGTTCTGTTATAGGGATTTTAATAAAGGCATTTTTAAAAAACAATATTTAATTAAAAACACTTCATTTAGAATAAATGGGACTGTGACGCAATATTGTAATGACATCTGGGTGAAATATTTTTGCTTTGATATCATTTTTAACCCTTTATAACTAATCACTCGTCGAGGCGACGACGTGCCACTTGACGAAATTCGAAATCACCTACTTCGCTCCGTCCCCTGACCTTGACTCTTTCATTACCTTCCTAATTTGAGTAAACAGTGCAGCCCGTGACACTATTCGGTCCAGGCGCATCATAGGACGTGCTCTGTGACCTTTTCGTCGTCCGCTGGACGAAGGTTTAGTAATAACAACAACTTTATTGTTACGGTACGTACATTAATAAATTCTTATATTTATTATTTTACATATTGTGGATCTGCTTTTTATCGATAAATGTAGAATAGTATTTATTACATTTCTAATTTAATTTATTGCATTGATTTAAATAGAAAGTTTAATGCAAAATTTAGTAGTAAGTACATTTTTGGTTCGGTTTAGATACACGGTACGGAGAAATGTAGAGATGTTTTCACTTTTTTATATTTGCTTTAGATGGATTTGAGGAATCAAGAGGATCAGATTCGTCATTGGCTGGAGTCAGCATCGGAAAGCGAATCGAAGGAGAGATCTGACAGCTGAACATCGGAAACGGACGACATTTTAGAGAAATATATTAGTTTCATTTAACGCCAAATCCAACGAAGTTGTATTTTTATTGTCAACTATTCGTGATCAACCTATTATTAATGAAACGACGTGAAAACCAGAAATGAAACATTTTTATAATAGCACAAAAGGTGCAGTGGACACTGTCGATCAAATGTGTGCAAATATAAGCTCTAACCGGGAAACCAAGAGATGGCCGGTGTTTAACTTTTATAACATTCTCAATATATGTTTTATTAATTCTTACGCTATTCATGTCTGTAACAACATAAGAAATAAGAAAAAGCTAATGACTGGGGGCGATTTTGTAATGAAGTTAGGAGATCAGCTAATGGAACCCTGGCTTCGGCAACGATAACAGACCGTGAGTTTGGGGCGTAATATAAGGGTCATGATTGAGGATATTCTTGGCGAATCTTCAACAGTAGAAGCTCCTGTTCCTTCTTCGTCAAACGCGCGTAAAATTTGCTACCTATGTCCATCAAAGGCCCGGAGAATGACCAAGCACCGTTGCACCAGATGTAGAAAAGCTGTTTGTGGTCCACAAAATGTTGGTATGTGTTGTCACTGTGTAAATTGATATTATAACATTAATTAGTACTTAATTTGTTCATTATAATCCTTACTTTTGTGCGATGAAACAAGTTCCTATCTTAATTAAATATTTTTTATTATATTTCATTGTTTTATTCCGTAGTCCGTTGGACGAAGGTGTAGTAATAATGTAACAATGAAAACAGTTTAGTTATCTAGGGTTAAAAGTATATTATAATATGATTTCCAATAGAGTAAATAAGAATATCATTGACGCTACGTATCGCCGATTACATTTTTTGAACTCTACAATTCTTTCAAATTATTCATTTAATTATTTTAAAAGACAGTCATTACTAATATTGGTTCTAGCTAAACTTTATTTTTTTACAAATCAACCCACAGGTTAGTTATAGTTTCATTCTTCAGTAGCAAATATTTTGTTTCTTCGATTATCACTTTAAGGGTGTAAGTAAAGAAAAATTTTAATATGTATATAGTCTACGGAAATAGAAGATCTAGAATCCTGCAAATGTGGATTAATTCTTCATTATGTGTTTATTAAATAGTTAATAAAATAAAGAGAAAGAATACCGGAACTTAACATGTTTAAAGACAATTTTAAATAGGTTTGGGTTAATATATCTATATAGTAACTCACTTTATTATTACCCATTTCATTCATTCGCACATTACTGTAGTCTTTCAACATTTTGCAACACAAAAGTAATCGACATCATCAATCATCCCTTATACCTGCGAAACTTCGATAACGTATAACATTTTTAAAAAGCTCGTGGCCATCTAAATAATGTATCAAAGGCTTGAGAACCTGACATTGAATTTTTCGATGCTTAGCATTAGGGGGTGTAATGATGCAATATGTTGTTATTGTAATTGTGTTCTAAACGTGTGGTGAATAACAAACAGGCTGTGTTTTCATAATAATCGACAATAATAACATATTCCGGTTTATAGATTTTGAGTTTTCTATTTTTGCCATGAATTATTATTTAAATTTACAAATATCTCTTATAAGTAATAGATCAACTCAGGTCGTATTCAGCAATAACACAAATCAAAATTTAACTATTATTCTATTATTCACTATTAATTGTTTATTTATGTATTCTATTTAATTTGTGTTCACAATTCAACGAACCAATCCTTAATGACACAATTACCGTATTTTGTATTTTACAGACAACCACCAGTTTTTCCCCTTTCACAGTGCACTCTCGAGTTGCTATATACAATAATTAACTTAATGGTGCATATCAAAGTATTACAATAATAACATATTTAAATAATATACTACAATATTAAATACAATATTAATCATACCATAAAATAATTATCTTACATAAGCCTTAGAATTTATCGTTTATCAAAGTTTTAAGACTTAATATATTTTTTTTTTATTTAAATACAATTTCTTATCACGAGTTACAAAATTACAGTTTAAATATGATAACATGTAATAAAAAACTATTTGTGTATCTTCTATTGACCTTTTTATTCGACTTTATTATCATCCCGAAAGTTTTGGTTAAAACTCCATTCCTATTATTTTTGCGTGATTTAATAACATTAAATAAAGTTGGGCCAAAGATAACTTTATACTTCTGTATAATTTTATTAACTCTCGCATTAGTCTGTATTAAAATTTGTCAACTAGTCCTATGATTTGTTATTAAATTATTTATTGATACCTATTTAAATGGTATCAATTCTGATAAACTAAGTAAAGATTTTTATTACTGGACTAAAATTAGAATACATTTAACTTAAGAGTATTTTTGAATGAATTCAATTTTATTATCAAAGTATTTTAGTTAATATTAATAAATAATACAAATATTACAGTAAAGGTTCAACTTTAAAATTGTCGAAGTTATTTTTGAGAGTTTGTAATTTTGTGCCAAGAATTATTTTGTATTTATTGCACCGACACTTGCTTTACCTCGTAAATTTCCTTCCCTCGAGTGTAACGAAAATTTTTATGGTTCCATTAACCTAGTGAAGGAAGATTTATTTCTCACGCCTAAGGAAATGGATTTCCTTAAATTATATATCAAAAATACTTTTTTTAATAATATAATTTCAAATTAGTATTCGCTTAGTGAAATATTATTACATATTGAAGTATAATTAATTATGAATTATGCAACGTTTTATATTTTTACTCAATTTTTGCTCACTAATATTACGTTATTTTATTATACAAACAATGTACTGTAGATATTACTAATCTACAGAATAAGTCCCCATAGCCTTCTCCCGTCATCTAGGACATTGTCGTTAAAAAATATGTCATTAAAATCCTTTCACATTCATAAAAAATATTCTTATCGTATTTTTTTTTTATTTAAGTGGCCACAGTGTTTTGCTTTTGGTAAGATCTATGAAAACCCTTTTATAATTAAAGAAGTAACTTATGTGTTATAAGACATATAACAATTAGATTACAGTAATAAAGTTTCAGTTATAGAGGCTGGAATATAGACTGAAAACTTGGAATATAAAACTAATCACAAAACTTTTCGTCACTTCATGAATCAAATCCTTAACCTTCTAGATTTAAGTAGGAATTACACTTGAAGCAGTAGGTTTATTGAATTTAGTCCAAAGACTTACTTCTACTTAAATACTCTTGTAGAAAGAAAATGAATATATATAAAATTATAAATCTTATTATAGAATTCCTAACAGTTGAAGTTTTTTTGCGTCAAAATTCCAGTACACTAATGAAGGATGTTGTAATTATATATCATATGAAATAAATCTAGAATGAATGAATGAATGATTGAATGAATTAATAAATGAATGAATGAAAGAATGAATGAAAGAATGAATGAATGAATGAAAGAATGAATGAAATGAAGATATTTTAGGTCAAAGTTAAATTACACAAAATCCAATTATATAAAACTGTTACTGAATAAATTTTTATATTCTGAGTCATTACCAATTTCAAAACGACAATTGCAAATCATCAAAAATTTTTTTAAATACAATAAAATTACTTCAAACTTTGTTGAAAACCCGCTATGCAATTCGAATAAATTGTATTAGGCGTGTCTTTTTAATTTTGCTCTGTATTTTTTCAAGCATTGTGAGTGTTTAATTAATAACGTGTTTCATTAAACTTGATAATAATACACAATTGGACTCTCATGATCATTATTGTACTTGCAGCTTAATACAGATTTTTAAATATAAAGCGCTTCAGACGATTTTGTTTGATTCATTTTTGGTTTATTGCCTATTTTGTTATTAAAGTGTACTTTTTATGTTAAAATTGTTATTTATTAAAATGTATTATCCACTCACCCGCTCCAATATAATTTAAATGTAGAACATTGATCATCAATCAAACATTTCATTTGGTTTTATTATATTATTAGCTCTAACAAAGTTTTGGGTTTGCTGTGGAAAAAACTTAAGTTTCCGGAGGGAAAAAAAATCCTATACGTTGACTCAGATATAAAACGAACATAATATCTCTTACATTTATTCCATCTTGTGCTTTTGATGTATTGTTATTATATCAGAAATTATTTGTTGTATTTTCATAGAAGAACGAGACAATTTTCAATACGCTATTATTATTAAAATATGGCAAAATGGCAAAATGGTATTTTAAATGCACTATTTTTATTTATATACATGCTTAATTGAAGTTATATACCTACAAATTTGCACTGAACCCTCTGTGGATAATTCTGACTCGCACTTGTCCTCCTTTTTTTTATTAAAAATGCGTTGTTTTATTTATAGTCACATATTCTAAGAGACTCAAAATGCATTGACTTCACAATTTAAAAAAGAAGATGAAATAAAAGCAAGGTGTCAATAAAATAAGTTGTTGTAACAAAAATAAAGTATAAATATTGTTAAATTTGCATTTTTTATTATTCAGACCAAATAACCAAATAGAGATTTAATTACAATAGACTTTTATAAAGCATTTTACATTAAGAAAATGCTCTTAAGATATCAAAGATTCTAGTCAAAACATTCAAAATTCAACATTCGTCTTGAAAACAAAATATCGTTTAAAATTTCAATTTCGATATGATAATGTTACTTTTGAAATAATGTTAATGAAACAAACAATTTAAAAACTTTGAGTCATCGCAAAATAAAAAATTCGATATCTGTTATAGCTTTTAAGCGGTAATATTAACACCGTAAATAATTTTAAAAGGCAAGCGAAATTTAAATATTATCGTAACAGAATCGTTTTTTTTTTGTTTAATTTTAATCAGTATTACAAACATACTAAAAATACTTTTTTTCATTTTTTTTTAGACTTAAAATTAATTGTTTTAATTTGTTAAATTACTTTAACAAATTAAAACATTGACATTACTGTCAAATACATAGACGTATGGCGTCATGAGAATGTAAAGATCAAAATATATGCAATATGTATATAAAAGAAAGTTTGAAAGTCGCATGAGTGATGAAAAGATGAGAAATCATTATAAGCTGTGAAACGGCAATGCATTTCGAATGAAGAGCATGTATCTTAAGTAAACATGTAAATTATTATAAAAGAGGTTAGCGACCGCAAAAGGCATGGATAGAGCAACTGAAACATTATATAGCAAAGACGTATATATACGCCTGCAATAATTTAACTTATTGAATCAATCCGAAATGTTGAACATTTCTGAATTTAACAAAATCTATCGGAATCAACTTTCACATTTTTTAAAACAAAAATTTTACCTTAATTGAGGAAACTCGTTTTTATAATCCAATATCATAATTGGTATTGAATTTTTAAAAATCTCATTTTTGTCAGATAATGTTAAGTAAATTTAAAAAATTCTTTTGATCATCAAAGGTATTGTGACAGTACTTTTTATTAACGAGAAACTTGTTAGCTTTTTTTCTCTTTAAAATTTTAATTATGTGCCTATTATTGGTTTAGGTTATTCGTTGGAGCGATATTATTTAAAATTTTAGGTGGTAGAGCCTAGCTGTAGTTATCTGACTGCAGCTCGTATTGGGCTGGCTCGACCGGGGAAGGACCACCCTCTAACAGAAGACCGACGTGTAGTAACCTAATTCATTTGGTTATGTTCCGTCGGTGAGTGAGAGAATCCGGAAGCCCAACCTCCCCCCCGCGCCAAACATGAAAGCGATGCCTAGAAGAAAAATACCCCAGTAGGGTACCGGCTTTGATGAAGCCGGGGACCCCTCCCCGAGCAAAATCGGGGAAATGATTCTCGGATTTTGCTCGGGCTGCCCGTCGTATCTGGGGCGGGCAAAGTATCGCCTTTTGTGTTTTATGAGGGCAAACGACGAGTCAACGCAGCGGCACCCCGACCCACTCTAAATGTGGACTTTTGCAACATCTGGGGACTTCATTCCAAATTGAACGCCGTCCAATATCATCTAGAGACGGCGCAGCCGGCCTTGTTGTTTCTGACGGAAACGCAGATATCTCAACCTAGTGACACAGCGTACCTGTCATACCCCGGCTAGAACACCATTTTATACCACACGCCGGAGTATCTGTGTTCGTAAGGGAGGATATCTGCTACCGTCGCCTTCAGGTTTTTGAAGGTCGGGATCTGTCTATACTTTGGCTACGCGTGGACATGGACGACCATGTCAAAGTCTACGCGTGCCTCTACAGGTCCCATAGTGGTAATGCAGAAACGGATCAACTCTTAAGCCTTGTTCAGACGAAGATTGACGATCTGCTTTCACAGACTCCCTCCGCCAAAGTCGTAGTCCTCGGGGACTTCAATGCGCACCATGCCGATTGGCTAGGGTCACGTGCCACCGACTACGCGGGGAGATCTGTGTTTGACTTTGCTCTGGCAAATGGTCTGTCCCAATTGGTCAAGACGCCCACTCGTTTACCGGACGTGGACAGCCATATGCCCTCTTTCTTGGATCTTCTGCTGACTACAGATCCCGAAAAGTACCAAGTCACTGTCGAGGCTCCCTTAGGGTCCTCTGATCATTGCTTGGTACGGAGTGTAGTGCCCATTGAACGCCCAGCTCGCACAAGACCTGTGATTCGACGCGTTTGGCACTACAAGTCAGCGGATTGGGATGGAATGCGGTTCTTTTTTGCATCCTACCCATGGGGGCCGATTTGTTTCCCTTCCGATGATCCTAGTGACTGCGCTGCGGCTGTAGCTGATGTGATACTACAGGGCATGGAACTATTTGTACCAAGCTCTGTGGTACCACTTGGTGGCAGATCGCGGCCTTGGTTTGATGCGTCTGTCAGGGCTGCAGCAGCTGGCAAACGGCAGGCTTATCAAGCTTGGGTCAATGCGTTAGTCACTAAGGATCCGAACTCTAGAGTTCTGAAGAGGAAATATAATCGTGCCTCCAGATTCTTCAAACGGCAAATCGCTAGAGCAAAGTTCAAGCATGTTGTCAAAATTGGGGATCAGCTGGCAAAGTACCCGCCTGGCACGCGCAAATTCTGGGCGCTTTCAAAGGCCACTCTGGGAAACTTTAGCCAGCCGTCCCTACCGCCGTTGCACATGGGGAATGACTCTCTGGCCCACACGGCAAAAGAGAAAGCCGATTTCTTGGGCACCCTTTTCGCCTCCAACTCGACTTTGGACGACCAGGGGAAGACACCGCTTTTCATCCCGCGGTGTCAGAGCTCAATGCCGGAAATAGTTTTTCGGCAGAAAACTATTAGGCAGTCTCTATTTTCCTTGGACGTTCATAAGTCGAGTGGGCCGGATGGCATTTCTCCATTGGTGCTCCGAACGTGTGCCCCTGAGTTGACTCCAGTGCTAAAGCGTCTATTTCGGTACTCCTACCTTAAAGGCGTAGTCCCGGTCACATGAAAGCGTGCCCTTGTCCATCCGATCCCTAAAAAAGGTGATAGCTCGGACCCAGTTAACTACAGAGCTATCGCCATTACCTCTCTTCTCTCCAAAGTAATGGAGAGCATTAATAATAAACAGCTCCTAACCTACCTCGAGGATCACCAGTTGGTCAATGACCGGCAATATGGCTTTCGCCTTGGTCGATCGGCTGGTGATCTTCTGTTGTATCTTACACACCGTTGGGCAGCTGTTATTGAAAGCAAGGGAGAGGGTCTGGCAGTTAGTCTGGATATGGCGAAAGCCTTCGATCGTGTATGGCACAAGAGGCTTCTTACGAAGCTACCTTCCTATGGGCTTCCCGAGAGTTTATGCAAGTGGATCACTAGCTTCCTCACTGGGCGGAGCATGCAGGTCGTTCTCGACGGTTTTTGCTCGGATCCCAAGCCCGTGAACGCTGGTGTACCCCAAGGCTGCGTGCTATCCCCAACTCTGTTCCTCCTGCACATCAATGATATGTTGGATATCTCCAACATACATTGTTATGCGGATGACAGCACTGGGGATGCGGTATATTCCGGCCGTGCAGGTCTCTCTCGAGAAAACGTCGACGAGTGCCGAAAGAAACTTGTGTCTTCAATAGAGACCTCCCTGGGAATAGTCTCTGAGTGGGGTGAACTGAACCACGTTCAGTTCAATCCCCTAAAGACACAGGTTTGTGCGTTCACCACTAAGAAAACCCCATTTGTCATATTACCGCTCTTCGAGAGCACTCCTCTTATTGCCTCCCCAAGTATCAGAATACTGGATCTCGACATTTCGAGCGATTGTCAGTTTCGTGGTCATCTGGAGAGCAAGGCCAAGTTGGCCTCGAAGAAATTGGGAGTGATTAATAGAGCGAGGCAGTATTTCAAACCTGGCCAAAGACTTGCGCTCTATAAGGCGCAGGTCCGGCCACACATGGAGTACTGTTCTCATCTCTGGTCCGGATCACCCCAATATCAGCTTCTACCATTTGACCGCGTACAACGGAGAGCCGCTCGTATTGTCGGGGACCCGGTGCTCTGCGAACGGCTGGACTCTTTGGCATTGCGTAGAGACGTGGCTTCTTTGTGCGTCTTTTACCGCATTTACAACGGGGAGTGTTCCGAAGAACTTTTCGATCTGATGCCTGCCGCCGAATTTCATCACCGCATAGCGCGCCATCGACTTCTTTACCATCCCTACCACTTGGATGCGTAGTGATCCTCCACTGTGCGGTTCTCAAGGACCTTTTTTCCACGTTCCACTCGCCTGTGGAACGAACTCCCTTCGGCGGTATTTCCAGATCGGTACGACATGGGTACCTTCAAAAAAGGCGTCTACTTCTACATACAAGGCCGGCAACACTCTTGTAAATCCTCGGATGTTGCAAGAGTTCATGGGCGGCGGTGATCACAAGTCATCTGTGACCCGCCAGCTCGTTTGCCCTCCTCTTCCACAAAAAAAAAAAAAAATATATATATAATTATTTTAATGAAAGGAGTTTAAATTAATTTTTAAAGAAAAAATATAAATATTTTACTTTGCATATATCGAAAGAACCAAAAAATATATAATGATTTACTGTATAGAATATATATTTCAAAATTATTTGTTTGGTTTATATTTCAGTTTTTACAATTATGTATAAAGTAATCAAATATAAAATAAAACTATAAAACAAGTCTATGTATTTATCCAACTCTAATTGCTTAATAAACCACCCGAATTTCTTATAGGAGTAAAAATATAGAAACTGGCGACTGTCGAGTCGAAGCTCCGGCAAACTACCTATAATTAATCCAGAAACTTTTTAAGTTACCCGAATAGTTTGCTAACTCTTGCATCTGTCAGTATTACAACTTTTTTTCTACAGCCACAAAATACTGTAATTGGTCAAAAGATATACACATACAGACTGTTTTAAAAAGTTTTATTATATTTATATATATATATATATATATATATATATATATATATATATATATATATCTCGGAAAACCATTATCTTCACGATCGCTCATTGCGGGCATCAACAGGGATCCGGGCGAGAAATAAACTCTTTGTAGATTACAAAGAGTAGTTTTATTGTAAAGTGAGTAATTTCACAATGCAGATTGTAACTCAAATCACTTTAAATATACACAGTGCAGTTCCTAGGCCAATGTTGCTTTTTAATTTTACTGAACGGTAATGAATGTCGAATTCAGGGTGACACGCTCTTTTTCTTTTTTTATTAACGTCAATTCTTTCCAGCCTAGGCTCTGTACACGTCACTTTGACGTTTGTGTGTCGATGATATTCCGTACCATAGACCCGGATGCGACACGGCCATCCTGTGTGTATCCATCTGAAACAATAAAAGTCCACACAGCATCATGGATGCTCGGCCATACCTGACCAATCAGGGGAATTGGAAGTCTAGTGTTTCATTTCAATAATTTTATTTTAAACACAAATTGTACCATGACATTGAAAGATTACACAAACATAACTAATTGACATTGCTGCAAATTCTCCCTGTACTAATCATTTACACAGTAACTAAGTCATCCCTGTGACTCACAAATCAACAGACAGTCATCCCTGTGACTGAAGTGCTCCACATGTGTATGCTTATATCAACTCAGTGACTCACAAATTAGCAGTCATCCCTGTGACTCTAAAATCGACTGACAGTCATCCCTGTGACTGAAACTTAACACATACACACATACGTCAACTCTGTGACCATAGAAATACAATGTTACAGTCATCCCTGTGACTGAAACTAAAACAACATTTATTGATCTAGAGTACTTGTAGCAATGTCTAAAAAAGGTTCTGAAGCTTTTGCAGTATCACCTGCGAGTAAATCATAATTTTTATTTAATTCAGCAAATACTTTAGCTTCTGGCATGTTTCTATCCCTATCATGGGCGTACTTATAGGTTCGTTTGGAATTCAAAGCCTTTAATAAATAGCGATCACCATCCAGAACTTCTATTATTTTAAATAGACCCTTGAATTTAGAGTCTAATTTGGTTTGGTTTCTTTCTTCGTTTTCAATTAATACAAAATCTCCTACTGTAAATTTATTAAGCCTTCTCCCACCCAAGGTGAATAAGGGAATCGTGAATGTTATTTATGACCGACCATTTTAGTGCGTGTGGTATAATCGGGAGACACCGTGTCCTACCATTACGTTGTATCTTTCTGTGAAGGACATATGTACTGGCTAAACTATCTTCTAACCTACCGTCACCAAATCATCGATAATTTTGACTATTTCACTATCTCGCTGCTGTTCAGCGGTTAGCCAATTTGGAGAGAGCTCGACTATATCTATACGCTTGTGTTCTACTTTACTACTAAGGCGCTTATTGTTTGATGAGGATGGTAAAGGGTTTCGAGATAAAAAGTCAGCATGTGCCATATACCCGGCCTAAACTCGACATCGAAGTCGAAGCACTGAAGATAGGACCACCATCTATGTGCTCTAGGGGTCAATTCCACTTTACGTTTGGAGGACTTTAGTGAATTGCAATCTGTTACCACTAAAAATTTGCGTCCGTGCAAGTATTGTCTAAAATGTTTGATGGCATTTACGACAGCAAGTGTTTCCAATTCGTTTGAATGGTATCGTGATTCCGCGGGAGATGTGCTTTTGCTAAAATAAGCTATGACATGACGTTTATTATCATAAATTTGAAATAAAATAGCGCCGTACCCCTCTGATTTTGCGTCTGTATGTAGTTCTACGGGCAGGCTATTACTAAAGATTTTTAAAATAGGTTCATTAGATAATATTGAAATTACTTTTTGTCTAATTTCTTCATGTTCAGGTTTCCAAATGAAATTGCCTTTGAGAGATGTTAATTTATAAAGTGGAGCCATTAAACATGTAAACTGTCCAACATATTGGCGAAAATAAGAGGCTAATCCTATGAATTGTCTTAATTGCGTAACAGTTTCAGGAGGTGGTAAGGTAGTGAGTGATTCTACTTTGCGCTTGGTTGGTTTGATATTACCGTCTTCTACCTCGTAGCCCAAGAAATCAATTTTAGATTTTAAAAAAGAGCATTTTTTTAGAATTAAAGAAAATCCGGATTTGGTAAGAACGTCAAGAACGATATTAAGTCTGTCGAGTCCTTGTTTTACCGACTCACCTTGAATTAATACGACATCAACATAAACAATGACGTAATCGCGTGCCAAGACTCCATATGCATTAACAATAGCTCTTTGAAGTACAGAAATAGCATTCTTTAATCCAAAAGGCATTGTCAGATATTCATATTGGCCATCCGGGGTTACGAAAGCTGTGCGCTTTATCGACTCCTCGTGGCATGAAATTAAATGAAACCCGCTAGCACAATCGAGTTTAGTAAAGAATCTGGCTCCTTGTAATCGTGATATCAAATCAGTAATGATGGGCAAGGGGTATCTATCGGAAATGGTATTTTCATTAAGTTCTCGATAGTCTATACACATCCGATTCGAGCTGTCCTGTTTTTTAACCAACAAAGCTGGGCTAGCAAAAGGCGAACAGCTTGGCCTAATTATGTTTGCCTGTAAAAGTTCGTCAACTTTATTTCGCATTACGTTACGTTCCTCAATCGATAATCTATAAGTTCGTCTTTGAACCGTTTTGCTCGTAACCTTTAACCGTATTTCTAATTCAAAAGTCGTAACACGTGTGGTAGGCATACCAGTTACAAAATATTTCGAATAACGATTTAATATCTCTAATAACTTTGATCTATTTTCAAGGGGTATATCTGTGTTGATACGACTAAAATCGGGCAAAGAGTACTGGATAGTACCGCTATTAACAACTTTCTTTTTTAATAATTAAAAACTTGTACTTGTCACCACAATCGAAAATCCTAAATTCATTATTTCACGACCAATCATTATGTTACTGCGCAAATAAATGTCAGGTAACACATGTAATAACAATTCTAATGAGTGCTCATTAATTATAACCTCAACTAAAATTTGTTCTGTTGATTTTACACTGTTTCGGCCAATGCCAGTTAAAGAAACAATATAACAACTACGTTTTCCACTAAACTTCGTAGCCAAACTCTCTTTTATTAATGAGCACTCAGCACCAGAATCATAGTGAAATACATAAGACTGACCTCGATGTTGAAGATATCCAGTAGGCGGTTCCACGGTACACAGGTCGACTCGACGTTCGGCCACTGCAGTAGCACTGGTATTGCCACCACGAGAACCGGTTCCTGTAGTACAGCGGCTCGCCACATGTCCCAATATTCCACACTTGAAACATCTGATACTTGATGGTTTTTCCACACGATGAGAAGTGGAAGCCACGTCAGACTTCACAGGAGACCTTGACTTGTAGTTTTTGGACTTCGATCTACATTCATAACCCAATTTTCACAACCAAAACACTTTAACGTAGGTTGTTTGTAGAATTTTGCTCGTTTATTATCGAATGACGATAGCTCTGTTGGAGGAGCTTTTCGCTTTTGATACGAAAAAGTCTGCAATTCCTTTTGTAGTTGTTAACGGGATGTGATTTCCGTTGTAAAAGCAAGACGTTCTAATCGCAAGTCGTTTTCAGAAATGTGCGCTAATGCGGTGGCCACGGCGATCTGTTCCTTAGTGCAATCTTTCCAACAGTTCATTAACGAGGTAATAAATCGGCTCACACGTGCTAGCGACTCATTGTCTTTTAATTTTTCATTTTGTAAATTAATGAGAGTACCTGCACATGTGTCTGTAGATATGAATCTTGCAGTAAATAGGTCCTTCAATTCCGACCACGATATCCCAGGATATGATATCTGTGACAGCCATGATGAAGCGGCACCTTTCAGGACTTTGCTGATAACAACGATGAGTTGTCCGCCATGTGGTGGGTTATATTCAAAACAAATATCCGCTGTAGAACACCAAGATCTTGCATCATTTTCTTCTTTGTCAGGGTTGAACTCTGGTAAAGCAAAGCGGCGATTCGATTCATAGCAGTTCGAAGGTTGTAGCGTAGATATCAGAGCCATCATATTTTGATTTTGTTTCTCAATAAGTTGTCGCCACAATTCTTCATTATTTGGCGGTTTCTCAGCCCGTTGAGATCCCACTTCTGATGTCGAAAAACCATTATCTTCACGATCGCTCATTGCGGGCATCAACAGGGATCCGGGCGAGAAATAAACTCTTTGTAGATTACAAAGAGTAGTTTTATTGTAAAGTGAGTAATTTCACAATGCAGATTGTAACTCAAATCACTTTAAATATACACAGTGCAGTTCCTAGGCCAATGTTGCTTTTTAATTTTACTGAACGGTAATGAATGTCGAATTCAGGGTGACACGCTCTTTTTCTTTTTTTATTAACGTCTATTCTTTCCAGCCTAGGCTCTGTACACGTCACTTTGACGTTTGTGTGTCGATGATATTCCGTACCATAGACCCGGATGCGACATATATATATATATATATATATATTATATTACTGTTTGAAAGCTTTGTAAAGATAATGGATCTTTAAACTTACGGTTTGTATAGTGACTCAGTTTGCAAAAGACAGGCACGGCTTGAGTGATGCGCGTATTGCATTATTTATTTTATGTGTTAAATATACGTGTTTATTTAAATATAAAAGTAAGAATAACATAAGTACTAATGAGCTATGTTCGGATAATGTAATTATTATAAAAAGAGTAAATTATTGTAATAAATGGCTCTGTTCATCCAATTTATAATTGCGTTGTATTATACAAAACTCTTAAAATATCTTTAACAAAACTTTCAAACTAATAATTAATAAGACATTAATATTTAACATAAAATAAATATATATTAGTATTATAAGAGTAAACCGAAGTATGGGAAATATGTTCATAATCGTTTAACATTATAGTAATAAAAAAATAAAATAAAACCAAATTAATACGTTTTAAAATTTCTGAAAGTGTTTAGAAAAATAAAACTAAGTATTTACAAATACTATAATATTTAATCCTGACTCAAAAAGTAATCAATTGTAGGAAACTCTTTTTATTTCTTATTCTTCACTTTACTACATATTATTAGGGAAACATATTTAAAATAAAATAATAATTTTATTTAAGTTCTTAATTAAACAAACATCTCTGCTAATAAGCTTCTATCAAAATTATGACAAAGATTAATACACTTTTGATGAAACCTAAGTAGTACTTAAGTGATATTCATATCATCAGATTATTCAATCTTGAAAATGCAACGTAGCAAGTGAAAAATATTTTGTCTATAGATTTTGAAGCACATATTTTATTATTGTACCACTGCATTGATTTACCTTGAATATAATAAAATCGTACATTTTAAGTTTTTAAATTAATTTACCAGTCGATGTAAGTAATATGTGATATTTATATTTCACCTTCACGCCATATCCCTTGCGGGGTAGCCAGAGACGACGGAGCGCCAAACACTACGGTCTCTGCATACCTCTTTCGCCTCGGCCACAGACATCAACTTCTTCATACATGCCCTCCGGGGGGTCCTCATGCTTTTTACGTGACCTTCCTCCAGTATCGTAGCTACTGTATTTTCGAAGGTCACTCGAGGCCTCCCCCTGTCTCTCTTACCGCTCACTTTTCCCATATAAATCTTTTTTACCATTCTTTCATCACTCATTCGTTCAACGTGCCCAAACCACCTGAGCACGTTCTTCTTCATATGTGATAGACTGTAGTAAATATAATTATTGTATATATACCTATTATATAATGCAAGTCACTGGTTTGGCGTGAATTACTGCCTTGCTCTGTTAATCACTCTCAATTCTTTAATGGGTAGCTTAACCTTGCTCTTCAAAACAACAAATTTAATAATTTATTCACTCATCTACCTGAAGAAGCTCTATGTTTTAGAATAATAATAAGCCGGTATCAGGTTCATTTATTTTTGTGGCTAGTCGAAGAAAACATTATTATTATTTTTGAAGAAACTTGGCTCTTAATTAACAAACGAATCTACCTTAATTTAATTATAATCGATAATTGAGTTTTTTTAATTCAAAAATCAATTACACAAAATATAAATACAAATGTTAAGTCACAAATCAATCGGAAAGAAGGTCAATATACTTTTATATATTTATTTTGAAGCCCAAGTAATTTGGCATATCTAAGAATAACTTGATTATAACAAAACATAAATAATTTACATTTCATACTATTGTAATTAAAAATGTTATTCTTACACAATATAGATACTACTTTTAAGAAAATAAGTAAAAGACCAAGGGGTAATAGCGCGGTTGATATAAATATAACAAGCAATCTTGTAATGAAATTGTTGAGTCTCGAGCGGTCAGCCTCTAGTTATATAAGACTTGATTACAAATTTTACTTTTGCAAGATCTTATTTCTATGTTTAAATAAGATACATTTCTTGATTATTTTTTAAATTTATTACAAATAATTCTAAAGAAATTCAAGAAAAATTTATAAGGGGTATTGAAAGTAAAATAAAACGTTTTATTATTTTAAATTTTTAAATACTAAAACCTATCTGATAATCAAATTAGGCCGGTCCTGTCTTTCAATTAAAAGTAGCTACTATAAAATAATAAGTAGTCTGTCAAATAAATAAACATTTCATACAAGTTACACCTACTCTCTCATAAAACCAACAAAGTTAAATCTCGATACTTTTTCTCTATCTTGATACTATTAAATCTTATAATTTATAACACTTGTAAGTAATAATTGTTTTTTAACCCCAAACAAAGAATAATAATTGAATAAAAAATTATTCATATAATATTTTTGATTTATTGGTTACAAATATATATAAATAAGCTTAACAAAAAACCAATACAGCTGGATACCTAAACTGGAAGAATTAGAGCTATGGATGTGAGTGAGAGAATCCGGAAGCCTAACCCCCCCCCCCCCCCAGCTCCAGACATGAAAACGATGCCTAAAAGAAAAGTACCCTAGGAGGGTACCGGCTTTGATGAAGCCCGCGACCCCCTCCCCGAGCAAAATCGGAGAAATTATTCTCGGATTTTGCTTGGGCTGCCCGTCGTATATGGGGCAGGCAAAGTATCGCCTTTTATGTTTTTTGAGGGCAAACGACGAGACAACGCAGTGGCACCCCGACCCACTCTAAATGTGAACTTTTGCAACATCCGGGGACTTCATTCCATTTTGGACGCTGTCCACTATCATCTAGAGACTGCGCAGCCGGGCTTGTTATTTCTGACAGAGACGCAGATATCTCAACCTAGCGACACAGCGTACCTATCATACCTCGGGTATAAACTAGAACACCATTTTATACCATTTGTCAGCCATCCCTACTGCCATTGCACACTGGCAATGACTCTTTGGCCCACACGGCAAAAGAGAAAGCCGATCTCTTGGGCAATCTTTTTGCCTCAAACTCGACTTTGGACGACCAGGGAAAGACACCGCTTTTCATCCCGCGGTGTCCAAGCTTAATGCCGGAAATAGTTTTTCGGCAGAAAACTCATCCGAAAAAGCCCTGATTTCCTGCAAGTTCACAAGTCGAGTGGGCCAGATGGTATCTCTCCAGTTGTGCTACGAACATGTGCCCCTGAGTTGACTCCAGTGCTAACGCGTAAATTTCAGTACTCCTACTTTAAAAGCGTAGTTCCGGTCTCATGGAAGCGTGCCCTTATCCATCCGATCCCTAAAAAAGGTGATAGCTCGGACCCAGTTAACTACAGAGCTATCGCCATTACCTCTCTTCTCTCCAAAGTAATGGAGAGCATTAATAATAAACAGCTCCTAACCTACCTCGAGGATCACCAGTTGGTCAATGACCGGCAATATGGCTTTCGCCTTGGTCGATCGGCTGGTGATCTTCTGTTATATCTTACACACCGTTGGGCATCTGTTATTGAAAGCAAGGGAGAGGGTCTGGCAGTTAGTCTGGATATGGCAAAAGTCTTCAATCGTGTATGGTGTGCCAGGGGCTTCTTTCGAAGCTACCTTCATACAGGTCATTCTCAACGGTTTTTGCTCGGACCCCAAGCCTGCGAACGCTGGTGTATCCCAAGGCTGCGTGCTATCCCCAACTCTATTCCTCCTGCACATCAATGATATGTTGGATATCTCCAACATACATTGTTATGCGGATGACAGCACTGGGGATGCGGTATATTCCGGCCGTGCAGGTCTCTCTCGGGAAAACTTCGACGAGTGCCGGCAGAAACTTGTGTCTTCTATAGAGACTTCCTTGAGGATGGTCTCTGAGTGGGATGAACTGAACCACGTTCAGTTTAATCCCCCTAAAGACACAAGTTTGCGCGTTCACCACTCAGAAAATCCCATTTGTCGTATCACCGCTCTTCACTCTTTACAGCGCGCCATCGACTTCTTTACCATCCCTACCACCTGGATGCGTGGAGATCCTCCACTATGCGGTTCTCAAGGACCTTTTTTTCCACGTTCCACTAACTTGTGGAACGAACTCCATTCGGCGTATTTCCAGATCGGTACGACATGGGTACCTTCAAAAAAGGCGTCTACTCTTATCTACAAGGCCGGCAACACTCTTGTAAATCCTCGGATGTTGCAAGAGTTCATGGGCGGCGGTGATCACAAGTCATCTGTGACCCGCCAGCTCGCTTGCCCTCCACTCCCAAAAAAAAAAAAAGAGCCAGAAGCCAGTAACTCAGTCAGTCTATATATTTTGTTTAATAACAGTATATGGCGTGAAGTAACTTTCTTACACATTAAAAAATATTTATGTCATAGACATCATCTATTTGTTATCTGTAAGCTCCGTTTTATTTTAATATCAAAATAGTCAATAAAATATAATCAAAACATATATAATGTTCTTTTTGGACGAAAAAAAAAACTTTTTTTTTTGTTTTTAAAATTTTGGTTTTATTTTATTATCATATTGTTTATTTAGATTTTGCAACAAATATAAAATTCATATTTTATATTTGTAGCATCATTGCTATATTATTATTTGCTATACAAAATATCCTGCCACTATAATAGTGAGTGAGTTTGAAGAGTGTAACAGGATATAACAGGAAACACTATGCTAACAATCATAATTTACAAAACAACTGTTATAAATACGTGTATAGGGATGACTTACAGGGATTACTTTCACTTCTTCGGAGGGTTTCCCAAGAACTTATATTACATATAAACTTGAAAGAAACTCATTACTTTTTAGAAACATTTTTGGTTCATAAAAAACATTTATAACAGAACTAGTATTTATACTCGTACTATATAAACTAAATATCATAATACATAATCATTTATAAGAAAAGTATAAGTGGAATTATTTAACATAAGTTTTTTTCCATGTTGTTTAATTAAAATATATATTCTATTACGATGTCCTAACCTAATTAAACTAAAATAAATGTAAAAATTATAGACATATGGAGAAAGGTTATATAAATACATGGATCATTCTAATGTAACATTTATAACGTCAGTAATAAAACTATTCTATTCTGTTTTATTTTAACATACATTTTAAAAGATAGAGACTAGAGTAGCTTTCTAACAATTATTTCTAAATTTGTTCTAGCTGGACAGCAAGAGGTTCCGAATTATGTTTATGAAAATATTTTTTCCTAATCGCATAGAGTATTTAACTTGAAGAATAAAATTTAATCATTATTAGTCTTAAAACAATAAAAATATGGTCACCGCTTATAATCTATAAGTTAATGAAATGAAATTTACTTAAACTAGCAACTTAGCGATTAATTAAAGTGCAGAAAATGATACTCAAAACCAAAAATTGTGTATGTAATGTACAATCATAGTGAAGAGTAAAAATAAATAATAATTGTTAAAATGCTTGCTTGTCAATTGTAAGTGACAATCATTTTAGTAAGCATATTTGTTACACATTTTTTTTCCACACAAATAATTAAATAGAAAAGATGATCATGTACTTGGAGAATATTTTGAGAAAGTATTTTTTTTAGATCCAACTTACAGTAAAAGATCATAACCATTTCTAACATAAATTTAGACAATCGAAGCAGTTATGGTAATAGTTAAATATAGCGAAAATTAATTTGAGTCGGGAACTGCAGGAAGGGATTGGAAGAGCAAGTGAAGTAGATAGCAACATCTAGTAGTAAATAAAATAATAAGAAGGCAAAAGAGTGACATATATATCAATCGTAAAGTAATTATGCTTCACTATAGATTGTTTTGAATATACTTTTTACTTTTCCCTTTTAATACAGCGAATCACATTTTAATTTTAGAACTAAATAAATCGTATATCCAATACCGTCCAAGTCCTCCAAATCTTAGACTAAGTTTGTTGAGATGCAAACCGCGAACAGTGCAGTGGACCAGTGTGAGTTGCAAAGTTTTGGTCTTGCTTAGATGTATATTTTTTTGTTTTCAAAATTTATTTCAAGGTTTCTATTATGTTATTGTAATGATATAATATTGCATGTTTTGAGCTCCTAACAATATTTTTCTTCTTTAAGTGGACAAACAGTTTTGCAACTACTACCTGTTTTAAATATTTATAATTATATGTTATGAAAAAGAGGAAAAGCTATCAACTAAAATTAATAAATGAATTATTCGAATTATTCCAAAATCTAGCTTATTTATTGATAGTATTTTAAAAGAAAAGGAAAGTATAAAGATAGCTTAAGTGACCTCATAGAAACTCACCAAGGTTTTAAACGACTTTATATGACATACATAGATAGACCTCATTAAATTGATACAATTATGAAAAAATATACCACTCTTAGGCAAAGAAATTGTAATAAAAGATAAAAAGTACATTTAAAATCATATACTTTATTTTTTTCTAAATAACATTATTACCAAAACTAAATCTCAGACTTTTTAAAGACAGATATTATTGAAAACATGGTAAATGTTTTAAATAAATAAAGGACAACTTTCAGAGACAGAAATGGGAGAAGTAAAATAAGATTCTAAGTAGTCTCATATCTTGTAAGTGGGCAACTAGTATGAGAAGACTACGGACAGCGAATTAAAAGTAACTTTATTTATTAAATATGTTTTAAAAGAAATATGATTTCTATCAAATTCCATATTAGATAGAAAGAATGGAAATTGAACTGCCTCTTATTATATTAAATAAAAAAAAATCAATTAATTTTGATTATAGGTTTTGAATTATTTTTTTGCATTACTAAAATAAATAACATTTTGTACAATTATAACATGAAAAATCGAACAATAACAATATTTAGAAAAAATAAAGATATATATGTATAAGAGATACAAAAAACTAAATTATTTTAAACAAAGAACTTTAGGATGGGTCAGTTGTACTGAGCTACGTATGTCTAATATCATATTAAAATAAAAGAGACATCAAATATCTGAATTGTAACTCAATGAATAGTTAATTATGTAAAAACAACCAACGAATCTTGATTGATGCATAAGACTTGATGTGATTACAGAATTCAGAGTCAAGGAGTATGGAGATATCAGAATCTATAATGTATTACATAAAGAAGTGATAATATAATATATTAGTTCACAGCCATTCATTATTCAACGAATGAATATTTATATTATAATTGCAAATATTGTACGTAATTAAATGTAGTACAGTTGTGTAACTCAAATATCAAACCTGAATTATTTGAATATGTTTAATATAACAATTTGTATGTATTAATTCCGTTCCATTTGATTTTCTGTTTATAAATAAATACATGTAACAAATTAAGGTGGTTGAAATTGAAAACTACAAAGTAATTATTTTAATATTAGGGCAATAATAATGTTAGGTAAACTATTTTTGATATATTATAACTGTATGGACTCATCTTTTTACGGAAATATATTAAATAGATAAATATTTAAGAAAAAGTCGGTTGTTAGCTTAATTTACGTAGATATTTTGGATATTATCTTCTAATTTTTAAGTAACTTAGTAATTAAAAAAATTTTATTACTGGTATTACACAAACACTTTTTGCCGTCATTATCTATTATACTATTTGAACGAAACAAAATTGTATGTTGTACTACTGACTTTTGTGTTAAATATAAAATATAAAATATTCAGTGTGTGGTTATGATCAGTGTACGATTGATTGTGTTCTCGATGAACGTTGCAGATGTCAGCTACTGAATCCACACCTCAGTGTTTCTGAACATGGATGAAAGCCGCCGCCCCGTTTCGACGCCAACCCCCTTTATGACATCATGTTCCTGTACAGTCATCTTTATTACAATTTTTCTATATGAAATAGCTAAGTTTTATATTTTTTTTTACAATTGATTGTTTTCTATTATGTACTGATTATGTTTATAAATACACAAACAAAAAACAATGTAGGATAAAGGATTACTTATCTCTGTTAGAAGTTTGACACCATTACTAATAACGTAATATTTCAAATATAATACGAATAATTAAGTTAATTTTAATATTAAAGCTACATTTTCAAATAATTTACCATTAAACTCGAACAGAGAACGATAGAGCTTAATACCCTATATCACCACTGGCTCGCCAGAGCAATGTTTCACAAAAGCTTCTAAATCGTCACGAGGCTAATCTCGGCCGACAGTTTCAACTGCATCGCCGAATTGAGTGGCTTTCTCCATTTACCAAATAAGGGTTGGAGTACAACTGAATATTTGCGACAAATTTGTTTAAAAAATATATACTAAATATTTATCCTCTCGATAAAATATTAATTTTATAATTACTCACATAATGTTATAATTTTAGCGTACTTTGTGTATTGGCACAACATTTTTATTTAATTATCTTATTCGTTCGTTTTAAATATATTGATAAAGGTTTTTATTATTGCTTTTTATTAGGGTAGACAGAGATAATGGTTGACCAAAATTTAAATACCTTAAATATTTTTATTTTGATTTCAACGCTTAGTGTAAAACAGACCTTTTTTTTCTTTTTGCCTTGGAAAAATCCGTTAAAAGCGGATCAGAGGAAGAGGCTTGCTCCCTGACCCGCTCCGCGGCCTCCTTCGCGGCGATGACTTGCTCGCAGAAGGAGGCCATAGCGGCCCAACACCTCTCGCTGCCGACCATCGAGCCAACAAGACGCGGCAGCGAGAGGTCTCTGCCAACCACGGCCACCAGCTCAGCGCGCTGATGACCCCAGGCTGCGCACTCCGACACACAGCCGTGTCGACGGACTCGTCACAGTGGTGGCAAGACGGGGCCGCCTCCCTTCTTGCAATCTCGTGCAGGTACTTACCGAAGCATCCGTGCCCCGTGAGCACCTGCACAAGATGGAACGTCAGAGTCGGCGGTGAGGGACCCTGACCATATGGGGGCACCGTACAGCGCCATACTTCGCACGATGCCGGCATAGAGTCGCCGGCACGGAGCCTGCGGCCCACCGACGTTGGGCAGAAGTCTTCCCAAGGCAGTCGCGGTGGACAGTAACTTCTGGACCAGAAGGGAGAAATGAGCCCCGAAGTTCCATCTTCCGTCCAGGGTGAGACCCAGATATTTTAGCTAGGTCTTCACCACCACCTCCTCACCCTGGACGGAGACGGACGCCCAGCGAGGGGGACCCCGGCGAGGGCCGTGGAAAAGGATGGCCTTCGTTTTGGATACGGAGACCTCCAATCCCAACAGCCCTAAGTGGTCCCGCCGACTGTTGCCAGACGGGCCGCCTCCGCATACGTCCCTCCCCTGCATGTGACGAGGTTGTCATCTGCGTAACACAACACCCTCATCCGCGGCAGGAGAGGACAGCGGAACAGCCAGTCGTACCCGAGGTTCCACGAGACTGGTCCCAAGACGGACCCCTGTGGAACCCCGCGGCATACGCTACGCCGGTGTATCCGCTGGTCGCCGCCAACCCACAGGACCTCTCTGTCCTGCAAGTAGGCCTCCAACAGTCTCCGAAGATAGGGAGGCACTCCATGGAACCGGAGTGCCTCAACCAAAGTCTCAAATGAAAGACTGTTGAAGCCATTGGCGACGTCCAGCGACACCGCCAGTACCACGTGCCCCTCGCGAGTTGCCTCTTGGGTCAGGTCTCTCAGAGCCCTCAGGGCGTCGATCGTCGATCGACTCGCCCTGAAGCCGAACTGGGCATCTGAGAGACCCGGCCCCACCTCCTCGAGGTGTTGGACGAGACAGGCAGAGAGAATTCTCTCGAAGAGTTTACCCGTCTCGTCTAGCAGCACGATTGGCCTGTATGCGGAAGGGGAGTCGGCAGAACGACCGTCCTTCCGCAACAGGTACAACTTGCCCTCCTTCCAGGCCTTCGGGAACTGTCCAGTGTGCAAACAAAGGTTGAACAGTTCCCGAAGCCTGCCCCCCAGGTATTCCAGGACGAGGAATAGAACTCGCCCCGGAATACCGTCCGGCCCCGGCGCGGTACTGCGGGATCGAAGACGACTCAAGGTGACCTCCAGCTCTGCCTCCGTGACGTCCGGGACAGAACCCACCCACCCATTAGAAGAAGGGGGGGCCATCACAGGAGGCGAGTGGCCGGTGGATTCCGGGAATAGGTCCCTCACCAGCCGCTCGAGGAAATCCGGCTGAAGGGACTCCATGACCGGGGCGCAAGCGGCGCGGAGTTATAAGAGATACGGGCGCCCCCATGGGTCCCTATCGAGACCTGCCAGGATCTCCTCCCGAGCCAGGTCTTTCGCCCCGACCCGTGATAGGGCCTCGCGCATGCGACCAGTCAGCACCTCCACGTCGGTTTCCTCGTTGGGCGGATCGGGAAAGCCCTGAACGATGGCTGCCTCCCTGGCCATTTCCCGATCCAAACGCTTAAGTGCCCAACGAGGAAAGCGACTCCCCTCCCGCGGTGGCCCGGCCTGGTCTGGCCGGGAGGCGGAGATCTCAAATCGGACGTAGAGATGGTCCGATAGAGTCTCCACCTCCGTCTCGACTCTCCAGTCGACGACCGTGCGAGCGACAGCTGGGGTGGCGAACGAAACGTCCACCACGGAACTTCCTTGCTGTCGCACGCAGGTCGCATCGGTCCCTCTATTGAGGAGGGACAGACCGAAGAGGAGCGACTAGGCCTGGACGGCCCTACCCCTAGCGTCCGTGGCGTAGTTCCCCCAGGTCGCGGATTCGCAATCAATCAATCAATCAATCAATTGCCACACTGACGGAGTCGAGGAAAGTCTCGAATTCCGCCAGTTGACGATTGGGGAAGAAGTACGCGCCGATGACGACGTACTCCCCCCACCGCGCCACGACCAAACCTGGGCCAGCCTCCAAGGTGGAGAAAGGAGGACTGGAACCAGAACCCGCAACCACAGCCACGGAACCGCTAGTGTCCCCCGCCCAGCTGGAATTAGTTGGGACATAGTAGGGCTCACAGGCCACCGCAACACTGATGTCCCACTCCGCCATGGTCTGGATGATGAGATCCTGGGCCCTGGAAGAGTGGTTCAGATTCGACTGGAGGAAGCCATGTCGTCGTCTATTCATGACGACATAGCTTCCACAGGCGTCTGCTGACGCGCACCTCTTGGGGCAGCTGGGGAGGGACCAGCTGCCTTGCCTTTCTTCCGGGGAGCTTTGTACGCTCGTCTCCCCAGTTCGTGTTCCGCATGGAGACCTAAGTCTGCGCAGATGGCACACCGAAGAACACCGTTGCAGCTGTCACGGTTATGCCCTGACAAGCCTCACCGGAAACAGACCTCACTTCTATCTACTTCTGATGCAAAGCGCCCGTGTATGCCCCGGTTCCTGGCACCGGAAGCATCTCGTCGGGCGCTCCTCGAGGAACTCGACCCTGGCAGAGCTCCAGCCCACCAGAAGTCTCCCCGCGTCGATAAGCGACTTTGCCGCGTCAACGGGGCAACGGGCGAATGCAACACCCATAGCCCCGTTGCCCCAGCGAATCTCTCCAACTCGGAGGGGTTCGCTAGGGCAATTGGTGACGCGGCAAATCGCGGCTTTTTCTTTAATGGCAGAGTCGTCCAGACCCTTCACCTTTATCATGACCCTCTTCACGGCTCGGACGACCTCTGCCACTCCGTCTAAAACCGTCCGGAGGTTGGCTGCCAATCTTTCGGCTTTTTCTGGAGCCGCCTTGCCTTCCTGCAGACCTCGGCTGCCGCGACTCAGCAACCGCTGCCGCACTAGCCCTGCGGTCCGCTGCTAAGGGCGGACGCATTACCCTCTCAAGGAGGAAGCGCTCCTCGATGTTGGCGAACCGGGCGTTCATCATCACCCCGAGGACAAAATGGAGCGCCTCAACTCCTCAATACAGTCCGCGTCCAGAGAGGGCGCGGCTACGGCAGCGGGAGCGGCAGCGGCCGGGGAAACCGCTGCCGCCGTTTTGAGCTCCACAAACTCCCGCTTGTGAGCTTTAATTTCCGCCTTTAGGGCCTCCACCTCTTGGATCAGGCGGGAGTTTGCAGCCCTCAGATGGCGGGTCTCGTCAGCCTCAGTACGGCTGACGAGAGTATCCACCACCTCCAGAAAGTCCCGCGAGGCTTCCTTAAGGGCCTTGATCATCGTGCCCTTAAGGTTGCCGGACTTACGGCTGACTTCCAGGATGGAAGCAGCGCATTTTCCCGCCACGGCTCTTAGCTCCTGGGCCCCCAGGGAGTCGGGGACAGGCCTTCGAGAGCCCTGCAGAGCTTCCTTCTCGGAGCACGTCGCGTTGCCGGAGGAAGGCGCCTGCTTACGAAAAGCCCGTGCTGCCAGCGCCTTCTCCATTTCCGCATCCTCGGCTTCGAGGGCAAGGGCCTGTAAATCGGCCTTCGCCCGCGAGAGGCCAGTCCCCAGAGTGCTCGCAATGACACGTCCACGACGAGCAGTGTTGCATTTTCCAAATGCAACACTGAACTCGGAGTCGCTATCCGACGCGCCACTGGTAACCTCGACTACCCCGCTAAGGGGTCGCTTGCGTGAGCCTTCGACCTCGTGGTCGGACATGATGTCCGAACCACAGAGGTCTCAGCGGACACACAAAAGCCTTGAAAAAGACAACCAAAACACAAAAAGAAAGGACTCACACGTAAGAAAAGAAAACTACGAAAAAGAACAACAAAAACACCGAAAAACGCAAAAACGACACAACCATCGGGGCCCTGAAAAGGGCCTTTTGAAATACCGAAGTAAACAGCAACATAAAACACCAAAACAAAACCACTGAGCATCAAAAAAACCTCCAACTAACCTAACCTAACCTCAGTGTCAAACAGACCTAACATAGCATTCAGTAACGCGATTACGCTACTAGTAACACCAACGTGGCCTCTGCTCATTGTAAAACTATATGACACTTTATAAGGTCCATCGTATATCCATTTTGATCTATGTACGCATATTAATGGTATCATATACAACATATTCATTGCATTACATTGACTTAATTACTTGCAATTTGCAACAGGATTTTATACCAACTCTTAAATTAAGACAATTTTAGTTAAACAATGAGCCTGTAATCAAATTTATATATAATTAAAGTTATATAAATGATATTTATTTCTTTAGAAATTATAGCGGTATATGTGTCACAGTAAGTTGAGATTCTTTTACGAGTATATACAGTTAGCATGTAAGAATTTAAGTTTTAGAAAATGTAAGAATCGTGTGTTGATAAAGTTTTCGTTTTCAACTTTTTTGTTTTTTCATGTTAATTGGAAAATTTCATCCAATTATTTTTTAAAAACTTCATCATACATTTTTAAACATAGCATTTTTTATAAAAATATAAAAAGATATTTTGCTTATAAAGTCCAAAAAAAGAACGAAAGAGAAGGAGTTACATTGAAGGCAAAATCCGGGAGCGTGGTAGTTGATGCAAAAGAAAAATTCGGAGCGGCAGAGCGACACACACCCCTGTTCATTACCAAAGTGCATAAAAATATCTCAGAATCGGATATCACTACGTACCTTCATAAGAAAACTCAAGAAACTGTTAAACTTGAGAGGATATCTATACAACATGAATGTGAATAAAATGCATATATTTTTTTTTTGTGTTACAAAGTCCCTCAAATAATAACTAACCTAGTTTGCAAGAAATTGAATTGTTTTACTAACAAAAAGTTATTTGGATAAATTAAAGTTTAAGTAGTAAGTAAAGTTAAGATTTTTCAAAGCACTCAAATAATATTCCATATATATTGGTATTCAAAAAGCCATCAAAATTAAATGAGCGGTCAGAGGGGTGAAATGAAATTGCGGATATAAACTACGAAAGCTATCATAATAAAATGGCGGAGGCGAGGCGAGGTGAGTCTCTAGAAATATAACTTCTTTTCTAGAAATCCTGTTACTTCAGCACTGAGACGCTCACTTCCTGTAGAACGTTTTATATTTTTGTAAAGATTCACCTCTGTTTAAAAATAATATAAATGCATTACTTTTCAAATCACTTTTTTCATTTCTTTAATTATCAATAAGTAGCTCAATTGTTTTAAAACACTTTTTTCAAGAACTTTTTACTAAAATGTTATATATGTATATGTAAATTGCTGGCTCAAAAAAGGAATAATAACTTTTATTGTGTAGCTGTATTTTTTTGAGTAATCGTTAAATTCTTTCATTCTTTTGATTTTGTACAACGGTGGTTAAGATTTAACTAACTTATTCTGTGATAGATTTTAAAATATTATTTGAAACTAAAAAATACCCTGCTTTATATTCAAAATGGTTACTAAATATAATTACTTTAATTTTCGTTAGAGACATTGTCAACACGAATAATCATATAAACCTTACTTCGTAAAGAATCTAAAGTAGTCTATCAAATTAAGTTAGTGCCTTTACAAGACGACGAGAATAAGATAAGATTATTTTACTTTTTATAACTGTTAATTCTCTTGAATTTAAGGTTTTTATGTTATATATCTGGCTGCGTTCCACAGCTCCTCCTGATGATATTTTATGCTACCTATTTACCTGGATTTTCTAATCAAAAGTATAAATTGTATTTTACTATGAAATTGAAGAATTTTATATAAATATTTTTATGCTCTATGAAAGCCCGTAGAATGGGTATTTCATAATTTCACAAGTAATATTGAAATGTACCTCAACGCAAAATTAGAGAATCAATAGCTTTTGAAGTTACCGAGATTTCAATATCATTTGATAATTAATCAGTGATTAGTATATTCCTTTGTTAAATTATATAAACAAAAGATTTAATATAATACCACTCGAGTACATACATTCTCCTTTGGGAGCAGATATAAATACTTCTTTTCTTTCTTATTTATGTTCTTAAACATTTTAAAAATCATGTGAATATATTTATAGTAACTAATTATAAATAATATTCTATTACAAAATATACCTGTTTTAAATTTTTAAAATAATACTCAAGTCTCAATTTTAAATAGAAAGTTATTGAAAAATGCGTGGAAACTATAAGTAGTCTTGAAATTAAATTATTAAATTTTTCATATATTTAAAAAGTCCTTTTTATAAAACAGATAACAGCATTTTAACAATTAGAAATCACGTTTTAAAGGTTCATATTTAATATTTATTAAAAAATGATGCAGCCAGTAAATATATATTGATATATTTAATTTAGTTTCTAATATTTGTATGAGCAATTAAAAATAAATAATTTGTTTCAATTTACACTTTGAACATAATAAAGTTTTTGACATGAACATAACAAATTGAATCGGCCTGTTTGAATAAGTGTTCAATAAACAGCTTTAATAAAGTTTTAAAAAAATATATATTCTTATCGAAGATCATTTCACATAAATCGGTTGAAGAATGCAACATGTGGAGAAGAAAAGCTGAGTCGACGGATATTCGCCAGAACAACATAAAATACATTTTCGACCGAGTTGTAATGGAGATGTTTCGCTCACGCTACAAAAAAAAAACTTTATAAATATGAAGGTGAAACAAAGAAAAATTTTAATATTTATATATTTTTTGGCACGTACTGAAGCTGCAGACCTGATAATGTGGAATGTCTTGATAATGTATTTATTTTAGGATATAAGGAAAGCGTGCGATATCGTGACAATTTTTGAAAGGTTTAGGTTTTTATGTAGAATAGTGCCTTTATTATACGTAATACCATTTCATTCATCCTCACACTACTGTGGTGACCTTTTCACCATTTGGAACACAAAACTAATTGACTTCATCAATCATCCCTTATACCTGTGAAAATTCGCAATACCGTACCGATACCGCAAAATATATTTAAAAAGCTCATGGTTATCTAAATAATGTATCAAAGGCTGGAGCTGACATTGAATTTTTTGAAGTTCAACATTTTGTTGGTTTAACGATCCAATGTGTTGTTATTGTAATTGTGTTCTAAACGTGTGGTGAATAACAAACAGGTTGTGTTTTCATGATAATGGACAATTAACACACACCGTTTTATATAATTTTATTATGTATTTTACATCAAATAATATTTAAAGTTACAAATATTTCTTATAAACTTTATATTTCAGCATTAAGAAAAGTTTTAAGATTTGATAACTTAAATCATTATTCTTACCACATCTTAACCCATTAAAGGTCAAATGAAAACTACAAATATTATTTTTGATTTTTTTTTATTTTTATATTAAAGTAAGTAAAAAAGAAAATATAAAATTAAAAAAATATGAAAAATTTTGTTTTTCACGAAAATATAGGGGTGTACTCAATTGAGTACACTGACCGCCTAAGTATGAAAATTATCAAACCACGCCTTTTCAACACAAAGTGTTTTCAGGCATTTCTTACATTGCCAACGCACTCTAGAACTGCATACTACACACCGCAGCTGTTTATTAATTTTGCGGGGATTATGTCCAACTCCACCTTGGCGTAGACTTTCGACAATTTATACAGCTTGCCTTGATTTTCTTTGTTCACCCTGTCGTAAATAAAATCGTGATGTCGTGTGACGTGTGACGTCAGAACATGAGCTGATCCATAGGATTATTATTGCACATTACATGTAAGCGCCAGGCATTAGAAACAGCCATATCTATCATATATGTAAATATAACCCACCACCACCTTTTGTTCCGTGAATAGTAAATCTATATAATGAGACAGACTGGTCAAGTTCATCAACAACTCCCATATTTTTATTATAAGTTTAGAACAAACGTGGTATGTCTTCATCTAACGAACAGTACATTGGTTCTCTTATGCTTAGCTTATGGTAGCCAAAAATTATTAAAATCCCAAAAGAAAATTGTCATGTCAGTGGAATCTAGCTGAAACTCGTATCTATTGTTTTGGTTAGCGTATAGTTTGCTATTAGATATTATCATATCCATTATGTTTTCAAGTATTTGTACAGGGTTGAGGCCCTTTAGTTGTTCATCAATAGCGCTTTTCTTATCAGAGACTTCAGTTGAACTCTGAAAAGTCAAAGAATATGAAGGGGTACATTTGCACCAGTTTGGATTCGGATTCAAAGAAGATTGGCGGGTAGCATGAGCATCAAGTCGTCTATTTTTTTGACGCAAATAGTTCATCATCATTGACACTGTGCGTAGATTCCTCGCTACCATTATCCTCTCGATGACTAAATATCTCAATAGTACCAGTACTTCTTGCAGTATGGGACTCGCCGTTATATCCTCGTCGGCACCCTCCTCTTCATCAGTCAATCTACTTGAATCAGGTGGTATGATAGGCAGGTCAGGTTCGTTATCTTCGCTATCCTGTAACACAGCTACGATAGCTTCCTGAAGCCTATGGTAACTATTTTAAGCTGTAAATCACTGCTTCTTCATTGCAAAATATCTGAAAGAAAAAACTGTTATTTTAGTTACGTATGTTGTCAGTGTACTCAACTGAGTACAGGTACATTTACAAGATTCTAGTTTTATTTTAGTAAAATGTAATTAATTTAACAGTTTCTCATATCTTTCCTTTACATCTAATTTAGCGAAATAAATCAAAATAAAACACTTAGAAGCACTAATTATTTAAAAAAATCTAAAATAATGTACTTACCTCGATGACGTTTCCGTAACATAACTTTAACCGACACTTTTAAAATAAAAATGTCGCATTATTCACTTATTATTTATGAATACACTTAAAGGACCTTACAATTAAGTAAAATAATGAAGTACCCCACGGACACTTAAGAGTTCTGGAAGATATGCCTAAAAATATAGCTGTACTCAAATGAGTACGGTGACCTCTAATGGGTTAATGCCAAACAACTATTTACATATTATATAATGTAATAAAAAACTATTTGTATAATATTTGCTGACTTTTATTCTACTTTATTATCTCCACGATATTTGGGTAAAACCATTCCTTAAATAGTTTCGTATTACGTAGTTCATTAACATAAAAAAATGGGTAAAAAGTAAGTATAAGTACTTTTAACCTTTGATATGATACACAAACCAAACCAAACAAAAATATTATATACCCAGTTCTCACGACATCTATCATCCAAAATTCAAATATAAAATGTAAAATTAATTAGTAATAACGATGTAACATCCACTAATCTTAACTAGCAACTTTTAAAATATGTTCTTCGCTTTAATCAAGGCGCGGGTCGTCTAGTCTCCCGTTGCTGAACTTTCCACGTCTTCAGAATAGTTTTATTAACTCTCAGAGGGTTCTGTATTCAAACTTGTCAACTATTCTTGTACTTTGTTATGAAATTATTTAATAAATGATAAATAATTTATTTAATAAAATTGTTTAAGTTGTATAAATTGCGATAAGCGATTTTCATTAGAAGACTAACATAACAATACATTTACCTTATTTTAGTACTCAACATTAAATGAATTCAATTTTACTACTTATACAATTTATTACCAATGTGTTTTTAGTAAATATTAATAAATAATACACATATTACTATTATTGTTGAATTATTATTTAACAAAAAAAAATCTTTAATATGTTAAGCAATACATATAATAAAATTTATATCCATATAAATTATTTTAAGCTGGAATAATATAACATAGAACAATTTTATATAATTCTTGTCATAAATGGTTATATGATTCAACGTCCAAAATTCAAATATAAAATGTAAAATAATTAACCCATAACGCGACACGTGCTTCTCAACCTACCTGGGCGACACCAGGAGTATGGCACACTCACATGTTTTATTTTCTATATTTACTACGTTATTCTTGCAAAATATACTTCGGGAACAGTATATAACATACGTATAATATAACTATATCTATACTATATAAAAAACAAAAATCTATGCTGAATATAGGGGTCAAATAGAAAAAAAACACTCGGAAAAAACACATTTGTTGCATGAATTTATTCTAATATTTTTTTATAAACTTGAACACTTTTTATAAACTTTTTATGACACTTTCAGTCTTCGGTAAATCCTAGGCAACTTTTATAATTCATTGGGCTAGGTACTGCGAGTATAATTATCACAACGAAATTGAACAAAGTGGTTCTCATAACGTGAAAGTAATAGGAACAATAATAATTATTTGTAATACCTACCTAGTAATCTTATTCTGAAATCAGACTTCTTTTTCTACATCCACACTTCATATTATATCCAAAAATATAAGAAACAGCCATTATTTACTCAATTAATTGAAGTTATTACTTACCTAAAATGAAACTTTTTATCTCTCTTTTTATCTTCTTTTTTCTCTCTTTCTCTATCTTAGTAACCGAAACTAGAATATGATTTAAAAAATTATTCAACTCAATTTTTCCCTCCAAAATTTGACAATTGCTCTTAGGCGAGAGTGAAAAAAATGCTTATTACCTACTTCACCAGGAGTATGGCATACTCACAAGGTTATGGAAAATTGATACTGACCTTGCAACAGGTAGTCGGCACGAAACGGGCCCAACAGTGGTTGGTAGTACACTGCCCTGCACAAATTTACGTGGGCGCCAAACCACCTTCAGAGTGAGCAGAGTAGCCACCTCAACAACTCGAAATTCCCGTATGAGTGTCCCAAACTCATGTGTCGCGTTATGGGTTAATAATGACGATGTAACACCCACTAAGTTTAACTAACAACTTCTGAAATACGTTCTTTAAAGTACACGCTTCATTTTTAATGTCGGTCGTGTAGTGTCTCGCCGGTGAACTTTTCACTTCTGTATATTTTTATTAACTCTCGCATTAGTCTGTATTGAAACTAGTCAACTAGTCTTGTAATTATTTATTTATCAATATTTAAACGGTATAAATTCCGTTAAATTAAGTAAAGGTTTTCATTAGTAGACTAAAATAATATTACATTTAACTTATTTTTAGTACCGAAAATTAAATGAATTCAATGTTAATAGTAATAAATTTTTAGCATTTACAACAAAGTATTTTTAGCAAAACAAAATATTTTTAGCAAAAATTTATAAATTATTACACTTATTACAGTAAAGGTTCCACTTATCTTTAAAATTGCTCGAAGTTATATTCGAGAGTTTGTAATTTTGTGCCAAGAATTATTTTGTATTTATTGCACCGACAATTGCTTTACCTCATAAATTTCCTTCCTTCGAGTGTAACGAAAATTTTTATGGTACCATTAAACTAGTGAAGGAAAATCTATTGCTCACGCCTAAGGAAGTTGATTTCCTTAAATTATATGTCGCAAAAATACATTTAAGCATAAAATTACCTCAACATTAA